>CM065593.1:291910165-292510165 GCA_033119425.1 Bufotes viridis | reverse complement strand
ATATTTTGCGTTTTTCATGCAATGCAGGCCCCATAGAGGTGAATGGGGCTGCGGGAAAATCTCAAGCATCCTCACGCAAGTGCGGATGCAGTGCGATTTTCCCGCATGGTTGCTAAGAGACGGGACCTGATCTTTATTATTTTCCCTTATAACATGGTTATAAGGGAAAATAATAGCATTCTCAATACAGAATGCTTTGTAAAATGGGGATTAAGGGGCTAAAAATTAAAAAAAATAACTCACCTTAGCCACTTGATCGCGTATTTGTCGATCTGTTCTGTCTTCTTCAAGCATTAGCTGCCATCTAAAGGACCTGTGGTGACTTCACATCACATGATCCAATCACATGGTCCATCACCATGGTGATGGATCATGTGATTGGACCATGTGATGAGCTCAGTGACCTAATCAAAGGTCCTTTAGCCGACAGCTAATGAATGAAGAAGAGATCGCAACTACGCTATCAAGTGGATATGGTGAGTTAATTTTTTTATTTTTAACCCCTCCATCCACATTTTACTAAGCATTCTGTATTGAGAATGCTATTATTTTCCCTTATAACCATGTTATAAGGGAAAATAATAAAATCTACAGAATACTCAACCCGAAACCGGACTTCAGTGATGAAGTCCGGGTTCAGGTCTAGGTACCAAACATGCTGATTTTTCCCACGCACGTGCAAAACTCATTAAAACACTTTGCACTCGTGCAGAAAAATCACGAATTTTCCCGCAACGCACCCGTCTCTTATCTGGGCGTCAAACGTGACGCCCGTGTGAAAGAGGCCTAAGGGGTTTACTGACCACTTTTACCTCAGAGGTGTTTTATAATATTTAAAAAAACATGGCTGTGAAAATGAAAATTATATTTTTTACAAGAAAAATTTACCAAAAACTCCAAATTTTTCACTTTAACAAGGGATAACAGGAGAAAATGCACCCCATAATTTGTTATCCATTTTCTACTGAATACAACAATACCCTATATGTGGTTATAAACTGCTGTATGAGCAGATGGCAGAATTCAAAAGGAAAGGAGCGGCATCTGAATTTTCTAACATGAAATTTGCTAAAATAGATTTTAAGGGCCATAAGTTTTTTATTTTTTTGTTGACTGAGCTGTGTGGGGGGGGGCTTATTTTTTGCGGGATGAGCTTTAGTTTTTTAGGGTACATATGACTTTTTGATCCCTTTTTATTTAATTTTTGTATGAGGTGAAGTGGCTAATATTGCAATTCTGCCAGTATTTTTATATTTTTAGTTTTTATGGGGTTCTCCATGTGGTATACTTGATAAGATGGTTGTATTCTGTGGGTTGAAACGGTTCTGGCGATACCAAATTTATATTGTTTTATTCATGTTCTACCACCTTTATATCATAAAATCACTTTTTATTAAACTTTGCATCACCAAATGGAAGACCCATAACTTTTTAATTTTTCCATCAATGTAGCTGCATGAGAGCTTGCTTTTTGCAGGACAGGCTGTAATTTTTATTGGTACAATTTTGAGGTCTATATGGCTTTTTGAGTGCTTTTTATAAATTTTTTTAGGAGGTGAAGTGGGCAAAAATTGCATTTCTGTCAGTGTTTTTATTTTTATTTTTTATCGGGTTCTCCATGTGGTATATTTGATATCATAATTTTATTCCGTGGGATGATATGGTTATGGCGACACCAAAATTGTATTTCCTTTTTATTTTCTGCCACTTTTTAATCATAAATAGCTTTGAGCGAACAGTTCGAGCATAGCTCGGGTTCGTACCGAATTTTGGGGTGTCCGGAACACGGACCCGGACATTTTCAAAAAAGTTCAGGTTCGGGTCCGCTGTTCGGCGATTTCTTCCCGCTTTCTGAAGGGCTGCACGGCAGCCAATCAGCTAGCATTATACTTTTTGTCCTAAGAAGCCATTACAGCCATGCCATCTAATGGCATGGCTGTGATTGGCCAAGTGCACCATGTGACCCAGCCTGTATTAAAGCTGGATTCACGTAGCACCGCAAGTCACTCTGCTCTGATTAGTGTAGGCAAAGGACGCAGCTTCTGTGAGGGCGAGAATAGGGAGGGAAAAGTCAGCAAAAACACCTAATGAAGTGATCGATCTACAGCTGTGAATCATTCAACTTCTGCTAGATAATTGCTCACTGGTTTTTAGGCTGCACAGAGCGTTTTTCTGTCACTTTAATCGGCGGCCATTTTGTGTCTTGTAGTGCACCAGCACAAGCTGCCACCAAGTCCATCAATCCATCAATACTATTTTATTTTGTTTTGCTATATCCTACATCAGGGGATTGGCTGTGCTTATTGTCACCCTTAGAAACTCAGGATAGAAATTTCTATATTTTATTAAGGGGTTAAATTCACTTGCCAAAATAGCAATCCCCTAAGGGTACTTTTACACTTGCGGCAGGACGGATCCGGCAGACTATTCAGCCTGCCGCATCCGTTCTGCTGCAGTGGCCGTGCACTGCCGTGCTGCCGCTCCGTCCCTATTGACTATAATGGGGCGGGGGGCGGAGCTACGGCACAGCACGGCACTGCACGGTCATAGATCGCTGGACTAAAAGTCCTGCATGTCCGACATTTAGTCCGGCGATCTCCGGCCGTGCAGTGACGTGCTGCGCCGTAGCTCCGCCCCCTGCCCTATTATATTCAATGTAAACGGAGCGGCAGCACGGCAGTGCACGGCCGCTTGCGGCAGGACGGATGCGGCAGGCTGAATAGCCAAGTGTAATACTGTCTGCTGTCTTGCAAAGGATAGATTTTTTTCTGTGGTGAAATTCAATTGCCAAAATAGCAATCCCCTAAATCTAGTGTCCCAGCAGTGGCTGGCAAAGTTTAATAGTGTCCGGCAAAGGATATATTTTGTTCTGGGGTAAAATTCAATTGCCAAAATAGCAATACCGTAAATCTGGTGTCCCAGCAGTGGCTGGCCAAGTTTAATTGTGTCCGGCAAAGGATATATTTTGTTCTGGGGTGAAATTAAATTGCCAAAATAGCAATGCCGTAAATCTGGTGTCCCAGCAGTGGCTGGCAAAGGTTAATAGTGTCCGGCAAAGAATATATTATTTTCTTGGGTGAAATTCAATTGCCAAAATAGCAATACCGTAAATCTGGTGTCCCAGCAGTGGCTGGCAAAGTTTAATAGTGTCCGGCAAAGGATATATTTTGTTCTGGGGTGAAATTCAATTGCCAAAATAGCAATAACATAAATTAGTGGTTTCAGCTGTGGCTGGCCAAGTTTAATAGTGTCTGTCACAGGATATATTATTTTCTGGGGTGAAGTTTAATTGCCAAAATAGCAATACCCTGAATCTGGTGTTCCAGCTGTGGCTAGCCAAGTGTAATACTGTCTGCTGTCTGGCAAAGGATAGATTTTTTTCTGTGGTGAAATTCAATTGCCAAAATAGCAATCCCCCAAATCTAGTGTCCCAGCAGTGGCTGTCAAAGTTTAATAGTGTCCGGCAAAGGATATATTTTGTTCTGGGGTAAAATTCAATTGCCAAAATAGCAATACCTTAAATCTGGTGTCCCAGCAGTGGCTGGCCAAGTTTAATAGTGTCTGGCAAAGGATAGATAATTTTCTGGTGTGAAATTCAATTGCCAAGATAGCAATACCGTAAATCTGGTGTCCCAGCAGTGGCTGGCAAAGGTTAATAGTGTCCGGCAAAGGATGTATTATTTTCTGGGGTGAAATTCAATCGCCAAAATAGCAATACCGTAAATCTGGTGTCCCAGCAGTGGCTGGCAAAGTTTAATAGTGTCCGGCAAAGGATATATTTTGTTCTGGGGTGAAATTCAATTGCCAAAATAGCAATACCGTAAATCTACTGTCCCAGCAGTGGCTGGCAAAGTTTAATAGTGTCCAGTAAAGGATATGTTTTGTTCTGGGGTGAAATTTACTTGCCAAAATAGCAATACCATAAATGAGTGGTTTCAGCTGTGGCTGGCCAAGTTTAATAGTGTCTGTCTCAGGATATATTATTTTCTGGGGAGAAATTTAATTGTCAAAATAGCAATACCCTGAATCTGATGTTCCAGCTGTGGCTAGCCAAGTGTAATACTGTCTGCTGTCTGGCAAAGGATAGATTTTTTTCTGTGGTGAAATTCAATTGCCAAAATATCAATCCCCTAAATCTAGTGTCCCAGCAGTGGCTGGCAAAGTTTAATAGTGTCCGTCAAAGGATTTATTATTTTCTGCGGTTAAATTAAGTTGCAAAAATAGAAATACAGTAAATCTGTTGTTCCAGCTGTTGCAGGCCTAGTTTAAATCTGTCCGAAAAAGGGTATATATTTTTTCTGGGGTGAAATTAAATTGCCGAAATAGCAATACCCTGAATCTGGTGTTCCATCTGTGACTGGACAATTTCCCTAGTGTCCGTCAAAGTATATATTTTTTTCTGGGGTGAAATACAGTTGCAAAAATAGAAATACAGTAAATCTGGTGTTCCAGCTGAGGCTGGCCAAGTTTAATAGTGTCCGTCACAGGATATATTATTTTCTGGGGTGCAATTTAATTGCCAAAATAGCAATACTCTGAATCTGGTGTTACATCTGTGCCTGGACAAGTTTAATAGTATCCGTCAAAGGATAAATTTTGTTCTGGGGTGAAATTCACTTGCAAATATAGCAATACCCTGAATCTGGTGTTCCAGCTGTTGCAGGCCAATTGTTAATCTGTCTGTAAATGGGTAAATTACACTCAGCATGCATCTCCATGTATATTTCTTTCCGTAAATGTGTATAATACAAAAAGTGTTATATTACAATTGCTGAAAGCATAATCTTGTAAATCTGCACGCACTATTGTGCATCTCATAGTGTATTTCTGTCCGTAATAGAGTATGTTACACTCAAGGTGTATATACAAGTGCTGAGAGGGTCATCCTCAATAACTTCACACGCTACCGTGCATCTCCAGGTGTATTTGTTAAAGGGTATGTTACACAAAGTGTTAAAATACAATTGCTGAAGGCATAATCCTACATATTTTTTCACACGCTACTGTGCATCTCCAAGTGAAAATCTGTCCATAAAAGGATACCTTTCATCCAGGGCCTAAATACTAGGCCTACAATGGATATTCCCCTAAATCAGTGGTTAATGCTGTGCCTGGATTAGTGTAATACGGTACATAAATAAATAGGCAGATAGTGTTAGGTGCCTGTAAAAAAAGCCTGAATTTGAAATCAATACATTGGGCCAAATATTTTTTTTCTAATTGTGGTGCTTGGTGAAAGGTAACAATGAGGAAAACATCTAGTAAGGGACGCAGACGCAGTTGTGGGGGTGTTAGTGGACCCTCTGGTGCTGGGAGAGGACGTGGCCTAGTGAACTAACTACCTCAGGTTCCAGTACCCGCCAGAATTTACAGCGATATTTGGTGAGACCTGATGCCGTTCTAAGGATGGTAAGGCCTGAGCAGGTACAGGCGCTAGTCAATTGGGTAGCCGACAGTGAATCCAGCACGTTCACAACATTATCTCCCACCCAGTCTTCTGCAGAAAGCGCACAGGTGGCGCCTGAAAACCAAGCCCTTCAGTCTGTGACATCACCCCCATGCATATCAGGGAAACTGTCTGAGCCTCAAGTTATGCAGCAGTCTCTTATGCTGTTTGAAGACTCTGCTGGCAGGGTTTCCCAAGGGAATCCACCTAGCCCTTCCCCAGTGGTGGAAGACATAGAATGCTCTGATGTACAACCACTGATGTTTCCTGATGATGAGGACATGGGAATACCACCTCATCGGAGTCTGCACGTCTCTGATGATGACGAAACACAGGTGCCAACTGCTGCGTATTTTTGCAGTGTGCAGACCGAACAGGAGGTCAGGGAGGAAGACTGTGTGGAAGACGATGCAGGGGACGATGAGGTCCTAGACCCCACATGGAATGAAGGTCGTGCCACTGACTTTCATAGTTCAGAGGAAGAGGCAGTGGTGAGACTGTGCCAATAGTGTAGCAAAAGAGGGAGCAGGGGGAAAAAGCAGAACAGCCGCCGCCAAGAGAGTTCGCCTGCTACTGGCAACCGCCATCAGGGATCGAGCACTCCAAAGACAGCTCCAAGAAGTTCCCTGGCATGGCACTTCTTTAAACAATGTGCTGACGACAAGACCCGAGTGGTTGCACGCTGTGCCATCAGAGCCTGAAGCGAGGCATTAACGTTCTGAACCCTAGCACAACCTGTATGACCAGGCATCTACATGCAAAGCATGAACTGCAGTGGAGTAAACACCTTAAAAGCAAGGAACTCACTCAGGCTCCCCCTGCTCCCCCTTCTGACTGCTGCCTCGGCCTCTTCCTCCGCCTCGGGAGGAATGTTGGCACCTGCCGCCCACCAAACAGAGGATGTGCCACCGACAACACCACTTGCGTCACCAAGCATCTCCACCATGTCACACAGCAGCGTTCAGCTCTCCATCTCACAAACCTTGGAGAGAAAGCGTAAATTCCCACCTAGCCACCCTCGAGCCCTGGGCCTGAATGCCAGCATTTCTAAACTACTGGCCTTTGAAATGCTGTCATTCAGGCTGGTGGACACAGACAGCTTAAAACAGCTGATATCCATGGCTGTCCCACAGTATGTTGTTCCCAGCCGCCACTACTTCTCCAAGACAGCCGTGCCTTCCCTGCACAACCAAGTATCCGATAAAATCAAGTGTGCACTGCGCAACGCCATCTGTGGCAAGGTCCACCTAACCACAGATACGTGGACCAGTAAGCACGGCCAGGGACGCTATATCTCCCTAACTGCACACTGGGTAAATGTAGTGGCGGCTGGACCCCAGGCGGAGAGTTCCTTGGCGCACGTCCTTCCGCCGCCAAGGATCGCAGGGCATCATTCTTTGCCTCCTGTAGCCTCCTCCTCCTACTCGGCTTCCTCCTCCTCTGCTTCCACCAGCTCAGCCAGTCAGCCACACACCTTCACCACCAACTTCAGCACAGCCCGGGGTAAATGTCAGCAGGCCATTCTGAAACTCATATGTTTGGGGGACAGGCCCCACACCGCGCAGGAGTTGTGGCGGGGTATTGAACAACAGACCGACGAGTGGTTTCTGCCGGTGGGCCTCAAGCCCGGCCTGGTGGTGTGCGATAATGGGCGAAATCTCATCGCAGCTCTGGGACTAGTCGGTTTGACGCACATCCCTTGCCTGGCGCATGTACTGAATTTGGTGGTGCAGAAGTTCATTCACAACTACCCTGACATGTCAGAGCTGCTGCATAAAGTGCGGGCTGTCTGTGCCTGCTTCCGGCGTTCACATCCTGCCGCTGCTTGCCTGTCTGCGCTACAGTGTAACTTCGGCCTTCCCGCTCACCGCCTCATATGCGACGTGCCCACCAGGTGGAACTCCACCTTGCACATGCTGGCCAGACTGTGCGAGCAGCAGCAGGCCATAGCGGAGTTTCAGCTGCAGCACGCACGGGTCAGTCACACTGCGGAACAGTACCACTTCACCACCAATGACTAAGCCTCCATGCGAGAGCTGTGTGCCCTGTTGCGCCTGTTTTGAGTACTCCACCAACCTGGCCAGTGGTGATGACACAGTTATCAGTGTTACAATACCACTTCTATGTCTCCTTGAGAAAACACTTAGGGCGATGATGGAAGAGGAGGTGGCCCAGGAGGAGGAGGAGGAGATGAGGGGTCATTTTTAGCACTTTCAGGCCAGTCTGTTAGAAGTGCCTCAGAGGGAGCAGCAGAGGCCAGGTAAAATGTGGCCAGCCTGGGCCCACTACTGGAGGACGAGTAGGATGAGGAGGAGGTGGAGGAGGATGAGGATGAAGCAGGTTCACAGCAGGGTGGCACCCAACACAGCTCAGGCCCATCACTGGTGCGTGGCTGGGGGTATACAGAGGACGATGACGATACGCCTCCCACAGAGGACAGCTTGTCCTTACCTCTGGGCAGCCTGGCACACATGAGTGACTACATGCTGCAGTGCCTGCGCAACGACAGCAGAATTGCCCCCATTTTAACGGGTGCAGACTACTGTGTTGCCACCCTGCTTGATCCCTGGTACAAAGACAATGTGCCCACCTTACTTCCTGCACTGGAGCGTGATAGGAAGATGCGCGAGTACAAGCACACGCTGGTAGACGCGCTCCTGAGAGCATTCCCAAATGTCACAGAGGAACAAGTGGAAGGCGAAGGCAGAAGAGGAGCAAGAGGTCGCCAACGCAGCTGTGTCACGGCCAGCTCCTCTGAGGGCAGGGTTAGCATGGCAGAAATGTGGAAAAGTTTTGTCACCACGCCACAGCTAACTGCATCACCACCTGATACGGAATGTGTTAGCAGGAGGCAGCATTTCACTAACATGGTGGAACAGTACGTGTGCACACCCCTCCTCGTACTGACTGATGGTTCGGCCCCATTCAACTTCTGGGTCTCCAAATTGTCCACGTGGCCAGAGCTAGCCTTTTATGCCTTGGAGGTGCTGGCCTGCCCGGCGGCCAGCGTTTTGTCTAAATGTGTACTCAGCACGGCAGGTGGCGTCATTACTGACAAACGCAGCCGCCTGTCCACAGCCAACGTGGACAAGCTGACGTGCATAAAAATGAACCAGGCATGGATCCCACAGGACCTGTCCATCCCTTCAGCAGAATAGACATTTATAACTGCCTCCCCCTCAACCATATATTCTTGTATTCCGGGGCACTTCTTTATTTAATCCTCTTTTTTTAATTTTACCATTATATTGTGGTGCACCCAAAAGTTGAAGGAACCTCTCCTCTGTCTATGTGCCAGGGGCCTAATTATCTAAAAGTGGCCTTCTCCATTGGTGGGTGACATGACGCCTGATCCTCTGCTATGCGACCTCTGTCTGGGTGCTGGGGCCTAAATAAATGAAACGGGCCTTCTCCATTGGTGGGTGACATGATGCCTGATTCTCTGCTATGCGACCTCTGTCCTACGTCTGGATACCAGGGGCCTAATAATCAAAAAGTGGCCTTCTCCATTGGTGGGTGACATGACGCCTGATTCTCTGCTGTGCGACCTCTGTCTGGGTGCTGGGGCCTAAATTATCGAAAAGTGGCCTTCTCCATTGGTGTGTGACATGACGCCTGATTCTCTGCTATGCGACCTCTGTCCTCCATCTGGGTGCCAGGGGCCTAATTATCTAAAAGTGGCCTTCTCCATTGGTGGGTGACATGACGCCTGATTCTCTGCTATGCGACCTCTGTCCTCTGTCTGGGTGCTGGGGCCTAAATAAATGAAACTGGCCTTCTCCATTGGTGGGTGACATGACGCCTGATTCTCTGCTATGCGACCTCTGTCCTCCGTCTGGATGCCAGGGGCCTAATTATCAAAAAGTGGCCTTCTCCATTGGTGGGTGACATGACGCCTGATTCTCTGCTGTGCGAACTCTGTCTGGGTGCTGGGGCCTAAATTATCAAAAAGTGGCCTTCTCCATTGGTGTGTCACATGACGCCTGATTCTCTGCTATGTGACCTCTGCCCTCTGTCTGGGTGCTGGGGCCTAAATTATCGAAAAGTGGCCTTCTCCATTGGTGGGTGACATTACGCCTGATTCTCTGCTATGCGACCTCTGTCCTCCATTTGGGTGCCAGGGGCCTAATTATCGAAAAGTGGCCTTCTCCATTGGTGGGTGACATGATGCCTGATTCTCTGCTATGCGACCTCTGTCCTCTGTCTGGGTGCTGGGGCCTAAGTAAATGAAAATGGCCATCTCCATTGGTGGGTGACATGACGCTTGATTTTTTGCTATGGGACCTCTGTCCCCTGTCTGGGTGCTGGGGCCTTAATAAATGAAAGTGGCCTTCTCCATTGGTGAGTGACATGACGCCTGATTCTCTGCTATGCGACCTCTGTCCTCTGTCTGGGTGCTGGGGCCTAAATAAATGAAAGTGGCCTTCTCCATTGGTGAGTGACATAACGCCTGATTCTCTGCTATGCGATCTCTCTCCTCCGTCTGGGTGCCAGGGGCCTAATTATCGAAAAGTGGCCTTCTCCATTGGTGGGTGACATTATTCCTGATCCTCTGCTATGCGACCTCTGTCTGGGTGCTGGGGCCTAAATAAATGAAAGTGGCCTTCTCCATTGGTGGGTGACATGACGCCTGATTCTCTGCTATGAGATCTCTGTCCTCTGTCTGGATGCTGGGGCCTAAATAAATGAAACTGGCCTTCTCCATTGGTGGGTGACATGACGCCTGATTCTCTGCTATGCGACCTCTGTCTGGGTGCTGGGGCCTAAATAAATGAAAGTTGCCTTCTCTATTGGTGGGTGACTTAAAGCCTGATTCTCTGCTGAGGGACCTCTCTCCAATTGATATTGCTTCATTTTTATTTATTTTATGTTATTTTAATTCATTTCCTTATCCACATTTGTTTGCAGGGGATTTACCTACATTTTGCTGCCTTTTGCAGCCCTCTAGCCCTTTCCTGGACTATTTTACAGCCTTTTTAGTGCCCAAAAGTTCGGGTCCCCATTGACTTCAATGGGGTTCGGGTTCGGAATGAAGTTCGAGTCGAGTTCGGATCTCGAACCCAAACATTTTCGGGAAGTTCGGCCGAACTTCTCGAACCCGAACATCCAGGTGTTCGGTCAACTCTACTCATCACTAAAAGTAATATTTAAATATTTTCTGTAATTTGAGTTTATTAATTTCTGGAGAATCACGTTAAATGCCCCACCACAGAATAAGCCCCCATTTGGTCCCCCCATGCATAATGATACCTTCTAAGTGCAGTTCATGATTTATGATGTTCCCTTAAGTGCCCCCTCACAGAGTGATGCCCCCTTAAATGTCCCTATACAAAGACAAATTATTACCCCCAATTTAAATACTCACCTACCCCACATCCCCCCGACAAACAGAGTGGAGCATGTCTGCTCTGAGCTCTTGCTATCTGTGGCTCAGCACATTAGGTGCGATGAGGTCACTGCATCGTGCATGCTTGCGCTAAACAAGAATCACAGAAATAAACGTGGCCTAAATGGGTGGGACTGCTCCAAACCCCAAACACTGTGGCGTGTTTCTAACTGGGGGGGCAGTCCCTCCGCATGTGGTTCGCAGAGAACGGCTATCCCCAGCAAAAATTGCATACAATGGAGGATACAGGCGCGAACCACAAGCACCACACAAACATCCTACACAAAATAAAACATGTGCGGATGAAAATATATAAACACATAACTCACAGAAAAAAGATGCACCACATGGATAAGCAACTGACAACACTGGCTAATCCCTCACTCTGGTGTTAAAAGCTGAGAGATTCGCCAATATTTCCAATCAGGAGCATATCGGAGCCCCTTTAAGCACCACTTCACGGTATCTCAGCATGACATTGGGTCCTACCACTAGACTACCTATGGTGTGTGAACAATGTCTGAACAGGTATTAAGCAGCCTACAGCCCCCTCCCACTCACCTGCATTGCAGGACCAACAATGCAATGGGGAACAAATGAGGCCGCAAGCTACACCTACAACAGACCATGTGACACCGGCTTCCAGGTGCAACAGAATGTTTACCAGCCATATGCAATGGCACATTCAATACATATAAAACAAGAATCACAGAAATAAACGTGGCCTAAATGGGTGGGCCTGCTCCAAACCCCAAACACTGTGGCGTGTTTCTAACTGGGGGGGGGCAGTCCCTCCGCATGTGGTTCGCAGCGAACGGCTATCCCCAGCAAAAATTGCATACAATGGAGGATACCGGCGCGAACCACAAGCACCACGCGAATCTCTTAGCTTTTAACACCAGAGTGAGGGATTAGCCAGTGTTGTCAGTTGCTTATCCATGTGGTGCATCTTTTTTCTGTGAGTTATGCTTGCGCTAAACCACTGAAGGCAGCGGAATATTGAAGCAGGACATGCAGGGGTCTGTACAGCTCTCATCTGTTGTCCCGATTCAGACTATGGTCCACCAGTCTCTACTGACATTTCTGTATTAGTAGGTACGTGTATTCTGCAAAAAATAATTCTGGAGCATCTTGTCATACAACTCTATATTTTGCTATTCCTCATACAGTCCTCTTGTAAACATAGGAAGTTATAAACCATCAAAAAATGTGGTGATAAGAAAGCAGGATGCACTCATACCCATATGCAGTTGTGCATTTCTATAGGGGAGCACATCCTGCACTTGTAGTCCGTTGCTAAAGGCAATCACCAGCAAAAAATGCATACAATGGATGATGCCAGCAACGGACTACAAGTACCACAATGGACATCCTACATAAGATGAAATTTATGTGGATGTGGCAAGAATTCAGAACAAACACAGAGCCAGAGATAGGTGCACACTGCCGTCACACTAAACCCTCACACTGATGTTAAAAATTGAGAGTTAGTTCGACATATCCTACTAGGAGGACATGTCTTAAGCCTCGGGCACCAGCGTCAAGGTCTCTCAAGTAGCCCGTGGGCCCTAACACTCACTTACCTGCGCCATATGGGCGATATCAGGGGCCAGTGGGCAATTACAGGAGCATTAGGACGACTCACAAACATCTCCTCTGTTACCTCCAGCATGTAGCCATGCTTGCAACGGGAGGTGGGAGGTGTCTATGAGCCCTACCCAAGACTGACTGATATAGCCCAAAGCCTAGCAGGTGCACCCAAATGTGACCTGAAGATGAAAAACAGGAACATTTAAATTGGAGTTTATACACCTCCGTACATATATATATATAAACCATCAAAAAATGTGGTGATGTGGTGATAAGAAAGCAGGATGCGCTCATACCCATATGCAGTTGTGCATTTCTATAGGGGTACTTGTAGTCCGTTGCTGGCATCATCCATTGTATGCATTTTTTGCTGGTTATTGCCATTAGGAACGGACTACAAGTGCAGGATGTGCTCCCCTATAGAAATGCACAACTGCATATGGGTATGAGCGCATCCTGCTTTCTTATCACCACATTTTTTGATGGTTTATATATATATATGTACGGAGGTGTATAAACTCGAATTTAAATGTGCCTGTTTTTCATCTTCAGGTCACATTTGGGTGCACCTGCTAGGCTTTGGGCTATATCAGTTAGTCTTGGGTAGGGCTCATAGACACCTCCCACCTCCCATTGCAAGCATGGCTACATGCTGGAGGTAACAGAGGAGATGTTTGTGAGTCGTCCTAATGCTCCTGTAATTGCCCACTGGCCCCTGATATCGCCCATATGGCGCAGGTAGGTGAGTGTTAGGGCCCACGGGCTACTTGAGAGACCTTGACGCTGGTGCCCGAGGCTTAAGACATGTCCTCCTAGTAGGATATGTCGAACTAACTCTCAATTTTTAACATCAGTGTGAGGGTTTAGTGTGACGGCAGTGTGCACCTATCTCTGGCTCTGTGTTTGTTCTGAATTCTTGCCACATCCACATAAATTTCATCTTATGTAGGATGTCCATTGTGGTACTTGTAGTCCGTTGCTGGCATCATCCATTGTATGCATTTTTTGCTGGTGATTGCCTTTAGCAACGGACTACAAGTGCAGGATGTGCTCCCCTATAGAAATGCACAACTGCATATGGGTATGAGCGCATCCTGCTTTCTTATCACCACATTTTTTTATGGTTTATATATATATATGTACGGAGGTGTATAAACTCCAATTTAAATGTGCCTGTTTTTCATCTTCAGGTCACATTTGGGTGCACCTGCTAGGCTTTGGGCTATATCAGTCAGTCTTGGGTAGGGCTCATAGACACCTCCCACCTCCCATTGCAAGCATGGCTACATGCTGGAGGTAACAGAGGAGATGTTTGTGAGTCGTCCTAATGCTCCTGTAATTGCCCACTGGCCCCTGATATCGCCCATATGGCGCAGGTAGGTGAGTGTTAGGGCCCACGGGCTACTTGAGAGACCTTGACGCTGGTGCCCGAGGCTTAAGACATGTCCTCCTAGTAGGATATGTCGAACTAACTCTCAATTTTTAACATCAGTGTGAGGGTTTAGTGTGACGGCAGTGTGCACCTATCTCTGGCTCTGTGTTTGTTCAAACATAGGAAGTTAACACCTGAGTGTTTATGTCCCTCTTGTCAATAGGATGTGGAACATTAATTGAAATTAGAGTGCGTATGAATGTGCCCCATTGTCGAGAGGATAGTAACAACAGTTTTCAGCATTTTAATACATTTTCAATAGGAATAAGAGTCACACAATACAAAGTTCTATGAAAATCCTGGCTACCTGAGGTCACCATGAGGTAAAGATTGGGTTAATGTGCTTGGACGTGCAATGTGTAATTGTAATAGCAGTATAGTATTGTAATTATAGCATAAAAGCCAGCACACTCCAGTGTAAAATGCCGGTTTCAGGGGTTGTGTTTGGCATTGCAGCACTACTGTCTTTTTCCGTTATTGAGCCCCTGTGACGGAACTCAATACCGGAAAAATGTAACACTAGTGTGAAAGTAACTTAACCAATGTGACAGTAGAACTACAATGTGATGTTAAAATCAATGTGTGTTAAACTGTTTTTTGCAGTTGTGGCCACCAGGTGTCACATTAGTATGAACTGTTCCCGTACAAGTATTTTGCATCCTTACCTTGCAGTAGAGACAAGCAAAAATCTGTGTTTTGGCTCTGAGAGAACTTTCTATTTTGGAGCCATATTTGCAACATATAAGACAATAAAAGCTGGAATACAGATCCCTATTTTTTCCAGTGTTTTATATTCTGTAAATTTGGATATGTCAAAACTTGGAAATCACACACTAATGAAACATATACTTGATTCATTTATCTCTACCTAGTATGTGCAGTACTATTAAAAAAGGCTTCATGACCACGGATTAATTGCTTATCAATCAATTGTGTCTGCATATACTATTGGATTTTTCATGAACACATAAAATCAGCCTATGGACATGCATTCAGTCCCCAATTCACATCACAGATTTTGCAAAGGCAAAATGTGGCACGTATCCTGAGGCAGAAACTCCTTTCCCTGCCACTGCTTTTCAATTTGAATCCCACGGACCTGCTCATGTTCAATACCCATCGATTGGAGCTAAACCGCCAACAGAAACCCACCGCGTGTTCCAGCGGTCTTTGTCTAGATATCTCACCAATAAAGATCACATCCTTTCTTGGCATGGTCAAAGCTGTAAATCATAGCCACATGGATAGCATGTAATCTACAGAACCCCTAACATCACAGAGGAGATAGAAGCTAAACTGTACACCCAAACAGAGCAGGCTGCACAGGTTGGTACAGTTGTCATAATGGGAGATTTTAACTTCCCAGACATTGACTGGGGTCATGGTTCTGCCTCAACTGCAAAGGGGAGAAAATGCCTCAACTTGCTGCAGGACAACTTTATGGGCAAGTTTATAGAAGCTCCCACTAGGGGCAATGCTCTGTTGCATCTGGTAATTTCTAATGATGCAGAGCTTGTTGGAAATGTTACTTGTTCAAGAAACACTAGGTAATAGTGACCAAACTATAAGGCCTCTTTCACTCGGGCGTCATGTTTGACGCCTGGATAAGAGGCTGGTGCGTTGCGGGAATATGCGCGTTTTTCCCGCGCGGGTGCAAACGTTTGTAACGCATTTTGCACGCGCGTGAGAAAAAACGCAATGTTTGGTACCCAACCCGAAGCCGGACTTCATCACTGAAGTCCGGTTTCGGGTCTTCTGGAGAATTGATTACTTCCCCTTATAACCATGTTATTAACATAACCATATTATGTTCTTACCATGGTGATGGACCATGTGATTGGACTATGTGATGTGACGTCATCACAGGTCCTTTAGATCTTAGATGCTGCTGGGAAAGAGAGGAGAGATCGCGACTACGCGATCAAGTGGCTAAGGTAAGTTAACTTTTATTATTTTTAACCCCCTCCACTTCATTTAACAATGCATTCTTTATTAAGAATGCTATTATTTCCCCTTATACCCATGTTATAAGGAAAAATAATAGAGATTGGGTCCCGTTGCTAAGCAACAATGTGGGAAAATCGCAACGCATCCACACTTGTTTGCGGATGCTTGCGATTTTCCCGCAGCCCCATTCACTTCTATGGGGCCTGCGTTGCGTGAAAAACGCAGAATATAGAACATGCTGCGATTTTCACGCAACGCAGAAGTGATGCGTGAAAATCACCGCTCATGTGCACAGCCCCATAGAAATGAATAGGTCCGGATTCAGTGCGGGTGCAATGCGTCCTCCTCACGCATTGCACCCGCGCGGAAAACTCGCCCGTGTGAAAGGCGCCTAAGAAGCAAACTCTGTCAGGCAGAGCAAAAACACTAAATTTTAAAAAGGCTAATTTCCCTATGTTGAGAGCAGCATTTCAGGGCATAGACTTGTGGTAGCTATTGTCACATATTAATACAGAGGATAAATCGGAGAGTTTTAAATCCACATTGAGTAATTGCTTTTAGCTAACAAGTATAAATGGCTAAAATTAAACCCCTCAGGGCTTACAGCTACTATAAAAAGGGCAATAAATAACAAAAAAGGGCATTTAAAAAATACAAATCTGAGGGGTCAGATGTAGGCTTTGAGGTTTACAAAGGGCTTAACAAATTCTGGTAAATAGTGATAAAATGTGCAAAAATACAAAACGAACAGCAGGTGGCAAAAGAGAGCAAAACAAATCCCCAAAAAATCGTTAAATGTATAAATGCTAAATAACCAAGGTACCAGGTAGGCTAAATAACCTAGGGACCAGGTAGGTCCCTAAATAATTGTGAAGGGAGGTTTGTCACTGAAGAAAAGTAAAAGGCAGAATTACTAAATGGGTTTATTGGCTATGTATATACAAGATGAGAAAAGAGCTGATATCTGTGGTGCTAGGTCTGTTAGTACATCTAGTAATATACTTAATTGGCTAACTGTAGATATGGTCCAAGCTAAGTTAAATAAGGTAAATGTGAACAAGGCTCCAGGTCCAGATGGATTGCACACAGGAGTTCTTAAAGAGCTCAGTTCAATCATTGATGTTTCCCTGTTTATATTTGTTAAAGATTCTCTAGGTACTGGTACAGGCATATGTGGTGCCTATATTCAAAAAAGGATCTAAGTCATTCATAGGTATTATAGACCAGTTAGTTTAACTTCTGTTGTGGGAAAAATGTTTGAAAGACTCTTAAGGGACTATATACAGGAGTATGTGACTGTAAATAATATTATAAGTAATAACCAACAACATGGGTTTACCAAGGACATAAATTGTCAGGCTAACCTGATTTGTTTTTATGAGGAGGTGAGTAGTGGCCTGGACAGAGGGGCAGCTGTGGATGTAGTGTTTCTGGATTTTGCAAATGCTTCTGATACTGTCCCTCATAGATGTTTAATAGGTAAAGAAGGTCTATAGGCTTGGAAAGTATAGTTTGTAATTGGATTGAAAACTGGTTGAAGGACCGTGTCCAAAGAGTTGTGGTCAATGATTCTTATTCAGAATGATCCCTGGTTATAAGTGGTGTGCCCCAAGGTTTAGTGCTGGGTCCTCTATTATTTTATTTATTTATTAATCATATCGAGGATGGGATTAATAGCACCATTTCTATTTTTGCAGATGACACTAAAGCTATGTAGTACTGTACAGTCTATGGAAGATGTCCATAAAATACAAGCTTGAACACTGAGTGATTGGGCATCAACTTGGCAAATGAGGTTTAATGTGGATAAATGTAAAGTTCTCCATCTTGGTAGTAATAATCTCTGTGCTTCATATGTCCTAGGGAATGTAACTCTGGGAGAGTCAATTAAAGAGAAGGATTTGGGTGTCCTTGTAGATCGTAGATTAAATAACAGCATACAATGTCAATCAATTGCTTGTAAGGTTACCAGGATATTGTCATGCATGGACTCGCGGGGCAAGTATGTAATATTACCACTTTACAAAGCATTGGTGCGGCCTCATCTGGAATATGCAGTTCAGTTCTGGGCACCAGTCCATAGAAAGGATACTCTGCAGCTGGAAAAAGTACAGAGGAGAGCGACTTAACTAATAAGTAGAGTTGAGCGAACCAGGACTGTAAAGTTCGGGTTTGTACTGAATTTTAGGATTTTTGGCACCCGGACCCAAACCCGAACATTTTCGGAATAGTTCGGGTTCGGTGTTCGGCAGATTTTATAGCCCTTGTTGAAAAGCTGCTGGGCAGCCAATCAACAAACATCTAACAACTTTGCCCTAGAAGCCATCACAGCCATGCCTACTAATGGCATGGCTTTGATTGGCTAAGTGCAGCATATGACCCAGCCTCTATATAAGCTGGAGTCATGTAGCACAGCACGTCACTCTGCTGTTGTAAGTGTAGGGACAGGTTTCTGCTGGTGCTCTCAGGGAGAGAATAGGAAACAAGCTTTGCTGAATAGTATCTGATATCAGAATTGTGTTCACTCAGTGATCTACAACCTTTTTGTTCTTGTGGGTGCAATGGCAGTTTTATTTTTTTTATGAGGCCAGTGAAAAAGACTTTTATATTTCTGTGAGTGGTTGGTGTCGGCGGCCATTTTGTGTAAGTGACGTGCACTGACGTGCATATATGCCAGGGGCAGTAATATAATCCAGTCTTTTTACTTCATTTGGCAAAATTTACCTATTTTAAGAGTGCATCGGCACTGCATGTCTGCCAGGGGAAGGGAAAAATAATTCTGTTACTCCGTTTGTGATTTTAGGGACCTAGGGGGTGATATTTTTACATTTTGTTCTGTAACGTACCCCTGTGCTGCATATATCCTTGTCATTAATTCTCTAAATACGTCATATTCTGGGCTTCTTTTATTTTTGTGCTAAAAAGTACATTTGCTCTATGCACTACATGTGGTAAGGCCGATTCATTGGCCTGTATTTGTGGGAGGGGCACGGTTGCCTATATCATGGCGGTTTTGCCCCTCCTTCAACGAACGACGTGTCAACTCTGGCCTCGTTTCGTTCGTGAGGGTTGCTTCTGTTCAAACGCCTAGAGTTCGTTGTTGTGCGCCTTGCGAACACTACTACAAACAGCTACAAGATCAGGTAAGTGACTGCCATGCTTGCAGTCTCGATGTCGTAAGTCGGGCTGGCAGTGCCGACTCCCTAGGTAAGGGGGAGCCACACTGCACCGGAGCATCAGCCAGGCAGCTTCGGCTCCCACGTGGCATGAATCGCAGGGTGCAGGGGTCAGCGTGATCCAGATTCAACTTTCAAACTCCTTAATGTCTGGCACGGGCCGCTGTGCTGCTAGTTAGGTAGGGTCCCTGTCAGTAGCGTGGTTCCCCACTTATGCCCGCACTTTCACCCCATATCTAGGTTGCCGCACGCTTACACAAGCGGTGTTGCCTGTGTCTTCCTCCTTGGTCTGTACGGACAGCAGGCGGCGTAGTGCTGTGTCGGCTCCCTCTGGTGGCCGCTGGAGCCGATACAGTCCATGGTGCGGCAGTGGTCGGTGCTGGCTCCCTCTGGTTTTATTGAGAAAAGGAAAAAGAAAGAGGAGAGAATAAAAAAAAAAAAAAAGGGGGGGGCGACATACAAGTTCAGTGCTAGTTAGATGATCTCCGCATTTGTTTTGGCCGCGCCACTACGCCTTGGCGGTATGTTGTACGCAAGGCTCTTACATGTGATTTTATTCCAGGATCTGTGTCGTCCTTCCTCATATATTCTGCACGTTATTCAACTATCAGGGTACAGTATGGCAGTAGCTATTTCGTCTTACTATTCTATTCTCTTCCTCTGGTGGTGGTGTGTCAGCGGTGCCACCGTCAGGCTCACCAATCACTGGGGGGTTCAAGGTTCAGCTATTGCTTCTGGTTTGACTCAGGTCCTCTCGTCACTTTTCACATATATTCATCACAGTTGCATGGGTCTCGGCCTACTCACAGCTTACATGGCATGGTCGGGGTGTTGGTTAACAGTCAGGGATTTATTTTTGCATACTGTGTCCACAGAGTATGTCACGTGCATCAGACATAGTGGAGGTTTCGGTCGTTTAAAACGCCGCCAGGATGTCAGAAGCGGGCAGTGTGTCATCTCTTCGCAGTTGGACCATCCCCAGGCTAATGGCGGAACTGTCCAGAAGTGGTATTTCATATCCCGCCACGGCCAGGAAAGCCAAGTTATACCGGTTACTTGTCATTAACTCAGGCCCTCAGCGGCAGGAAGAGGTCTCCATGACCACAGTTCAGAATTCTCTTGCACAAATACATCTCATGCTGAATAACTTGACTTCATCTGTCATGGACGTGCAAACCAGGTTGGAAGCGGTTGAGTCTCGTGGTCTATCACTACTCGCAGACCGTCGATGTCGCTGTTCCGTCTACATCTACAGCGACAGGTTCAGGTGTCTCTGTGACAGCACTATTATGTCGGCACATTTTGTTCCTTCCAATCTAAAGAAGGACATCCTGGAAGGTAGGGATGTCAATCTAGCATCCTTACTGGTCGCTACCCGGGATCTTTCTGATAGTAGGGTTATCGCTTGTGGTGATGTGTCAGTGATCCTGAAAGGCCGGGACCACAGGCTGAACCGTATGCTCACTATACCTGAGTTTGTTCTTGCATTTAGTTTGTATACAGACGTGATTTATTCAGTTTGTCCTGAGAGGAGGGAAGAACTTGATTTGTATTTGTTTAGGATAACTGAGTTGGGATACATAGTATGGTGGCAGTTCCTTCTATGACTACCACTGTTCTTTCTCGGCTAAGGCAGCTGCCACTTTGGGTCAGTTCCAGTTTCTCACAAACTGGGCTACTATTGATACGGCGATATTTTGTAGGCATTTCGCCGGACTTAAGGCAGCACCATCATGCTCCCTGTGCCAATCCATTTACCATTCTACTATATGGTGTTATAAGGCTGCTCCAGGTGCGGGGTCCAGTTCCACAGGTCCTGTTCCCGGCCCGTTTGATTCACAGAGATCCTCTGGTTTAGTTGACAAGTTGGGTAGACCCATCAAACTACTCGGTAGGTCACAGATTTGCAATAATTTTAACTACGCATCCTGTAACTTCAGTCAGTGTCGCTTGCTACACATATGTACTAACTGTTTCAGAGCCCACCCTAAAGTAGTCTGTTCATTAAAATCAGATAATAATTACATGTGTGTTGTTAATATAGTTCGTTTACGGCAGTTCTTACGCAGGTATCCTGACCCAGGCTTCGTGGAGTTCCTTAGTAAAGGTTTCATGTTTGGTTTCCACACCGGGATGGTTGCCCTTCCAGAGAGTATACACGAGTGCAGAAACTTACAGTCCGCTGACCATCACCCCGATGTTTCCGATAGATTGATCACAGCGCAATTAGCCAAAGGTTTCTTGATAGGCCCTTTTTCATCTTCACCCTTTGAACGTCGGAGGATCAGCCTGATAGGAGTTGTGTTCGGTAAATTCAGTAACAAAGAGAGGTTGATTATCGACCTACAGTATCTGCCCCGCATGGTACCTCCATACCCAGCATCAATTCACTAATTCCGTCAGAAGAAGTTAGTATGAGATATTCTACCATACACCAAGCCATCGCTCTCATTTTACACTTAGGTCCCAGCACCATCCTTTCTAAAGTGGATATCGCAGACGCCTTCAAGTTACTGCCTATCAATCCATCCCTCTGGCAGTGGTATGGTGTCAAATGGAGGGGCCTTTATTACTTTGCATCCAATCTTACATTCGGATCTAAGAGTAGCCCATGGTTATTCGACCAGTTAGCCAAGTTCCTTAACTGGATTTTAGTCCATGAATTCCACTGTAGCAATGTTATTCACTACTTAGATGATTTTTTAATTATCGAACGTCCTGACGCTCCCCCCAAGGGCCTTCAGTTGCTGCTGGAGTGTTTCAGACAACTGGGGGTTCCTGTCTCTCCCAGGAAAGTGGAGGGTCCCTCTGCAGTCATCACTTTTCTTGGTATAGTTTTGGACACCCAGAACATGGTTGCCAGATTGCCGAGTGACAAGTTACAGAGAATCAGGGAAGTCATTCATGATTTCAGGTCAACTAGAGTGGTTAAGAAAGTACAGCTACAGTCGCTGTTAGGCATGCTGAATTTTGCGATGCGCATAATTCTGCAAGGTAGGACATTTGTTTCTCGTTTACTTTCACTTCTCCCTACTGCCCCTTCCCAGGATAGCAGCATAGGCCTGGACGATATGGTCATGGCTGACTTGAGCATGTGGGATCAATTTCTCAGGATGGAATGGCATCTCGCTCTTTGTTCCCACAATATCCGACAACTCCCCCGTAGTTTTGTCTGACGCCGCTGCCAATACAGGTTTTGCAGCTATTTTTGGCAACCATTGGTTAGCAGACAGGTGGCCAGTCGAAGTTAGTTCCATCCCTGGGTTTTTCCGTACGTCAGCAATGTTTGAACTCTACCCCTTAGTTGCAGCATCCTATACCTGGGGTCAATGTTGGTCGGGTCAAACTGTGTCCTTTGTTTCCGATAATGCAGCCGTCATCGAGATTCTCAATAGTGGATCTTCTAAGTCTCCAGACGTCATGTCATTTGTTAGGCGCTTGGTTCTTCTGTCGTTACAACACCAGTTCCGTTACATATCTTTACATATATCTGGGAGCCACAATGTAGCAGCCGACGCGTTATCTCGTTTTAATTTTACCCTCTTTTCATAGATCTGTCCAGAAGCAGACGCCATCGGGAGCACAGTCCCTCCATACGCGGCGCTGACCCTTCCATAGAAGCTCATTTCGCTACTGCTCGGTCACTATTAGTCAAGTCCCTCTCGCCCAATACAGCCAAGGCCTACCAGACAGGTTGGAGAGCCTTCCAGAAATTTCAGAACTCATGTCCTCAAGGTGACACCGAGTTTGTTCAGTACATTCTGGCGTTCATAAGCTACTGTCACACCAATTTGAAATTGTCACACACAACGGTCAAGTCCTACCTCGCGGGGGTTCAGCATTTTAGGGCCATGAGTTTCAACCAGCAGGGTTCGTTGTTCTCAATCCATGCCGTGAAAGCCACTCTGAGGGGTCTAGAAAAAAGTGACAGCGAGACAGGCGCTCGCCGACTACCTATCACTGGCCAGATTTTTCGCGACCTTTCCGACTTGTTGGACAAAAAACCATTCGGTGCTCAGCGTAGTTTGGTAATCAAAGCTGCCATGTACTTGGCCTTTTATGGGTTTCTAAGACCGGCAGAGTTTATGTCCCCGGCCAACAGTAGCAGGTGCGTCACACTCAGTCAGCTCTTTGCTTCCCGAGATGGTTTCATACTCTCGCTGGTCACCACTAAGACCTCTCAGGTAGGCCTCCCAACACAGGTGTTTTATTTCCCGACCTTTCATCATTGGTGCCCCGTGCGCGTGCTACAACAGCTTTTGTCCACTCTGCAGAACGAACCGCCCGACAGTCCGTTACTACCGTTCAACGATACTCACCTTACCTGTCCCAAATTCATAACACATATTCGGGTTTTACTAACCAACCTTGCAGTAGACCCGTCCTCAATATCCGGGCATTCCTTTTGCATAGGGGCGGCATCCTCCGCTTCGAAAAATCAAGTTCCAGCACATGTAATCAAGAGACTAGGACGTTGGCGTTCGTCCTGTTTTAGCCGATACATACCGTGTCCGTATGCTGAAATGAATCGTGCTTGTAAAAATTTGGTATTATAAATGAGTGTATAAAGTTTTCTTAAACAAAAGAAAATTGTTGTTGTTTTTTGGCCTCCTTCAGCTATCCCTTCAACGACGCGGTTTCGGCATAACTCTAACCGCTTTAGCTAACCCAGCAGGTAGAAGTCCCTCTTTTCGTGAGTGCCCGACCACAAGTGGTAAGGCCGATTCATTGGCCTGTATTTGTGGGAGGGGCACGGTTGCCTATATCATGGTGGTTTTGTCCCTCCTTCAACGAACGACG
Organism: Bufotes viridis; assembly: GCA_033119425.1. Lineage (NCBI taxonomy): Eukaryota > Metazoa > Chordata > Amphibia > Anura > Bufonidae > Bufotes > Bufotes viridis. The sequence goes on along the minus strand of CM065593.1, from coordinate 292,486,388 downwards.
TGTCTACTCTCCCACCCTACCCACCCTTAACCTCAGTTTTCACACCAAGGGGATGGCCTCCTTCAGCTATCCCTTCAACGACGCGGTTTCGGCATAACTCTAACTGCCTTAGCTAACCCAGCAGGTAAGAGTCCCTCTTTTCGTGAGTGCCCGACCACAATTGTGATTGTGAAAAATGTAATCAATAAATCCATCTGTTACACTGTGGGCGAAAAAAATATAATATATATTTTTTTACCATTAAGTGCCTTTTCTGCCTGCTCAGAAAATCTGATAGTGAAAAATAATCAGTAAATCCATCTGTTTCACTGGGGTAGAAAAAAATCCTCTTTTTTTCCCTATAAAGTACCCTATTGCCTTGTACTGCAAATTAAATAAAATCAGTAAATTCCACTGAGACATTGTGGATGGAAAAAACAAGTAATTTTTGGCACAAAGTACATTTGTGGCCTGCTCAGTACTACTGCTAATGAAAGAATTTCACTTGCATCTGTCAGTTTCACTGTGGTTGAAGAAATCATATATTTGGTTGAAATAAATTCCATCCTCTGTCTGCACAGGCAATCTGATACTAAACAATAATCTGTTAATTCATCTGTTTCACTGGGGTATATTTTCCTATAATGTACTTTTTTGCCTTGCACTGCAAATCAAATAAAATCTATAAATTCCACTGGGAAATTGTGGGTGGAAAAAACACGTAATTTTTGGCACAAAGTAAATTTGTGGTCTGCTCTGTACTACTGCTAGTGAAAGAATTTCACTTGCATCCGTCAGTTTCACTGGGGTTGAAAAAATCATATATTTGGTTGAAATAAATTCCCTCCTCTGTCTGCACAGGCAATCTGATACTAAACAATAATCTGTTAATTCATCTGTTTCATTGGTGTAGGGAAAATCCTCTTTTTTTCCTATAAAGTACCTTTTTGCCTTGTACTGCAAAGCAAATAAAATCAGCAAATTCCACTAGGACATTGTGGTTGGAAAAAAAAAAAATTATTTTGGCCCATAAAGTACCCCTGCAGCCTGCGTTGGTGTTCCTGCTGCACTGCATACTTGACTTGCCAAATGTATTCAGTAAATTAGGTGTCGTACTACCGATTGTTAGGGGATCTGTGCCCCTCATATGTTTCAAAGTAACTGGTGACCTTAAACAATATTTTATCTTTAACACGCTGCCAGGGCCTATTGGGCAGGCCACACAGTGTAATAAATTAATCTGTCATATAGAGGTGTGACCAAAACCAATCTTTTCTGTTTATGACACGGGCACGGCATACCTGTCAGGGAACAGATTTGCCTGTTACTTCATTGGGTTACAGAAAAGAATGAGGAGAGCATCAAAAAAGGGAAGTGGCCATGGTCGTGGTGCTACTGGTGTTGGTGGGGCTCCTGTTGCAGGGAGAGGACGTGGTGGAACTGTGCCAGCTACACGCCCAAATGAAACACCTTCCTCCGGTTCGCATAGATGACAGGGCCTTCCACATTATTTAGCAGGCTCGAATGCCGCACTACGAATGGTGAGGCCAGAGCACGTACAGGCGCTAGTAGATTGGGTGGCTAACAGGGTCTCCAGGACCTTCACATTGTCTCCCACACGGTACACTGCTGAAAGCTCAGAGTTGGCACCTGCAGGCCATGGGCAGCTATCTAGCACCTCACCCCCTTGCAAATCAGCCTAGCGGTCTGAGCCCCAAGTCATGCAGCTGACTCTCATGCTTTATGATGACTCTAGACCTGCTCCAGAAGTGGAAGAGATTGACTGCACCGATGCCCAACCACTTATGTTTGAGGATGAGGACATGGAAAGATCACCGCAGCACGTCTCTGATGATTGATGACGAAACACAGGTGCCAACTGCTGCGGCATTCTGCAGTGTGCAAACTAACAAGGAGGGCAGCGGTGCAGAACACTTGGTGGAAGATGATGTGGAGGACGATGAGGCCCTAGACCCTACATGGGATAAAGGTCATGCTAGTGACCTGTGCAGTTTGGAGGAAGAGGCGGTGGTCACACAGAGACACCAGCACAGTAAAAGAGGGAGAAGGGTGCAGAAGCAGAGCGCCTGTCCCCTAGACACTACGCCTGCTACTGCCCACCGCACCCAGGGACCGAGCACACCAAAGACAGCACACAATGTGCAGAAGACAAGACACAAGTGGTTTGCACGCTGTGTAATCAGAGCCTAAAGCGAGGCATAAACATTCTAAACCTGAGCACAACCTGCATGACCAGGCATCGAAGTGCAAGACATGAGCTGCAGTGGAGTAAACACCACCAAAACCAAGAAAAGTCTCTGGCTCCTCCTGCTCATTCTTCTGCTGCAATCTAGGCCTTTTCCTCCACCTCTGGAGTGACAGTGGCAAAGGCCACCCCGCAAACAGAGGATGTGACACCAACATCACCACGTCCGTCAGCTTCAACAAGCACCAACACAGTGTCAAATGGAAGCGCTCAGCTGTCCATCTCCCAAACACTGGATCGAAAGAGAAGGTACCATCCCCCATACCATTTTTACATCATTTCCCTATCTTTGCAGGGCACTTACCCACATTTTGCTGCATTTTGCAACCCTCTAGCCCCTTCCTGGACTTTTTTAGAGCCATTTTAGTGCCCCAAAGTTTGGGTCCCTATTGACTTCAATGGGGTTCGGGTTCTGGGTCAAGTTCCGATCCCGAACCTAAACTTTTTTATGAAGTTCGGCCAAACCCGGCGAACCCGAACTTCCAGGTGTTCACTCAACTCTACTAATAAGTTGTGTTCATCGCGAATATTCTAATCGCGAATTTTTATCGCGAATATTGGCACTTTGAGAATTTGAGAATATCTAGAATATAGTACTATATCTTCGTAATCACGAATATTCTAGATTTTTTTTTTATCAGTACCCATTATCGTTCATTGCTTCTTGCTTGTGGGCCAATAAGAAGGCTTCAATATCTTTGACTTTAGGAGTAGTGTTGATCGCAAATTTTCGTATCGCAAATTTTTTATCACAAATTTTTATTGCGAATTTTACGATTGCCGATATTCGCAATCAAAAAAATAATGACCGGAGATCATGAATTCTTGAAATCGCAAATATATGATAGATATTCGCCCAAATATTCGCAAAATATTGTGAATTCGAATATTGTCCCTGCCGCTCATCACTACTAATAAGGGGCATGAAGGGTCTTAGTTATTAAGAAATATTAAAAGAATTACATTTATTTAGTCTTGAGAAGAGACATCTAATGATTAACCTATACAAATATATAAATGGGACATACAAAAAATACGGTGAAATACTGTTCTATGTCAAATGCCCTCAAAAGACAAGGGGCACTGCCTCCGACTGGAGAAGAAAAAGTTCAGTCTCCAGAAGCATCAAAACTACTTTACTGCAGGAACTGTAAATCTGTGGAATAGATTTCCTTAGGACGTGGTCACAGCAGGAACAGGGGACAGTTTTAAAAAGGGTTTAGATGAATTCTTAAAAGTAAATTACATTAATGCTTATAAAAAATGTGTAGAAATCTGAGTCTCACTTCCTTGGTTGAAATTGATGGACTTACAGTATGTCTTTTTTCAACCGTATTAAAGAGCACCTTTCATGGGTCCGAACACTGCAAGATAACTATCAGGACATGTAGCAGCACTCTGCAACCAGAACTCTGCCCAAGATAGAAGCTGTAAGAGGACATTAGTGTACGTTTTGATCAAAAGGTAATAAGCCACTCGCCACGCCAAGGCTGTCCCGTGAGTGGTCCTAACGCTAAATCTGACCTGTTATGGGCCATGACAGCTACATAAAATCCTCCTAACGCTGAATCTTACCTGTTATGGGCCATGACAGCCACATACAATCCAGGGAGTGTGGGCCCAGCATGCATGCTGGGATAAACCATACTTATTAACCCTTTCTGGTGCTGTAACAGCCTCCATTAGATCCAGGGATGCAGGTACCAACATGCATGCTGAGCCCACTGTGCACTCCTCCTGGAGCCAGATGGCTACTAGCAGGTACTGTGAATGCACAGTCAGCTTTATACTTACTCTGATTAAAACCAGCCTCTAGGGCAGACAAACTAGTCAGGTGTGCACGACTGAAAAGGAGGTTGCCACACCTCCAACACATACTAAACAGAAACACAAGGGGGGGAGGTCAGTCAGCATGTCCCTGTATGCAGGTGCACGTAGCTATGGCAATTATACATACAAACAAAAAAAAATGCAACAGCACTCTGCAACGAGAACTTTGCCCAAGATAGAAGCTGTAAGAGGACATTAGTGTACGTTTTGATCAAAAGGTAATAAGCCACTCGCCACGCCAAGGCTGTCCCATGAAGGCGGTCCTAACGCTAAATCTGACCTGTTATGGGTCATGACAGCCACATAAAATCCTCCTAACGCTGAATCTTACCTGTTATGGCCCATGACAGCCACATAAAATCCAGGGAGTGTGGGCCCAGCATGCATGCTGGGATAAACCATACTTATTAACCCTTTCTGGTGCTGTAACAGCCTCCATTAGATTCAGGGATGCAGGTACCAACATGCATGCTGAGCCCACTGGTACAGGAGCTTTCGTTTCCTGTACCCGAGGGGACTGACATGAAGTGCACACTGTGTGCGCACTTCATGTCATTCCGGCCGGGTACAGTAGACAGATGCTCCTGTACCCACGGACCATACAGGGCTCGGCCACGCTACAATGAGGGAGTGACAGGAGGGAGCGCTGAGCGCTTCCCTCCTGTCAGCTCCTCTCTTCATGGCCCTCATGGACGCGCCAGCCCGGGCAGTGCTGCAGCCGCCTGAGGCTCAATTCAGAGCACTCGGGCGGCTGCAGCATGAGGCGGGGTCGGCGCTCCTAGCAGCGCCCCTTCCCAAGGGGCGCTCTACGCGGCTGCCTATTCCGCGTATAGGATGCGCCGGCCCTGGTCATGGCCCATAAGAGGTCAGATTTAGCGTTAGGACCACTCACGGGACAGCCTTGGCGTGGCGAGTGGCTTATTACCTTTTGTTCAAAATGTACACTAATGTCCTCTTACAGCTTCTATCTTGGGCAGAGTTCTGGTTGCAGAGTGCTGTTGCATTTTTTTTTTGTTTGCTCCACGGGTACAGGATGTATAATTGCCATAGCAGGGACGTGCTGACTGACCCCTCCTTGTGTTTCTATCAGGACATGTATAGCGGCGCACAGGGATCTCACTGCACTTACTATTATCCCTGGGTGCTTCTCAGTTTGCCTGCTCTGGCCCCGTTACCTTTTCCCGTGCTGTATGGTAATTGCTACTAACTTCGCAACAGGGAGGAGACATCAGCTTCTCTCCCTGGGCATTCCTTCTTCCTGACTGTAGCGTTGTCCAATCGCAGTGTAGAGCTCACAGACTGGGAGGTTTTTTTCTCCCTTACTGTGAGCTCTGGGCTGTGATTAGACAGCGCTACAGCCAGGGAGAAGGAACAGTGGAATCTGTGCCATATTCTTCCAGTAAAAAACTCAATGTGAAAGAGTAACCATAAAATTGATAGCTCTATTTGATTTGCCATCTTATCCATTTTCTTATGTAATATACTGTATAAAGTTTATATGAAAACCAAGGAGTATTATTTAACAGGCAGCGAATAAATACTAGTGTGAACAGGTCAAATGATATCAGTGTATCCCCAAAAAAATTAAAAAAATAAAATCTTATTTTGTATTATACTATATTGTACAGTTAGGTCCAGAAATATTTGGACAGAGACACAATCTTCATGACTTAGGCTCTGAATGCCAACACATTGGATTTAAAATGAAACAATTGAGATCTAATCGAAGTGTAGACTTTCAGGTTTAATTCAAGCGGTTGAATAAAAATATCCTGTGAAACGTTTAGAAATCACAACTATTTTTCTACAAAGCCTCCTCATTTCAGGGGTTCAAAATTAATTGGACAAATGAACATTGCCATAAATAAAATGTTCATTTCTAATACTTTGTACATAAATATTTGCAGGCAATGACTGCCTAAAATCTGGAATCTGTTGACATCCCCAAACACTTGGTTCCCTCCTTTGTCATGCTTTGCCCGGCCTTTACTGCAGCTGTCTTCAGTTGTTGCTTGTTTGTGTGTTTTTCGGCATTAATTTTTGTCTTAAGTTAGTGAAATGCATGCTCGATCGGATTGCGATCTGGTTATTGCCATTGTAGAATAGTCCTTCCTTGTCTTACAATACTCCATGGTTGCCTTCACAGTATGTTTTGTGTCATTGTCCATCATTGCACTGTCAAGCGCCATCCAATCAACCTTGCTGCATTTGCACTGAAATTGAGCAGAACGTATATCCCTGTACACTTCAGAATTCATCCTGATGCTTCTGTTTTAAGTTACATCATCAATAAACACTAGTGACCCAGTGCCATTGGAAACCATGCATGCCCATGCCATCACACTGCCTCCACCATGTTTTTCAGATAATGTGGTTTGCTTTTGAGCTACAGTACATACTTTCTTCTTCCCATAATTCCGGAACAGGTTGATCTTAATTTCATCTGTCCAAAGAATGCCTTTCCAAAACAGGGCTGGCTTGTTTAGATGTTTTTTTGGCAAAGTTTAATCTGGCCTTCCTATTTTTGAGACTTTGTGAATAATGGTTTGCATTGTAGTGAAGCCTTTGTATTTGCTCTCATGAGGTCTTTATGGTACATAGATACTGATACGCCTATTTCCTGGAGAGTGTTCTTCACTTGGGTGGTTGTAGTGAAGGGTTTTTTCTTCACCATTGAAATGATTACACATGGTCGTTACATCCACTGTTGTGTTCCATGGCCGTCTAGGCCTTTTTGAGTTCCTGAGCTCACCCGTGTACTCTTGTTTTTTACACAGTTGGACACTCCTAACATTTCTGCTATCTCTCTGATGGATTTCTTCTTTTTTAGCCTAATGATGGTCTGTTTCACTTCCATAGAGAGCTCCTTTGACCGCCTGTTGTGGGTTTACAGAAACAGCTTCCAAATGCAAATGCCACACCTGGAATCGACTCAAGGCCTTCTACCTGCTTAACTGATAATTGATTAATAAGGTTATAGTTTATGCAGCCCATTAAAAACAGTAGCTTTTGAGATACTTCTCCAATTACCTTGTCCAGATCCCTTGAAAAAGAGACAACTACATACTGTACTAAAGAGTTGTGATTCCAAACCCCTTCCTCCAATTAGGATGTGACTACCCTCAAATTAAAGCTGAGAGTCTGCATTTTAAGCCCATATTGATCTTATAACATTTTATAACTGTATCTTGAATATGTTTTAGTAAGCAGCTAAAATGCCAAAACTTGTGTCACTGTCCAAATATTTGTAGAACTAACTGTATATTTATATTATATGATATTAGACATTTTTCAGGAGGAAATACATATAAATTCTCAAGCATTGATCTGAACAATTATAAGACACTAGTGATTCGCGAACAACGACTGGGAAGGTTCGCGAACCGTGCGTTCGCGGCGGGCCCATTGACTTTAATGGCAGGCGAACCTGAAAAACATCAGGTCATATTTGCAGCCACCAAATACTAACTAGAAGTGCACAAATAGTCTCCAAGAGTTCTTGTCCCGCTATATAGGTGCGGTATCGCAGCAGAACCGCACACAACTGCTGCAAAATACAAATGTACTATATACTTTTTATGTTAGAAAGTATATTATAGGTATATCACACCCCTCAATCTGTTTTTTGGGGGGCAACAGGTATATCACACCCATTTCAATTAGTTGTTACAATAGCGTTTGTTCCTCTATATAGCTGTGGTATTGCAACCGAACCGGACACAACTGCTGCACAATACAAATGCACTATAATATACTTTCTATGTTAGAAATTATATTATAAGTATATAACACCCCTCAGTAATTCATACCTTTCAATAGCACACCTATACCAGTCCTTAAAAGGATTTTTGTGGCCCTATTAGCTAGTGTTTGGTGTCCCAAACAGCCTGCCCCTGCTCCACAAAGCAACCTCTGCCTACACTGGCACAACACAGAATGTAAAATGGCTGCCAGATCGGGTTCTTTTATAGGGTGGTGGTGTGTTCATGTGCTGTCTTAATTGGCTGTTCTGTCTTACCAAAGTTCGGCACCGGTGGACATCGCCATATGGTCGCATGTTCGGCGAACGTGCAAAGTTCGCTGTGAAACGACCGGGGGGCGAACCACAAGGCTATCTCTATAAGACACATTAGGAGCAATTTATTATTGTGGGTTTGTATTTGAGGTTAGTTTTTAGATAGTTGCTACAGTATGTGCACCTTTGCCAAATTTATAAAAATGGTGCACAACAGTAATAAATTGGCACAAGTGCAGTGAACTGTAGATGGGCCTATTTCAGTAGAAGTAACCCAAGAGGGGGAGATCTTTGCGACTTTTTTTCTTACAAATTTTAAAAAAGTTACAACTAATAAATGAGATAAAATAGTAGTCTACATAAAAAATGTTACCAAATGTCACAACATTTTGAGCAACAGCAAGCATGTGCTATTAATTGCAACATTTTTGTGCCAAAAAACAACAACTGGTGGAACATTGGATATATGTTCGCATTATTTTTTCTCAAATAAAGAAAAAGTATATTAACCCGTAGGATACATGTACGGCGCTGGGAACTGGGTCTGAAATCCCAGCGCTGTACACGAATAGTGTGCTGATCAGGAGGGCGCAGGAGCTGCGCCCACCCGATCAGCTGCAGGGGAACGGCAGTCACTGATAGCCGGACCACTGCTATATGCGCCGGCATCAGTGAAAACACAGGTGCCGGCGCATTAACCCACGCACTGCCACGGTCGACACTGACCGCGGCATGTATGGTATCCTGACGGGTCCCAATGTCCATCGGGTCCCTGCGTTGCTGTGACGGGGACCCGATGGTTTGGATTTCAGCCTGATGTCTTCCTTAGGCATTGTGGCTGCCCTCCCTGTTAGCCTGTGAGATCCAGCCCCCTGGATCTCACAGGAAGCAGTCTGTAAGTGTATTACAGTGTGTAATACACTTACAGCCAATGCAATACAATACAATACAAACCCCCAAAAGTCCCAGAGTGGGACAAAAAAAAAAAGTTTAAAAAAAAAGTTTTACAAAATAAAAAATTAAAAGTTTCAAGGAAAAAAAAAAAGTGTCTTTTTCCCAACATAAATGAAGACAAATTGTAAGGAAAAAGAGAAAAGTAGACATATTAGGTATCGCCATGTCCGTATCAACTGGCTATATAAAAATATCACATGATCCACCCTGTCAGGGGAACACCGTAAAAAATAAAAATATAAACAGTGCCATAACAGACATTTTCTGGTCACCTTGCCTTACAAAAAGTGTAATACCAAGCTATAAAAAAGGCATATTTAGCTCAATATGGTACCACTCAAACCATCATCTCATCCTGCAAAAAATGAGACCACACCTAAAACAATCTCCCAAAAAATAAAAAAAGCTATGGCTCTCAGAAATGGCAACAGAAAAACAAGATTTTATTCTGTTCAAAAAGGCTTACACTGTGTAAAACTGAATAAAAAAAAATATGATGGACAGATTAGGAATTGTCGCGTCCACAACCTGCTCTATAAAAATATCATATTATATGCCCCCTCAGGTAAATGCTGCAAAAAAATAAATAAAAAAAAACTATGCCAAAACAGCCAATTTTTTCACCTTGCCTCACAAAAAGTGTGATACCAAGCAAAAATTCTTCTGTATCCCAAAATGGTACCAATCGAACTGTCCTCTCATCCCGCAAAAAATCACAAAAATGAAAAATCAGTGGCACCCCTAAACCAATCCATCAAAATCTGCGCTGCAAAAGCCATATGGCACTCCTTCTATTCTGAAAGTGCCATGTGCACCCACAACAGTTTACCACAAGATATAGGGTGTTGCTTTATTCAGGAGAAAATGGATAACACATTATGGCCTCTTTCACACGAGCGTGTCCAGATTAGGTCCGGATGCGTTGCGGATGCGTTCAGTGAAAACTGTGCGATTTCACAGGCCAAGCCATTCAGTTTTGCCTGCGATTGCGTTCAGTTGTTCAGTTTTTTCCGCGCGGGTGCAATGCGTTTTGATGCGTTTTTCACGCGCGTGATAAAAAACTGAAGGTTTACAAACAACATCTCCTAGCAACCATCAGTGAAAAACGCAACGCACCCGCACTTGCTTGCGGATGCAATGCGTTTTTCACGCAGCCCCATTCACTTCTATGGGACTAGGGCTGCGTGAAAAACGCAGAATATAGAACATGCTGCGATTTTCACGCAACGCACAAGTGATGCGTGAAAAAAAACGCTCATGTACACAGACCCATTGAAATGAATGGGTCAGAATTCAGTGCGGATGCTATGCGTTCACGTCACGCATTGCACCCGCGCGGAAAACTCGCTCGTGTGAAAGGGGCCTATGGTGTGCTTTTTTTCCTGTTACCCCTTGTGAAAATGAAAAATTTGGGTCTAAAGCAACATTTTATTTTATATACTTTTAATTTTCACAGCCAAGTGTTTCCAAATTCCGTAAAATGCTTAGGGGGTCAAAGTGCTCAGTACCCCCTTAATATATTCATTAAGGTGTGCAGTTTTCCAAATAGGGTCACTTTTTGAGGGTTTTCACTGTAAGTTGACATCAGGGTCTCTTCAAATGGCGCCTAAAAACTATTCTAGCAAAATCTGCCCCAAAATCCATATGGCGCTCCTTTCCTTCTAACCACTGCCACGTGCCCCAACAGCAGTTTACTACCACATATGAGGTATTTCTGTAAACTGCAGAATTTGAGTAATATATATTAAGGTTAATTTTGCTGTTAACCCTTGCTATGTTGCAAGAAAAAATGTATTAACATAAAAAAAATCTACAAAAAAAGTCTAATTTTGAAATTTTAAATCCCATCTTCCTTTAATTATTGTGGAACACCTCAAGGGTTAACAAAGTTTGTAACATCAGTTTTGAAAAATTTGAGGGGTGTAGTTTCTAAAAACGGGTAATTTACAGGTGGTTTCCATTATGTAAGCCCATCAAAATCACTTTATAACTGAATTGGTGCTTAAAAAAATGGTTTTGGAAATTTTGTTGAATAGCCTTCTAATGTCCTAAAAAAAAAATCCAGCAGAAAAATCCCAGCAAGCGTTCTTGATTTTAATCAGTTATGCTCTTTTATTTCAACTGCAAAATAGCAGGATAAGGCCAAATACACGCAAGAAGTTAACCGACAATTGTCTGATACAAATACTTATCAGATATTGGACCAAAATCCTATATTTTGTATAAAAACAGAAATCCGCAATTTGGTGACTAGATATGTAGATCGGGGGGGTCATAGACAAGAAACTGTATGAGTTTTTGATTAACCATTCACCGGTGACGCCAGTATTTTATATATTGCCAAAAGTGCATAAGACTTTGGTTGATCCCTCAGGTCGACCAATTGTGGCTTTATTGAATTCTGTGCAATCCCCGCTGGCAATTGTTCTAGAAAAAATACTGACGCCATTGGTGAGAAAAATTGAATCATTTTTGCTGGATACCTCTCACTTTCTGTTGAATCTATTCAGGAATTGAAAGTCGTTCCACAAGATTGCTGGCTTGTAACTATAGACGTAGTTAGTTTATACACGTCTATAGAACACGATAAAGGCATAGAAGCAATATCATTGTTGTTACAATCGAGTTCACATGCCAATGAAAAACAGGAATTTTTTGTGGAATTACTGCGATTGGTATTGCATAAAAATTATTTTCTGTTTGAAGATTCCGTTTATTTACAGCGACGCGGGACCGTGATCAACTCGAATGTGGCCCCGCCCTACGCAAATTTATTTATGTCCTCTGTTGAAGAGAAATATGTCTACACTGATGAGAATTTTCAAAAATTTGCATTAACCTGGAAAAGGTTAATCGATGACATATTTCGCGTATGGGCGGGGCCACTGGAGTCCCTCCTTCTTTTTTTCCAACATCTGAATAATGTTTGGGATGAATTACGGTTTACTCTGAACTATATCCATGATTCTGTGAGCTACTTGTGCACGGATCTATACAGAAAAGAAACAGATAAAAATTGCATTCTGCATTTTCAAAGCTCCCATCCTCCAGATTGTGACAGACCCTGAGAAACAATGTAATAGGATGGAGAAAATTACATCTAGATTTTTAGAGAGAGGTTACTCTGAAAAGATACTTATGAAGGCCATAGAAAGTAGTGGGGGACACTCAATTTCTGAAAATAAAAGCAAAAATAACAGCAATCGTGTAGCATTCATACACAAGTTCCATCCTTTCAATCATCACTTTGATAACATAGTATGAAAACATTGGCATATCTTGGCCAAATCATACCCAACAGTGGAGGAGTTTAAAGATATGCCCCTTATCTGCAATAGTCGGGACCAATTAGTCAGTGCGGATATAGGGAGCATTAGTGGGAGACAGATACAAAGAACCCTTACACATAAAAAATCTGCTACGTTTCCTTGCCTCCACTGTATGCAGTGTTCTAATGTTCAAAAGGGTCAGTTTTTCTACCATCCACCTCCTGGAAAACCCAACATGATCAAGGGTTATTATACTTGTGACACAACTAACGTAATCTACTTGATAAAGTGTCCCTGCGGCTTACTGTACATAGGGGATATCATGCAGACAGTAAGGGATCCTATTGGTAAGCACAAATCTAACATACGTAAGAGGAATCTCTTACTCCCTGTAACATTACTCTTTGACAATTGTAAACATTCCATCACACAATTAAGTCAATTTCAAGTCATAGAGAGGGTTCATCAGCCAAGCAGGGGAGGAGATTTGAAAAAATTGCTACTTAGAAGGGAGGCATTTTGGATCCATACATTGAAAACCTTACAACCCAGGGTTTTAAATAGGGATTATGAGTTTATGTGTTTTTAATAGTTTCTAATATCGAGTGTATTCTCTTACAGACCACAATACCACATTGAAAAATGGGAGGATTACCCCCCCCCCTTTGCGATAATAATAACTTTTAGTAAGAATAGACACTTTGTTAATTTTTGTATGTCATTTCCTGTTTGATTAATTAGCTGATGATGTCATGACCAGGTGATCCTGTACATATAAATATGGCTAGGTTTACTCTGTTCTCATGCAGTTGAGAAAGGCTGGACGGGCCAAAACGCGTCCTGCTATTTTGTAGTTGAAATAAAAGAGCATAACTGATTAAAATCAAGAACGCTTTCTGGGATTTTTCTGCTGGATTTGATATGGGGATTGCCCCTTCCTGTGCAGCATGAAGAAGATCTTGTGAGCTGTTGTTTTTCTTTTGATCTAAAAAAAAATAAAATGACATAAAGCAGACCTATGGGGAATGTTAAGTAATAAATATTTTATGAGGTACCACTTTCTTTTTTTAAAGCAGAGAAATTTTAATTTTGAAAATTGCAAATTTTTTAAATGTTTTGGTAACTTTGTGATTTTTTCATAAATAAAGATGAAATATATTGACTCAAATTTATGACTGTCATGAAGTACAATTTTTCACTTCATGACAGTCCAAGGAAGGATACGTTATAAACAGGCATCGGGGTCAAATACACACAAGACTCCTTGTTGCACATAGTGAGAAAAGGCCAGCCCATTCTAGTCCTATCCCACAGGACGTAGGCAGCCCAGGGTTTTTATCACCTGTCAGATGGGACGAAAGCAATAGTTATGATGTCCTGTGTGTTCTGCTTAGAAGCCTTGAGTCCTGACATTCATGGGGATGCTAGTCTGATGTGTTCCACCTGCCTAAATATTGTTGCAATCCAAATAGACCCCTTTGTTGCAATGTTGTTTTGTCACTAACTTAGGACCAGATTCTGGTCTGCATGGAAGAGGGGCAAGAACAGCCTTTGGTGTGGCTAAAATCCCTAGTCGTATTTTAAAGCTCTTTAACGGGTCAGAAGTTCAAAGAGTAGTTACTTTCAATACGTGACTTTACAGTACCCTGCCTAATGTGTATCCAAGGCATGGCACACAGCCAGCCAGAATCCTACTTTGTACTGATGAGGGGAAAGTACCCCCAAAACAGCTGTCTGCAGATGGATATTTGTAATGGATATTTTCATTGTTATGTCCAAAGGATTGTTAAACGATTGGACTTTTACTCATAGAGAGCAACTTTAAAAAGATGGCACTAGCGAGCTGGTTCTCTTTCCCTGGGAGATACCTCTTTGCATATTGTTTTCTCACATTGCCATTAAGTCTTCATACACACCGGGTCTATTTAAGGAGAGCCAGCACCACGCCTAAGCTTTATGCAAGGCATCACATTCAGCCAGCCATAATCATTCTCCATACTGATGAGGGGCAAGCACCCTGAAACAGTTGCCTATAGATGGACATTTGGTTTGGCTATTTTCCCTTCTTATATCCCAAGGCTTGTTAAAAAATTAGACTTTAGGGAGCTACTTCCAAAAGGTGGCACTTGTAAGATGGCTCTTTATCTCTGAAAGATACCGCTTTGCATGTTTTTTCTCAAGGAGTATTGCCACAAAGTCTACATACACAGCAGTTCTTTTTTTAAGGAGAGCCAGCTACTTCCTTCTTAAAGAGAGACATACCTTTCTCCAGGACACACAACTTTAACAAGACTTTCTATAACAGCTGTTGATCTCCTCATAAAGAAACAGTATGCTCTGAGGGCTAACTTAGGCTTTAATTATGTAAGATATAGTAGGTCATTAACCGGTCATCTTTGAAATAATTGTGACTCCTGCAGCATTTGCTGCTCAGCTATAGTGATGTCGCGAACATAAAATTTTCAGTTCGCGAACAGCGAACGCGAACTTCTGCAAATGTTCCCGAACGGGCGAACCGGGCGAACCGCCATAGACTTCAATTGGCAGGCGAATTTTAAAACCCACAGGGACTCTTTCTGGCCACAATAGTGATGAGAAAGTTGTTTCAAGGGGTCTAACACCTGGACTGTGGCATGCCGGAGGGGGATCTATGGCAAAACTCCCATGGAAAATTACGTAGTGGACGCAGAGTCGGGTTTTAATCCATAAACGGCATAAATCAACTAACATTCCTAAATTGTTTGGAATAACGTGCTTTAAAACATCCAGTTTGTGTATACGATCAGGTATGATGTTGTATCGATCAGGTAGTGTAAGGGTTACGCCCGCTTCACTGACATTGACAGACCAAACTCCCCTTTTAATGCACCGCAAACAGTTCATTTGCACAACCGCAAACTCCCCATTTGCACAAGGTTGGATACCAAGCTAGCCACGTCCCGGTGATGTCATTGAAGGTTTCTTCCTCCACCCAGCCACGTACAACACCAAGGGTCCCCAAAAGATGAATTGAATTGATTTTTCGAACGGTGAGATGGTTAAAAAACGCTGGCTCCCTCCACTCTGTTTTAAACCACGGTCACTGCGTCTGCGCCGTGCAATTTACTGTCACACCCGATATGAGTGGTATTTTCTGTAGTACTATTCTCATCAGTTTAATCCCTCTAACGTCCCCAATCTGGGGGCCATTTATTGAATAGATTTTTCGAACGGGAGATGGTTAAAAACGCTGGCTCCCTCCACTCTGTTTTAAACCACGGTCACTGCGTCTGCGCCGTGCAATTTACTGTCACACCCGATATGAGTGGTATTTTCTGTAGTACTATTCTCATCAGTTTAATCCCTCTAACGTCCCCAATCTGGGTGCCATTTATTGAATAGATTTTTCGAACGGGGAGATGGTTAAAAAACGCTGGCTCCCTCCACTCTGTTTTAAACCACGGTCACTGCGTCTGCGCCGTGCAATTTACTGTCACACCCGATATGAGTGGTATTTTCTGTAGTACTATTCTCATCAGTTTAATCCTCTAACGTCCCCAATCTGGGGGCCATTTATTGAATAGATTTTTCGAACGGGAGATGGTTAAAAAACGCTGGCTCCCTCCACTCTGTTTTAAACCACGGTGACTGCGTCTGCGCCGTGCAATTTACTGTCACACCCGATATGAGTGGTATTTTCTGTAGTACTATTCTCATCAGTTTAATCCTCTAACGTCCCCAATCTGGGGGCCATTTATTGAATAGATTTTTCGAACGGGAGATGGTTAAAAAACGCTGGCTCCCTCCACTCTGTTTTAAACCACGGTCACTGCGTCTGCGCCGTGCAATTTACTGTCACACCCGATATGAGTGGTATTTTCTGTAGTACTATTCTCATCAGTTTAATCCCTCTAACGTCCCCAATCTGGGGGCCATTTATTGAATAGATTTTTCGAACGGGAGATGGTTAAAAAACGCTGGCTCCCTCCACTCTGTTTTAAACCACGGTGACTGCGTCTGCGCCGTGCAAATTACTGTCACACCCGATATGAGTGGTATTTTCTGTAGTACTATTCTCATCAGTTTAATCCCTCTAACGTCCCCAATCTGGGTGCCATTTATTGAATAGATTTTTCGAACGGGGAGATGGTTAAAAAACGCTGGCTCCCTCCACTCTGTTTTAAACCACGGTCACTGCGTCTGCGCCGTGCAATTTACTGTCACACCCGATATGAGTGGTATTTTCTGTAGTACTATTCTCATCAGTTTAATCCCTCTAACGTCCCCAATCTGGGGCCATTTATTGAATAGATTTTTCGAACGGGGAGATGGTTAAAAAAACGCTGGCTCCCTCCACTCTGTTTTAAACCACGGTCACTGCGTCTGCGCCGTGCAATTTACTGTCACACCCGATATGAGTGGTATTTTCTGTAGTACTATTCTCATCAGTTTAATCCCTCTAACGTCCCCAATCTGGGGGCCATTTATTGAATAGATTTTTCGAGACGGGGAGATGGTTAAAAAACGCTGGCTCCCTCCACTCTGTTTTAAACCACGGTCACTGCGTCTGCGCCGTGCAATTTACTGTCACACCCGATATGAGTGGTATTTTCTGTAGTACTATTCTCATCAGTTTAATCCCTCTAACGTCCCCAATCTGGGGGCCATTTATTGAATAGATTTTTCGAACGGGGAGATGGTTAAAAAAACGCTGGCTCCCTCCACTCTGTTTTAAACCACGGTGACTGCGTCTGCGCCGTGCAATTTACTGTCACACCCGATATGAGTGGTATTTTCTGTAGTACTATTCTCATCAGTTTAATCCCTCTAACGTCCCCAATCTGGGTGCCATTTATTGAATAGATTTTTCGAACGGGAGATGGTTAAAAAACGCTGGCTCCCTCCACTCTGTTTTAAACCCACGGTCACTGCGTCTGCGCCGTGCAATTTACTGTCACACCCGATATGAGTGGTATTTTCTGTAGTACTATTCTCATCAGTTTAATCCCTCTAACGTCCCCAATCTGGGGGCCATTTATTGAATAGATTTTTCGAACGGGGAGATGGTTAAAAAACGCTGGCTCCCTCCACTCTGTTTTAAACCACGGTGACTGCGTCTGCGCCGTGCAATTTACTGTCACACCCGATATGAGTGGTATTTTCTGTAGTACTATTCTCATCAGTTTAATCCCTCTAACGTCCCCAATCTGGGGGCCATTTATTGAATAGATTTTTCGAACGGGAGATGGTTAAAAAACGCTGGCTCCCTCCACTCTGTTTTAAACCACGGTCACTGCGTCTGCGCCGTGCAATTTACTGTCACACCCGATATGAGTGGTATTTTCTGTAGTACTATTCTCATCAGTTTAATCCCTCTAACGTCCCCAATCTGGGGGCCATTTATTGAATAGATTTTTCGAACGGGAGATGGTTAAAAAACGCTGGCTCCCTCCACTCTGTTTTAAACCACGGTGACTGCGTCTGCGCCGTGCAAATTACTGTCACACCCGATATGAGTGGTATTTTCTGTAGTACTATTCTCATCAGTTTAATCCCTCTAACGTCCCCAATCTGGGTGCCATTTATTGAATAGATTTTTCGAACGGGAGATGGTTAAAAAACGCTGGCTCCCTCCACTCTGTTTTAAACCACGGTGACTGCGTCTGCGCCGTGCAATTTACTGTCACACCCGATATGAGTGGTATTTTCTGTAGTACTATTCTCATCAGTTTAATCCCTCTAACGTCCCCAATCTGGGGGCCATTTATTGAATAGATTTTTCGAACGGGGAGATGGTTAAAAAACGCTGGCTCCCTCCACTCTGTTTTAAACCACGGTCACTGCGTCTGCGCCGTGCAATTTACTGTCACACCCGATATGAGTGGTATTTTCTGTAGTACTATTCTCATCAGTTTAATCCCTCTAACGTCCCCGACTCCCCAATCTGGGGGCCATTTATTAAATAGATTTTTTGAACGGGGAGATGGTTAAAAAACGCTGGCTCCCTCCACTGATATGAGTGGTATTTTCTGTAGTATTATTCTCATCAGTTTAATCCCTGTTACGTCCCATATCAGGGATTGCCTTTTGTGAAAAAAAAATTTAGGCCGGGTACCTTCGACTGCCTTCACAGTGACAGACCAAACTCTCGTACACTAAACTGAATTGATTTCAGGAACCGGGAGATGGAAAAAGCAGCTTGGTCGGTCCTCTTACTCCCAAATTGGGGCACTGCGCGTGCACAGAGCAATGTGCTGTGACACCCTATATGAGTGGTGTCTTAACTAGTACTATTGCTATCAGTTTAATCCCTGTTACGGACCCTATCCGGTCGAATTGATTAACCATTGTCGAATCCCCATTGACATCCCCCTTATAAGCTGTGTAAAGCATATTTCTTAGTTTGGTTTTGAACTGCTGCATCCTTTCCGACTTTCGGTAATTTGGTAACATTTCTGCCACTTTCTGCTTATACCGGGGGTCTAGTAGCGTGGCCACCCGATCGCTTTTGGTCTGATCATAATGAAGCAACGGCCTTATCATCTGGGGTGTGGCAACATTGCCAACACACTTATAGAGGTGATGATGATTGCTTCATTGTGATACATAAGCCCCTTCACCACAACAAGGTAACGATCACGAAGGGGAATTGACACTTGTATGTGCCTTTTTTTTTGGTTTGTTTTTGCAGCCACAGTGCTGCACCAGGACAGAAAAATTAGGCATGTACACATGCCTGAAAAATAATGGCACTGTTGCAGCCGCTATTGTAGCAGCGGCCGGAAAAATTTATGTTTTCCAGGCAGAAAAGTGACTAAAACATTGCGGCTTGAACCCTAGTTGGTGGTGGAGAATTCACGAAAGTCATCCGGTATGCAGACATTAAATACAGCAGCGTGGGGACCATTTTAAGGCCATGGCATGTAATCAGGCCTTTTGTTAGTCAAACGTATCCCCCACTGTCAGTCCCTTCGGGATCCATGCCTCATTCATCTTTATGAAGGTGAGGTAATCAACACTTTTTGACCGAGGCGACTTCTCTTGTCAGTGACAATGCCTCCTGCTGCACTGAAGGTCCTTTCTGACAGGACACTTGAAGCAGGGCAGGCCAGAAGTTCTATCGCAAACTGGGATAGCTCAGGCCACAGGTCAAGCCTGCACACCCAGTAGTGAAGGGGTTCATTGCTCCTCAGAGTGTCGATATCTGCTGTTAAGGCGAGGTAGTCTGCTACCTGTCGGTCGAGTCGTTCTCTAAGGCTGGATCCCGAAGGGCTGTGGCGATGAGTAGGACTGAAAAAGCTCCGCATGTCCTCCATCAACAACACATCTGTAAATCGTCCAGTCCTTGCCGCCGTGGTAGGAGGAGGATTACACTCACCTCTTCCCCTGTTAGATTCCCGTTGTGCTGTGACATCCCCCTTATAAGCTGTGTAAAGCATATTTTTAGTTTGGTTTTGAACTGCTGCATCCTTTCCGACTTTCGGTAATTTGGTAACATTTCTGCCACTTTCTGCTTATACCGGGGTCTAGTAGCGTGGCCACCCAGTACAGATCGTTCTCCTTTATCCTTTTTATACGTGGGTCCCTCAACAGACATGACAGCATGAAAGACCCCATTTGAACAAGGTTGGATGCAGAGCTACTCATTTCCCGTTCCTCGTCCTCACTGATGTCATTGACGGTCTGTTCTTCCCCCAGCCACGTACAACACCATGGGTCCCAGATAGGTGACAACAACGAGCACCCTGGGGTGCCTGCTGTGGTTGGTCTTCCTCCTCCTCAAAGCCACCACATTCCTCCTCTGACTCCTCTTCCTCATACTCCTCTTCCAGCGTTGCTGCAGGTCCGACAAGCGATGATGACAAGGCTGTTTCTGGTGGTGATGGTGACCACA
Source organism: Bufotes viridis (assembly GCA_033119425.1). Lineage (NCBI taxonomy): Eukaryota > Metazoa > Chordata > Amphibia > Anura > Bufonidae > Bufotes > Bufotes viridis. The sequence goes on along the minus strand of CM065593.1, from coordinate 292,466,202 downwards.
ACTCTTCCTCTTCCTCTTCACGCTCATCTACAGCCTGATCCAGAACTCTTCGCAGGGCACGCTCCAGGAAGAAAACAAATGGGATGAGGTCGCTGATGGTGCCTTCGGTGCGACTGACTAGGTTTGTCACCTCCTCAAAGGACGCATAAGCCTACAGGCATTGCGCATGAGTGTCCAGTAACGTGGCAAAAAGATTCCCAGCTCCGCAGAGGCTGTCCTAGCACCCGGTCATACAAATACTCGTTGACGGCTTTTTCTTGTTGGAGCAGGCGGTCGAACATTAGGAGTGTTGAATTCCAACGTGTCGGGCTGTCGCATATCAAGCGCCTCACTGGCATGTTGTTTCGCCGCTGAATATCGGAAAAGTGCGCCATGGCCGTGTAGGAACGCCTGAAATGGCCACACACCTTCCTGGCCTGCTTGAGGACGTCCTGTAAGCCTGGGTACTTAGACACAAAACGTTGTACGATGAGATTCAACACATGTGCCATGCACGGCACATGTGACAACTTGCCCAAATTTAATGCCGCCAACAGATTGCTTCCATTGTCACACACCACTTTGCCGATCTCCAGTTGGTGCGGGGTCAGCCACTGATCCACCTGTGCGTTCAGGGCGGACAGGAGTGCTGGTCCTGTGTGGCTCTCTGCTTTCAGGCAAGTCAACCCCAAGATAGCGTGACACTGTCGTATCCGGGATGTGGAATAGCCCCTGGGGAGCTGGGGGGAATCAGTTGATGTGCAGCCAGGCGCCGCAGCAGAAGAGGACTCAGCCGAGGAGGATATTGAAGAGGATGGAGTAGGAGTAGAGGAGGTGGCAGTAGGTCTGCCTGCAAGTCGTGGTGGTGTCACCAACTCCGCTGCGGAGCCACGCATTCCATGCTTGTCAGCCGTCAGCAGGTTGACCCAATGCGCAGTATACGTGATATACCTGCCCTGACCGTGCTTTGCAGACCAGGTATCAGTGGTCAGATGGACCCTTGCCCCAACACTGTATGCCAGAGATGCCATGACTTCCTTTTCAATGACATGGTAGAGGTTTGGGATTGCCTTTTTGAAAAAAATTTCGTCCGGGTACCTTCCACTGTGGTGTCCCAATAGCGACAAATTTTTGAAGGCCTCAGACTCTACCAGCTGGTATGGTAAAAGCTGGCGGGCTAAGAGTTCCGTCAAGCCAGCTGTCAGTCGCCGGGCAAGGGGTGACTTTGTGACATTGGCTTCTTATGCTCAAACATGTCCTTGACAGACACCTGACTGTGGGCAGATGAGCAGGAACTGCTGAAGGTGAGAGATGGAGTGGCGGGTGGTTGAGAGGGGGCAGGGAGGACAGCAGTGGTTGGCGTGGCTGAAGATGCTGGACCAGGAGGAGCATGGTGGCTTTGAGTTTGTGTGCTGCTTGTACTCATGTGTTGATCCCATAGGCGTTTGTGATGTGAGATCATGTGCCTTCGCAAAGCAGTTGTACCAAGGTGGGTGTTGGACTTCCCACGACTCAGTTTCTTTTGGCACAGGTTGCAAATGGCATTGCTTTTATCAGAGGCAGACACACAAAAAAATGCCACACTGCTGAGCTTTGCAATGACGGCATTCTAGTGGTGGCAACAGCATGCGTTGACTGGCGTGCTGTCTGGCTGACCCCAGGTGCCGATACATGCTGTCTGACTGTGCCACTAACTCCTTGCGACGACCTCCCCCTGCTTCCAACTCGTCTCCTCATTCTCTCTGTCTCCCCTTCAGAACTTTCCCCCTCTTCTTCTCTTCGAGCAGGCACCCACGTGGCATCCGTGGACACATCGTCATCATCAACCGCTTCACTTGTATCTGACACCTCAGCAAAGGAAGCAGCAGCGGAGTACAACATCATCATCATCATCATCACACTGTACGTCCATGTGTGTAATCCTGCCTGACTGAGACATATCCCGTAATCTACATCATCTGGCAATAATGGTTGCGCATCACTAATTGCATCCAACTGATGTGTAAATAACTCCTCTGACGGATCAAGTGAAGCGGCTGTGGTGGCTGTGGTGGTAGTGGTGGTGGTGGCGACGGGGCGGGTGCGTGGTAACTTGAGAGCAGGTGACCGAAGCTGAGCTGGAGGAGGATGGTGCGTCAAGGTTCTTAGCGGAAGCTGTTGAAGATTGGGTGTCCTGTCTAAGCCAGTCAACTACGTCCTCTGAATTTTTCGGGTTCAGGAGTGCGTGGCCTCTGAAAACTGGGCATTATTCCAGGGACAGTGGAAATCACAGCACCACGACCACGACGGCCCCTGCGAGTCTGGCCTGCCTCTGCCTGTCATTTTTTTTTAGATAAGTGGTACTACGCGTGCTAGGTACTGTGCCACCCGGTATGAGTGGTTGGCACTGGCAGTGGGCACACTACAGTCTGTGGAAGTGGGCCTGACACACACTGGCAGCAGGCAAGCAACTGAATTTAGACTACTGTCTAAAAATTAAATGCCTTATTTATCGGCAAGCTACTGTGCCACCCGGTATCAGTGGTTGGCACTGGCAGTGGGCACACTACAGTCAGTGGAAGAGGGCCTGACACACACTGGCAGCAGGCAAGCAACTGAATTTAGACTACTGTCTAAAAATTAAATGCCTTATTTATCGGCAAGCTACTGTGCCACCCGGTATCAGTGGTTGGCACTGGCAGTGGGCACACTACAGTCAGTGGAAGAGGGCCTGACACACACTGGCAGCAGGCAAGCAACTGAATTTAGACTACTGTCTAAAAATTAAATGCCTTATTTATCGGCAAGCTACTGTGCCACCCGGTATCAGTGGTTGGCACTGGCAGTGGGCACACTACAGTCAGTGGAAGCGGGCCTGACACACACTGGCAGCAGGCAAGCAACTGAATTTAGACTACTGTCTAAAAATTAAATGCCTTATTTATCGGCAAGCTACTGTGCCACCCGGTATCAGTGGTTGGCACTGGCAGTGGGCACACTACAGTCAGTGGAAGTGGGCCTGACACACACTGGCAGCAGGCAAGCAACTGAATTTAGACTACTGTCTAAAAATTAAATGCCTTATTTATCGGCAAGCTACTGTGCCACCCGGTATCAGTGGTTGGCACTGGCAGTGGGCACACTACAGTCAGTGGAAGAGGGCCTGACACACACTGGCAGCAGGCAAGCAACTGAATTTAGACTACTGTCTAAAAATTAAATGCCTTATTTATCGGCAAGCTACTGTGCCACCCGGTATCAGTGGTTGGCACTGGCAGTGGGCACACTACAGTCAGTGGAAGAGGGCCTGACACACACTGGCAGCAGGCAAGCAACTGAATTTAGACTACTGTCTAAAAATTAAATGCCTTATTTATCGGCAAGCTACTGTGCCACCCGGTATCAGTGGTTGGCACTGGCAGTGGGCACACTACAGTCAGTGGAAGAGGGCCTGACACACACTGGCAGCAGGCAAGCAACTGAATTTAGACTACTGTCTAAAAATTAAATGCCTTATTTATCGGCAAGCTACTGTGCCACCCGGTATCAGTGGTTGGCACTGGCAGTGGGCACACTACAGTCAGTGGAAGAGGGCCTGACACACACTGGCAGCAGGCAAGCAACTGAATTTAGACTACTGTCTAAAAATTAAATGCCTTATTTATCGGCAAGCTACTGTGCCACCCGGTATCAGTGGTTGGCACTGGCAGTGGGCACACTACAGTCAGTGGAAGAGGGCCTGACACACACTGGCAGCAGGCAAGCAACTGAATTTAGACTACTGTCTAAAAATTAAATGCCTTATTTATCGGCAAGCTACTGTGCCACCCGGTATCAGTGGTTGGCACTGGCAGTGGGCACACTACAGTCAGTGGAAGCGGGCCTGACACACACTGGCAGCAGGCAAGCAACTGAATTTAGACTACTGTCTAAAAATTAAATGCCTTATTTATCGGCAAGCTACTGTGCCACCCGGTATCAGTGGTTGGCACTGGCAGTGGGCACACTACAGTCAGTGGAAGTGGGCCTGACACACACTGGCAGCAGGCAAGCAACTGAATTTAGACTACTGTCTAAAAATTAAATGCCTTATTTATCGGCAAGCTACTGTGCCACCCGGTATCAGTGGTTGGCACTGGCAGTGGGCACACTACAGTCAGTGGAGGTTGGCCTGACACACACTGGCAGCAGGCAAGCAACTGAATTTAGACTACTGTCTAAAAATTAAATGCCTTATTTATCGGCAAGCTACTGTGCCACCCGGTATCAGTGGTTGGCACTGGCAGTGGGCACACTACAGTCAGTGGAAGAGGGCCTGACACACACTGGCAGCAGGCAAGCAACTGAATTTAGACTACTGTCTAAAAATTAAATGCCTAATTTATCGGCAAAGCTACTGTGCCACCCGGTATCAGTGGTTGGCACTGGCAGTGGGCACACTACAGTCAGTGGAAGAGGGCCTGACACACACTGGCAGCAGGCAAGCAACTGAATTTAGACTACTGTCTAAAAATTAAATGCCTTATTTATCGGCAAGCTACTGTGCCACCCGGTATCAGTGGTTGGTACTGGCAGTGGGCACACTACAGTCAGTGGAAGTCAGCCTGACACACACTAGCAGCAGGCAAGCAACTGAAATTACACTAAAGTGTAAAAATTAAATGCCTTTTTTTGATGCAAAGTACTGTGCCACACGGGATGACAGGGGTGGGCACTGGCAGTGGGCACACTACAGTCAGTTGAAGTCGGCCTGACACATACTAGCAGCAGGTGAGCAGCTGAAATTACACTAAAGTGTAAAAATTAAATGCCTTTTTTTTAAGCAAAGTCCTATGCCACACGGGATGACAGGGGTGGACACTGGCAGTGGGCACACTACAGTCAGTGGAAGTCGGCCTGACACACACTAGCAGCAGGCAAGCAGCTGAAATTACACTAAAGTGTAAAAATTAAATGCCTTTTTTATGCAAAGTCCTGTGCCAGCTGGTATGAGTGGTGGACACTGGCAGTGGGCACACTACAGTCAGTGGAAGTCAGCCTGACACACACTGGCAGGCAACTAACCTTAGATTAAAGTGTAAAAATTAAGTGCCTTTTTTAAGCAAAGTCCTGTGCCACACGGGATGACAGGGGTGGGCACTGGCAGTGGGCACACTACAGTCAGTTGAAGTCGGCCTGACACACACTAGCAGCAGGCAAGCAGCTGAAATTACACTAAAGTGTAAAAATTAAATGCCTTTTTATGCAAAGTCCTGTGCCAGCCGGTATGAGTGGTGGACACTGGCAGTGGGCACACTACAGTCAGTGGAAGTCAGCCTGACACACACTGGCAGGCAACTAACCTTAGATTAAAGTGTAAAAATTAAGTGCCTTTTTTAAGCAAAGTCCTGTGCCACACGGGATGACAGGGGTGGGCACTGGCAGTGGGCACACTACAGTCAGTTGAAGTCGGCCTGACACACACTAGCAGCAGGCAAGCAGCTGAAATTACACTAAAGTGTAAAAATTAAATGCCTTTTTATGCAAAGTCCTGTGCCAGCCGGTATGAGTGGTGGACACTGGCAGTGGGCACACTACAGTCAGTGGAAGTCAGCCTGACACACACTGGCAGGCAACTAACCTTAGATTAAAGTGTAAAAATTAAGTGCCTTTTTAAGCAAAGTCCTGTGCCACACGGGATGACAGGGGTGGGCACTGGCAGTGGGCACACTACAGTCAGTTGAAGTCGGCCTGACACACACTAGCAGCAGGCAAGCAGCTGAAATTACACTAAAGTGTAAAAATTAAATGCCTTTTTTATGCAAAGTCCTGTGCCAGCCGGTATGAGTGGTGGACACTGGCAGTGGGCACACTACAGTCAGTGGAAGTCAGCCTGACACACACTGGCAGGCAACTAACCTTAGATTAAAGTGTAAAAATTAAGTGCCTTTTTTTAAGCAAAGTCCTGTGCCACACGGGACGACAGGGGGTGAGCACTGGCAGTGGGCACACTACAGTCAGTTGAAGTCGGCCTGACACACACTAGCAGCAGGCAAGCAGCTGAAATTACACTAAAGTGTAAAAATTAAATGCCTTTTTATGCAAAGTCCTGTGCCAGCCGGTATGAGTGGTGGGCACTGGCAGTGGGCACACTACAGTCAGTGGAAGTCAGCCTGACACACACTGGCAGGCAACTAACCTTAGATTAAAGTGTAAAATTAAATGCCTTTTTTGATGCAAAGTCCTGTACCACACGGAATGACAGGGGTGGGCACTGGCAGTGGGCACACTACAGTCTGTGGGCCTGCAGCTCCTCACACACAGGCAGGCCAGGCAACTGCAATATGTATATAAAGGGAAAAAAAGCAGACTAATGTTGCAGCCCTAAAAAGGGCTTTTTGGGGTGCTGTCAGGACGCTGTCCTTACAGCAGAGATCAGATGAGTCTTTCAGGACTGGAGTGGACACTGAATTCACTAGCCTAGCTATCAATTTCCCAATTAAATCAGCAGCTACTACACTCTCCTTCCTCTCACTAAGACTGCAGCTTCAGAATGAATCTAAAATGGATGCTGTGCAGGAGGTGGGAGGGTCTGGGAGGGAGGGTATGCTGCTGATTGGCTGGAATGTGTCTGCTGACTGTGAGGTACAGGGTCAAAGTTTGCTCAATGATGATGTATAGGGGGCGGACCGAACATCGCATATGTTCGCCCGGCAGAGGCGAACGCGAACAAGCTATGTTCGCCGGGAACTGTTCGCCGGCGGATAGTTCGGGCCATCTCTACTCAGCTATGGATGCTAGTGCACAAAATGCATAAGCATGTCATAAGTTACATCTGCTCAGGCATAAAATTGTTTGACTTGCATAAAATATATAGTAGGTGAATCCAACTCAGGGTACTTTCACACTAGCGTTTTTATTTTCCGGCATTGAGTTCCGTCGTCGGGGCTCAATAACGGGAAAAAATGCTTCAGTTTTCTCCTAATGCATTCTGAATGGAGAGAAATCCATTTAGGATGCATCAGGATGTCTTCAGTTCAGTCACTGTACGGCATTTTGGACAGAGATAATACCGCAGCATGCTACGGTTTTATCTCCGTCCAAAATGCCAGAACACTTGCCATAATGCAAGGAATGTATTACTGCTGGAACTGTTATTCCGGTCTGCGCGTGTGCAGACCTTTAAAATTGTGAAAAAATATATAATGGATCCGTTTCTCCAGATGACAAACGGAGAGACGGATCTGTTCTTGTAATGCATTTGTGAGACAGATCCACATCCGAATCTGTCTACAAATGCTTTCCATTTGCATGCAGATTGACGGATCCGGCAGGCAGTTCCGGCGATGGAACTGATTGCCGCATTCCTCTGCCGCAAGTGTGAAAGTAGCCTTAACTGTCAATAGTGTTGAGATTTAATCTTCAGTCCGTATGTAGCCCAGAAAGAACCAAATAGTTTATTGCTATTCATAACTACTACATTTTAGATTTGAGCGAATCCGAACTGTATAGTTCGGGTTCGTACCGAATTTTGGATGTTCGGGACACGGACCTGAACATTTTCATAAAAGTTCGGGTTCGGGTCCGTTGGCGATTCTTCCCACTTTTTGAAAGGCCAATCAGCAAGCGTTTTACATCTTTGCCCTAAGAAGCCATTACAGCCATGCCTACTAATGCAGCATGTGACCCAGCCCCTTTATAAGCTGGAGTCACGTAGTGCCGCACGTCACTGCTGTTAGTATAGGGAAAGGGTGCTCCCAGGGAGAGATTAGGAAATAAATCTGTTGAACCTGGTGGTGTGAAATCTTCAAGCTACAGCAATTATTAAGGGAGGGTGCTATTGCAATCCTACAATTTTGTACCCAGTCCTGAGCCCAGTGATACTGCAAAGTGTTTTTTTTTTTTTAAATCTATCTGTTACTGAGGTGGGGGTCGGCGGCCATTTTGGCCACTGCAGTGTCCTTGGAATTGCATATGAACTGCATGTGTGCCAGTCTGCCAGAGACATCAGTCTAATTTTTTTTAGTAGCTCAGTGAAGGAAAAAATCATTTTTTCTGGCAAGTCAAGTCCCCTACATTACCTTTTGTATAAGTTAGGGGTGACATAGTCTATTTCTGTCTGGGGCAAAAATCTGTATTGTGGTGCTATAGAGCACTTGTGTATACAACGCACCAAAACGTATTTTCAATTTCAGCAGTAAAATAGTGCATCAGTGTATTTTTGGTCCACAAAAAAGTTTTGAATACACCCCCCAACTACATATTTTACATTTCTGCAGTGAAATAGTGCATCTGTGTATTTTTGGGGAAAATGCGGTATTCCTGGTCCACAAACAGTTTAAAATACACCGCCTAAATACCTATTTTACATTTCTGCAGTGAAATTGTGCATCAGTGTATTTTTTGGAAAAAAAGCGGTATTTCTGGTCCACAAAGCAGTTGTGCATACAGCATACAAATACATAGTTTAAATTTCAGCACTGAAATAGTGCATTAGTGTGTTTTTGGGAAAAAAGCCGTGTTCTTGGTTCACAAAGCAGTTGTGCATACAGCGTACAAATACCTACGTTTAATTTCCAGTCATTAAATAGCGCATTTGTGAATTTTGGGGAAAAAAGCTGTGTTCTTGGTCCACAAAGCAGTTGTGCATACAGTGTACAAATACATATTTTACATTTCTGCAGTGAAATAGTGCATCAGTGTATTTTTGGGAAAAAAAAGCGATATTCCTGGTCCACAAAGCAGTTTAAAAAAACCCGCCCAAATACCTATTTTACATTTCTGCAGTGAAATACGGCATCAGTATATTTTTGGGAAAAAAAGCGGTATTCCTGGTCCACAAAGCAGTTTTAAATACACCGTCCAAACACGAATTTTCTGTTTTGTTGAAAAAAATACGTATTCTTGCTTCACAGAGCAGTTGTGCATACAGCGTACAAATACCTATTTTAAATTTCTGCACTGAAATAGTGCATTAGTGTTTTTTGGGGAAAAAAAGACGTATTCTTGGTCCACAAGGCTGTTTTCAATAAACCGCACAAATACCTACGTTTAAATTTCAGCAGTGAAATACTGCATTAGTGTATTTTGTGGGAAATAAACCCGCATTGTTGTTACACAGAGCAGTTTGGCATACAATGCACAAAAACGTATTTTAAAATTTAGCAGTGACATACTGCATTAATGTAGTTTGTTGCAATAAACACTGGTTTAGTGATACATAGCAGATCTAAGGCCTACCCTGTATTTCAGTCATTTAAAGTAACCTTTTGAACTCTGCATTTACATAGTTGGTTGCAAACACACTGGTTTTGCGGTAGATAGCACATTTGCGGTGTACGATGCATTTCTGACAGTCAAATAAAACCGTTAACTTCTGTTTTTACATTTTTGGTTTGAAAAATCAAATTTTTGGTGATAGTGAAGTAATTGTATTGAATTGCTCCTTCACACTGTTGTGTGACCTAAAGAAATGTATTCTGTTTATGACACGGGCACTGCCTTACTGTATAGTGAACTTAATTGTTGACTATTGGCAGTTAATTGCAGCAGTCTCTTATGCTTCTTTATGACTCTCGTGGCAGGGTTTCCCAGGGCCATAACCATAGTCCTGCCCCAGAAATGGAAGAGATTGAGTGCACGGATGCCCAACCACTTAAGTTTGAGGATGGGGAAGATTATGGCAGCACGTCTCTGATGATGACAAAACACGGCCTGCGCTGCATATGTGCCGGGGTCCGGGGACAATAATATAATTAATCCGTCTGGGAGTTCAGGGGTTGACATATTCCAATTATTTGCTGTCAAGTAACCCTGCACTGCATAGGTGACAGTGAAGGAACATGTGAATAATCCTCTTTTAAATTGTTGGGTGCAATATTACAATTTTTGACGGGTACAAAGCTCTGCTATGCATAGGTGACAGAAAATGTGAATAATCCTCTTTTAAATTGTTGGGTGCAATATTACCTTTTTTGCCAGGTACAAAGCCCTGCTATGCATAGGTGACAGTGACCGAAAATGTGAATAAACCTCTTTTAAATTGTTGGGTAAAATATTACCATTTTTGCCAGGTACAAACCCCTGCACTGCCTAACTTTCAGGGAACTTACAATTGGCGGTTACATTCTTGCATGACATAAAGCCTTTTTGGGCTGTGAAGCCAAAGGTCGTCGCCAACATGTTTTTTATTTTTTTAAATAAATTGCTGTAGACCCCCACAAATTAGTAAAATATAAAAAATAAAACAAAGTGTAAGTGCACGGTAGTATAACAATGGTTTGGTGAGGCCGGTATACATGTCTATTCTGCATAAGGTACAAACAAGATCTGTGGGGAGCCTGGTTCTTTTTAATAAACAACAGCTTGCCCACATTGTCTGCGGACAGGCGGCTGCGCTTGTCTGTAATAATGCCCCAACCATGCTAAACACACGTTCAGACAATACAGTGGCTGCAGGGTAGGCCAGCACCTCCAAGGCGAAAAGGGCAACCTCAGGACATGTGCCCAATTTGAAGAGCCAGAAGTTGAATGGGGCAGACTCAGTGGCATAGCTAGAAATGATTGGGCACCACAGCAAATATTTGACTGGGGCCCCCCTCCCACAGTAATTGTTGCGCAACCCCTTCCTTTCATGCCGCCATTCTTGGGGCTACTAAAGATCCCTCTCTTAGACAAGGCCCAGCAGCTCTTCCATCCGCTTTCTACACTGTACTGCCACTGTATATAATTTCATTGAATATTACTGTTGAGGGGGCCCTGACAAAGTATTTTAGTCCTTCTCCTCCTCCTCCTGAATGGGCCCCTTCTAGGCCAGGGCCCCAAAGCAGTAGCTTACCCTTCTTCCCCTGTATCTATCCTCCTGGGCAGACCCATCAGTCAGTACGTATACTGTTCCACCATGTTGCTGAAATGCTGCCTCCTGCTAAGATGTTCCAAATCTGCTGGAGGAGCAGGTTGTTGTGGCGTGATGACAAAGCATTTCCACATTTCACCCATGATAACCCAGCCTTCTGAGGTGTTGGTGGTGACCCAGCTGCATTGGCGACTTCTTTCTCCTCCTCCTCTGCCTTGACCTTGTGCTTCACTGAGTCCCTGGTGTCAGGTGTGAATGCCATCAGCAGCGTGTCTACTGGTGGGCGCATCTTCCTATCACACTCCAGTGAGGGAATTAAGGATGGCACGTTGTCCTTGTAACGGGGATTAAGCAGGGTGGCCACCCAGTAATCAGCACAAGTTAAAATGTGGCAGTAACTTGGCGGTCATTGCGCATGCACTACAACATGTAGTCGCTCATGTGTGCCAGGCTGCCCAGAGGCAAGGACAAGCTGTCCTCTTTGAGGGAGGTGTATCGTCTCTGTCCACTGTATCCCCCAGAGTTCCTCCTCCTCATCCTCCAGAACTGTGCCCTGGCTGGACAATTGTGTTCCAGGCCAGGGCCTATGTTGGTGCAGGAACCCACCCTCCGAGCCACTTGGATGTCACTGGCCTTAAGTTAAGGATAAGGCGTGTATATAGTTTTGTTTGTTTATATATTTAGTTTAGCTGCATTATAGTTATTTTAATATGTTTTTAAGTAAATTTGTAAATAGTTTGTTAATGGTTTGAGTGAAAGGGGGGTGAGGGTGTTGTGTGCGTTCGATTAACTGAATTGATTTTCACTGTTTGGTGTTCAGGAATTTCTGCACCCCAAATTCAGCACATGTGGCAGGCAGGGGATGTGCATCAAACCGGCTAGGCCCAGATCTGCTATTATGTTTCGCCCATTAGCGCACAACACCAGGCTGGGCTGGAGGCTTAGTGGCACCAACCAATCATCGGTCTGTTGTTCCATGCCTGTCCACAGCTCCTGCGCGGTGTGGGGTTTGTCCCACAAACACACAAGTTTTAAAACCGCCTGCTGTCATTTCACCCTGGCTGTGCTTCTGTGAGTGGTGAAGGTGTTACGCTGAGCGAATAAGGGGGTGGTAGAGGAGGAGGAAGCTGAGTACGAGGAGGCGGTAACAGGAGGCAGAGAGAAATGCCCTGCAATCCTCTGGGGTCGAAGGACATTCGCAAAAATGATATGCGCCTCAGGCCCAGCCGCCCCTGCATTTACCCAGTGTGCTGTTAAGAGAGGTATAACGTCCCTGCCCATGCTTACTGGTCCATGTATCAGTTGTTATGTGGATCTTGCCACAGGCGGCGTTGCGCATTGCACTCCTGATTTTGTCCGCCACTTGGTTGTGCAGGAAAGGGATGGCTCGCCTGCAAAAGTAGTGGAGGCTGGGATCCATGTTATGTGGGACAGCCACTGCCATTAGGTTTTTAAAACTGTCAACCAGACAGAATGAAAGGATTTCAAAGGACCAGGAATTTTGAAATCAAGGCATTCAGAGCCAGGGATCGCTGGTGGGTAGGGGGTTACTTCCTCTTTCTATTTCTCTTTCTCTCCAGTGTTTGGGAGATGGAAAGCTAATAGCTGAACACTTTTATGGGATTTGGTGGAGATGCTTGGTGACGGTGCAAGATGTGGTGTCGTTTCCGCCACATCGTCTGTTTGCTGGGTGGCAGGTGCAACTGTATTTTATGTTATTTTAAGTCATTTCCCTATCCACATTTGTTTGCAGGGCATTTACCTTCTTGCTTATTCATATTCTAGTCATGTGTTCACCCATTTAGTTCTTCAAGGTTTGTTACTCTCTGCCTTTCTGACTGTAAGTCTGCAAAATCAGTTATAAAGGTGTTTTAAATAGCTCAGTGATGAAACTTTTTCTATTTAAAGGCTTTTCCCATTTTTTTTATTTTAATTTGTTCCCTTTCCCCAGTGGAGAAATTCATACTCATTCACCAGCCCCTTGCCACTTTATTCTGGTTCCATTGCTCCCTTACTCTCTTAACTAGACATATGACCCCAGCTAAGGTAGACTGACATGGTCACGTGCAGCACTGCAGCCGAAGACTGACCTCAGTGGTGATGTGTCCCCAAGCAGCACATCACTGCTAGGTCAGTTGCCACTTGGGGACACATCACCAATTAGGCGAGTCATTGGCAGCAGTAGTGCATGTGACCCTGACTGTAGTTGACAGCCCATGAACCAGAGAGCAGGAATGGAGTGGCTGGGTTCAGTTGAGTGTGGATTTCTCCACTGGCAAGGGGGAAGATTTTGACCATAGGATAGGTCATCAAAATCAGATTGTGGGGACCAATACCCGGCATCTTCACTAGTGATGAGCGGCAGGTGCCATATTCGATTTCGACGAAATTCGCGAATATTCGAATGAATATTCGTTTCATATTCGTCGAAATCGAATATTCGTCATTTTTTCTAGTTATCGCGATTAACATGCGATTTAAATAATCGCATATTGCGATTTGTACTTAAGGCTACTTTCCTATTGGTTTCATATCTAGAATTAGCGAGGATGACGAATATGACGAATGTATTCGTCTATTCCTCAAAACGAAGATAACGAAGTATTCTACATCTTCGTTTTAGCTACCTATTCGTCAACCTCGCTAATTCTAGCAATCAAATAGGAAGGTTGACTTACCAGACAGCTGTGTTAAATTCGCTATGCGATTTTTATTATTTTTAAATACAATAATTATATTACTTGATAATAATTATTATCAAGTATTCTATTTATTTAAAAATAATAAAAAAATCGCATAGCGAATTGCTACAACTGTCTAGTAAGTCAACCTTCCTATTTGATGCTAGAAATAGCGAGGTTGACGAATAGGTAGCTAAAGCGAGATGTAGAATACTCGTTATCTTCGTTTTGAAGAATATAACGAATACATTCGTCATATTGTCATCATCGCTAATTCTACCAAGCCAACCATAACTTCTGTGCTCATGGAGCGTCCCCATCACCATGGGAACGTCTCCATATACTAAAATGTACTGTCGGATTTGAGGAATTACTTTGAAATCGCAATGCGATTAATTCAAGTTATATTAATCGCATTGCGATTTCAACTTAGAGCTGGGTTTATAATGGTTCAGCTTGCTAGAATTAACAAAGTTAACGAATAACTAACGAATATGGAATATAGCAGCAGTGCTAAGTTGAAATCGCAATGCGATTAATTTAACTTAAAGTATTCGCATTGCGATTCCATCTTAGAGCGGAGTTCCTAATGGTTGTATTGCTAGAATATAATGAAGATTGAGAATATAGCGCTATGTTCTCAATCTTCGTTATATTCTAGCAATACAACCATTAGAAACCAACTCTAAGTTCAGTTCGCAATGCGATTAATATAACCTGTATTAATCGCATTGCGATTACAACTTTACGAAGACTGAATTCTCAATCTTCGTTATATTTTAACAATACAACCATTAGGAACCCAGTTCTAAGTTGAATTCGCAATGCGAACATATACTCGCATTGCGAATTAAACAGAACTGGGTTCCTAAATTTTGTTAGTTCTAGATAGCCATAGCCAAACAATAGTGAAGTAAGGGCTCTTTCACACTGGCGTTTTATCTTTCTGTCCTAGAGTTCCGTCCTCGGGGCTCTAGGACGGAAAGATACTGATCAGGATAATCCCAATGCATCCTGAATGGAGAGAAATCCGTTCAGGATGCGTCTGGATGTCTTCCGTTCAGTACTGAGACTTTTTGCCGTAGCAAAATCTGGAGCATGATGCGGATTTTCTCCGGACCCAAATCCTGAAGGCATGCCGGAAAGAAGGATCCGGAATTAATGGCCATTGAAAAGCATTTATCCAGATCCGGCTTTAAGCTAAGCGTCGTTTCGGCACATCGCCGGATCCGACGTTTAGCTTTGTGAATGGTCACCATAGCAGCCAGGACGCTAAAGTCCCGGCTGCCATGGTAAAGTGTAGTGGGGAGGCAGGGGAGAAGTATACTTACCATCTGTGCGGCTCCCGAGTCCGGGGCCCTCCACAATGAATGATGTCAGAGCGCCCCATGAGCATGGATCACATGATCCATGGGCGTATGGCTCTCTGGCGTCATTGTGGAGCACCCGGGAGCCGCACTGGACTGTAAGTATCTGCTCCCCGGCTCCCACTACTACTATGGCAGCCGGGACTTTAGTAGAGTCCTGGCTGCCATAGTTACCTAAAAGCATATTGAAGACTGATCAGTATTCCAATGCTTTCTGTTGTCTTGCGTTGTGACGGATCCGGCGGGCATTTCTTGCGACGGAAGTGCACGCCGGATCCTCACAAGGCAAGTGTGAAAGAGGCCTAAGTTGCATATACCCCAATGCAAGAATATTACTTTGCATACTTTATTTTTTAAGTACATGTCTCTCTTAAAGGGGTGGTCACTCTTAAAGGGCAATGCCGGGTCATCATCAGCTAGGAGATGGCTAAAAAGCACCGTAAAGGGATGCAGAAAATGGAGGAGCTACTTTCCCAACTCACAATGTTCCCATAGAGGCCTTTTTATTTTGTTAATAAATAGTTTTTCTGAGTTATAGCAGCGTGATTTCAGTTTTTATAATGTTATGTTATGGTGTAATTCTTACTGATAACTTTATTTATTGTAAGGCCCCACCATTAACAAAGACTGCTGCTATTATCCTCACCACTATGAGTTCTGTGTAGGCCTATACTACCTGCGGCTGCTGTATGTCATCATACTGATGAGTTTTGGATGGAAAAAAATTGCCTTAATGTAACCAGAGTTATTAAAATAAAACAGAAAACCAAAAATGATTTAAAACCAAACCAAACTTTATAAATAAAATAAAAAAAATTGTTTAAAGAAACATAAAATAAAAATTAAATAAAACTAAGGCAGGGCTTTCAGGACATCATGCTGGTTGATCAGCTCCGTTATGGCCTTCTGATGCCACTCCTCCATGGCCTTCATATCTTGGCTGATCTTCAGCTGCAAAGCCCTCATCCGCCTGGAGTGCTCCCGCTGCAGCAGAATTATTTTATTTTTCATTTCTTTTATTACTGTACAAAAAAATAATATATTAAAAATCAGATTAAATAACTTTTATTGATTAGTGTATAAAGGAGCTGGCCATTAAAATCACAATCAGTTATATAGTTCTTTACTTAGGAATATTTCAATAGAGTATTTTATTTAAAATATTTGTGGAATCAGTTGACTGTTTGATTGGTACTATTTTGGGGTGCATACGTCTTTTTGATCGCTTGGGTTTGGAATTTATGTCATGGAGCGTTACAAAATATGTATACTGTATAAAATATGTCTGTTTTTGACAGTTTTAAAAAAAAATATTTGTATGGGATTTGCCAAAGGGGTAAGAACACGCTATATTGTTATAGAGCTGCTTTTTACGGATGCGGCTATACCAATTATGTGCACTATATTATTTATGTAATTTTTAGATTACATAAATGAATATATATGAGAAGACGATTTCTAATTTATTCTTCTTTAAAAAAAATTTTTAGTCTTTTTGTCTTTCAATTTTTTTATTTTGTTTTATGTATCTATTTTCTTTTTATCAAAAACCATCTGCATAGTCTATTGTAATACACTGTATAGTCAGTGCCACACTTACACTAAGGCTGATCAGACCTCAGGGTCTGATCGGCCTTAGGTAAATAGCAACTAGGACGCCATTTGTAAGGCGTCCGGGTGCCATGGAAACCATCTTGCCGTTGCGGAAGCAGCAGCGGCAAGATGGAAGAAGAAGAGGAGCTTTCTTCCTCTCAACCACATAGATGTCGCTGGCCTGAAACAGGCTTTTTTTAAAGTGCTGCGCTATGATTGGTTAGTCTGCAGAGACAAAACAATCGGAGTGCTTACTAGCAAGGGAACACTATGATTGGTCCCTTGCCGGCTTACCACTTGTGTCTGCTCCTGGGGAGCTGTGACTCCCGGGGCTGTGACACTTTATAGTGTCACAGCCCCAGGAGCTGATTTAGGCGTGGCCGTACATCACAATGCAGCAAGTCACTTGTTATTTGGTCGTACAGTTATGTCAGAAAGCATGAAGGGGTTAAAGGATAAAGATTTAACATGTTTGTTATGGTTTTCTGGAAGAAACTGACACCAGTGACTGAGTTAAAACACCCACAACACATATTATTTACCCTCCTGGCGGGGGTGGTCACCAGCTCCTCCTCCTCCTCATTCTCCTCATGAGAACCGGGATGGTCTGAGGGTCCGGCATCCTCATGCTGTGGGGTAGGGGCAGAGGGTCCTGCCTGCTCCTGCTCCTCCTCCTCCGACACCTCCTCCTCCACCACCACTGCCTTTTTGAAGGCCTGCGGCGGACTGAGGGGACGGGATCACCTATAATGGCAAAATTTTCTTAAGTTATAAAAACCTCGTAAAGCATAACTGTACCTATACATTACAGAGTGTTGCTGAAAGATACAAGAGTCATGTAAGCATTGTACCTGGGCAGATTTTGTTCCGTATCTCAGTGATCCGCTCCTGGTGTCTCCTCTTCAGGTCGGACCACTTTTTATAATGGCCATCCGCTTGTGTGTGACATTGTGGTCACGGTATAGCTCATAACCGATCCTCCTAAGGATCCGCTGCTTGTCCACGCGGGACCTGGTGGTGTCGTACTTCATCTCAAGCATTCGCTGCAGGATAAAAATGCAACCATATAATCCCAAATTTGTCAAATAAAAGTATTAGAAATGAATGTCATCATCTCAACACAACAAAAAATGTTTCAGTGTTTGAAAGTAAAACATTAGATTTAACGTTACAGTTATACAATCGAATTATATTTAAATTGTATGTGTGTGTAGTATGAGCAATCGGATATTGGCCATCTGAGGAGAGATGTACCCGTCTAGTGAGGTAACGGTACAGTATGGGGTGTACAGCTGGTCCGCCTCCACATGGTGCACCCTGGGTAACGCTAAATGAACCAGCAAATAATGGCGGTCAAACATTACTTCTCCTAACCAACCAGACGCATATTAGAATCCAAAGACTATGTGTGTGTGTGGAGGGATATACACTGTGGGGTATACGGTGTGGAGTATACGATGTGGGGTATGCACTGTGAGGCAGGAAAATGGATGTGCATTGTGCATATGAGAGATGTTTCTCAGCTGTCCAATGTGTCCATACATACATGCTACCAGACATAGTGGTGTGATGTCTTAACAGTACTTAGTGCACCTATCATTAACCCCTTCACGCCCAATGACATAGCTGTACGTCATCTGGCGGTTGTGGCACTCTTTGGAGGTGCGCTACTGGAGGTCGGGTTCCCACCCTTAGTATCAAGAAGGAAATAAACTCCAGTTTATGCGTTGAAGATAAGTTTCTTTTAATCAGAAGTGCGGTAAATCATATACATGCGTGTGACGTTTCGGCCATGATACGGCCTTCATCAGACTGATACCGCTCTGAGGACTGTTTGGAAAATGGGCGTGTTGGTAGCAAAAGTAGACCACTGTCTATGTAGATATGCGGACGCATGAGCCTTCCCTGCTATCGGGTCCCCATTACAGCAGCACGGTGACCCGATAGCCACCGCTTCCCGCCGCCCAATTACACGCAAAAGCCGCAAACCGCAGGTCTGGATTGACCCCCGGCACATTGTCCCAAGGTGCCTGCTGATTGATTTCAGCAGGCACCCAGTTCTGATCACTGCCCGCCGCGTAGTGGTGATCGGAACTATACATGATGTACCGTTGTGTCATGTGTCCTTAAGGGTTACAAACCCGTAAAAATGGCGTGGCATTGCTTTTATTTTGCATTTTTGGACATTTTGCATTTTGTTTGGCTTCCCAATACATCTTATGCAATATTAAATGGCGGAGTTAGAAAGTACAACTTGTCCGCAAAAAACAAGCCCTCATATGGCTATGTGAACAGGCAAATAAAAAAGTGATGGCTCTTTGAAGGCAGTGAGCGAAATAAGAGGCTAACAAAAAAAAACTCTGGCTTTGACAGGGTTAATATGCCCTGAAGCAAGAAAAAATGTGAATTTGTATAAATACATTGGAATAACAAGCCTGTGATATGTAATACAGTGCTGTAATGTGGAATTACTTACAGTAATCAGGAGATCTTCCTCGACTTCTTTAAAATTGCTTGAGACCATTTTCATGCGCGTCACACACGAGTATTGCACTGCGATTCAACCTTCCTCCTGTCAACAAACTTCGCAAGACAAAGCCACACCCGTATAGGCTCACACGAATATTTCAATGCGATTCTCGCGATAGAAGCACCATGTGCATATTGCGAATGCAACTTAGGCAACTTCCTATTGGTTGTCTTGATGGAATGAAGGATTATTGACAATATACCCCGCTGTAAGTTAGATGCGCAATGCGAGTAAACTTACTCAAATTACTCGCATTGCGCATCCAACTTAGTTCTGTGTATAGGCAACGTCCTAACAATGGTTGGCTTGCTAGAATAAGCGAATATGACGAATACGAATATAGCGCGATATTATCTATATTCGTTAAGTCTAGCAAACAACCAATAGGAACGTTGCCTATACACAGAAATAAGTTGGATGCGCAATGCGAGTAATTTAAGTAAGTTTACTCGCATTGCGCATCCAACTAGACAACTTTCCGATTGGCAATAGTAGTTGCCGCCTATGCCTAAAGCCTATTCCACGCTCTAAGTTGGATGCGCAATGCGAGTAATTTAAGTAAGTTTACTCGCATTGCGCATCCAACTTAGACAACTTTCCGATTGGCAATGGCAATAGTAAAGTTGCCTAAAGCCTATTCCACGCTCTAAGTTGGATGCGCAATGCGAGTAAACTTACTTAAATTACTCGCATTGCGCATCCAACTTAGTTGCCTTGCTTGCTAGAATTAACGAATATGACGAATACGAATATAGCGCTATATTCTGTATATTCGTTAATTCTCATAACCAAGTACCCCCGCCCCTACCATTAGGAGCGTTGACTATACACAAAATTAAGTTGGACGCGCAATGCAGTGATTTTAGTAAGTTTACTCGCATTGCGCATCCAACTTTTACCATGGTCTAGATAACCGTGATTCTCAAATCCGACAGTACATTCTAGCATGGAGGCGTTCCCATGGTGATGGGGACGCTCCATGCGCAGAGGAAGTTGGCACTCGGCAGACGGGCACTGACTGGAGCGGGAGGGGAGCATGTAGTCCTCGGACATGTAAGAATAAATGCTTTTGGGAAGTGGGAGGGAACAACTTTAAAAAAAAAAAAAAAAAAAAAAACGAATTTTCGAATTTGCGAATATATAGCATTATATTCGAAATATTCGCGAATTAGCGAAGTGCCGATATTCGCGATTTAAATTCGCTATTCGAATATTCGCGCTCAACACTAATCTTCACCGATCAATCACTACTGCCAGAAATCACACAGAAGACGGAGCCAGAAGCACAGCTGCTTCCACCATTACTACAGCTTACTCAGCTCCCACTGCAGCTCAGCTCTTTTATTTGACCCTTACCAATCGAATATTGATGATTAATCCTAAGGATAGGTTATCAATATCTAGAATCCTGAAAACCCCTGCAGGAGTGTTGTACCCGCATTTTAAAGTATTTTACTTATAGTATTTTACTTAATCAACATATATGGTTTTTGGGCCATTTTTTCCCTATTTTGTCGACTTTTTTTTTACCTATAGTAAAACATAAATCTGTCTATTTGTATCACCAGTGCACAATTATTTCCAGTGATTACATAGGTTCAAATAAAAAATAAATAGTAAATGTAAATAATAAATGATCAGACATACCTCCTTACATACTAATTATTCATTCACTGTAATTACAGTTCATTTCAAGTGTTCTCTTGTGTATCTTTTGTTTATCTTTGTGTTTCCTTGTGTATTAGTGCATATGTGTGTAATGTGGAAACATGGGCTGACAGTTTTGGTTGTAGTAGTTTAATTTCCTTTTTATTGTGCATTCTGGCCAAGTTCTTGCTTTTTTTTGCAGTTTTCATATGTCTTATTAACTTGCAGTTAAATTACAGTACCACAAAGAGGTAAACAAGCTAATGATTTTAGTATGTCTGCTCTTCACCATGAGCCCCTGCTGCTGGCTAATAGAAAAATGACCTTATTATTAAACAGAAGGAACAATTAAACCATCGTTGAATAGACCTACCCCCTGATGATTTTTTTCTCAGGCATAATTATAACAATTATCATTATAAAATTCTAATTATCTTTTTGACACCAAGGACTATCACAAGTGAGACAATGGTCCAAATTAATTAATAGGGACTTTGCTTTTTCCCTTAATATTCCTATTTATAAAGCATAAAGCAGAAAAAGGACATTTAGTTCATCATACTTTAAACACAATGAGCTGTCAGGAATAATGAAATCAATTATTTATTTGTTTTTTGGGTCTTTTCACTTCTTCCTATAACAGGAGAACATTGATGTTTGAGATGTAGCTAGCTCTTCTCTAAATTTTATTGCACAAATGCAGTCTTGGGGATTATAGTTAGATACGTTAACATTTTTGTGCATTGCGGCCTTTCATTATTTCACCTTTTTGCTGTACTCTTGATACTAAAGGAAGAAAAATTGAGTGTAATGAATGTAATGCTGTGCTCTTAAAAAAAAAAAAAAAAAAAAAGAAAAGGTAAGGACTGGGGTTACAATGACATCTATATGGGTTGTTAGAAAAGATGCAAAAAAGAAATAAAAATAATAATAAAAATCTAATGATGATCATCCTTTCAGTGTTTATCTTCTTAAGGACTCAGCCCTATTTCACCTTAAAGACTTGGCCATTTTTTGAAAATCTGACCAGTGTCACTTTATGTGTGAATAACTTTAAAACGCCTTTACTTACCCAGGCCGTTCTAAGATAGTTTTTTTCGTCACATATTGTACTTCATGACACTATTAAATTGGGTCAAATTTTTTATTTATTTTTTTGCAACAACAAAATACCAAATGTGGAAACATTTTGAAAATTTGCAAATTTCAAAGTTTCAGTTTCTCTACTTCTGTAATACATAGTAATACACCTAAAAATTGTGATGACTTTACATTCCCCATATGTCTACTTCATGTTTGTATCATTTTGGGAATGCCATTTTATTTTTTGGGGATGTTACATAGCTTAGAAGTTTAGAAGCAAATTTTGAAATTTTTCAGAAATTTTCCAAATCCCACTTTTTATGGACCAGTCCAGGTCTAAAGTCACTTTGTGAGGCTTATGTAATAGAAACCACCCACAAATGACCCCATTTTAGAAACTACACCCCTCAAGGTATTCAAAACTGATTTTACAAACTTTGTTAACACTTTAGGTCTTCCACAAGAGTTCATGGCAAATGGACATAAAATTTAAGAATTTTGATTTTTGGGAAAATTTTCCAATATAATCCAATTTTCCAGGAACAAAGCAAGGGTTAACTGCCAAACAAAATCCAAAGTGGTTGCCCTGATTCTGTAGTTTGCAGAAACACCCCATATATGGTCCTAAACTACGGTTTGACCCTAACGGCAGGGCGTAGAAGGAGGGGAACGCCATATGGGTTTTGGAAGGCAGATTTTGCAGGACTTTTTTTGTTTATACCATGTCCCATTTCAAGCCACCCGTTGCACACCCAGAATAGAAATTCCCAAAAAGTGACTCCATCTAAGAAAGTACACCGCTCAAGGTATTCAAAACTGGGTTTACAAACTTTTTTTAACCCTTTGGGTGTTCCAAAATAGTTAATGGCAGATGGAGAAACAATTTTAGAATTTCGATTTTTTGGAAAATTTTCCATTTTTATCTATTTTTTCCAGTAAAAAAATAAGGGTTAACTGTGAAACAAAACTCAATATGGGTTGCCCTGATTCTGTAGTTTGCAGAAACACCCCATATGTGGTCTTAAACTACTGTTTGGCCAAACGGGAGGACATAGAAGCAGGGGAACGCCATATGGGTTTTGGAAGGCAGATTTTGCAGGACTGGTTTTGTTGCACCCCTAGAATAGAAATTCCAAAAAAGTGACTCCATCTAAGAAAGTACACCCCTTAGGGGGCGTGGCTAACCGCCGAGCTGCTAAGACGTGTCTCAGAGAGCTCTCTGAGTTAACCAGCCAATCCTTAGCCATCGGTGGCCCCAAAGCCTACAAAGACCTTTGAAAGTACCCACGGGATATTGCTGAGTGGCCTGGGACCCTGTTGGACTAGTACTCTGTCCGTCGGAGTCCGCACAACATTCATCTCCTAGAGAGGCCTACTCCTGCACCCGGCGCGGACTACTGCGGCCTTCTTCGCCACACCGCTGCAGCTCCTCCCTTCCATCTGGGCAGCGGTGAAGATCACCTACCTCTCTCTGGGGCTTCTTCCGACCCGGCTGGACCCGATTTTGTCCGACGGTGCCGCACCGAGACCGTCTCCGCACGCGACAACCCACCGGAGCTTCCACCTAGCCTGCGGCCTACCGTAGCACCTCGCGCTCCGCGATTTTGCCGGCAAGTCCCGGAGTGTGGCGCCGACCGACCTCTCTGCCTCAGTGTGAGTACCGCTGGCCGCACACCGTCCTTCTCCATTGATCGGCAGCACTGGTCCTCCTACC
Source organism: Bufotes viridis (assembly GCA_033119425.1). Lineage (NCBI taxonomy): Eukaryota > Metazoa > Chordata > Amphibia > Anura > Bufonidae > Bufotes > Bufotes viridis. The sequence goes on along the minus strand of CM065593.1, from coordinate 292,442,795 downwards.
TGTAGACTTTGGCTTAACACCTGCCTCCTGGTACACTGCCATCTCAGCCGCCATTGGGCCCATATCGCCACGTCCTCCAAGTTCCCCCCCCCCCTCTTTTCTCTTAGTTGGTGCCATACATCTACCCACGAGAGCCACGCTCTAATTTTTATGGACGATATCCTGTCTACAATCGGATCATACATACGCACCTTCTCCCCCAACTGCACCTTCCTGGCAGACACCTGCAGTTTTTCCAGAGCTTAGCTCAAATTTTTTCTGGACTTTAACTAGTCTGCGAATAGGATTACAATTAATCACAGCGTCTGAAGTGGACTTTGAGCCATAATTTTTCTTATCCGTGGTATTACAGATAATTTTTGATGCACTAACTGCTCCCTGGCTTCATTGGCCCAACCTTTCCTCAGCACTTCTGCAGCATGGTCAAAATAGGAAACCCTGTCTCTAAAGACACTGCTACTACACATAAAGTCACAGCTGCGAAAGGTGAGATGGATAAATACATGAAGAAAAAGAACCCCCACCTTAAAGTGACTACCCCTCTAAAGAAATCCTTCCAGCTGCTAATCTGGATACTGGAGCTGACACTGACAGTGACAGTGAGCTGGTCTCACACCATGATACGCTACCAGTCTCCCGCTCCTTTCTACAAAAGTCGCTGGAGAGTGCCCTTTCCAAAGCCCTGGATCCCATCTCCAAGGACTTGCAGGACATCAAACACGATATAAAACATCTGGGCTCTAGAGTGGAACAGCTAGAGACTACCCAAACCTCTCTTTGCAACTATACTACTGCCCTAACCTCCAGCTTTACTTCCTGCCAGAACTATCTTAACGTAGCATTTGATGCTCTGGAAGACCAGGAGAACAGAGGTCGCAGGAATAATCTTCGTCTAAGAGGCCTCCCAGAATCCGTAGATAATTCCGCTCTTCTCTCAACTGTCACAGATATTTTCCACAAAATATTAGGTGAATCCTACCCTGGAGAGATAGTTATTGAGCGAATACATAGAGCTCTGAGGCGCAAACCCAAAGACTCTGAACCACCTAGAGATGTCATCTGCCGTCTATTACATTTCACTGTTAAAGAAGACATCTTACGGCTTTCTAGGTCGTCCTCGCAAACTACATATGAAGACGCCCAGATCCATATTTATCAGGATCTTTCGCCGCAAACACTACAAAGAGAAGAACCCTTAGGCCATTGACCTTGGCCCTTCGCTCCAAGGGAATACAATACAGTTGGCAGTTCCCGTTCGGCTTGGCCTTCACGTCTGGAGGAGAAGGTTCCTGATTCGTACTACAGCGGACCTCCCTGGAGTCTACAATGCCTTGGATCTTCCAGATCTGCAAATTCCGGACTGGGCGGTGGTCAAGGACTTGGACTCTCTCCCGCAAATTGTACCTCCCACGCCCTGGGAAGAAGTGGCTCCTGGTCGCACCCCCAAGTCCAAGAGGAAGACTGGCAAGCTGGCGCCAAAGAACATCATCCCGGAGGACTCCTGATCCCGGAACATCCATGTTTCCATTAGTATTGATCCGTTTCTTTACGCCTTAAATGGTTGTGTACCTAAATATCTCTGATTGGTGCTCTATATTTCTCTGATTGTTGCTCCACCCTATTGATAGAGAGTCTTTCTCTCGCTCCTATATTTTATCCGCTTTTCTCTTCTCCCCCCTTTCCCCCCCCCCCCTGCTTATACCCTTTCCTCCTCCCCCTATTGCTACACCATCTTCCTCTTCTTCAACACCCTCTTTTTCTTTATTCCCTCCGTCCTTCCTCGCACTTTTCATATACTTTCCCTTCCCATTATTTTTAACCTATTCCTCCCCTTTCTTCTCTTTTCTTTCCATCTTACTCTGTATGACTATTATGTCCACCTCTATTGAAGCTTATTTCCTATCTTCATAACCATGCGTTAGTTTATTATATAGGTTGGGCCTCAGGGCCGACTCATTCTTGCCTCTATACTTAAATAGGGCTTTTGTCTTATTACGGTTCTAGTTACGGTTTTATTTACTGTAGCACGTGTGCATTATCTAGCCAATTCAACTGCTGACGCATTAACCTTAGTGTGCTACAATGAGTGATTCGCCTACATTACGTGTTAACGTGCTATGCTTTTCACTGTTGATACCTGTGTTTAACTGTTTTTGTCTCTTCCCTCAGTTTCCACTTATCCTCCCCCTCTCCTCTCCCCACCGGTTCCTGATACAACACCCTATGCCGCGAACCTTACAGAACGTAGAATCTTGCTAATACTACGTCATTATGGCAAGTATTAAAATTGTTACGTACAATGTTCATGGGCTCAACTCTCCCTCAAAGAGATCTCAGGTACTGAATCTCCTCAAGAAGCACAAAGCTGACATTTGTCTTCTTCAGGAGACGCACTTTCAGAAACAAAAGATCCCAACTTTTAAACATACATTTTATACCCAATGGTTTCATTCAGGTTCTGACTCCAAAGCCTCCAAAGGGGTATGTGTCGGCTTCAGCAGACATGTTAACTTCACACTGACTGATAAATGTGTCGACCATGAGGGACGCTACATTTTCATTAAAGGTCATATTGGCACTACTGTGTTTACCATCGGGAATGTCTATGCCCCTAATATAGGGCAGGTCCCCTGGATTAGAACAGCCATGAGGAAACTTTCGTCCTTTACGGAAGGTACCTTAATATTAGGAGGTGACTTTAATGTCACACTGAACCCTATTATAGATACATCTATAGGCCGCTCCTCCATAAGTGTTAAATCCCTAGCAAGATTGATACGTACACTCCAGTCTATGCATTTATCCGATGTGTGGAGAACGATACATCCATCCGTCAAAGACTATACATTTTATTCAAATCCACATAACTCATATAGCAGACTAGACTATCTATTTCTCCCGACCACGCATGTCCAATATTGCCAATCAGCCTCGATCCTGTCTCAAGTCCTTTCAGACCACTCTATAGTAGAAATGGTCTATGAACTGCCTCATACCCCCACTCCGAATAAATGCTGGCGATTGAATGACCTGCTTTTAAAATCCCCAAAAACATAGAGAGGATAAATGCGCGCCTATCTGAGTTCTTCAATCGGAATGATAATGGAGAAGTCTCGGTGCAGACGCTTTGGGAAACGCATAAAGCATATGTCAGAGGAGAGCTTATTTCTCTTTCTGCTTATGTCCGGAAAATTAGGTCACAAAAATTAGCTGACCTACAATCTAAAATTTCTCGCCTAGAGAGACTGCACAAGAGATCCCTTCTAGCTTCCCATTTAGAAGAACTGACTATACTACGTAATGAGCTAAAGAACCTGCTTAACCTGTCCTCGGCTAAAGCTTATTTATCAGCCCAATTCAAACATTATGCGCACGGAGACAAACCTACCAGGTTTATGTTGGCTCAAATCAAACAAAGGAAAGCTAGGTCCTTCATCACCAATCTCAAAGGCCCAAACAATTTGAATTTTCATAAAACCATGGACATAGCCCGTGAATTTAGCGCGTTCTATAGGGATTTGTATAACCTTAGCCCCTCACAAACCCCCTCAGGTAAGCCTAAATCTGAATTGATTTCTGAATTCTTGGCCTCTCTAGATTTACCGCAAATATCGCCAACACAATCCCACAATTTATGCTCTCCTATATCTCCGACCGAGATCAAGGAGGCTATTACGTCCTCCCCAAGAACAAAAGCCCAGGCCCTGACGGCCTGACTGCACACTATTACCTCTCTTGTCTGGATACTCTCTCACCTTATTTAACTAAACTCTACAACTCCGCTTTGTCCGGCATTCCCTTTCACGAACAAACTTTGATGGCCCAAATTACGGTCATACATAAAGAAGGGAAAGACCCTAGTTTATGCAGCAACTACCGCCCTATTTCACTCCTTAATTTTGATCTTAAAACCTTCGCTAAAATCATTGCTCGTAGACTACAGGCCCTTCTGCCATCTTTGATAGAGCCGGATCAAGTCGGTTTTGTGACAGGCAGGGAAGGGAAAGACAATATTTATAGAGTACTACAACTGATCTGTCACGCTCAACACTCAAAAACCCCTCTTTTGCTCCTTAGTACTGACGCCGAAAAGGCGTTCGATAGAGTGGACTGGGGATACCTTGAAGCTTCTTTACTCGCCTTTGGCATACCCGCCCCTTTTATACGTGCTATATTTGCTATGTACGAACGCCCTACTGCGAGAGTGCTTATCAACGGAGTGCTGTCGCCGGTGTTCCCTATCTCAAACGGAACCAGACAGGGATGTCCTCTCTCCCGTTACTCTTCGTGATAACGATGGAGACACTATTACAGAGACTGAGACGAGAACCCGACATTTCCGGGATATCATGCGGAGGTAGGGAGCACAAGGTGGCAGCATACGCTGACGACCTCTTGTTATTAATAACAAATCCGGCTACTGCCTTACCGGCTATTACCAATATTTTCAACTCATTTGGTGTTATTTCAAATTTTAAGGTGAATATGAGTAAATCACAAGCTCTCAGTATCTCCCTTCCTGCCCCGACAGCCTCCGTCTTGCGGCAGACTCTCCTTTTGATTGGACGCGACCCTGCATTAAATTCCTTGGAATAAATATCTCCCGGACATACGAGCCCTATACAAAAATAATTTTATTCCCCTTCTGACAGATATCTCAAACATCCTTAAAAACTGGCCTACTCCTTACATTTCATGGTTTGGACGGAAAAATATTGCAAAGTGTCTTATATGGCCCAAAGTGACTTATCTACTCCAGGCCCTCCCAATACATATCCCTGGTAGTTTCTACGCTCAATTGAATAAGATTTTCTCTAAATACATATGGAATGGGAAGAAACCTAGAATTAAATACTCGACTCTTCAATTGCCTCGGAAATATGGTGGCATTGACGTGCCGGCACCCCGCCTTTTGTACAGGCAGTCCATTTAAATAGAATCCTCGATTGGGTCAGAAAGCCAGCCCACAAGCTATGGGTATCCATTGAGGAAGATATCCTCCTTTACCCTTTGAGACAGTTGGTTTCTCTGCCCCAGAGATCATTGCGAAACTTACAATCTCTAACGCACTAATCTCTGAAACTAGTTCATTTTGGAATGATTCTTTCCTACGTGATAGATGCGCCCCTTTCCCTTCTCCCTTACTGCAAATCAGGGACCTACTTCACACCGTAGATCCTATATCGAATGCCTCGATACCCAAAGATTTAAAGTCTAATTGCACCTTCATAGATTCGGTCATTAGGGATGGCACTATACCTTCTAGAGAGGCCTTGTCTAACCTGCTAAAATGCCCTTTGCTACCCCACTGCTCTATAATAAAATAACATGCTCATTTAGAGCCTTACTCAAAACTATGGATTCTCACCGTGCTTTGACTCCCTTTGAAACTTCCCTAGCCCAAACTAAACCCCTAAAAAGGTTATCTCAAGTTTCTGCAAATTATTATCGACTCCTTTGTCACCCATCACACATTCCTTTATTACATTATGGGAAAAGGACCTCTCTAAGAAATTTTCAGATAAGGAAATCCAATCCCTATTCGAAATGCCGAAGCGGACGTCACGATGCGTAAGAATGCAAGAGAGCGGTTATAAAATTCTAACTAGGTGGCATCTGACGCCGATACTCTTACACAAATACAACCCAGCTTATAATCCTTCTTGCTGGCGATGCGGCCAACACTTGGGAACTTACTACCACATGTGGTGGACCTGCCCACGCATTATGCCATACTGGGCAAACGTTATATCCCAGATCAACACTATTACCAAAACACATCTACCCACATCCCCTGAGATCTGCTTATTCCATTTGCTCCCAGATAACCTGTCTACATTTACAACAAGGCTGCTGAGACACCTCTTAGCCGCCGCACGTATCCTGGTACCTACGTTTTGGAAAGCAAAACACCCACCCTTACTCACTCAGTGGGTAGATAAAGTGGATTCCCTATACCGATTGGAGGAACTCGCTAGTTGGGACTCGAAGACACACAATATTTTTAATCAAATTTGGACCCCATGGGCGTCATATCGTCATTTCTCTATGTGATCATTTTAGGCATGATCACTTTACACGTTACTCGCAGGTTCCGGCTATCCTCACCCCCTCCCCTCCTCCCCCTCTTCCCTCCCCTCCTATTGTCTCTGTCCCCCCCTTACCTAATCTGTTGCATACTGTATTTTATTCTTTGCACAACGTGGAGGTTTAGTTGACGTGACCCCCCTTTTGGTTAGCAACCGCTGCAAAGCTGTACTACCTCTCTGATTTCACTCAAGATGTCCTCATGTTGACTACCTCTGCTATTATGTGACTAGTGATGAGCGGCAGGTGCCATATTCGATTTCGACGAAATTCGCGAATATTCGAATGAATATTCGTTTCATATTCGTCGAAATCGAATATTCGTCATTTTTTCTAGTTATCGCGATTAAAATGCGATTTAAATAATCGCATATTGCGATTTGTACTTAAGGCTACTTTCCTATTGGTTTCATATCTAGAATTAGCGAGGATGACGAATATGACGAATGTATTCGTCATATTCCTCAAAACGAAGATAACGAAGTATTCTACATCTTCGTTTTAGCAACCTATTCGTCAACTTCGCTAATTCTAGCAATCAAATAGGAAGGTTGACTAATGAGACAGCTGTGTTAAATTCGCTATGCGATTTTTTTTTTTAATAAATAGAATACTTATAATAATATTATCATATCAAGTAATATAATTATTGTATTAAAAAAAAAAAATCGCATAATGAACTCTATACAACTGTCTCTATAGTCAACCTTCCTATTTGATTGCTAGAATAGCGAAGTTGACGAATAGATTGCTAAAGCAGATGTAGAATACTCCGTTATCTTCGTTTTGAAGATATGACGAATACATTCGTCATATTCGTCAACCTCGCTAATTCTAACAATCAAATAGGAAGGTTGACTATAGAGACAACTGTGTTAAATTCGCTATGCGATTTTTTTTTTTAATAAATAGAATACTTATAATAATATTATCATATCCAAGTAATATAATTATTGTATTAAAAAAAAAAAATCGCATAGCAATTGCTACAACTCTCTAGTAAGTCAACCTTCCTATTTGATGAATGATGATGATTGCTCGAATTAGCGAAGTTGACGAATAGGTAGCTAAAAGCGAAGATGTAGAATACTTCGTTATCTTCGTTTTGAGGAATATGGCGAATACATTCGTCATATTCGTCATCCTCGCTAATTCTACCAAGCCAACCATAACTTCTGTGCTCATGGAGCGTCCCCATCACCATGGGAGCGTCTCCATATACTAAAATGTACTGTCGGTTGAGGAATTACGTTGAAATCGCAATGCGATTAATTCAAGTTATATTAATCGCATTGCGATTTCAACTTAGAGATGGGTTTATAATGGGTCAGCTTGCTAGAATTAACGAAGTTAACGAATATGGAATATAGCAGCAGTGCTAAGTTGAAATCGCAATGCGATTAATTTAACTTAAAGTATTAGCATTGCGATTTCAACTTAGCACTGCTAGTGCATAGCTATATATTCCATTATGGAATATATGGCTATGCACTAACAGTGCTAAGTTGAAATCGCAATGCGAATACTTTAAGTTAAATTAATCGCATTGCGATTTCAACTTAGCACTGCTGCTATATTCCATATTCGTTAACTCGTTAATTCTAGCAAGCTGACCCATTATAAACCCATCTCTAAGTTGAAATCGCAATGCGATTAATATAACTTGAATTAATCGCATTGCGATTTCAACGTAATTCCTCAAATCCGACAGTACATTTTAGTATATAGAGATTTTCCCATGGAAGGGGACGCTCCATGAGCACGGAAGTCGGCAGAAGCGGCAACGGGCACTGACTGGAGCAGCCAGGAAGCCAGGAATCCTCATGACAGGTAAGAACTACTTTTGGGAAGTGGGAAAGAAAAAAATATAACTAAAAAAAAAAAAAAAAAAACGAATATTCGAAATAGCGAATTTATAGCGCTATATTCGAAATATTCGCAATTAGCGAGTGCCGATATTCGCTAAAAAATTCGCTTTTCGAATATTAGCGCTCAACACTATATGTGACATATGTGTATAATCATATTGTTATTGAATTGTTCTCCTAATATATAAATAATAAAAGAACTTTGAAAAGAAAAAGAAAGTACACACCCTTAGGCTGAATTCACCGTCCGTGGTGTGTTGCTGGATCCATGAAGTTCTGCGGATCCATAGCATACACTGCCACCAGCCCTAAAGAGATGCCTATACTTGTTGCCCGCAGTGCGGGCAAGAATAGGTCATGCTCTTATCTATATTATTGCAGAGCCGGAGTATCGGCGCACTCTTGCAAATGCCTGGATGCGGAGGGAGCACAGTGTGTGCTCTCCGCGCATCTATCACGATCCCCAGAATTCGCCGGAGCAGGTGCGAGGATGAGCTTTGTGGGCTGATGTGAATAGGGCCTAACAAAGGTTATTCAAAACTGGAGTTTTACAAACTTTGTTAACCGCACGGGTGTTCATGAGAGTTAATGGCAGATGGAGAAAATTGGGAATTTTTCTATTTTTGGAAAATCTTCCATTTTAACCCTATACTTTATTGCACTGGAAAAAATGGGTTAACAGCCAAACAAAACTCATTACGGGTTGCCTGATTCTGTAGTTTGCAGAAACACCCCCATGTGGTCGTAAACTACTATTTGGCTAAGCGGCAGGACATAGAAGAAGGGGCATCCATATGGGTTTTGGAAGGCAGATTTTGCTGGACTGGTTTTGTTTACACCTGTTGCCTTTCCAGGCCCCTGCTGCACCCCTAGGTAGAAACTCCATAAAAGTGACCCCCATCTTGGAAAAACTGCGGGATAGGGTTGGTTTGTTGTTTTTGGGACTATTTTTAGGAGTAAATATGATTTGTTGGTTGCTCTATATTACACTTTTTGAGGTAAGGTAAAAAAAGATTAAATTCTAAGAGTGTTTCTACATTCACGCATTAAGTTTTGTGGAACGCCTAAGGGGTTAACAAAGTTTGTAAAGTAATTTTGAATACCTTGAGGGTGTAGTTTCTTAGATGGGGTCACTTTTGAGTTTCTAGTCTAGGCTGCATTGGGGGCGTCTAATGGGACACCCATTATAAACCCATCTCTAAGTTGAAATCGCAATGCACGATTAATATAACGAATTAATCGCATTGCGATTTCAACGTAATTCCTCAAATCCGACAGTACATTTTAGTATATGAGATTTTCCCATGGAAGGGGCGGCTCCATGAGCACGGAAGTCGGCAGAAGCGGCAGCGGGCACTGACTGGAGCAGCCAGGAAGCCAGGAATCCTCATGACAGGTAAGAACTACTTTTGGGAAGTGGGAAGAAAAAAATATAACTAAAAAAAAAAAAAAAAACGAATATTCGAAATAAGCGAATTTATAGCGCTATATTCGAAATATTCGCGAGTAGCAGTGCCGATATTCGCTAAAAAATTAAGCTTTCGAATATTGCGCTCAACACTATATGTGACATATGTGTATAATCATATTGTTATTGAATTGTTCTCCTAATATAAATAATAAAAAGAACTTTGAAAAGAAAAAGAAAGTACACCCCTTAGGCCTAATTCACACGTCCGTAGTGTGTTGCGGATCCTGAAGTTGCGGATCCGCAACACACCTTGCCACCAGCCCTAAAGAGATGCCTATACTTGTCCGCAATTGCGGGCAAGAATAGGTCATGCTCTTATCTATATTATTGCAGAGCCGGAAGATCGGCGGCGCACTCTGCAAATGCGGATGCGGAGAGCACAGTGTGTGCTCTCCGCATCTATCACGTCCCCAGATTTGCGGAACGGGTGCGGATGAACTTTGTGGACGTGTGAATAGGGCCTTAAAGGTATTCAAAACTGGGTTTACAAACTTTGTTAACCCTTTTGGTGTTCCGCAAGAGTTAATGGCAGATGGAGAAAAAAATTGGGAATTTTCTATTTTTTGGAAAATCTTCCATTTTAACCCTTACTTTATTACTGGAAAAAATGGGTTAACAGCCAAACAAAACTCATTACGGGTTGCCCTGATTCTGTAGTTTACAGAAACACCCCATATGTGGTCGTAAACTACTATTTGGCTAAACGGCAGGACATAGAAGAAGGGGAACGCCAAATGGTTTTTGGAAGGCAGATTTTGCTGGACTGGTTTATTTACACCATGTACCTTTTCAAGCCCCCTGCTGCACCCCTAGAGTAGAAACTCCATAAAAGTGACCCCATCTTGGAAACTACGGGATAAGGTGGTTGTTGTTTTTGGGACTATTTTAGGGTAAATATGATTTGTGGTTGCTCTATATTACACTTTTTTGAGGTAAGGTAAAAAAAAAGATTAAATTCTAAAATTGTTTCTACATTCACCATTAAGTTTTGTGGAACACCTAAAGGGTTAACAAAGTTTGTAAAGTAATTTTTGAATACCTTGAGGGGTGTAGTTTCTTAGATGGGGTCACTTTTTTTGAGTTTCTAGTCTAGGCTACATTGGGGGGCGTCTAATGGGACATTGTGAAAATAAACCAGTCCATCAAAATCTGCCTTCCAGAAACCATATGGCATTCCCTTCGTTCTATGTCCTGCCGTGTGGCTATATAGCCATTTACGACCACATATGGGGTGTTTCTGCAAACTGCAGAATCAGGGCAATACATTTTTAGTTTTGTTTGGCTGGTAACTAGAGTTGAGCGAACTTGTGTTTTAAGTTCGGCGTCCAAAGTTCGGGTTCGGGTTATCCAAGCATCCCGTTATGGATTCCGCTACCACGGACCATAACGGCATTTGGAACATGGGGTGAAGGACCTGGGATGACGTCACCATCATGTGATCAGTGCAGGGGGGGTGGCTCAGTACTGGATTGGATAAAAGGTCGTAGGCTACCACCTCTTATCTATTTCCAGTACTGAGCCACGCCCCCTGCACTGATCACATGACAGTGACGTCACCCCAGGTCCTTCGTGTTGTCCATGGTTCGGGTTCATTGAAGAATCCCCTTATGGATTCCAAATGCCGTTATGGTCTGTGGTAGCGGAATCCATAACGGGATGCTTGAATAACCCGAACCCGAACTTTGGACGCCGAACTTAAAACACAAGTTCGCTCAACTCTACTGGTAACCCTTGCTTTTTTACCGGAAAACATCTGAAGGGCCACAGCTTAAGGATGACTGCACTAAAACGAATATTTTTTTGGGAAAAAAATTGTTTCCGCATCTCCAAAGTCTGAGAGCTATATTTTTTTTTTGTTCTCTAGGGGACTTTTGGGGATTATAAAAAGTTAGTACTCCATGGAAGTGTGATACTCCCTGAAGCAATCGATAACGCAGAGGCCCGGATGATCAGGGCAAGTGTCACATTGAGTGGTGGTGTCCTTCCGTATCCCCCTCTTGTGACACACTCTGCATCTTTTTTGGGTTCCTCCCTTCTTTCCAGTATGGGTGACCACACCTGGAAAGTGTTGGCCAGGGACGATCCGGGCGCCTACAATTCCCGAGGTAATCCAGCGTGCTCTTTCTCGGTCTGAAAAGATCAGGTCTTTGAGGACTGCATAGAATTGGAGGAATGTCCCTGTGCTGCCAGCGCTTCGGGATAGTACAAAAGCGTTGTACAAGGCAACCTGTACCAAGTAGACCACAACTTTTTTGTACCATGCCCTGGTTTTCCGCATGACATATGGTTTGAGGACTTGATCAGATAGATCAACTCCTCCCATCTAGCGATTGTAGTCGACGATACAATCGGGCTTGAGGACCGTTGCCATGGTACCTGGCACAGAGACGGGGGTGGTGCTGTGGACAGTACAAGGACATCCCTCCTGTCCTTATACCTGACCAGCAACAGGTTTCCACTGGTAAGGGCACGGGTCTCACCCCTGGGGATAGGTACCTGGAGGGGGGAGGTAGGAAGGCCGCGCTGATTTTTCCGCACGGTCCCACAAGCGGACGTGGATCTGGCAGCAAGGGACCTGAACAAGGGAACACTAGTATAAAAGTTATCCACGTACAAGTGGTAACCCTTAAAACAGCAAATAATTGGTTAGGTGCGAAAAACTAGACAAGCAGCGGCGCCCTAACTGGAGTAGGTTCACACTCCTAAATGACAAAGTAAAAAATAAATGTGGGAACCGCGCTATATACTGGTGGTATATGGATGTCGTTGAACAAACACCTATAAACAATGGAGGACTAAGTTCACATCCAGCTTTCGGAAGTAACAGTCACAGATGGATCATTCACATAGAGGGAAAAACTGCTGTGCACTCCCAGCTGGTTGTCAGATCCCGCCTTAAGCCACCGACCGCTGATTTGAACTCCGGGTCAAAATGCCTGACAATCTCTTTCTAACAAAGCTAGAACCAGCCTTGTATCTCACATGGATCCAGAGATCCATGTGAGATACAAGGCTGGTTCTAGCTTTGTCAAGCGCCTCATTGAGAAGGCAGAAACGTAGCTTTGGAATAAAATTGGGTCACCTTTATCTGCATCGGAGTGCTGCCTCATCTCTGAGCGACTATATTTGAGGAAGATTGTCAGTTTTCCTGAGGAATTGCACCCATCTACACCCCTACAGTGCTGCTTTATTTCGGTGTTTGTATATATATATATATATATATATATATATATACATATACATATATATATATATATATATATATATATATATATATAAACTGTGAAATATAAACAAGAAATATAAAACAAGTCTTCTGCTGAATAGGAATACTCACTACTTCAGAAACTACTATGAGGTTTTTCTGACACAGTTTAGGATTCAGTTTTATTGCTGAGTGGATAAGGTCTTTGCCTCTAATGTACAAGCTTGGGAGTTAAAATCCCACCAGAAACTTTTCAGAAATAGATGCTAAATTACATTTAAATACACTGACTTGAGCATCACGCTCAAGCACATACGGTGTTCGGCCAAACTCTGTGATGCTCGAGCCAAACCAGTGATCGGCCGAGCATGCTCGCCCAACACTAATAAATTTCCTACTTCTACTAAAATGCTGGTTGACTGCTGCCATCACTAGGCGGAGATCAGTGCATAGGAATTTATGCAGTTCTAATTAACTGAATTAGAAGCTGTAATTATCTGTTTGCTCTAGCTCCCTTTAGTTGTGGCTGCAGAAACATTTTTTAGTGCAATGCCTTATAGCAGTAGTGAGGTTTTCCTCTATTGAAGGTACACCACCAGCCTTGTTTTGTTATTCTGCCATTGGAAGTTATTACTGGTTATACACTTTTATCACAACTAGTGTTGAGTGAGTATGCTTGGCCGAACATCATTTCGGCTCGAGCATCTCGATGCTTGGCACATTATGGTACTTTGAGCGCAATGCTCGAGTCTCCTCCCTGCACGTTTCTTGGCTGCTACACAGCCAATAAACGTGCAGAAAGGTACTGGCACGCACTGTAATGCCATAGCTATGTTGGGTATTGACATTACCGTGATTTACTGTTCGGCTCAGTATTAGTCAGGGAGAGCTGAGCATAGTAAGGGACAGGCAGTGTAGGGATGTTATTAGAAGATTTTTATTAGAAAAACCTTTCAGAGACCCAAATGTCCTTTTAAGGACTATTGTGTGTGACAGACAGCAGCAATATATATTTTTAGCGCATCCTGCGCTAAATAGCCTCTAATAGGCCGCTGTGGACAGTTAAATTATCCACGCCACATCTCCTGTGTAAAGGGTGCGCATCCATAAAATATCAGTGACATCCAGTGTACTTTTTCCGTAGATGGTGTCCACTGCAGGCATTTAAATTATCTGTTCCACATCTCCTGTGTAAAGTGTGCGCATCCCTGAAATATCAGGCCGTGCTGAAGCTGATATGCTTAGGGGACAAACAGTACACCGAGTTGTAGCAGGGGATAAGAGACCAAACTGAGCTGTGGCTCTCGGCACTCAACCTACAACCAGTCATGGTTGTGTCTGATAATGGCCGTAACTTGGTGGCGGCTTTGGAGCTCGGCAAGTTCACACATACCATGCCTAGCCCATGTGTTAAACTTAGTAGTTCAGCGGTTTCTCAAAACCTTCCCCAATTTGCCTGAGACACTGGTGAAGGTGCGCCACGTGTTTGCACATTTCCACAAGCAGCGCTTGAAATTGCCAGCTAACCGGCTGTTGTGTGACGAGAGCACACGCTGGAACTCGACGTTCCACATGCAGGCCAGGCTTTGTGAGCAAAAGAGGGCAGTAGTGGAATACCAGCTGCAACATGGTCGTCACCTTTCCAGTCTGCTTCTGCTATTCACAAGCGAGGAGTGGGCATGGATGTCTGACCTCTGTGAGGTTTTAAGAAACTTTGAGGAATTAACACAGATGGTGAGCAGCGATAAAGCTATTATCAGCGTTACCATCCCACTTCTGTGTCTATTAAAATGCTTGCTGCTCAGAATTAAGGACGATGCTTTGCATGTGGAAGAGGTAGAAATGGGGGAAGACATTACACAGGGTGATAGTCAGACCACCCTCAGTTTGTCTTCTCAGGGCAAATTGGATGAAGAAAAGGAGGAGGAGCAGGAGACGGTTGCCTCAACTACAGAGTGTAGTACCCATGGAAGTTTAATTCCATCTGTTCTGGGTGGGCAGAAGAGGAGGAAGAGGATGAGGAGATTGAGAATCATCCTCCCGATGACGACAGCAAAGTCTTGCCTGTTGGTTGTCTAGCACATATGGCTGACTTAATTTTAGGCTGCCTTTCCCACTACCCGCGCGTTATACGCATTTAAAAAGAGCTGATGAACATAAAGGCACTTTAAATGTGTTGTTTATAATTATATTTAATTCCAAAACAAAAAAGCTGTTTTCCATGCACCATCTTCCATCATATCAACAGGCTTATTCGACACATATAATGCCCCGCATATATGCCCTCATATATAATATTTTACAGAGTTAGCTCATCTGCAGGCCCTCGAACATGATTAGGGATGGAACCGAACCCGAGTTCGGGAAATGTTTTTTTTTACAGTCTAAATCAATTTTTGAAGTTATTATGCAAAGTCTAGCGAGACTTTGTAAAGTAATAGCTTCGGCTCATCGGAGCCAAAACATTCTAATACTGTACGGAGTGCTCGCTCTATACAGTATTGAAACAAAGTTTTATGCAAATCAACTTCGGATGTTTCATCCGAAGTCGATTTGCTCATCCCTAAATATAATGTTTTACAGGGTCAGCTCATCTGCAGGGCCTCACCTACAACCTTTTAGAGGGTTAGCTCACCAGCAGGCCTTAACCTATAATCTTTTAGAGGGTCAGCTCACCTGCAGGCCCTCGCATATAATTTTTTAGAGGATCAGCTCAGCAGCAGGCCCTTAACCATAATGATTTAGATGGTCAGCTCTGCAGCAGGCCCTCGCCCATAATGTTTTAGATGGTCAGCTCTGCAGCAGGCCCTCGTCCATAATGTTTTAGATGGTCAGCTCAGCAGCATGCCCTTGCCCCTAATGTTTTAGAGGGTCACCAGCAGGCCATCAATCATAATTTCAAGGGTGTGTATGATGCCTTCCTTTATGTGTAATAAAGGGTGTATTGTAGTGCCGATTCCTTGTAATTTTTGGCAGCCATTTCACTTAGTGCATATTCTTTATGAGTGTAGGAGTCCCACTACCTGAACAATTGTACCACAATGTGAAGGAGGCCCTCCTTTATCTGATTTGCAGCACTTGCACTTGATTTACAAGTAAATATACAGGAAAGAATGTTTCCTAACAATTTTTCCTCTAAAAGCTATTTTATCTTTGGTTTTGTGCGTATTATTGTCAATCTGTAAAAGTGGCGTACTACTTGGACAACAATGTTCGCAGCAGCGACATGGGAGTCCAAGATACATCCAGACATCCTCCCCATGCTGTTTCCCAACCATTTCAGTGGTGTTTCCATCAATTTCTGACCTTTTCCTGAGAACCAGACACCCCCCACCTCAAAGCAGGTGGTGCCTTGTTTAATGCTCGGGTTCTCGGGTTCTCCCATTGACTTCCATTGTGCTCGGGTGCTCGGTAGAGTACCCGAGCATCCCTAGGTGTTCTACTCGAACACCCGAGCACTTTGGTGCTCGACCAACACTAATAGGTATAAAACTGTCTAAAACACATAACGGCATATGTAATAATCCATTGCTTTTGACATTTTGCTTAGATAATTTACCCCAATGTCTTTAGCAATCAACATGTATAATGTCTTCTATGAAAAAGTCTAGGTACCTGAGGCCTGTGAACTGGATCTCGGGCTTTGTACTCTGAAGTGCTGCATGTTTGCTAAGAAATGGAATGCCTTAGGTCAGGGGTAGGCAACCTCCGGCACTCCAGCTGTTGTGAAACTACAACTCCCAGCATTCATACTTGCTCTGCTCTTCTAAGAACTATCATAGAAATGAATGGAGCATGCTGGGAATTGTAGTTTCACAACATCTGGAGTGCCGAACGTTGCTGACCCCTGCCTTAGGTGATAATTACAAAAATATTTATCTTGTAAATTAAGGTCAATCAGGGCAAACACATTTTGTTAGGGGTGGAACAAACAAAGTGAATTGAATATGTAGGTACCCACTGCTGATGACAAGCACATTTAGTGTACAGTATGGATTGTTTTTTAATTGTATTACTGCTATATGTACTGTACATACACATTTAAAGTTTTTAGAGCAAATTTTGATTAAATTATGTGAGCCTGTCTGCCCTGGCAAGGTGACCTCATCAGATTGGACCCTACACTAATCTGGCTTGCCTTTCATGGGCAACTATATCCTGCTTTATTTTGCTCTATATTATGGGGTGTGGGAGACAGCACATTTTTATTTTTAAACTTTAAAGGCTATGGACACCACTGAGGTCATTTTTTATTATTTGTTCACATGCATTTTGGGCTAAACATCATTCTTACTGTAGGTCTTTATTACAACTTTTGCACTATAAGGCTTCTACAGTGCTTACTGTGTGTTCCACAGTACATAGCAGCTGCAGAAATGCATGTCTGAATGGCTGTCTGACATTTTATTCTCATAAAAAAAAAAAAAAAAAAGATTACTTTCAAATGAATCCGATGTTTTGGTGATCCAATTTTGACAAATAGTATAAAATAGTGCCCTTACAGGGGGGCGTGGCCTGATGCTGAGCAGGAAGGTTGTGTGAGGCTCTCTCCCGCTCCTAGCCTAAAGCAAAAGCAGCCCAAAGCAGAGAACTTAGCAAAAACAGCACCAGGATAACTACCCTCAAAGCTGGCTTACCACACAGAAGAAGCAGCCATGACAAGAGGATGCCAGAGAAGAACAGAACCGACGAAAATGACTGCCTTCTTCCACCCTGCAGGAGCGTCCCAAGATGGCGCCCGCAGCACAACAGAGAGAGGCGCAGCAAGCGAAGAAGGAGAAGGACTCGGTATTCTCAGCAAGGGCGCAGTAAGTCCATCGCAATCCCAGTCACAGGGCTCACTCAATAATAGCCCACAAAATTCCCCCAAGCAACATGAGCTTTGCAACCCTGTCAATAGGGATGCAGCGGGAGACAGAGAGACCCAGCATAAGCTCAGCAATGAGGCGGCCATTACAGAATCCTGCATGAGAAATATGCTACAGGAGCTCCGCTCCTCAATACAAGCAGACTTTCAGACAGCTATTCAGGATGTGTATAAAGAAATCAAAGATATAGGGGACAGAACAGCCCATCTTGAAACTAAAATGGATGAGTTTTCTACAGCTCACAACTCCTTAGTGGATGCACAAAACGAGCTATATGATGACATGGGGGCAGTCAAACTTAAACTAGCGGACTTAGAAGACAGAAGCAGCAGAAATAATATAAGGTTCAGAGGAATCCCAGAAACGATTCAAACTGATCAATTAAAATAATTCCTAATAGACTTATTTGCAATTCTCTTGCCTCAAACAGAACAAAGAGACATGATCATTGATAGGGTCCACAGAACCCCAAAAGCAAAACAAGCACCCCAATCTGCACCAAGGGATGTTTTAGCAAGATTACATTTTTTCCATTTCAAAGAAAAAATAATGCTGGGAGCTAGAAATAGCAAGGATATACCAGAAAAGTATGCAAATATAACCCTGTATGCAGACCTCTCAACTGCCACCCTCAACAGAAGGAGGGAATTCGATGAGGTCACAAAATCTCTCAGAGAGAAAGGGATTCAATACCGATGGGGTTACACTGTGAAATTAATCATCTACAGAAATGGTTCATCTCATGTAATGTACTCTCCTCATGCAGCGGCTAAACTGATGAACAAATGGTTCCAGGAAACACCAATGAGGAATGATACACCATCACCAATCAAGAAACCATCTAAGCTGACAAAAGAATGGACCACTGTTGGACCTGCCAAACCATCTAACCAATCTCTGGGTTGATGACATCAAATCCGCCAGCTGCAGACATTAAAGAACCCTCCTAAGATGGAAGATAGCCCTCCTCCTTTAGACGGACTGTCAAGCTCCATAAGGAACAATAGCTACGTTTTCTCAACAGTTATTTATCCTCTACATATCAGTTTTACTGATCACTCAAAGCTTTCTTTTCAATTGTAAAAAATAAAGGCTAGATGGGGTCCCTGGACAAGAGGTTCAGAGACACTCTCTACCCCCCCACTTGTCTCACCTCGGGGTATATCTATATACCTACGAGGTCAGATAAGATTATGTGTCTTACTTACTTTTCTCTGGTTAACAGTTCCAGTTTATTATCTACACTGTTAATTGTTGATTGCGTTGGTCCAAAATATGAAGTAGGTCTTGCTATATGGATAGCTGTTTAACCTGTCGGTACTAATGCTCATTGAAAATTCATAAATAAGCTAACCCAAACTTATATACAAGATGGTACTTACAATCTCTTCCATTAATGTAAAAGGACTAAATAGTCCAATCAAAAGATCTTTCCTATGGAAAGAAGCAAAGTCACTTAAATGTGATGTACTATGTGCACAAGAAACCCACCTACATCAAAAGGATACCCATAGAATAAAAAACAAAAATTTCCCTCATGTGTTTACAACCCCAAATACATGTAAAAGAAAAGGGGTGTTGATAGCGGTAAAAAATTCGGTGGCGTTCACCTTGATTAATGCATTTACTGACAAAAATGGACGCTACATAATTTTGAACTGTCTCATCAACAATTTACCATACTGTATAGTATCTGTATATGCCCCAAATAAAAAACAAAGCAAATTTCTCAAATGTGTATTGAAGCATGTCAGGAGCAAGGGGAAGGGAGCTCTGGTAATTATAGTTGACTTTAATAAAGTACTGATTCCAAATTTAGATGATTTTCCATCTAAACCTAATGAAAAGAATACCGACCTATTTTTCTTACTCAATAAGGAGAATATTTACGACACGTGGAGAATTCTACATGAGTCTGAAAAGGACTATTCCTTTTACTCTAAGCCTCATAGAGTTTATTCTAGGATTGACCTAGCATTAGTAGATAAGAAACTCTTGCAAAGGGTCACAAAGTCAATTATAGGGAGTATAACATGGTTAGACCATGCCCCTATATCCATCTCAATAGAAGAAAATTATAACTCCCTTCCTCAAACCCCCTGGAGAATTAATAACTCTCTTTTGTCAGACATCACATCCCGCGATGCCTTAAAAAAGGAAACAACAGAATATTTTTCACATACCCATAGTGAAGAAACAACAGCTAAAATAAATTGGTGCGCTTATAAAGCTGTCATAAGGGGTAAATGTATCCAACTAGCTTCCATAAAGAAAAAGCAGAAAAGAGAGAAAATCGAAAGCCTGTTAAATAAAATTAACACCCTTGAATCAAAAAATAAAATCTCTATATCTCAACAACAAATAAAAGAACTCAGAGAACTACGGGCACAACTATATAGAATCCATCATGATCATTTTGAGTTTCTTTTCAGGAGAAATAAAGCTTTATTCTACGCTCAAGGCAAAAAAGCGGGGCGGCTCCTGGCCAACAAATTCAAAAATAGATTAGAAAAATCCAAAATCCCATTTATATATGACAAAGTAGGCAAAAAGATTCTAAATCCTAAGGAAATTACTAACGTACTAGCAGAATATTATGCTAATCTCTATAACCTGAATTACGACCCACTCACCCCACAACCAAATGCGGGTAACATTGCTGAATTCCTGAAAACCTTAAAATTACCCTCCCTTTCTTCGGCAGATATAGATCAACTAAACGCCCCTATACGAATCTGGGAAATAGAGATGGTTATTAAAAATCTAAAAATAAACAAGTCACCAGGCCCAGATGGGCTTTCAAATGAGTTTTTTAAAACAATGAGACATTTATTGTCCCCTCACCTACAAGCGACCTTCCAAACAGTTATGGACACTGGCCAAATTTGACAGGAGATGCTCTATGCCCTAATTGTAACCTTGCCCAAACCAGGGAAGACCCCTGATAAAGCAGAAAATTTTCGCCCAATATCACTTCTTAATGGAGATCTAAAAATTCTCGCAATAATATTGGCAAACAGATAGATATACTCCAGGGGTCAAGTCCTGGAAGAAAAAGTGTGGGAACTCACCCAAGATCCACTGCCAGTCTTCCACCCCCCCCACTAGCAGAAACAGTAAGGAACGACCCCCAAATACAAGGCATCCAGATAGGCCGAGTGTCTCATAAGATAGGCCTCTTCGCAGATGATATCCTTCTAATATGTAAAAACCCGCTGGACTCACTTCCAGCTATACCTAAGGTGCTTCATAACTTTAGCAAGGTATCATACTATAAAATCAACCAATCCAAATCCTCTGTCCTGAATATGGGCCTCCCACAGAAAACTCAACTGCGACTGAGATCTCTCTACTCCTTCAATTGGGAAACTGAGGCTATTCAATACTTAGGAGTTAAACTAAGTTACCCAGCACGCAAACTATTTGAAACAAATTACTCCAATCTTATATCAGATATCAAAAAAGAATTGACCAACTTCAAAAGCAGAGGGGTCTCATGGCTTGGAAAGATAGCGGCTATAAAAATGTTAATAATACCAAAAATATTGTACCTATTCAGAAACGTACCAATCAGTCTGCCACACTCATTTCTTCAAAAAATTCAATCTACCTTAATGGGTTTCATTTGGAATAACAAACCTCCTAGGGTCAAATCGGAGATTTTATATAAAGATTTAAAAATGGGAGGGGCGGGTTGCCCCTCTATAAGTTACTACTACTATGCTGTTATTTTGACCCAGCTTAAATCTCTTTGGATAGGGAACTTGTCACAACATTGGGTTTCCATGGAAACAAAAACGCTAGGTAAAATCAAAATATCTGCGAAGCTTAGAGCAGCATCCTTATTTCACACACAAATAACCTCCACACACCCAACTACAGGAGCAATAATGGATACATGGTGGAGAATGGTAATCCCACGCAATTTATATATAATAAATATACCTGACAAGGATATAGATGTTCTTGAAGCTCATATCCCAAATATTAATTTATCTACTTGGAAAGCTAAGAGAATCGAGAAACTCTCTGATTTACTCAATGACAATAATTGTATTAGCTTTCAAGAGCTACAGAAGAAATATAATTTATCAGATTCAGAGACCTTCCCATACCTTCAAGTACGACATGCCATGAATAAACTCTCAAGGCCGGAGGATTCATGTAGTAGCCCTTTAAAAAAGTGGTTATATATGCCACCAACAGCTCGACCCAAAAAAGGGATATCCTATTGCTGCAAAATCCTCATACAATCAGGTTTGGACCCACTGTCCACATATAAAACCAAATGGGAATCCTTAATTAACATCACTGTACCCGAAAATAGCTGGTTGGAAGCCCATGAAGTTATTCCTAAAATATCCAGATGCTCTAGCCACATTGAGGTTTCCAGAAAATTATTCTACCAGTGGTATTTCGTCCCAGCCAGGACTGCCATATTCGGAAATGGAGTAGACACATGCTGGAGGTGCCAGGAGAGGGGCACCGTCCTGCACATATGGTGGGATTGTTCGAGGATTTGGGAGTTTTGGAAGAGAATTGGTAAACTAATATCTTATGTATGTGGCTTCCCTGTCATACTAAAAGCATCCTTGGCACTTTTAAATCTAAATCTGAATCAATTTTCGATATTTCACAAGACTATAGTCTTCCATATAATAATGGTGGCTAGAGAACAGATTGTTCGTAAGTGGAAATCACCGAACATTCCATCCATAGCTAGAGTGATTCAGGGAGTGAATAATTGTTGCTGGTATGAATCCATGTTCGCTTCCTCTATAGGTTTAAGCACAAATTTCAGAAATAGATGGGACGTATGGCTCTCATGTAAACATAATAAGGTGGTCGTATAGTAAATGACCTACAAGTCTACTGCTATCCTGAGTCTACACTAACAAATAAATTCACCATTAAAAATAAAAGGTTCTCATAATAGATACTACTTGACCGACACTCAAAAGTTCTATTTTTGTTAAATAAAGTTATTATTTTTTGTATTTATTTTATATTTGACTTACATTTACACAAAATGTCATAAAATCTATATATCAATAACTTGTTCAATCGACAAGTGAATGCAAACCTATGTAACCTCTTTGTTTTAAATATGGAAAAACTTTGTATACAACTATGTTTACATATCATCTATGTACAACTCTGATTCCAATAAAAATAAAGTAAAAAAATAAATAAATATTGTGCCCACTATTCTACTTTTAAAATCAAATACCCTTGCCAGGGAAACAGGGCAGGGAAGAAGAAGATGGAGGATCACATGACTCTGGGCAGGGCCCCGTGTGCCAGGCTGGCCTACACTTTATGCTATCTTTGAAGCACAGACACCATTGTGAGCTTAGGAAGAGATGTCCGAGGCAGCATGTCCGGTTGAAAAATCCCTTTATTATGGGAACTGCTCACATGAAAAACGTGAATATAAAAAGTTGCTACGTTTCGGCTATCACATAGCCTTTGTCAAGCACATGTGATAGCCGAAACATAGCAACTTTTTATATTCACGTTTTTCATGTGAGCAGTTCCCATAATAAAGGGATTTTTCAACCGGACATCATGCTGCCTCCGACATTTCTTCCTGAACCGTTTACATAGGAGCCTGTATGGATCTGGGGCTCTAGGCTGGCTGTTGCATTCCGGTGGACCATAAGATCTGGCGAGTGCGGTTCCACATTGATTGATTGTACCATTGTGAGCTTAGGCACTGATGTGGCAGGACATGTCTGTCATGTCACTGTCATGTAATGACAGAGAGCAGTTAGACACAGAAGCCAGTGTCTGGCTACTCCTACTGGTTTTCTTCTCAGGCAAGTAGCACAGGAGCATGATTGAGTCACTACCCATTATTTTTATCACCAATATCAGGGTATACTACTTCTCCAGAAGGAGATTGCAGTTTTTACATCAGTGAAGTTATCACATTTATTGTAATTAATAGGACATAACGTATGCCTTACCTTACTTACGACAGAGTGTTAAAAAAATGCATCAGTTATCCCATTTAGTTGCAGTGCATGCAAATGGCACAGCAGATCTTTTCATAATGTGGTCTCTGGCTTTGTCTAATACCAGTGTGAGCAGTTTTAAGACTTTCTTTAGCAGTTATAGTATTTTGCAAAATATGAGCCTAGTTAGATTAGCAGGAACATGTCAAAGATTTATAGAGAATCACATTTGCAGTATATTTCTGAGTCATTTGCAATCAGATAATGGATTCAATATGAGAAACCTAACATCAGCTTTGCTGAATTTCTCCTCAAGCCTTAAATACTTAGAAAATTTTAAGTTAAATGTCCTGTGTTACATTGCCATCTAATTTTCTTGGCAAATAGTGCAAGGCATATTTGCAATTAGCATCAATATTTAAGTTTTATTAAACAAATGTTGCTTTAGGAAAAGCCATATATAGAAAAATGAATCCAGTGACAATATACTTTACCAACATTCAATAAAGTAAAATCCTTCCTACAGTCAATTACACCCAAGTGCAAGGCCTATTTGCTTTGTAATTTCATAACTTGCAAGCAATTTAAATATGAAATGTTCCATCAAATTAACATATCATGTGATAGAATATTAGAAGATACATTAAACCATGCATGTGCAGCTAGAATTAATTATACTGTATATTATTACTATTCTTTTATTAAGAAATCAGTCCTAACACTATTTTCCTTCTTTATAAAAATAATTCAATATCAAGAGCAAGGTTAAAGATGATTTAAAATGTTTAATAAAGAAAACATCAGTGTCTACACCAATCAGCCATAAGATTAAAGGGTAATCTGTAGTGACGAGTGAATATGCTCGGCCGACCACCCGTTCGGCTCGAGCATAGCTATGCTCGGCAAGTGGCGGTACTCGGCCGATTACCACGTGTGCTCGTCGCATTGCTTGAGTCTCCTCCCCGTACGTTTGGCGCCTCATAATCAGCCAATTAACGTTGAGGTAAGTAATTCCCTTCAGTGTAATGCCATAGCCATGTTAGCTGTAAGCCTTACACTAATTGGCTGGCCGGAACACGTGATACAAGTTGATACAGGAGCTAAGGTCCGGCGCTCGGATCATTCCGCGTCAGGGAGGAAGGGACAAATAGCGTTTTGCTGTAAATTTACAGATTTTACTCCAAAAACCTTATCGAAAGACCAAACAGTCCTTTTAAAGACTACAGTGTGTGTTTGAAAGCAGTGCAGCACCTTTTTTATTTTTTTTTAAGAGGTTTAATTCAGCACTATCAGGGACAGGCATCTTCAGGAAGGGACAGATAGTGCTTGAAAATCGTTTTTTTAAGTACCCAATCTTCTAAAAGACAGAAAGATTTTAGATTGGTGACATCCACAGTATGCCATAAGAAAGCATTGTGTGGAGCAGACATTATAAAAAGGGGCTTATTCACTACAGTGTGCCTTCTAGTGAGATACACACTGCACCATCAGAAAGAAGCATGTTGGGCAGACATTATAAAAAGGGCTTATTCACTACAGTATGCCTGCTAGTGAGATATACACTGCAACATCAGAAAGCAGTGTGTTGGGCAGACATTATAAAAAGGGCTTATTCACTAGAGTGTGCCTGCTAGTGAGATATACACCGCGCCATCAAATAATATTTTTTCTGGGGAAATTAACCTAATTTGTGCGTTCAATCCGCAATCGTTATATTCATTACTCCAGCAGAGAATTATTTATATTTTGGGCAAATTTAACTAATTTTGGGCACATCTTTGTGTGCATTTAGACCGCAACCGTTTATACAGTATTCCAGCAAAAATAATTTTTTTTTCTGGGACAAATTTAACTAGTTTTAGGCACATCTGTGTGTGCGTTTAGATCGCAATCATATATACAGTATTCTAGCATAAAAATATTTGTATTTGGAACAAACTTGACTAGTTTGGGGCACATCTGTGTGTGCGTTGAATCCACAAACGTTATATACAGTATTCCAGCATATAATTATTTGCATTTGGGACAAATTTAACTAGTTTTGGGCACATTTGTGTGTGCGTTTAGGCCGCAACCATATATACAGTATTCCAGCATAGAATTATTTGCATTTGGGACAAATTTAACTAGTTTGGGGCACATCTGTGTTTGCGTTCAATCCGCAACCGTTATATTCATTACTCCAGAAGAGAATTATTTATATTTTGGGAAAATTTAACTTGGGGCACATCTGTGTGTACATTTAGGCAGCAACCATATTTTCAGTATTCCAGCATATAATTATTTGTATTTGGGACAAATTTAACTAGTTGTAGGAACATCTGTGTGTGCGTTTAGACCGCAACCATATATCAGTATTCCAGCATAGAATTATTTGTATTTGGGACAAATTTAACTAGTTTGGGGCACATCTGTGTGTGCGTTCAATCCACAAACGTTACATACAGTATTCCAGCATATAATTATTTGTATTTGGGACAAATTTAACTAGTTTTGGGCACATCTGTGTGTGCGTTTAGGCCGCAACCATATATACAGTATTCCAGCATAGAATTATTTGTATTTGGGACAAATTTAACTAGTTTGAGGCACATCTGTGTGTGCGTTCAATCCGCAACTGTTATATTCATTACTCCAGCAGAGAATTATTTATATTTTGGGAAAATTTAACTCATTTTGGGCACATGTGTGTGCGTTTTGGCCTCAACCGTATATACAGTATTCCAGCAGAGAATACATTTTATTTTGGACAAATTTGTATCCCATACTTAACTGAATATAAGAACACTGTGTATATTACAACTTCCATTAATCTGGGCCTAGTAAAGTGTCCTCAATCTGTGGGTTTTGGTATCCCATACTGAACTGAATCTGAAAACATCTGGGCCTAGTAAATTGTCCTCAGTCTGTGGGTTTTGTTATCCCATACTGAACTGAATCTGAAAACACTGTGTATATTACAACTTCCATTAACCTGGGCCTAGTAAAGTGTCCACAATCTGTGGGTTTTTGTATCCCCTACTGAACTGAATATGAAAACTCTGTATATAATACAACTTGCATTAATCTAGGCCTAGATATGACTAGGAAGGGTGTGGACTTCTCAGTCTGGTCGGAAGAGACATTACAGGCTTTTTCTGCTATAAAGGAATGTCTTGCTTCCGCTCCCATTCTGGTGCAACTCAATGTGTCTCAACCCTTTATTGTGGAGGTTGACGCGTCAGAAGTTGGAGTCGGAGCAGTTTTGTCGCAGGGTCCCTCTCCTGGCAAATGGCCCCCTTGTACTTTTATTTCAAATAAACTCTCTGCTGCCGAAAGAAATTAATGATGTTGGGAATATAGAGTTTCTGGCCATTAAATTGGCCTTTGAGGAATGATGCTATTGACTAGAAGGAGCGATTTATCCGATTATGGCAATTACTGACCATAAGAATCTGGCTTACCTGCAATCAGCGAAGGGTCTGAACCCTAGGCAGGCCAGATGGTCATTGTTTTTTACCAGATTTAATGGTCACTTATCGCTCTGGGGCATAGCTTACCTGGGGGGGCGGGGGGGAGGCGATGCGGAGGATCCTGCTCTGATTTTTGCTGATGGAGTAGTGGTATCCGCTCTTTATCCCGAACTGGTGGCGGAAGTGTTGGGGCTCAAGGTGAGGCACCTGATTCCTGTCCTCAAGGGAAGTCGTTTGTTCCTTCAGGACTTCGAAACAAAGTGTTCAAGGAACATCATGATACTGTCCTTGCGGGACACCCTGGGAGTAGATCCACTGTGGATCTTATTTCCCAGAGATTCTGGTGGCCAGGTTTACGTAAATGTGTTGAGGGCTATGTGGCAGCTTCTAAGACCTGTGCACATGCTAAGGTGGTTTATACTTGGCCTTCAGGATATCTTCTTCCTTTGTCCATCCCTTCTCGACACATTTGTACTTTTACATGGACTTCATCACTGATTTACCTAGTTCCTCTGGGTAGACTGTGATTTTGGTGGTGGTGGACCGCTTCAGTAAGATGGCTCACCATTATCTGGCTTGCCCAATGCTAAAACTCTTGCTCAAGTGTTTATTGATAACATTGTGAGATTACACGGCATCCCCTCTGATGTGGTGTCTGATAGTGGGACGGAATTTGTTTACAGGTTTTGGAAGGCATTCTGTACTCGTCTGGCAGTTGTCTTTCTATTCAGCTTTCCATCCTCAGTCGAATGGACAAACTGAGCGCACTAACGAGAATCTGGAAACTTATTTGAGGTGTTTTGTCACCGAGAATCAGGAGAAGTGGTCTTCATTTTCGTCTTTGGTTGAGTTTGCCTTGCATAACCGTAGACAGGATTCTACTGATAAGTCACTATTGTTTGGTGAATATGAGTTTCACCCTCAGTTTGGTACTTTTTCTGGAACTGAATCCTCTGATATACCTGAAGAGGAGAGATTCTCTTCTTAATTGTCTTCTATCTGGCGGAAGATTCAAATTAATTTGAAAAAAATGGGCGAAAGATATAAACGGATGGCTGACAAGAAACGCATGACTGGTCTGGACCTGTGTGTGGGTAATTTGGTGTGGTTGTTCACAAAGAACATTAAGTTGAAAGTACCTTTTTGGAAGTTTTTTTGGTCCTTACAAAATCTCGCAGGCCTAAAAGATCCATAATGTGCTTCACAGGTCTTTGTTGAAGAACTATGTGGAACCTGCTGAACCATCTCCTTTGAAACCTCCTCCTGTCTTAGTAGATGGTAATCTAGAGTTTCAGATCTCCAGAATAGTCAACTCGCGTATTCTTTGTGGCTCCTTCAGTACCTTGTACATTAGAAGGGATACGGCCCTGAAGAAAGAATGTGGGTTTCGGCGACAGATGTTAATGCCTTGTGAAGGCCTTTCACAGGGCACACCCAGATAAGGTTGGTCCTGGGTGCCCGGAGGTCACCCGTAGAAGGGGGGTACTGTCACTGCCTGCCCTGTGAGAGGCCTGAGAAGATCTGATAGACTTGCTGCACATGCGTCTATCTGACAGATCTTTCTCTTTTTCCTTGCTGTTTGTTGTTGTGGACAGGATCCCACCTCTCCACAGGTTCTGCTCATTAGCTGTTTAGTGGCTCTATTTTTCCCGCCTCTCACTGCAGCCCTTGCGGTTTATATTTCCTCCTGGAGTTCTCAACTAGTGTTTGGTGGATCTTCTGCTCCCTGTCCGTCTAAAGCGAAGTCCTCCTTCCTTCCCTTTTGTTGTTTGTTCTGACTAGGCCTCAAGGGAGACGCTGGTTCCTTCACGGTGGAAAGAACCAGTTGTCTTATCTCCTTCTCCCTAGCTGAGGGTTTGTTTCAGTTTCAGCAGGGCTTAGGTTCCACCGCATGAGTACTTCAACCTTTAAGATTTGCTCATGCTGTTAGCAGTCATGGAAAGGTTCGGGGATACTCAGGTGGTGACTTTTCCCTCTTCCCTAGCTTTGGGGCCTAGTCTGGTGTGTTTCCCGTCCCCATTACCTGTGACAGAGACGTGCAGTGAGAGAAGAGACATAAAGGAGCTTAAATAAAGAGATGATAAAGATAGAAGTCTATGGAGAGGGCAGGAAGAATGAGTTGCTTGAAGGAGGAAAAGGCATTTTTCTCTGATAAGATATATTACAAAGTTTCTTAAATTCCCCTGTACTATTAATTTATGCAAAGTTTAAAAGTACAGCAACCATTTAAGTTTATCATATATTGTTTACTAAGGGCTTTATCAGATGAGTGATGTAAAACCTGATCTTGTTCCATCTGCTAAAAACAAGCAATTTGCCATCTACATGGAATCAATACTGTCACCGATTGCATTCCGTAATTTCCATTTTTTTCATCCATATGGCATCTGTTTTTCACATCCATAAAAAAACTGCTTTTACTTTTGTTCAATGTCTCCAACCATCTGTGAAAAACTGACTGTAGACTGATGGTATCTGTGCCCTGTCTGTTTTTCAGCATCATATAATTCAGTTGGCTAGTCTAATGCAAGAATTGGACCAATGTAGTGCATGTGCAAATTTTTTTCTGCACAGACCAATGGCTCAATGGAAAATCAGACACATGACTTGGGCTATTGGTAATAATGGGGAAGATTTATCAAAATCGGTATAAAATAAAACTGGCTTAGTTGCCTATAGCAACCAATCAGATTCCATACTTTAATTTTTCAAAAAATGAAAAATGGAATTGGATTAGCTATGGGCAACTAAGCCAGATTTTCTTTACACTGGTTTTGATAAATGTCCCATTATGTTTTAAGTAAAACTTTTAACTCACTTGAAAATATACTCAGGCAAGGATCAATAAATATGAGCAAATCTGTGAAAACATACCGCATGAACAGGTGAATTTCCAATTACTGATCCGTAGCCACTTTATATAAGAAAATGGAGAATGAAAATGGATTCACCATCCATATTTAACCATTGTCTTAAATGTGTGAATACACACGTTAACATGGTGGTTAGCCCTAGCAGCACTGTGGTCTTAGGTTCTAATCTGACCAATGACATGAGGATGTTGGTTCAGATTTAGATCTTAGATTGTGAACCTCAAGGACTAGTATGCAGGGACTGATTTGAGTGGTGACGCGGTCTGTACAGTAAGTGGAAGAAAATTACAATCACAACTTAGAGCCAAATTAATCACATTTCAAGACCACATCACAGCTTAAACACAAAAGGCCACCTTTACACTCTCAGCAGATTTTGACCACATCTATCACAAAAAACAATAACAAACAATGCTCATTGAGGCAAAATTGAAACACTATTTCATTGCAGGACACATCCAGACCCCAATAGAGTATAATGGATACAGCACATGGCACATGGCAAATCCACTCACACACCTCCCATGTATGAAGGGGTAAATGTTTTGTATTTTAAAGGGAACCTGTCACCTCAAAAAAACTGTCCTAAACCGCCGGCAGCACCATACAGAATCCAGCAGCCTGTTTCTAATCTTACTTTTGCTTTTAGCAGTCCGATCCTGTAAAAGGGCTGCAAACGTTCCCCCCTTCCCTGCCCCCAGCGTTTATGGCCGACAGTTGACTGGCTTTACTGAACAGCTGGCTGTTAGTCAAGGTGAAGGGGCAGGGAAGGGGTTGTGGTTACCACGGCTTGAAGCAAGGAGGCCGCTGCCCCGTTGACTTCAAGCCTGACTGGAGGAGCATGCCAGCCTGAAATAAAAGAACATTTTCAGCCCTTTTACAGGATCGGACTGCTGAAACAAAAGTAAGATTAGAAACAGGCTGCTGGATACTGTATGGTGCTGCCGGCGGCTTAGGACAGTTTTTTGAGGTGACAGGTTCCCTTTAAATGCACACAGATAAAGCTTAAACCTTTTATAAGGTACCGGTCACATGGTTACGTGTAGTGCACCATTCTGTATAACCGCTTATTGATCAGATCCACACTTTTAGACCAGGTAGGCTGATACAGCACCACTGTAAATACACCCCACATGTATTAACACCCCATTATCAGCCAACATTACTATTTTTGGCTGCATCCTGTAAAAGTGTCAGTCATATCAGAGGTATATTAGTTGATATTTTGGCTAAATGCAAGCTCACAACCCTTGTCAACGTTCCTAATTGCCCCTACACAAAAGTAAAAAATAAAATCAAAATTACAATATATCACTGACTCATACTATGGCTACTTTCACACTTTCATACTAAGGCTACTTTCACACTTACGTTTGGTGCGGATTCGTCATGGATCTTCACAGATGGATCCGTTCAGATAATGCAACCACCTGTATCCGTTCAGAATGGATCCGTTTGTATTATCTGTAACATAGCCAGGACAGATCTGTCATGAACACTATTGAAAGTCAAGGGAGGACGGACCTGTTTTCTATTGTGTCAGATTGTGTCATAGAAAATGCAAGCAGCGTTTTGGTGTCCGCCTCCAAAGCGGAATGGAGACGGAATGGAGGCAAACTGATGCGTTTTGAGCAAATCCTTTTCGATTCAGAATGGATTAGGGCAAAACTGATCCATTTTGGACCGCATCTGAGAGCCCTGAACAGATCTCATAAACGGAAAGCCAACATGCCAGTGTGAAAGTAGCCTTACCAGTACAGGACTAAAACACTTCTTCACTATTGTAGATACCATCATTAGAGAGCTTAAAAACTGAATATATCATATCACACTAATAATAAAATAATATGATCCTAATATGCATGTGGTAGTTATAGGAATTGTGGTAATAAAACTTGTCAAAAAGCTGAATGTAAATCCTATACCACCTATGCTAGTCTAAGACATATGGAACTATTGAAATGTGCCTACACCAACTTTATACTATATCATTTCAACCTGAAAATCTTAGAAATTAACATCTTACTGACCTTTAAGTTGCCTTTTTACAGCAGTCACTAAGGAGCCTTAGGCTGGGCCGCCACCTTTTTACGTGCAGCGGAGAGCGGGGGCTCGGCTCTCACATGAGAGCTGTGCTACTGCTCCAACACCCTGGACTGACAGGAGTGCCAACCTGGGCTGTTTGACCCCTTACATGCCGCGGGCAATGGCGCCAGCCCATGTAAGCGGTGACAGAGGAAGCGGACTGTGTCTCATTGCAAATTAGGGGTGTTGATGTTTGTAAAGGGTGGCTGGGACCTTGAGTGTTTTCTTCTCTGGTGCAGCCTGCTGGTCAATGTCAGTATAGCACTGACATTAAAATTCAATGCACTATAGGGATAATGCATTGTATTTTAAAAGCAATCAAAATATTGCCTGATATAGTCCTCTTGTGGGACTATTAAGTGGTAAAAAAAGTTTAAAAAAAAATCTTTAATTAAAAAAATCCAATAAAAATGATTTTTTTCCATTGAAAATACGCTTTTCAATGAAAAGAATAGCAAAAATAAAATCTTCCCCACATATTTGGTATCACCGCATCCGTAACAACCCTCACTACACAAATATCATGTAAATTATTCCCTATGGGGAATGCTGTAAAAAACAGATCATGTAATGGATTTATGGAAACTTTTTATGAAAGCGGCACATTTTAAAGTTGAGACCACTGAATGCTGGACCTCTCTTTTTTTCATTTTGTCCTAGCAGTCCTAAAATTACATACATTGATAGTACTCACTAAAAACTGTAACAAAAAGCCATGGTTTCCATTTCTGGCACTAATAAGATATAGAAAAACCTGGCGCCGCTATATTAATATCTAAAGAGATAATTTTAATCAAAGTACTAATACCCAGAAGAAAATGTCACTATGTCCACTGTCTGTGGGATAATAAGTGACAATAAGGCACAACATAAGTGACAATAAGGCACAACAATTAGTATGGGGTGCTTTCAGATTGTTCTCTAATCAGTTTATCTTACTGTACATTTCTTTCTGGTAAAAAAAAAAGTTTGAAAGGATGTTATTTTAAAAAAAAAGATTTAAAAAAAAAAGTTAAGTGTTAGTAGTGGAAAATGTAATCATTTTAACAATCGTGGCAGCTGAGATGCCATAGTTGTGTTACATGAAGACACCATCCTACGCACATCCAGAATGTAACCAAATAAGATTAAACCCTATATGTAAATGATAACAAACCATCTCAATATACAGAATTCACTTCAATATGTACTTTAGTGTATCTCTGCATGCTATTTTACTGCAGAGCAGGTGGATGCAGAGATAAGATTCGAGCCTGGAACGCTTTAGTACCTCCCACACATACCTATCTAGACCTTGATGACCTACATAGACTGCAAAATCCATTCTTACACTCTGTGTGTGCAGTTGTATAAATCGAAAAGAAAAACATATGCATTCAAGTATGTATTTTACTTAGATAGTTACAAATCAAATTTAGACCTAGTCATTGTGCAGTGCTGACAGATAGGCTTAGATTTCATATGTGTCCACCATGTAACATCAGGATCAGTTGTACCCACAAAACCATGTGACCATTAACAATTCATTTAACCACCCTGGTTTCACCATGGCTGTTACATGAGAGCCCAGCCTAAGGCTTCATTCACACTGATCAGTGATTTCCATCAGTGATTGTGAGCCAAAACCAGGACTGGAGCCTCCACAGACCTAAGGTATAAGGGAAAGATCTGCACCTGTTCTGTGTTTAAAACTGCACCTGGTTTTGGCTCAAAATCAGTGATGGAAATCACTGACTGAACACTGACGTGTGAATGAGGCATTAGGCTAATACTTTTTGTAGCACTACTAATTGATTTTAATTATCAAGCTACAGCTGCAGTCCAAAGGAATGCATTGAGTCCACAGTGTGGCGGAAGACTGCACAACATGCTCTTCATGCAGTCTTTTAAAATTTCTATTCATCTGTAAAATTGTGCAACCATTAATGAATCAACCTTTAATAGTCACAAGATTTTCCAGATAAATGGCAGTTTTAGGGCTCTTCTACATGAGCGGATCCTGTGCGGGTAATCCGCTGCGTGAAAAATAGCCAGCCCCGTTATGGACAGCAGAGACACGGAGCATTATCATGATTGATAATGTTCCGTGCCTCTCTGACCTTTTTACTACAAAATCACAATGACAACTTTATCTCACTGTGACTTTGTAGTAAAAAGGTCACAGAGAGGCACGGAGCATTATTAATAATGTGATGCTCCGTGCCTCTGCTGTCCGGAATGGGGCTTGGCTCTTTCACACAGCGGATTACCCGCAAGTGTGAAAGAGCCATTACTCACCAAATCACATAATCATTAGCAATCAACTTAAAAACCACCCTGAAAGGCATGTCCGCATGGTCTTCTGCTGGATCATGGCCATGTCTTGACCACCTACCAGTCGCTGTGTGTTAAATTAGCGACACTGCAGCAAAGTCTCAGTGTAGCTTTAGGGTACATTTACATGGTGGAGTCAAATCATGTTTTTATGCCATGATTGCTGAAATTGACTGTATTGTGTAAATCAATGCTTAGGCTTAGAGGATCCAAGATGCTCGACATTCAATCTAAATGTCAGTCTCATCCTTGACTACTCACTCAGATTCAATAATTGTACATTACCCGGTCTGGCCTTTCTTTAAATGATCATCTGTGTGGTGCTTTCTGTTTGTGCCCCTTTCTCATACAGTGTACTCTTAGACACTATAGTAAAAACTACCGCACATAATATCTCTATCAACATGATACAGGATGGTGCAGGGTGTCCAAACAACACTTCTTATAGTTGTCTAAATCCTCCATAAGCACCGTATCTGTCTTTTGGAGGACATTTCCTATTTTTGACCCAAATATTGTACTGTGACCAAGCATTAGGGCAACACAAGTGAATACCGCCATACAGTGCTCAAATATTACCAACATACAGTACAATAACTAAATAACAGTTCCATACATAAAGAAATCTAATAACAATGTTATACTATGTCTCAAGGACAAGGATACTAAATGTGCCCTGTGCCTATCTATCTATCTATCTATCTATCTATCTATCTATCTATCTATCTGTCTTATTTCTTGATACAGCATTTACATATTAAAGCTATTCAAATATTGACCATTCTAATAACAAGTACTTTGCTCTTATTTCCTGCAGCCTATGACCCATTTATTTTCCACCATTGCCTTTACCTCCTTATAGATTTGAGTAATTAACGCCTAATTATTCCCACTGAGTGTTTCTGACTCTGCAAAAGAGCAAAAAATCATCAGGGGGTAATTATTTAGTACTCTAGTCACTAAGCTCTAGTCACTTAGTATGTTGCCTTAGGAACAAACTGAGAAAAATACATTCAAGTAAAGGGTTCTTAATTACTTGGTTAACATGATAAGGGGTAGTTATACAAGGCAAGTGACACGCCATAACTGCTCAGCTGCAGAAATCAGTCAGTTTGTATTAGGAACAATTTCTGCTTGGGGCCCAAGGTGATTCCTGTTAACAGTACTTTGTAACCACATTCTGGTGCTTTGAGAATTAAGCTGCACTGCAGACAATAAAGTCAGAAGAACCAGTTAGGATTTTTGTTTCTTTTTTCAGCAAATATTCATGTCTGACTGTCCTTGTTAATAATATTGCCAAACTCATAAAAATAATAAAACAATGCATATAAAGTAATAGTTTTTGTGATCCTTAAATATAAATTTAAAGTGTGTGGATCTCTGTGCATGGATTCTGCAAAGCAATGCCTTCAGAGGAGAAGACATCTGTACATAGAATCTGATGGATCATAGCATGATATTTTTCGATTGTGTCTGTAAAGTAACTGTCAGAAAAATAACCAATGTGTGCCTCAGTATAAAATTGGGCTTCCAGTACAAGATTCATGAAACTCAATGAAATCCTATGGCACCTCTGTGCAAAACATAACCATAATACTGCTTTGTACACAAGCCCAAATAGAGAGCAGATAGCACACATACCCTATGGAGTGTACATTTCAAATGTCTAGTAAACTTGTAGACTGACATATCAAAGATTAAAATTCTCCACCCTGGATTTACATGCCTCCCAACTATCACATACAAACAATTAAAATGAGATTGCTTCTGCTAAACATATCCTGAAACGATTTGGTACTATTCGGCAGGGTTTCCACAGGGAAACAAATTAGCATTTTGAATGAAAGCTTACAAATGGAGAGTCCATGGTAAGTGAAGTATGCGTGTGCGGTATTGTAGGCCAGACGATGCCCCTTTCCTAAATCTATTTGACGTTGAGTCGACAGATAGACTTGACAATTTGCATATATTTTACCTAGAAATCCAGATTAGTGTTGTCTACCCTACAATAGTCATCACTTATATCAACTGGTACATAATAGGAATACGACCCACCCAGAGGGTCACCCTAAGGTCTTGCAACTAGAAATGTTGCTCTCATCTGCTTTTTTCTAATTAAGGACTTTTGTTTTGAAAGAGCTACTTGCATCTGTGAGGATGGTTTAGCTTTTCCCTACCTTTGCTATATAAGCATGTTTAATAGAGATGGCCCGAACTATTCGCCGGCGAACAGTTCCCGGCGAACATAGCTTGTTCGCGTTCGCCTCTGCCGTGCGAACATATGCGATGTTCGGTCCGCCCCCTATACATCATCATTGAGCAAACTTTGACCCTGTACCTCACAGTCAGCAGACACATTCCAGCCAATCAGCAGCATACCCTCCCTCCCAGACCCTCCCACCTCCTGCACAGCATCCATTTTAGATTAATTTCTAATTTGCAGTCTTAGTGAGAGGAGGGAGAGTGTAATTGCTGCTGATTTAATAGGGAAATCGATAGCTAGGCTAGTAAATTCAGTGTCCACTCCAGTCCTGAAAGACTCATCTGATCTCTGCTGTAAGGACAGCGTCCTGACAGCACCCCAAAAAGCCCTTTTAGGGCTGCAACATTAGTCTGCTTTTTTTTCCTTTATATGCATATTGCAGTTGCATGGCCTGCCTGTGTGTGAGGAGCTGCAGGCCCACAGACTGTAGTGTGCCCACTGCCAGTGCCCACCCCTGTCATCCCGTGTGGTACAGGACTTTGCATCAAAAAAAGGCATTTAATTTTTACACTTTAATCTAAGGTTAGTTGCCTGCCAGTGTGTGTCAGGCTGACTTCCACTGACTGTAGTGTGCCCACTGCCAGTGCCCACCCCTGTCATCCCGTGTGGCACAGGACTTTGCATCAAAAAAGGCATTTAATTTTTACACTTTAATCTAAGGTTAGTTGCCTGCCAGTGTGTGTCAGGCTGACTTCCAGTGACTGTAGTGTGCCCACTGCCAGTGCCCACCACTCATACCGGCTGGCAGAGGACTTTGCATCAAAAAGGCATTTCATTTTTACACTTTAGTGTAATTTCAGCTGCTTGCCTGCTGCTAGTGTGTGTCAGGCCGACTTCCACTGACTGTAGTGTGCCCACTGCCAGTGCCCACCCCTGTCATCCCGTGTGGCACAGGACTTTGCATCAAAAAAGGCATTTAATTTTTACACTTTAATCTAAGGTTAGTTGCCTGCCAGTGTGTGTCAGGCTGACTTCCAGTGACTGTAGTGTGCCCACTGCCAGTGCCTACCACTCATACCGGCTGGCAGAGGACTTTGCATCAAAATAGGCATTTAATTTTTACACTTTAGTGTAATTTCAGCTGCTTGCCTGCTGCTAGTGTGTGTCAGGCCGACTTCCACTGACTGTAGTGTGCCCACTGCCAGTGCCCACCCCTGTCATCCCATGTGGCACAGGACTTTGCATCAAAAAAGTCATTTAATTTTTACACTTTAATCTAAGTTTAGTTGCCTGCCAGTGTGTGTCAGGCTGACTTCCAGTGACTGTAGTGTGCCCACTGCCAGTGCCCACTACTCATACCGGCTGGCACAGGACTTTGCATAAAAAAAGGCATTTAATTTTTACACATTAGTCTAATTTCAGTTGCTTGCCTGCTGCCAGTGCGTGTCAGGCCCACTTCCACTGACTGTAGTGTGCCCACTGACAGTGCCAACCACTGATACCGGGTGGCACAGTAGCTTGCCGATAAATAAGGCATTTCATTTTTACACATTAGTCTAATTTCAGTTGCTTGCCTCCTGCCAGTGCGTGTCAGGCCCACTTCCACTGACTGTAGTGTGCCCACTGACAGTGCCAACCACTGATACCGGGTGGCACAGTAGCTTGCCGATAAAAAAGGCATTTAATTTTTACACATTAGTCTAATTTCAGTTGCTTGCCTGCTGCCAGTGTGTGTCAGGCCCACTTCCACAGACTGTAGTGTGCCCACTGCCAGTGCCCAGCACTGATACAGGGTGGCACAGTACCACTTATCGAAAAAAAATGACAGGCAGAGGCAGGCCACCCCGCAGGGGCCGTCGTGGTCGTGGTGCTGTGATTTCCACTGTCCCTGGAATAATGCCTAGTGTTCAGAGGCCATGTACCCTGAACCCGAAAAATTCTGAGGACGTAGTTGACTGGCTTAGACAGGACACCCAATCTTCAACAGCTTCCGCTAAGAACCTTGACGCACCATCTTCCTCCAGCTCAGCTTTGGTCACCTGCTCTCAAGTTACCACGCACCCGCCCGCCGCTGATAGGAATAGTACTAGTTAAGACACCACTCATATAGGGTGTCACAGCACATTGCTCTGTGCACGCGCAGTGCCCCAATTTGGGTGTATGAGGACCGACCAAGCTGCTTTTTCCATCTCCCGGTTCCTGAAATCAATTCAGTTTGGTGTATGAGAGTTTGGTCTGTCATTTTGAAGGCAGTTGAAGGTACCAGGCCTAAATTTTTTTTCACAAAAGGCAATCCCTGATATGGGATGTAACAGGGATTAAACTGATGAGAACAGTACTACAGAAAATACCACTCATATCGGGTGTGACAGTAAATTGCACGGCGCAGACGCAGTCACCGTGGTTTAAAACAGAGTGGAGGGAGCCAGCGTTTTTTAACCATCTCCCCGTTCGAAAAATCTATTCAATAAATGGCCCCCAGATTGGGGACGTTAGAGGGATTAAACTGATGAGAATAGTACTACAGAAAATACCACTCATATCGGGTGTGACAGTAAATTGCACGGCGCAGACGCAGTGACCGTGGTTTAAAACAGAGTGGAGGGAGCCAGCGTTTTTTTAACCATCTCCCCGTTCGAAAAATCTATTAAATAAATGGCCCCCAGATTGGGGACGTTAGAGGGATTAAACTGATGAGAATAGTACTACAGAAAATACCACTCATATCGGGTGTGAGAGTAAATTGCACGGCGCAGAAGCAGTGACCGTGGATTAAAACAAAGGGGAGGGAGCCAGCGTTTTTTTAACCATCTCACCGTTCGAAAAATCAATTCAATTCACCTTTCGGGGACCCTTGGTGTTGTACGTGGCTGGGTGGAGGAAGAAACCTTCAATGACATCACCGGGACGTGGCTAGCTTGGTATCCAACCTTGTGCAAATGGGGAGTTTGCGGTTGTGCAAATGGACTGTTTGCGGTGCATTAAAAGAGGAGTTTGGTATGTCAATGTCTGAGAATCGGGCGTGACCCTTACACTACCTGATCGATACAACATCATACCTGATCGTATACACACACTGGATGTTTTAAAGCATGTTATTCCAAATAATTTAGGAATGGTAGTTGATTTATGCCCTTTATGGATTAAAACCCGACTCTGCGTCCACTACGTAATTTTCCATGGGAGTTTTGCCATGGATCCCCCTCCGGCATGCCACAGTCCAGGTGTTAGTCCCCTTGAAACAACTTTTCCATCACTATTGTGGCCAGAAAGAGTCCCTTTGGTTTTTAAAATTCGCCTGTCTATTGAAGTCTATGGCGGTTCGCCCGGTTCGCCTGTTCGCGAACATTTGCGGAAGTTCGCGTCCGCTGTTCGCGAACTGAAAATTTTATGTTCGCGACATCACTAATGTTTAACCGGCCAATCAATCTGTATGAAAGTAATGCTGCACTCATATTGTTGTTGTTGTCTTTTTTTCTGATTATTTGCTGTGCATCAGTATTGAGAACCTAATTTGTACACTAGTCTCTGTCTCCCCCCCTGTTTTGAGATGAATTGAGTGGTGCCTGAACCAAAGTTTTCAAGAAACTTCAAAACAAAATGATTCCTGCCTGGTTCGCTCATCTCTATTTGCTTACATCTTAACCAATGTTTCAAGAGTTGTACTAAAGAGTCACACACTGACTAAATTGGTGGTAACAGCCTCTTTTTTTTTTATTTTTATGGTGCTGATTTGCATACTTTAGGCGGGTAAGGAAAGCTGCTTATCAGCTACTCTAGGCTCAAGTTGCTGTTGATGGAGCTGGAACTGCTCTTTTCCCCACCCTGCCACAGCAGCCATAGCAGAGGAACGTGAGTGCAGAGGGCCCCCCCCGGTCAGACCTGCGAGAGTGGCACAGATAGGCAGCGGCCAACTGACTACATAGGACAGGCATCCTCAAACTGCGGCCCTCCAGCTGTTGCAAAACTACAATTCCCAGCATGCCTGAACAGACTACAGGTATCAGCCTACAGCAGGGCATTGTGGGAGTTGTAGTTTTACAACAGCTGGAGGGCCGCAGTTTGAGGATGCCTGACATAGGATGTCTCTATAGTTGTTCAGTTTGTCCTCAGTCTCAGCCGGTGTAAAAAAGGCCCCCATTTTGGACCGATAGCGAGGGTCCAACAAGGTGGAGAGCCAGAAGTCATCCCTCTGCCGAATGGTGACAATTCGGCTGTCACTACGCAAGCAAGTGAGCATGCATCGGGCCATTTGTGTAAGTGACTCGGAGGTACTCCCTTCCTCCATCTCCAGTGCATACTGCCACGGTATGTCTGGGTCCTCTGCCTCTTCTTCCTCCACGCCCTCTAGCTCCTCTGGCTGCTCCTGATCCTCCTCTCCTGTGACTTGTGTAGAAAAGACACCCATTTTGCTACAAATTGCTTGTGCTCCAATGTCCTCCTACTCCTCCTGTTCAGCCACACAGGGCTCTTGTGGCTGTGGGATGTAGGCTCCAGGGCTCCAGTCCCCTGACCAGCCAGATTTACCAGGTTCTGTTCAAGGACATGAAAATGACATGAAATGACGTTGTTCATCCCGTAGTCCTGGTGACTGACAAATAACGTGACCTCTTCAAAGGGCCTGAGCAAAAGGCGGGTGTCATGCATGAGCTGCCAGTGGCTGACATTGAAGTTACACAGAGGAGTCCCCGCTTGGATCATCAAGAAATCATTTATGGCCTTTCTCTGTTTGTATAGTCGGTCCAACATATGGAGGGTGGAATTCCAATGGGTGGAAACGGCGCATATCAGCCTATGTTGGGGGATGCCATTCTGCCGCTGTAGCTCAAGCAGGGTGTACTTTGCGTTGTACGAGTGGCTGAAGTGCTTGCAAAGTTTCCTGGCCATTTTTAGGATGTCTTACAGATGGGTGGAAGACTTCAGGAACCACTTGACAACCAGATTGAACACATGTGCCATGCAGGGTGCATGGCTCAGCCCTCCTTGACGCAGCTCCGACAACATGTTCTTCCCGTTGTCGGTCACTATGGTTCCAATTTTGAGTTGTCACGGCGAAAGCCAGGATTCGATTTCTTGATGAAGGACACAGAGAAGTTCCTCCTCTGTGTGACTCCGTTTGCCCAGGCAAATGAGGTGCTGAACAGTGTGACAACGCCATGCACTGCACATGTAGTATGTTGGAGGGGCACTGTGAATTTTCACTGCAGTGAAGGCTGAGGACACGGTGGAGGATGAGGAGAAACAGGCCGACATTGTCGCAGGACCAACGGCGTGAGAACGTGGTGGCGGAAGCGGCGTCACCTGGCCATGTTACTGGTGTAAAGGTCATTTACCCAGTGGGCCATAAAGGTCATGTATTGTTCCTGACCGTAGTTACAGCTCCACACATCGGCGCTGCCGTGCACTTTAGCAGACACCGACAGGCTCAAGGACTGGCCCACCTTCTGTTCGACATACAGGGGCAGGGCTGGTACTGCTTTTTTGGCAAAGAAATGACGCTTGGGACTCTCCACCTCAGCTCAGCACAAGCTATCAGTTCTCTGAAAGGTGCAAAGCCAACCACTTGGAAAGGGAGAGGCTGCAGCACCAGCAACTTGGCAAGGAGCATATTCAGCTTCTGCGCCGTTGGATAAGTGCACGCATAATGCTGTCTCTTAGCAACTGCTTCAGTGATCAATTGCTGACAGAATGACAGACGAGGAGTAGGAGGAGGAGCAGGAGCATCAGGACCAGCAGAGGATGGGAAGGACAGACAGCTCCATTCGGCTGAGGTGGTGAAGTCTTGACTGCTTGAAATTGGGTGTGTGCCACTGGTTGATGCAGCGGTTGCTGCTGCAGGCTGGACCACCACATCAGAGCCACGGTTCTCCCAGGCCACTTCATGGTGACGCTGCATACATTGACGCAGAGCCGTGGTGCCAACATTGGCACCCTGGGCACGCTTCACCTTCTGCCCACAGATTCTCCAAATGCCCATGTGCACCTCCTCCGGCAGCCTGCACTACCGGCAGTTTGCCTCACCCACAGGGTCATAGAGCCCCCCACAGCGCCAATCTGGCCTCTCCAGATTCACCAAGTGTGGCTCATCCAGTTTCCTGATGAAGGCTTTTGCCGAAACGTCACTTTATTTGAAACTGGCAATCCGCATAATGTATGTCAAGCTTTAATAAATGCACCGAAGCATTACAGTGGTGTCCAGGAACCTTATTTCTCTACGTTTGATTTGGCTTGGGAAACATTCCCTGTTACCCACGCAACCTAGTGGAGCGCTATCCAACTTGTGCAATATTAGTTGCAAAAAGATATATATTATTTGACATTCAGCAGTGCAGTTATATCTTTTTGCCACTAATACACGCCAAAAAGGTCTTTAGAACATATAACTATACACTGCTGAACGGCAAATAAAATATATTTTTTTGCCACTAATACACGCCAAAACGGGCTGTAATTTTCTCACTTCACCACACAACGGCAAATCCTTTTTTTTGTGCCACTAATACATGCAAAAAAGGGCTTTAGAACATGTAACTGCACCGCTGAACGGTAAATAGGCCCTTACTTTTTTCCACTTATACACTCCACAAAATGGTTTAGAACATATAACTGCACTGCTGAATGGCAAATAATATGTATTTTTTTGCCACTAATACATGCCAAAAAGGGCTGCAATTTTCTCACTTCACCACACAACTGCTAAGGAGCCCTTTTTTTTCCCACTAATACAAGCCAAAAAATTGCTTTAAAACATATAACTGCACAAGGGCAAATAAGACATAGAAATATTTCAATATATCAAACAACACTTACACCCCAATAACAAGAACGGTTTGCTGGAATTACAGAGCTGTATAATGGCAATTTGGATGCAGACAGTGCAGCAAGGTGTAATAGGATTGTTCCTATTACCCAGGCTGTAAATTCTACTACTGAACCCTGTTCTGCTTCAATACTGTGTAATAATTCCTCCTTATCCTTTCCCTACACTTCTAATGCTCTTATCTGGAACTTCTATTGAGCAAAATCTAAGTTTTCATGTCTTTCCTAGCACCGTGGCTGAATCCAAGATGGCTGAGGCTAGTTCTAGGGCTGTGACATCATAGGGCTGGCTGGCTGCTGATTGGCTGAATGCATGGCATTGTGGGTGATCTCTCATTCCCAGAGTACCTTGCTCCATGTCATAACACGTGCAGCAGCCATTTTAGGAAAAATGTGATTCGTTAACAACGTGAAGAAATTCGGATTCGGTGTGAATCTAATTTTTCTTAAAATTCGGATCGAATTCCACTTTGTCAACTTCGATTTGCTCATCTCTACCACTGATGTAAGGGCTGCATATTTTATGTATAAAAAAATATTTTTTTTGGGCATTTTATAAGTGGTGGCTCATGTGAGGTCTAAACAGCTAATTTACAATTGCCAAGAAGAGAAGAAGCCACAGCACATTCGCCAACATTTTGTCTCCCTCCCTGGTATCTAGTGCACATACTCACCACTGTAGCGGTGGATATGTTGCCTCAATGTACTTGGCTACAGAAAGATTTCAACAGATTTAACCCCTTAAGGACCGGGGTTGCATGTGATGTAGTGGGAAACGGGAAAAAAATTCCAAATGGGGTGAAATTGCAAAAAAAAAGCAATTTCACCACAGTTTTACGGGTTTTTAAATTACAACGTTCGATTTGCAATAAAACTGACTGGTTAATTTTATTCTTCAGGTCAGTACGAATCCGGCAATACCTAATATGTATAGTTTTTCTTGCGTTTTGATAGTGAAAAAAAAATTAAAAGTGGGAATTTTTTATTTCATTTTTTTGTCGCCATGTTTTGACCCCTATAACTTTTTTGTAATTATGCGTACGGAGCAGTGTAGGGGCTCATTTTTTGAGGGGCAATCTGAACTTTTAATTGATACCATTATGGGGTGCGTATGATGTTTTGATCACTTTTTATTCATTTTTTTAGGAAATGAAGCGTCCAAAAATGGCGAATTAGCCATTTGGACGCTTTCTTTCCGTTTTTATGTTTACCGTATGGTGAATATTTTTAATATTATTATAGTATGGGCGTTTTCGCACATTGCGACACCCATTATGTGTAATTTTTTATTTTTATTTATTTTATTTTCATTTTGGGGAAAGGGGGTGATTTGAATTTTTATATTTTTTTATTTTATTTTTATTTTTTAAACTTTTTTTTTTTTTTACCACTTTCTTATAGTTCCCATAGGGAACTATAAGATGCAATCATCCGATTGCTATTCTCATATATTCCAATGCAATAGCATTGGAATATATGAGAAAATCGCATATTTCCTATGGAGCCTATTACAGTCATAGGCTCCATAGGAATACTAAGTAGTAACCTAGGTTTCATTAACAGAAACCTAGGCTACTAAATGCATGCTCCTGAAACTTTCGGTTTTTGCGCGATCAGATGCCGTGGTCAGGATTGACCACGGCATCTGAGGGGTTAAATGTCCGCGACCGGCAGCCGAGCTGCGGGTGTCAGCTTGATAATTCAAGCGTTTACCCGCAGCTCATGCGCCCTCTCCGTGCGGGAGCGGGCACCATCT
Source organism: Bufotes viridis (assembly GCA_033119425.1). Lineage (NCBI taxonomy): Eukaryota > Metazoa > Chordata > Amphibia > Anura > Bufonidae > Bufotes > Bufotes viridis. The sequence goes on along the minus strand of CM065593.1, from coordinate 292,397,838 downwards.
TTAAAGTCCGGACGAAGGGCGTACATGTACGCCCTTCGTCCTTAAGGGGTTAAAAAAATATAAATGGAGAGACTATGCATGCTTGCCCATATTTAAAGGCTTTGGGTTATAAAGGGTTGTGATTAGTGTTGATAGAGCACCAAAGTACTCGGGTGCTCAGGCTGAACACATCGGGATGTATAATGGAAGTCAATGGGAGAACCCAAGCATTAAACCAGGCACCCCCTGCTCTGAAGCGGGGAGGATGCCTGGTTCATAGGCAAAGTTCAGAAAATGATGGAACCACCGCTAAAATGGTACGGGAACAGAATGGGGAAGATGTCGGGATGCATCTTGGATTCCCAGGTCGCTGCTGGGAACGATGTTGTCCTAGTAGTACGCCACTTTTACAGACTGACAATAATAGGCACAAAACCGAAGATAAAATCGATTTTATATGAAAAATTGTTAGGAAACATTCTTTCCTGTATTTTTACTTGAATATAAAGTGCAAGTGCTGCCAAAAATTACAAGCAAGAGGCACTCCCATATAACCTGTATATCACATAAAGGAGGGCCTCATGTGGTACAATTGTTTAGGTAGTGGGTCTCCTACATTTATAAAGCCTATGCACTTAGTGAAAGGGCTACCAAAAATTTCAAGGAAACTGCACTCCAATACAACCTTTGTTACACATAAAGAAAGGCATCATACACACCCTTAAAAAATTGATGGCCTGCTAGTAACCCTTAAAAGCATTTAGAGCAAGGGCCTGCTGATCTGACCATCTAAAACATTATGGGTGAGGATCTGCTGCTGAGCTGATCCTCTAAAAAAATTGTATGCGAGGGTCTGGAGGTGTGCTGACCCTGTAAAAGATTGTAGGTTAAGGCCTGCTGGTGAGCTGACCATCTAAAAGGTTGTAGGTGAGGGTCTGCATGTGAGCTGACCCTGTAAAACATTATATGTGAGGTCCTGCAGGTGAGCTGACCCTGTAAAACATTATATTCAAGGGCCTGCAGGTGAGCTGACCCCGTAAAAGATTGTAGGTGAGGGCCTGCTGGTGAGCTGACTCTCTAAAACATTAGGAGCGAGAGCAGCCTAATAAGCATGTTGATATGATGGAGGAGGACGAGAGGACGAGAAAAGGGAGATTGAACCATATACCCTTTTGGAAGGGGTGCATGGGAACACAGTGTATTCAATACAACATAAAAGCCACATTTAGAGTGCCTTTATGTTCAGCAGCTTTATTCTGATGGAGTAGAGAAGTCAGGGGCAATTCAGGCCTTGTTCATTTTTAAAGAAGTCAACCGGCCAGCATTTTCAGTTGATAGGCAGATGCGCTTATCAGTTTTTATGCCACCAGCAGCACTAAATACGCGCTCTGACAAAACGCTGGCAGCGGGGAAGGCCAGCACCTCCAAGGTGTAGAGCACCAGTTTGTGCCACATGTCCAGCTTGGACACCCAATAGTTGTAAGGCACAGAGGGATCACTGAGGACACTGACACTGTCTTCTACGTACTCCTTTACCATCTTCCAAAATGTTTCCCTCCTTGTGACAATAGGCTGCACATCAGGTTAAGGGTGCTGGCTGGGTGTCATAAAATAGTCCCAGGCCTTGTAGAGCATTGTTAGCTGGAAAAATTTTGGAGCAATATTTCCACAAGGACCTTCTGGTATTGCACCATTTTGCTCCTCCTCTCCACCACAGGAATGAGAGAGTTCTCTTTGTAGCGGGGGTCGAGAAGGATGAACAACCAGTAATCGGTGTTGGCAAAAATGCGCACAATGCGAGGGTCATGGGAAAGGCAGCCTAACATAAAGTCAGCCATGTATCCCAGAGTCCCAACAGACAAGATTTCGCTGTCTTCATTAGAAGGATGATTCTCAATCTCCTCATCCTCATCTTCTACCCATCCACAATGACCAGATGGCTAGGTAATGGAAACAAGGGTGGAATGGAGGGAGGGACTGGAAGAGTTTATAAGGAGAAGTGTAGGGTGAAAAATATGCAAAAACCTCTTAAATTGTATGTATACTAACATCAGAAGCCTGACCAAGAAAATTGGTAAATTAGTAATGGCTGAGAAGGAGTGTGACATAGTGGGAATAACTGAGACATGGCTGGATGATAGCTAATTTAGTGATGAGCGGCAGGGGCTATATTCAATTTCGCAATATTTTGTGAATATATGGGTGAATATTCGCGAATTCGCTGTTATTTTCTTGATTGCAAAAAATTAGCAATGTAATATTCGCGTAATGAGCGCGCAATACGGGCGTGGGTCAGTTTGGGCAAATTTTTCAAGCTGCTAGAAGTTTACTGAGAATCAAGATAATGGTAGGCATGGCAGAACATTACAATAGCTTTATATATGTAGGTAGAGTTCTCCAATATATATTAGTGATGCGCATATTTTTGCGCAATACGTGCAACTGGGTGACATCACAGCACTATGTATGTATGGACAGCAGAACCCTACCTAACACCCTGCACTCAAACCTATCAGCTACACTATAAATCAATGTAACCTACACTGACTATTTCCCCCTAACTATCTGAATTATATATCTAAGTTAAAGGGGTTCTCCACTTTGTTTAAACTGATGATCTATCCTCTGGATAGATCATCAGCATATGATAGGCAGGTGTCCAACAACCGGGACCCCCGCCGATCATCTGTTTCAGAAGGCAGCGGCACTGGCAGTAGCGCCGCAGCCTTCTCACTGTTTACTGCTGGCCAGAGACGTCACGACTAGTATCAACTGGCCTCTGGGCGTGGCTAAGCTCTGTTCACTTCAATGGAGCTTAGCCCCGCCCAGGCCAATTAATACTAGTCGTGATGTCACTGGGCCGGCGGTAAACAGTGAGAAGGCCGTGGCGCTACTGCCAGTGCCGCTGCCTTCTCAAACAGCTGATCAGCGGGGGTCCCAGGTGTTGGACACCTGCCGATCAGATGCTGATGGTCTATCCAGAGGAAACAAAACAAAGTGCAGAACCCCTTTAACTGTCTAATTACACAGCAAAGCACAGCAATCACACTGCTGTCTCTCTCAGAACTCCATTACACTATAGAAAATGGCTGCTGGGGAGGTTTCTTATATAGTAAAGGGTAGGCAACTTTCCTATTGGTTGCTAGGGATGTTGCTAAGCTGAAACAAAGACATTGCAGCCTTCTCATTGGCCCCACAAACAAGAGGGAGGTTACTGATGAAAAAATATATAGCACTATATTCTAAATATTCGCGAATTCTCGAAGTTGCGATATTCGTGATAAATTTTTGTTTATTCTATATGCTTGTGTACTAACACTGTGGTCTGCACTCTGTTCAGTGTATTTTGTGTGCCCCCTGAATCTGGTTATTTTATCAAAGAGAATGAAAGGCTTTTAACTCTGAGTTGAGTGTTATTTCTAGAGATGAGCGAATTTTTCAAAAATTCGATTTGCCAGTTTACCAAATTTTTTGGGAAAAATTCAGTTCGATCCAAATTTATTCACTGCGAATTTAGTTAAAAAACAGCTATTTCCTGGCTGCAGAGAGCCTTTATAGTGGTGTAAAACACTGTGCCTTGCAGTAACACGCATAGGGAGTCTGCTTTTGTAGTGAAATAATACTGTGAGTCAGATCACATGCAGGTGACAGGCATCGCTCTTAGTATCACTGCACACTTCACTTATTTGCGCAGTCACGGGGCAAAACTGACCAAATAACTCAAGTATGAACTCAGCCTTACAGGTCGATGTTAGCGCCAAGAAGAAGCACACTCCTTTTACACCGTTGTCAGCTGATTCCACATACATGTCTACAGAACCTGTTCTATTAAACGCTTATACAAGAAGAGCCTCCCGACAGAGTGGAGAGGATATCAGCAGTAAGTTTGTGTTGACATCAATGATTATTTTGCCCTTCCTCTGATCCGTCAGAACAATAACCCCAAAAAAATGGATCCTGTCTGTTGAGCATCCACCTTCACTCGGTCAGTAATCCATCAGTATTGTTAATGCCCAAAAAAACAGGAGTGGATCTAAAACAGAGATGACACGTTAATGGAATATTTGCATGTTTTCTGTGTTTTGTACCCACTCCTGCTTTTGGCTACCAAATCACAAGCCAATTCTGATGGAATCATACAGACCTTACAGCTGCTACACAGATAGGATCCGTTGTGCGTCTAATTTTTCTTCTTTCTGATAGATCAGAAGAAGGATCAAATAAATGATGATGTCGCCCAGGCCGAAAGACAAAATAATGGCCCAGTCATGAAGTGGGGAGGGTAGGAACAGCATGAGAAGTCCACAGGGTGGCCCTATGACATAGTGGTGAGGTGTAAGCAGCATGAGGAGGCCACAGAGTGGCACAATGACAGTATGGAGGTGGCAACAGCAGCATCAGGAGGCCACAGAGTGGCACAATGACAGTGTGAATATGGCAGCAGCAGCAACATCAGGAGGAGGCCACAGAGTGGCACAATGAAAGTGTGAAGGTGGTGGCAGCATCAGGAGACCACGGAGTGGCAAGGTTACATAGTGTAGAGGTGGTTTCAGCCTAGGGAGACCACATAGTGACCTGGTGACAGAGTGGGGAGGTGGCAGCAGCAGTATCAGGAGGCCACAGAGTGACCCGGTGGCAGAGTGTGGAGGTGGCAGCAGCATGAGGAGATCACAGAGTGGCAAGGTGACATAGTGTGGAGGTGGCAGCAGCATGAGGAGGCCACAGAGTGGCCCTATTACATAGTGGTGAGGTGGAAGCAGCATGAGGAGGCCACAAAGTGTGACAATGGCAGAGTGTGGAGGTGGCGGCAGCATTAGGAGACCACAGAGTGGCAAGGTGACAGTGTGTAGGTGGCAGCAGCATGAGGAGGCCACAGAGTGGCACGATGACGAGAGATTGTGGAGGTGGCAGCAGCATGAGGAGGCCACAGAGAGGCACAAAGGCAGAGTGTGGAGGTGGCAGCAGCATTAGGAGGCCACAGAGTGGCACAATGACCCAGTGTGGAGGTGGCAACAGCATCAAGAGGCCACAGAGTGGCACAACAACAAGAGATTCCGGAGGTGGTAGCAGCATCAGGAGACCACAGAGTGGCAAGCTGACTTAGTATGGAGGTGGTGGAAGCATCAGGAGGCCACAGAGTGGAAAGGTGACATAGTGTGGAGGTGGCAGCAGCATGAGAAGGCCACAGGGTGGCACAACAACGAGAGATTGCGAAGGTGGCAGCAGCATGAGGAGACCACAGAGTGGCACGACGACGAGAGATTGCGGAGGTGATGGCAGATTGTATATGTGGACGACATACATAATATAATCAGAAAACAGATTGAAGAATGGGAACAATTTGATCTGATAATTGGCGGCAGTCCTTGTAATGACTTATCTGTGCTTAACCCGCATCGGAAAGGACTTTATGGGGGCAGTGGACAACTTTTTTTTTACTTTCCTCAATTACTTAATAAAGTGTTGCCTAAGACAGGAGAGAATTGGCCAGTCTTCTGGTTATTCGAAAAACATGGTTGCGATGGAGAAAGCATTCCAAAAAACTATTTCTCTCCACCTGGAGACTAGTCCTGTCAAGACTGATGCAAGTGCGGTATTGGCTGCTCATAAAGCCATATACATCTGGGGGAACCTGTGTGGCATGAATAGGCCTCTAGTAGCTACATACGAAGAGAAGACAAAGTTTCAAGATTGCTTGGAGCCCAGAAGAGTCGCAAAGTTCATCAAGATTCACACCCTAACTAGCAGCCCCTGGTATTTTCTTCAGGGAAAACATCATGAGTTCCCAGTCATCAAGGATGGGAAGGAGGACATCCTGTGGTGCATGGAGATGGAGAGGGTCTTCGGATTCCTCCGCACTATACGGATGTCTCAGAAATGAACTCCTGCTTCCGAAGGTCCTGGAACGTCCCGGTTATCCAGTATCTATTCGCCCCGCTGAAGGATTATTTTGAAAGTATGTAGAAGCTACAAAGGGCCCCGTGCTGCAGATTTATCATGGAGACACCGAATTTTTTAATATTGCATTATTATATAAAGAAAGAAAAAATGAAGCCCCTTCGTCACCCGACTCCCAAGTGTGATCAGCTACATCATCATCATCGAGTACTGTCTGCACTTCACTGATGTCCTCCTCAATAGAGTTCGGGTTCAGGATCCGAACTCGACCCGAACTTCACCCCGAACCCCATTGAAGTCAATAGGGGCCCGAACTTTTGTGCACTAAAAAGGCTGTAAAATAGCCCAGGAAAGGACTAGGCTGCAAAAGGCAGCAAAATGTAGGTAAATCCCCTGCAAACAAATGTGGAGAGGGAAATGACTTAAAATAACGTAAAATAGAGAAAAATAATAAATAAACATTCTAAACTTGAGCCCAAGTGAGTGACCCAGCAAACAGAGGATGTGGCAGCATCGCCACTACATCTGTCATCGTCACTAAGCATCTCCACCAAATCCCATGAAAGTGTTCAGCTATAAGCTGTCCATCTCCCAAACACTGGAGAGAAAAAGAAATAGAAAGAGGAAGTACCCACCTATCCATTGCTCTGAATGCCTTTTCTAACTTCCTGGTCCTTTGAAATGCTGTCATTCTGTCTGGTGGACAGTTTTAAAAACCTTATGGCGGTGGCTGTCCCACAGTAAGTGTATCCCAGCCGCCGCTACTTTTGCAGGCGAGCCATCCCTTCCCTGCTCAACCAAGTGGCGGACAAAATCAGGTGTGCACTGCGCAACGCTATCTATGGCAACGTCCACATAAGCAACAACACAGTGGGTAAATGTAGCGGCTGGCCCAGAGGCGGATAGCATTTTTGCGAATGTCCTTCAGCCCCCGAGGAGTGTGGGCATTTCTCTTTGTATCCTGTTACCTCCTCCTCCTCCTCTGCTTCCTCCTCCTCCTCTACCACCCCCTCATTCACTCAGTGTAACACCTTCACCACCCACAGCAGCATAGCCAGGGGAAATGACAGCAGTCTGTTTTAAAACTTGTGTGTTTGTGGGAAAAACCCCACAATACGCAGGAGCTGTGGACAGGCATTGAACAACAGACGGATAATTGGTTGGTGCCATTGAGCCTTCAGCCCGGCCTGGTGTTGTGCGCTAAAGGGGCAAAATGTAATAGCAGGTCTGGGCCTAGCCGGTTTGATGCACATCCCCTGCCTGACACATATGCTGAATTTGGGGTGCAGAAATTCCTAAACACCAGACAGTGAAAATCAAATCAGTCATTCGAACACACACAACACCCCCCCCCCCATCTTTCACTCAAACCATTAACAAACTATTTACAAATTTACTTAAAAACATATTAAAATAACTATAATGCAGCTAAACTAACCATACAAACAAACAAAACTATATACACGCCTTATCCTTAACTTAAGGCCAGCCAATTACAAGTGGCTCGGAGGGTGTGTTCCTGCACCAACATAGGCCCTGGCCTGGAACACAATTGTCCAGCCAGGGCACAGTTCTGGAGGATGAGGAGGATAAGTAGGATGAGGAGGAGTAGGAGGAACCGTGTTCTCAGCAGGGTGGCACCCAAGCCAGCTCACGGGCAGCTGGGTCACCATCAGCACCTCAGAAGGCTGGGTTAGCATTGGCAAAATGTGGGAAAGATTTGTCATCACGCCACAACAACCTGCACCACCAGCAGATCTGGAACATGTTAGCAGGAGGATTTTAGCAACATGGTGGAAGAATACACGTACTGACTGATGGGTTTGCCCAGGGGCGTAGCTACAGAGAAGCATGGGAAGCTGCTGTTTTTGGGTCCCTGACCTATAAGGGGCCCATCCAGGAGGAGGAGGAGGAGGAGAACTAAAAGACTTTGAAGGTGCCCGCTCAACAGTATTATACAATGAAATTATATACAGTGGCAGTATAGACAGTATAGAAAGCGGATGGAAAATTAACCCAAACAGCCTCACACCCTACACACTCAACACCCCCCCCCCCTTTCACTCAAACCATTAACAAACTATTTACAAATTTACTTAAAAACATATTAAAATAACTATAATGCAGCTAAAGTAACTATATAAACAAACAAAACTAAATACAAGCCTTATCCATAACTTAAGGCCAGCCAATTACAAGTGGCTCGGAGGGTGGGTTCCTGCACCAACGTAGGCCCTGGTCTGGAACACAATTGTCCAGCCAGGGCACAGTTCTGGAGGATGAGTAGGAGGAACGCTGGGGGATACAGAGGACACGGACGATATACCTCCCTCAAAGAGGATAGCTTGTCCTTGCCTCTGGCAGCCTGGCAGACATGAGCGACAACATGCTGCAGTGCCTGTGCAACGACCGCCCAGTTACTGCCACATTCTAACTTGTGCTGATTACTGGGTGGCCACCCTGCTTCATCCCCGTTACAAGGACAACGTGCCGTCCTTAATTCCCTCACTGGAGTGTGATAGGAAGATGAGCCCGCTAGTAGACACGCTGCTGATGGCATTTACACCTGACACCGTGGACTCAGTGGAAGCACAAGGTGAAGGCAGAGGAGGAGGAGGAAGAATTTGCCAATGCAGCTGGGTCACCACCAACGCCTCAGAAGGCAGGTTTATCATTGGCAAAATGTGGAAAAGCTTTGTCATCACGCCACAACAACCTGCACCACCAGCAGATCTGGAACATCTTAGCAGGAGGCAGAATTTCAGCAACATGTTGGAACAGTACACATACTGACTGATGGGTCTGCCTAGGTGAAATAGCTACAGGGGAAGCAGGGGAAGCAACTGCTTTGGGGCCGTGACCTAGAAAGGGCCCATCCGGGAGGAGGAGGAGGAGTAAAGGACTTTGTCAGGGCCCCCTCAACAGTATTATACAATGAAATTATATACATTGGCAGTATAGACAGTGTAGAAAGCAAATGGAACAGCTGCTGGGCCTGGTCTGAGAGAGCGATCTTTAGTAGCCACAAATTACTGGGGGAGGGGGGCCCCATTCAAAAATTTGATGTGGTGCCCAATCATTTCTAGCTACGCCACTGGGTCTGGCCATTCAACTTTTGGGTCTTCAAATTGGGCACATGTCCTGAGGTTGCACTTTACGCCTTGGAGGTGCTGGCCTACCCAGCAGCCACTGTATTGCCTTAACGTGTGTTTAGCATGGCTGGGGGCATTATCACAGACAAGTGCAGCCGCCTGTCCGCAGACAATGTTGGCAACTAAGCTTTCGTTTATTAAAAAGAACCAAACATGGATCCCACAGGACTTGTTTGAACCTTACGCAGAATAGACATGTATACCGGCCTCACCCAACCATTGCTGTAAAATTAAAATAAAAAAAAACTGTTATTGGAGACCTTTGGCTTCACAGCCCAAAAAGGCTTCATTTCATGCAAGAATGTAACCGCCAATTGTAAGTTCCCTGTCAGTTATGCAGTGCAGGGGATTGTACCTGGCAAAACTGGTAATATTTCATCAAACAATTTAAAATCTATCCTTTGCTGGACAGTATTAAACTTATCCAGCCACAGCTGAAACCAATGATTTACGGTATTGCTATTTTGGCAATTAAATTTCACCCCAGAACAAAAGCTATTCTTTGACGGACACTATGAAACTTGTCCAGCCACAGCTGAAACCACAGATTTACAGAATTTCTATTTTTGCAACTGGTTTTCATCCCAGAAAAAAATATATCCTTTGACAGACACTATGAAACTTGTCCAGTCACAGCTGGAACACCAGATTTACTGTATTTCTATTTTTGCAACTGTATTTCACCACAGAACAAAATCTATCCTTTGACAGACACCTATGGAAATTGTCCAGTCACAGTTGGAACACCAGATTCAGGGTATTGCTATTTTGGCAATTAGATTTCACCCCAGAAAAAAATATACCCTTTTGCGGACAGATTTAAACTAGGCCTGCAACAGCTGGAACACCAGATTCACTATATTTCTATTTTTGCTACTGACTTTCACCCCAAAAAATAATATATCATTTGACGGACACTAGAGAAATTGTCCAGTCACAGCTGGAACACCAGATTCAGGGTATTGCTATTTTTGCAACTGATTTTCACCCCAGAAAAAAATTTATCCTTTGACGGACACTATGAAACTTGTCAAGTCACAGCTGGAACACCAGATTTACTGTATTTCTATTTTTGCAACTGTATTTCACCACAGAACAAAATCTATCCTTTGACGGACACTAGGGAAATTGTCCAGTCACAGCTGGAACACCATATTCAGGGTATTGCTATTTTGGCAATTAAATTTCACCCCAGAAAAAAATATACCCTTTTACAGACAGATTTAAACTAGGCCTGCAACAGCTGGAACACCAGATTTACGGTATTTCTATTTTGGCAACTGAATTTCACCCCAGAAAATAATAAATCCTTTGCCGGACACTATTAAACTTGGCCAGCCACAGCTGAAAACACTGATTTATGGTATTGCTATTTTGGCAATTGAATTTCACCACAGAACAAAATCTATCCTTTGACGGACACTATGGAAATTGTCCGGTCACAGCTGGAACACCATTTTCAGGGAATTACTATTTTGGCAATTAAATTTCACCCCAGAAAAAAATATACCCTTTTACGGAAAGATTTAAACTAGGCCTGCAACAGCTGGGACACCAGATTTACGGTATTGCTATTTTGGCAACTGAATTTCACCCAAGAAATTAATAAATCCTTTGCCGGACACTACGAAACTTGTCCAGTCACAGCTGGAACACCAGATTTACGGTATTTCTATTTTGGCAACTGAATTTCACCCCAGAAAATAATAAATCCTTTAAAGGACACTATTAAACTTGGCCAGTCACAGCTGAAAACACTGATTTATGGTATTGCTATTTTGGTAATTGAATTTTACCCCAGAAAAAAATATATCCTTTGCCGGACACTATTAAACTTGTCCAGTCACAGCTGGAACACCAGATTTATGGTATTGCTATTTTGGCAACTGAATTTCACCCCAGAAAATGATTAATCCTTTGCCAAACACTATAAAACTTGGCCAGCCACTGCTGGGACACCAGATTTACGGTATTGCTATTTTGGCAACTGAATTTAACCCCAGAAAATAATAAATTCTTTGCCGGACACTATTAAACACGGCCAGCCACTGCTGGGACAGCAGATTTACAGTATTGCTATTTTGGCAACTGAATTTCACCCCAGAAAATAATAAATCCTTTGCCGTACACTATTAAATTTGTCCAGTCACATCTGGAACACCAGATTTGCGGTTATTGCTTTGTTGGCAACTGAATTTCACCCTAGAAAATAATAAATCCTTTAACCGGACACTATTAAACTTAGCCAGCCACTGCTGGGACACCAGATTTACTGGTATTGCTATTTTGGCAACTGAATTTCACCCCAGAAAATAATAAATCCTTTGCCGGACACTATTAAACTTGGCCAGCCACGGCTGAAAACACTGATTTATGGTATTGCTATTTTGGCAATTGAATTTCACCACAGAACAAAATCTATCCTTTGACGGACACTTTGGAAATTGTCCGGTCACAGCTGGAACACCATTTTCAGGGAATTACTATTTTGGCAATTAAATTTCACCCCAGAAAAAATATACCCTTTACGGAAAGATTTAAACTAGGCCTGCAACAGCTGGAACACCATATTTACTGTATTTCTATTTTTGCTACTGAATTTCACCCAAGAAATTAATAAATCCTTTGCCGGACACTGCTGGGACACCAGATTTACGGTATTGCTATTTTGGCAATTGAATTTCACCCCAGAAAAAAATATATTCTTTGCCGGACACTATTAAACTTGGCCAGTCACAGCTGAAAACACTGATTTATGGTATTGCTATTTTGGTAATTGAATTTTACCCCAGAAAAAAATATATCCTTTGCCGGACACTATTAAACTTGTCCAGTCACAGCTGGAACACCAGATTTATGGTATTGCTATTTTGGCAACTGAATTTCACCCCAGAAAATGATTAATCCTTTGCCAAACACTATAAAACTTGGCCAGCCACTGCTGGGACACCAGATTTACGGTATTGCTATTTTGGCAACTGAATTTAACCCCAGAAAATAATAAATTCTTTGCAGGACACTATTAAATTTGTCCAGTCACATCTGAGAACACTAGATTTATGGTTATTGCTATGTTGGCAATTGAATTTTCACCCCAGAAAATAATAAATCCTCTAACCGGACACTATTAAACTTAGTCCAGCCACTGCTGGAACACCAGATTTATGGTATTGCTATTTTGGCAACTGAATTTCACCCCAGAAAATGATTAATCCTTTGCCAAACACTATAAAACTTGGCCAGCCACTGCTGGGACACCAGATTTACGGTATTGCTATTTTGGCAACTGAATTTAACCCCAGAAAATAATAAATTCTTTGCCGGACACTATTAAACACGGCCAGCCACTGCTGGGACAGCAGATTTACAGTATTGCTATTTTGGCAACTGAATTTCACCCCAGAAAATAATAAATCCTTTGCCGTACACTATTAAATTTGTCCAGTCACATCTGGAACACCAGATTTGCGGTTATTGCTATGTTGGCAACTGAATTTCACCCTAGAAAATAATAAATCCTTTAACCGGACACTATTAAACTTAGCCAGCCACTGCTGGGACACCAGAATTACGGTATTGCTATTTTGGCAACTGAATTTCACCCCAGAAAATAATAAATCCTTTGCCGGACACTATTAAACTTGGCCAGCCACAGCTGAAAACACTGATTTATGGTATTGCTATTTTGGCAATTGAATTTCACCACAGAACAAAATCTATCCTTTGACGGACACTTTGGAAATTGTCCGGTCACAGCTGGAACACCATTTTCAGGGAATTACTATTTTGGCAATTAAATTTCACCCCAGAAAAAAATATACCCTTTTACGGAAAGATTTAAACTAGGCCTGCAACAGCTGGAACACCATATTTACTGTATTTCTATTTTTGCTACTGAATTTCACCCAAGAAATTAATAAATCCTTTGCCGGACACTGCCTGGGACACCAGATTTACGGTATTGCTATTTTGGCAATTGAATTTCACCCCAGAAAATAATATATTCTTTGCCGGACACTATTAAACTTGGCCAGTCACAGCTGAAAACACTGATTTATGGTATTGCTATTTTGGTAATTGAATTTTACCCCAGAAAAAATATATCCTTTGCCGGACACTATTAAACTTGTCCAGTCACAGCTGGAACACCAGATTTATGGTATTGCTATTTTGGCAACTGAATTTCACCCCAGAAAATGATTAATCCTTTGCCAAACACTATAAAACTTGGCCAGCCACTGCTGGGACACCAGATTTACGGTATTGCTATTTTGGCAACTGAATTTAACCCCAGAAAATAATAAATTCTTTGCCGGACACTATTAAATTTGTCCAGTCACATCTGGAACACCAGATTTACGGTTATTGCTATGTTGGCAACTGAATTTCACCCTAGAAAATAATAAATCCTCTAACCGGACACTATTAAACTTAGCCAGCCACTGCTGGGACACCAGATTTACGGTATTGCTATTTTGGCAACTGAATTTCACCCCAGAAAATAATAAATCCTTTGCCGGACACTATTAAACTTGGCCAGCCACTGCTGGAGACACCAGATTTACTGGTATTGCTATTTTGGCACTTGAATTTCACCCCAGAACAGAATATATCCTTTGCCGGACACTATTGAAACTTGTCCAGTCACAGCTGGAACACCAGATTTAAGGGTATTGCTAGTTTGGCAACTGAATTTCACCCCAGAAAATAATAAATCTTTTGCAGGACGCTATTAAACTTGGCCAGCCACAGCTGGGACACCATAATTACTGTATTGCTATTTTTGCTACTGAATTTCACCCCAGAAAATAATAAATCTTTTGCGGACCTATTAAACTTGGCCAGCCACTGCTGGGACACCAGATTTACGGTATTGCTATTTTGGCAACTGAATTTCACCCCAGAAAATAATATATATCTTTGCCGGACACTATTAATCTTGGCCAGCCACTGCTGAGGACACTAGATTTATGGTATTGCTATTTTGGTAATTGAATTTCACCCCAGAAAAAATATATCCTTTGTCGGACACTATTAATCTTCGTCCAGCCACTGCTGGGACACCAGATTTATGGTATTGCTATTTTGGCAACTGAATTTCACCCCAGAAAATAATAAATCCTTTGCCAAACACTATAAAACTTGGCCAGCCACTGCTGGGACACCAGATTTACGGTATTGCTATTTTGGCAACTGAATTTCACCCCAGAAAATAATAAATTCTTTGCCGGACACTATTAAATTTGTCCAGTCACATCTGGAACACCAGATTTACGGTTATTGCTATGTTGGCAACTGAATTTCACCCTAGAAAATAATAAATCCTCTAACCGGACACTATTAAACTTAGCCAGCCACTGCTGGGACACCAGATTTACGGTATTGCTATTTTGGCAACTGAATTTCACCCCAGAAAATAATAACTCCTTTGCCGGACACTATTAAACTTGGCCAGCCACTGCTGGGACACCAGATTTACTGTATTGCTATTTTGGCACTTGAATTTCACCCCAGAAAAGAATATATCCTTTGCCGGACACTATTAAACTTGTCCAGTCACAGCTGGAACACCAGATTTAAGGGTATTGCTAGTTTGGCAACTGAATTTCACCCCAGAAAATAATAAATCTTTTGCAGGACCCTATTAAACTTGGCCAGCCACTGCTGGGACACCAAAATTACGGTATTGCTATTTTTGCAATTGAATTTCACCCCAGAAAATAATAAATCTTTTGCCGGACCCTATTAAACTTGGCCAGCCACTGCTGGGACACCAAAATTACGGTATTGCTATTTTGGCAACTGAATTTCACCCCAGAAAATAATAAATATTTTGCCGGACACTATTAATCTTGGCCAGCCACTGCTGGGACACCAGATTTACGGTATTGCTATTTTGGCAATTGAATTTCACCCCAGAAAAAAATATATCCTTTGTAGGACACTATTAATCTTCGCCAGCAACTGCTGGGGGACCAGGTTTATGGTATTGCTATTTTGGCAACTGAATTGCTCCCCAGAAAATAATAAATCCTTTGCCAAACAGTATAAAACTTGGCCAGCCACTGCTGGGACACCAGATTTACGGTATTGCTATTTTGGCAACTGAATTTCACCCCAGAAAATAATAAATTCTTTGCCGGACACTATTAAACTTGGCCAGCCACTGCTGGGACACCAGAAGTACGGTATTGCTATTTTTGGCAATTGAATTTCACCCCAGAAAAAAATATATCCTTTGTAGGACACTATTAATCTTCGCCAGCCACTGCTGGGGGACCAGGTTTACTGGTATTGCAATTTTGGCAATTTAATTTCCCCCAGAAAAAATATATCCTTTGCCGGACACTATAAAACTTGGCCAGCCACTGCTGGGACACCAGATTTATGGTATTGCTATTTTGGCAACTGAATTTAACCCCAGAAAATAATAAATCCTTTGCCGGACACTATTAAACTCGGCCATCCACTGCTGAAACCACTGATTTATGGTATTGCTATTTTGCCAATTTAATTTCACCCGAGAACAAAATATATCCTTTGCCGGACACTATTAAACTTTGCCAACCTCTGCTGGGACACCAGATTTAGGGATTGCTATTTTGGCAATTGAATTTCACCACAGAAAAAATCTATCCTTTGCCAGACAGCATACATTATTACAATTGGCTAGCCACAGCTGGAACACCAGATTTAGGGGATTGCTATTTTGGCAATTGAATTTAACCCCTCAATAAAATATAGAAATTTCTATCCTGAGTTTCTAGGGGTAACAATAAGCACAGCCAAGCCCCTGATGTAGGATATAGCAAAAAAAAAACTAGTATTGATAGATTGATGGACTTGGTGGCAGCTTGTGCTGGTGCACCACAAGACAAAATGGCCGCCGATTACCCCAGAAAAAGTGACAGAAAAACGCTCTGTGCAGCCTAAAAACTAGTGAGCAATTAACTAGCAGAAGTTGAATGATTCACAGCTGTAGATCGATCACTTCATTAGGTGTTTTTGCTGACTTTTCCCTGCCTAATCTCGCCCTCACAGCAGCTACGTCCTATCCCTACACTAATCAGAGCAGAGTGACGTGCGGCGCTACGTGACTCCAGTTCAAATAGAGGCTGGGTCACATGCTGCACTTGGCCAATCACAGCCATGCTATTAGTTGGCATGGCTGTGATGGCTTTAGGGCAAGAAGTAAAACGCCGGCTGATTGACTGCTCTGCAGCCCTTCAGAAAGCGGGAAGAAATCGCCGAACAACGGACCCGAACCCGATCTTTTTGAAAATGTTCGGGTCCGGGTCTCGAACACCCAAAATTCGGTGCACGAACCCGAACTATCCTGTGTAGGTTCGCTCATCCCTACTCCTCAACAGTTTCTGGGTCAGGAGCCTGACCGCTCGCAACATCAGCTCCCACGCTACTCTCTTCATCACTACTTGCCCACCTAGTGGAGGAAAGGACAGAGGCAATTTGAGGACAGGTGAGGGCACAGGGCCTGCCTTCGGGTCATGTCAAATAGAGGTTGTGTCTGATGAACCCACTGACTCTTGGATGGGAATGTCTGATGTCACTTGTGACAAAGTCAAAGATCGAGTCAACCATTCAAGAACCGCTGAGTTGCTGGTCACGACACGACCACTAGCTGACACTGGGAGCTCAGGCCTCTCGAAGTGAACCCTACTGCCACGGCCCCTTACTCTGCTGCGACCTCTGCCTGCGCCAGAAACATTTAGGCCTTTTCCACTGTGCAGGACCTGGCATTGCTCTGTCTGACATACTGTTAGATCAAATTATCAAATGTTAGATCAAATATTTTTTATTTTGCCACTAATACACAGCAAACAGAGCTTCAGAATATATCATTGCACCACCGAACGGCAATTGGGCCCTAACTTATTTCTACCTTTACACAACACAAAGGCTTTAAAAAAGATA
This sequence comes from Bufotes viridis, assembly GCA_033119425.1. Lineage (NCBI taxonomy): Eukaryota > Metazoa > Chordata > Amphibia > Anura > Bufonidae > Bufotes > Bufotes viridis. The sequence continues at coordinate 292,380,877 of CM065593.1, read as the reverse complement.
AGTGCAACCATGAACGGCGAACATATTTTTATTTCGCCACTAATACACAACAAACTGGGCTTCAGAATATATCACTGCACCGCAGAATGGCAATTAGGCCCTAATGTTTTTTCAACTTTTACACAACACAAAAGGCTTTAAAACAGATAAGTGCAACGATGAACGGCTAATGTTTGCTTATTTCGCCACTAATACGTGGAAAACAGGGCTTCAGAATATATCTCTGCATCGCAGAACGGCAATTAGGCCATATTTTTTTTTCTACTTTTACACAACACAAAAGGCTTTAAAACAGATAAGGGCAATGATGAATGACAAATGTATTTTTATTTTGCCACTAATACATGGAAAACAGGGACTCAGAATATATTACTGCTCCGCAAAACGGCCATTAGGCCCTAATATTTTTCTCCTTTTACACACCACAAATGGCTTTAAATCAGATAAGGGCAACGATGAACGGCGAATGTATTTTTATTTCACCACAAATACACGCCAAACTGGGATTCAGAATATATCACTGCACCGTATAATGGCAGTTAAGCCCTAATTTTTTTCTACATTTACACAAAAGGTTTTTGAATAGATAAATGCAATGATGAACGGTGAATATATATATTTTTTCTTCCACTAATACACGGCAAACAGGGCTTCAGAATATATCACTGCACTGCAGAACGGCAATTGGGCCCTATTTTTTTTTCAACTTTTACACAAAAGGCTTTTCAACAGATTAGTGCAACGCTAAACGGTGATTATATTTTTATTTCACCACTAATACACGGTAAACAGGGCTTCAGAATATATCACGGCACCGCAGAATGGCAATTAGGCCCTAACTTTTTTCTAAACAGATAATAACGGTAATCTGCACTAAGAGACAATTTTTTCTACTTGCGCTGCAGGTTCTGAATGTGATGTGGGTCCATTCACAAAAGACTTAGTGAGTAGTGTTGAGCGAACAGTTCGAGCATAGTTCGGGTTCGTACCGAATTTTGGGGTGTTCGGGACACGGACCCGGCCCTTTTCAAAAAAGTTTGGGTTCGGGTTCGTTGTTCGGCGATTTCTTCCCGCTTTCTGAAGGGCTGCACAGCAGCCAATCAGCTATTGTTTTACTTCTTGCCCTAAGAGCCCATCACAGCCATGCCTACTTATGGCATGGCTGTGATTGGCCAAGTGCAGCATGTGACCCAGCCTCTATTTAAGCTGGAGTCACGTAGCGCCGCACGTCACACTGCTCTGATTAGTGTAGGGAGAGGACGCATCTGCTGTGAGGCTGAGATTAGGCAGGGAAAACTCTGCAAAAGCACCTAATGAAGTGTTCGATCTACAGCTCTGAATGATTGAACTTCTGCTAGTTACTTGCTCACTGGTGTTTAGGCTGCACAGAGCGATTTTCTGTCACTTATTTTCTGGGGTGATCGGCGGCCATTTTGTGACTTGCGGTGCACCAGAACAAGCTGCCACCAAGTCCATCAATCCATCAATACTAGTTTTTTTTTTTTTTTTGCTATATCCTACATCAGGGGCTTGGCTGTGCTAATTGTCACCTCTAGAAACTCAGGATAGCAATTTCTATATTTTAGTAAGGGGGTAAATACAATTGCCAAAATACCAATCCCCTAAATCTGGTGTCCCAGCACTGGCTAGCAAACTATAATAGTGTCCCCCAAAACATATATTTTGTTCTGTGGTGAAATTCAATTGCCAAAATAGCAATACCATAAATCTGGTGTCACAGCTGTGGCTGGCAAGGTATAATAGTGTCCGCCAAAACATATATTTTGTTCTGGGGTGAAATTTAATTGCCAAAATAGCAATCCCCAAAATCTGGTGTCCCAGCACTGGCTGGCAAACTACAATAGTGTCCGCCAAAACATATATTTTGTTCTGGGGTGAAATTCAATTGCCAAAATAGCAATCCCCTAAATCTGGTGTCCCAGTACTGGCTGGAAAACTATAATAGTGTCCGCCAAAACATATATTTTGTTCTGGGGTGAAATTCAATTGCCAAAATAGCAATACCATAAATCAGTGGTTTCAGCTGTGGCTGGCCAAGTTTCATACTGTTATGCAAAGAATATATTTTGTTCTGGGGTGAAATTCAATTGCCAAAATAGCAATTCCATAAATCAGTGGTTTCAGCTCTGGCTGGTAAACTATAATAGTGTCCGCCAAAACATATATTTTGTTGTGGGGTGATATTCAATTGCCCAAATAGCAATACCATAAATCAGTGGTTTCAGCTGTGGCTGGCCAAGTTTCATAGTGTCCTGCAAATCATATATTTTGTTCTGGGGTGAAATTCAATTGCCAAAATAGCAATACCCTCAATCTGGAGTTCCAGCTGAAGCAGGCCTAGTTTAAATCTGTCCGTAACAGGGTATATTTTTTTCTGGGGTGAAATTCAATTGCCAAAATAGCAATACCATAAATCAGTGGTTTCAGCTCTGGCTGGCAAACTATAATAGTGTCCGCCAAAACATATATTTTGTTCTGGGGTGAAATTCAACTGCCAAAATAGCAATCCCCTAAATCTGGTGTCCCAGCACTGGCTGGAAAACTATAATAGTGTCCGCCAAAATATATATTTTGTTCTGGGGTGAAATTCAATTGCCAAAATAGCAATACCATAAATAAGTGGTTTCAGCTGTGGCTTGCCAAGTTTCATAGTGTCCTGCAAAGGATATATTTTGTTCTGGGCTGAAATTTAATTGCCAAAATAGCAATACCATAAATCAATGGTTTCGGATGTGGCTGGCCAAGTTTCATAGTTTCCTACAGAGGATATATTTTGTTCTGGGGTGAAATTTAATTGCCAAAATAGCAATACCATAAATCAGTGGTTTCGGCTGTGGCTGGCCATTTTTCATAGTGTCTTGCAAAGGATATATTTTGTTCTGGGGTGAAATTCAATTGCCAAAATAGCAATACCCTGAATCTGGTGTTCCAGCTGTTGCAGGCCTAGTTTAAATCTGTCCGTAACAGGGAAAAAAATTTTCAGGGGTGAAATTCAATTGCCAAAATAGCAATACCATAAATCAGTGGTTTCAGCTGTGGCTGGCAAACTATAATAGTGTCCGCCAAAACATATATTTTGTTCTGGGGTGAAATGTAACTGCCAAAATAGCAATCCTCTAAATCTGGTGTCCCAGCACTGGCTGGCAAACTATAATAGTGTCCGCCAAAACATATATTTTGTTCTGGGGTGAAATTCAATTGCCAAAATAGCAATACCATAAATCAGTGGTTTCAGCTGTGGCTGGCCAAGTTTCATAATGTCCTGCAAAGGATATATTTTGTTCTGGGGTGAAATTCAATTGGCAAAATAGCAATGCCCTAAATCAGTGGTTTCAGCTGTGGCTGGCCAAGTTTCATAATGTCCTGCAAATTATATATTTTGTTCTGGAGTGAAATTCAATTGCCAAAATAGCAATACCCTGAATCAGGTATTCCAGCTTTTGCAGGCCTAGTTTAAATGTGTCCATAAAAGGATACCTTTCATCCACGGCCTAAATACTAGCCCTAAAAGAGATATTCCCCTAAATCAGTGGTTACTGCTGTGCCTGGATTAGTGTAATACGGTACATAAATAAATAGGCAGATAGTGTTAGGGGTCTGTAAAACAAAGGCCTGAATTTGAAATCAATACATTGGGCCAAATATTTTTTTTCTTATTGTGGTGCTTGGTGAACGGTAACAATGAGGAAAACATCTAGTAAGGGACGCGGACGTGGTCGTGGTGGTGTTAGTGTACCCTCTGGTGCTGGGAGAGGACGTGGCCATTCTGCCACAGCCACACGTCCTAGTGAACCAACTATCTCAGGTTCCAGTACCCGCCAGAATTTCCAGCGATATTTGGTGGCGCCCAATGCCGTTCTAAGGATGGTAAGGCCTGAGCAGGTACAGGCGCTAGTCAATTGGGTGGACGACAGTAGATCCAGCACGTTCACAACATTATCTCCCTCCCAGTCTTCTGCATAAAGCGCACAGGTGGCACCTGAAAACCAAGCCCATCAGTCTGTCACATCACCCCCATGCATATCAGGGAAACTCAAGTTATGCAGCAGTCTCTTATGCTGTTTGAAGACTCTGCTGGCAGGGTTTCCCAAGGGAATCCACCTAGCCCTTCCCCAGTGGTGGAAGACATAGAAGGCACTGATGCACAACCACTGATGTTTCCTGATGATGAGGACATGGGAATACCATCTCATCACAGTCCGCACGTCTCTGATGATGACGAAACACAAGTGCCAACTGCTGCGTCTTTCTGCAGTGTGCAGACCGAACAGGAGGTCAGGGAGGAAGACTGTGTGGAAGACGATGCAGGGGACGATGAGGTCCTAGACACCACATGGAATGAAGGTCGTGCCACTGACTTTCATAGTTCAGAGGAAGAGGCAGCGGTGAGACAGAGCCAACAGCGTAGCAAAAGAGGGAGCAGGGGGCAAAAGCAGAACTGCCGCCTCCAAGAGAGTTCGCCTGCTACTGGCCACCGCCACCAGGGACCTAGCACCCCAAAGGCAGCTTCAAGGAGTTCCCTGGCATGGCACTTCTTTTAAACAATGTGCTGATGACAAGACCCGAGTGGTTTGCACGCTGTACCATCAGAGCCTGAAGCGAAGCATTAACGTTCTGAACCTTAGCACAACCTGCATGACCAGGCATCTACATGCAAAGCATGAACTGCAGTGGAGTAAACACCTTAAAAGCAAGGAACTCACTCTGGCTCCCCCTGCTCCCTCTTCTGCTGCTGCCTCGGCCACTTCCTCTGCCTCGGGAGGAATGTTGACACCTGCCGCCCACCAAACAGAGGATGTGCCACCGACACCACCACCTGCGTCACCAAGCATCTCCACCATGTCACACGGCAGCGTTCAGCTCTCCATCTCACAAACCTTGGAGAGAAAGTATAAATTCCCACCTAGCCACCCTCGAGCCCTCGGCCTGAATGCCAGCATTTCTAAACTACTGGCCTTTGAAATGCTGTCATTCAGGCTGGTTGACACAGACAGCTTCAAACAGCTGATGTCCATGGCTGTCCCACAGTATGTTGTTCCCAGCCGCCACTACTTCTCCAAGACAGCCGTGCCTTCCCTGCACAACCAAGTATCCGATAAAATCAAGTGTGCACTGCGCAACGCCATCTGTGGCAAGGTCCACCTAACCACAGATACGTGGACCAGTAAGCACGGCCAGGGACGCTATATCTCCCTCCCTCCGTACTGACTGATGGTTCGGCCCCATTCAACTTCTGGGTCTCCAAATTGTCCACGTGGCCAGAGTTAGCCTTTTATGCCTTGGAGGTGCTGGCCTGCCCGGCGGCCAGCGTTTTGTCTGAAAGTGTATTCAGCACGGCAGGGGGCGTCATTACTGACAAACGTAGCCGCCTGTCCACATTCAACGTGGACAAGCTGACGTTCATAAAAATGAACCAGGCATGGATCCCACAGGACCTGTGCCTCCCTTGTGCAGAATAGACATTTATAACTGCCTCCCCCTCAACCATGTATTCTTGTACTCCGGGGCACTTCTTTATTGAATCCTCATTTTTTTAACTTTACCATGATCTTGCGGTGCAACCCAAAGTTGAATGAACCTCTCCTCTGTCTGGGTGCTGGGGCCGAAATAACTGAAAGTGGCCTTCTCCAGTGGTGGGTGATATGACGCATGATTCCTTGCTGTGGGACCTCTCTCCTCTGTCTGGGTGCTGGGGCCGAAATAACTGAAAGTGGCCTTCTCCAGTGGTGGGTGATATGGCGCATGATTCCTTGCTGTGGGACCTGTATCCTCGATCTGGGTGCTGGGGCCAAAATAACTGAGTGGCCTTCTCCAGTGGTGTGTGATATGAAGCATGATTCCTTGCTGTGGGACCTCTCTCCTCTGTCTGGGTGCTGGGGCCGAAATAACTGAAAGTGGCCTTCTCCAGTGGTTGGTGATATGAAGCATGATTCCTTGCTGTGGGACCTCTCTCCTCTGTCTGGGTGCTCGGGCCGAAATAACTGAAAGTGGCCTTCTCCAGTGGTGGGTGATATGACGCATGATTCTCTGCTATGAGACCTCTCTCCAGTTGATAATATTTAATTTTTTTTTATTTTAATTAATTTCCCTATCCACATTTGTTTGCAGGGCATTTACCTACATTTTGCTGCCTTTTGCAGCCCTCTAGCCCTTTCCTGGACTATTTTACAGCCTTTTTAGTGCCCAAAAGTTCGGGTCCCCATTGACTTCAATAGGGTTCGGGATAAAGTTCGGGTCGAGTTCGGATCCCGAACCCGAACATTTTCGGGAAGTTCGGCCGAACTTCTCGAACCCGAACATCCAGGTGTTCGCTCATCTCTATTAGTGAGTAGGGTAGAACCGCGCTGCTCCTTATTCACACTGGTAGCTTTAACGCATTCATCCACATTTGCCCTCACTAGATATCGACAGGCTCCACCTCCAGGTATTCGGTCTCCACAACCGTCCCTACGTGTTTCTGCCGAAAATTGTCCAGTGCCAGCGAATGTGGATGATTGCGTTAAAACTACCAGTGTTAATAAGGAGCAGTGCGGTTCCTAACTTTTTTCTACTTTTACACAACACAAAAGGCTTTAAAACAGATAAGTGCAACGATGAACGGCGAATGTATTTTTATTTTACCACAAATACACGCCAAACTGGGCTTTAAAATATATCACTGCACCAGAGAATGGAAATTAATCCCTATTTTATTTCTACTTTTATACAACACAAAATGCTTTAAAACATATGAGGGCAATGTTGAACGGCGAATTTATTTTTATTTTGCCACTAATACATGGTAAGAAGGGCCTCAGAATATATCACTGCACCGCAGAACGGCAATTATGCCTTAATTTTTTTCTACTTTTACACAAAAGGCTCTTCAACAGATAAGTGCAACGGTGAACAGCGAATTTAATTTTTTTTTCTCCCACTAATGCACGGCAAACAGGGCTTCAGAATATATCACTTCACCGCAGAACGGCAATTAGGCCCTATTTCTTGACTACTTTACCACAACACAAAAGGCTTTAAAAAAAGATAAGGGCAACGAGGAACGGCGAATGTATTTTTATTTTGCCACTAATACACGGTAAACAAGGCCTCAGAATATTTCCCTGCACCGCAGAACAGCAATTAGGCCCTAATTTTTTCTACTTTTGCACAAAAGGCTTTTCAACAGATTAGTGCAATGATGAACGGTGAATATAATTTTTTTTCTTCCACTAATACATGGCAAACAGGGCTACAGAATATATCACTGCGCCATAGAACGGCAATTAGGCCCTATTTTTTCAACTTTTACACAACACAAAAGTCTTTAAAACAGATAAGTGCAACGATGAACGGCTAATATATTTTTATTTCACCACTAATATATGACAAACAGGGTATCAGAATATATCACTGCACCGCAGAACGAGAATTAGGCCCTATTTTTTTTCTACTTTTACACATCACAAAAGGCTTTAAGAAAGATAAGTCTAATGATGAACGGCGAACATTTTTATTTCGCCACTAATACACGCCAAACTGGGCTTCAGAATATATCACTGCACCGGAGAATGGAAATTAGGCCCTAATTTTTTTCTACTTTTACAAAATAGGCTTTTCAACAGATAAGAGCAACGATGAACGGTAAATATAAAAAAAAATGCTTCCCCTAATACACGGTAAACATAGCTTCAGAATATATCACTGCACCGCAGGCTGGCAATTGGGCCCTATTTTTTCTACTTTTACACAATAGGCTTTTCAACAGATTAGTGCAACAATGAAAGGTGAATATAATTTTTTTCTTACACTGATACACTGTAAACAGGGCTTCAGAAAACATAACTGCACCACAGAACGGCAATTAGGCCCTAACTTTTTTCTCCTTTTACACAACACAAAAGGCTTTTCAACAGATAAAGGCAGTGATGAAAGGCGAATGTATTTTTATTTCGCCACTAATACACGGCAACTGGGCTTCAGAATATATCACTGCACCGGAGAATGGCAATTAGGCCCTAATTTTTTTCTACTTTTACACAATAGGCTTTTCAACAGATAAGAGCAACGATGAACAGCGAATATTTAAAAAAAAATGTCTTCCCTTAATACACGGTAAACAGGGCCTCAGAATATATCACTGCGCCGCAGAACGGCAATTAGGCCCTATTTTTTTCAACTTTTACATAAAATGCTTTTCAACAAATAAGCGCAATGCTAAACGGCCCCCTCTGATCAGCTATTTGAGAAGGCAGTTGTGTTCCTTTAAGCGTTGTGGCCTTCTCTCTGCTTTTCCTAAGCCAGGGACAACACGTCATCAATCGCGTGGCCTAGGAGCAACTCAGCCCCATTTAAGTGAATGGGGCTGAACTACAATACCTAGCACAGCCGCAATACTATGTACGGTGCTGTACTTGGTGAGCTGCAATAACGTGGCTGCCTTCTCAAAACAGCTGATGGGTGGGGGTCCTGGGTGTTGGACCCCCACCGATCAGATACTATAAAAAAAAAATCTTGAAAAACCTTTTTAAATATAGCTTTGTCTTTGTATAATAGAAAATCATTTGCAATTTTGCTAGTATCTTTTAGTAATCTGTGTATGAAATCTGACTTTTCATTTATAGGCATCATAATAAAATGTCTGGTAAAGGGAAGAGTGCAAAACGAAAGACCCATGCCTAGTTATCCAAGAGTCAGAATGTAGATAGTAGTGCAAACAGCAGTAGCAGCACCAACTATCCGGCAAGTAGTAGTAGGCCACAGTTCTCCCTGTCGCCGATATGCACCAAATTATTATTATGGACAAAGAGGATGAGATTTTGGACTGGATGGCCTTGGAGCCAGGGGTCACAAATTTATCTTGCTTCTTCTCATTACAGCCCTAGAAAAGTGTTTGAGGTACATATTTTCTGTCTTCATTGCCCGTCAAACTGGGGCACCTTGAAGAAGAGGAAACAAAACCCCAAACATCCATGAAAGGGTTGCCTTTAGCTGGCCGCAATGGTGACCTGTTACACTTGCGTCACACGTGACACAAGAAAACCAGATCACATCTATGGCCAGCAATTGGCTGCAGCGGTGACGTGACCCCTCCTCCCATTGACAGCTGCTGTTATTTGCACACAGGGTAGATGCAGAGATGGCCTGCAAGTCTGGGCATTGTGGCGGGGTTGTTAAAGAATATGGACACCTTTGTAATAAAAAAAAAAAAAACATTTTACACTATTGTAATTAATTTATTTTGTGGAGAAAATAATTTCTCCAATTGGTTGTATTTATCTATCTTTTTTTGTTTTTGTTCTACAGCCTCCTATGCACAGCAGGCTGCTCTCAGTGAGTTTACAGAGAATCCGTCATCTGACGGATTTTCTGTTACTCCTCCTGTGTTCACAATGTCTACCTCTCCCTCCTCCCCCCCTAGTCAGTAGTGCTGTATCAGAAGCTGCCAGATGCGGCACACATGAAGCACGGACATCTCTCTCACCAAGAGCAGCTCCAGACTACATATTGTGGTTACAGGACCTGTGGTGATGTCACAGTCATGTAATCACTCAGTCATGTGTGTGGGAGGAGTTAGGGGAACACAAGCTCCATGTAGGACTGTGCTGATGGAGAATGCAAAGGTACTTTATGTATGGAAGGTGTGTATAAAGCAGGGCTATGTCAGTGCAACCAGTCAATGGTAAGTTTTCTGTGTGTAATGGGCACACAGTAGTTCTATCTGTGTAATGGACATGTAGCAGAGCTGTGTGTGCAATGTGTATAGCTTGTATCTAAACTCCATGCACGATATGGACCTGGTCCTTACCAGGCATGGGAAATAGCCCACTCTACACGAGCTGTCTATTTCTGATGCCTGGTACGGACCTCTCAGCCTCCTGGTTGTTATGTCCAGAAGTAAGATGGGACTTGTCTGATTCACAGTGAATTGGCTAAGCTCCATACTCTGTAAGGACCTGCTTAACACCCTTTGGGGTATGGGATCAGTTACAATTAATCTTGCCCAATAAAGTGAAACAAATGAGTGGTAGAAAATCAGGTTTTTATATGTATTTAATTTTTAAGTCTTATAATAGTTTAATATCACCGTAAAATATGAATCCATATCATGGACGCACCTCACCCCCTGAGTCCTGTGATAACAGCATTTGGGCTCAGATGATACTCCAGATAAGCCTCTAATCACTGCCAAATTTCTGCATTTAACAATGACTTAAAAGTTGTACAGTGTACGAGAAAGGCTATATTCACACTAGAGTTTTTTGCAGATCTGTCATGGATCTAAAAAAACACTTCCGTTACAATAATACAACCGTCTGCATCCGTCATGAACAGATCCAGTTTTTCTAAGTCTTATATAGCCATGACGGATAAGTCTCTAAAACCATTGAAAGTCAATGGGGGATGGATCCGTTTTCTATTGTGTCTGAGAAAAAGGATCCGTCTCGATTGACTTACATTGTGTGTCAGGATGGATTGGTCTTGCTCCGCACCACATCTCGAACAGAAAAACTCTGCTTGCAGTGTTATTCTGTCCACGATGGGAGCGCAACCAAATAGAACAGAATGCATTCTGGTGCATTCTGTTTCGTTCAGTTTTGTCCCCATTGACAATGAATGGGGACAAAACGGTAGTGTTTTCCCCTTCTATTGATATCCTATGATGGATCTCAATAGCGGAATTAAAAACGCTAGTGTGAAAATACCCAAAAATAAGCGTTGAGCGCAAATTTTGCATTTGTTAAGAGTTATCAGTGAACTGTTTGCACCAAAGTATACATTCAGATTGCAAGACTGCAAGTCGATAACCTGTATTTTACCGTCATCATTGTTAAAGAAAAGTTCAAGATATAGCACCATCATACACATAATGGAGGTCTTCTTCACCAATGGGATCCATACCCTAGACTGACCTTTTTTATGTCCCCATTCACACGGGCGTGATTTCCGCGCGGGTGCAATACGTGAGGTGAACGCATTGCACCCGCACTGAATCTGGACCCATTCATTTCAATGGGGCTGTGTACATGAGCGGTGATTTTCCCGCATCACTTTGCGTTGCGTGAAAATCGCATGTTCTATATTCTGCGTTTTTCACGCAACGCAGGCCCCATAGAAATGAATGGGGCTGCGGGAAAATCGCAAGCATCCGCAAGCAAGTGCGGATGCGGTGCAATTTTCCTGCATCGTTGCTAAGAGACAATCGGGATGGGGATCCGATCTTTATTATTTTCCCTTATAACATAGTTATAAAGGAAAATAATAGCACTCTCATTAGAGAATGCAAAGTAAAAAGGTCAATAGAGGGTTAAAAATAATAAAAAAATTAACTCACCCCCTCCATTTGATCGCGTAGCTGCCGGTCTCCTGTTCTGTCTTCAGCTGGGGGGTGAAGGATCTTCAGTGACGTCACTGGGTCACATGGTCAAATCACCAAAGCTGGTAGCTTGGTAGTATTCACCAAGTGATTTCTTAGATTAGAAGCTTTTTTGAAAATGATATCGGGATGCTCAGAAATTTCTTTCCCTAATGTAGGGTCGTTCTTAAGAACTCCCCAGGTCTTCCAGATAGCATTCTTCAGTGGACCTGCAGTAACACTAATTTGAGTAAAAAAAAAGAAAACCTGAAATCTTTGTGCATTTTTTGCAAACCACTTCTCTTAACCATACCTTTCTTTCCAATGCCCTTGCTACACTCTTCCAATACTTCTTTCTTATATCCCTAAAAACCGGTCTTCAATTATTTTACATTGAAATCCCTGTCTTCCGTGCAATTCCTATTAATTATTTTAAACTGCCCTTTTGGGATGTTGTTCAGCCAAGGTGCGTGATGGCAACTAGTCACATCTATATATGAATTCACGTCCGTTTTTTTGAAAAAGGTTCTGGTCTTAAAGCAATCATCTTGGACAAAAATTGTCAGATCAAAAAAATTAATAGATGTAGCGCTCACTTCACTAGTGAAGTGGAGATTCCAGCCCTTATTATTCAGTCCCAGAATAAAGTCCTCTAATCCCTGTCTATCCCTCCTCCAGATGACCAAACAGTTATCAATATAGCGTTGCCAGGATAACAGTTACCATTTTTCTGCTTTGTTATTTAGGTAGCGATTAATGTATTCTTTTTCTAAAGGGCCTTGAACAAATTGGCAAAACTGGGGGCACATTTCACCCCCATCGCAGTCCCCGTGCACTGTAAATAAAAATTATTTTTAAAAATAAAACGTTATGTGTGAGGCAAAAATCCAAACAATCCATAATAAATTTCTTTTGAGAGTCTTTCATGAGGCAGTCTCCATTAAGTGCTTTTTCAACTCCTTTTATACCCAGGACTATGGGGATAATGGGGATAATGGTATATTATCACTATTTATTCCCAGATTCTCAATGAGTTCAATAACACTTCCGGAGTCTTTGAGGTAAGCGGGAGTCTGTATTTCATATTTTTACAGGAAGAAATCTATATATTCCAATAACCTGCATGTCAAAGAATTGATCCCCGCTACTATGGGCGTCCCGGGGGGTTTTGTAGATCCTTATGGTTCTTGGGCAAGAAATAAATGACCGGAGTCACAGAGTGTTTAATTTCCAAGTAATCTAATTCTTTTTTGCTTATAATCTATTTTTTATACCCATCTTGCAGGATTTTTTCCATTTCTCCTTTATACTGTATGACAGGATTTTTCTTCAAAATCAGATAAGTATTTTTATCTGATAGTAACCTATTCATTTCACCTTCATATTTCTCAACATCCATCAAAACCACTCCCCCTCATTATTCGCGGGTTTTATTGTAATTTTTTTATTTTCCACCAAATTTTTAAAAGCTATTTTTTCTTCCTTGGATATATTAAAATATTTTGGTCTTGTGTCTAGATTTTCTAATTCTTTTAACAAACCCCTCTTGAACGCCTCAATACACTCATTATCTCGATGTTGGGGGAAAAAAATGTGATTTATCCCTCAGGTTAGTGTGAATGACACCATCCTCGCTACTTACATTTTTTAAGGCCGGTGTTTGATTGTTGATCTGATATTTGGCAATGTTGAGCTTTCTAATTAATTTGTGTTTATCCAGAAATACCTCAACCTTATTCAGCCCATGGGTGGGTGAAGATTTTAACTGCTTACCCAGTATTCTTTTTTCGGGTTCTGTTAGTAGGTGTGAGCTGAGGTTAAAAATTCCTCCCACTTCCCCTTGCTCTTTTTTCTGTTTGGGCTTTTGTTTTCCCCCTTCTCTTTTTCCTCTATGTGATTTATTTTTTGGGGAGTTTTTCTTGCTACCAATTGTTCGTCCCTCTGTACTCATTTTATCGCTTGGTGTGGAAAATTTTGTAGAGGGAGATATTGTTTCCCATTATCCACTGTTATTTGTGGTTCATTTTCCTGTACCTTCAATTGGGGACATGATCTGGTCTCATGACTATTCACCTGTACCTTTGGTTGGGGGCATACTCTAATATCCTGGTTATTGCTAGTATTTCTATTAGCCTGTTGCGGCTGAGGCCCCTGCTTATGCAACTGATATGGGCTGTTCCTCTGGTTATACTGTCTCCCATAATGATTTCTGTATGTCCCATTTCTCACATACCCTTGCGATGCACCATTATACGATGCACCATTATAAGATTGCTGTCGCACCCAAGGTCTATAATCCCACCTTTTCTGGTGTCTATAATACTGTTGATACCTCCCACCATAGAAGTCATTATTGTGAGAAAAACCTCTTGTGTTTTTCTGATAGCCTGTGCAATTATCCACAGTAATACCGCTTACTTCTCTCGTGCTCTTAGTATCATTACCTCTTACACCTTGTTCTGTGTCTCTGCTGTCGGGCCCCTTATAAGAAGGGTGGATCTTTTCATTACTGTTATATCTCCATTTATAGACTCTGTTTTTCTTATAATTATCACACACTTTAAAATATTTCTTCTGTTTTTTTGTTTTTCACTTCGGTTTCAGTTTTCACCAAAACGCTGACATTCTGTAGAAAAAGTGACATATTCTTTATTATCTTTAAGTGATTGCAATATACCTTATCTTAATCCATCTTAATTTTTCTTTTCTTTTTGCTATAATAAAACCCATTGCTCGTCGGGCACATTTATTCATAACCATTTCCCATTCATCCAGATCACTTAAATCATCTGAATTGAGTGGTAATTGCCATATAAGACCCTCTGGTATCTTGCCCTCTGCGAGATATTTCTCCAGGGCCAAGACATCCCAGGTGGTCCTAATTTCTTTAATCAAATCTCTTTCTAATTCCACAAACAGATCCTCCAAACCATTTTCTTTTTCAATGTTATGTGAAAACACTGGTTCCATATCACATGAGAGAGATCAGCTCTAAAATATAAGAATATAAAATATAAAAATATAAGAATATATCCATAGTGGAACGTACACTGAGAGACCCACAACACAATAGTCATAAAAAGAAGAGAAAGAAAGTCTCAGATACGTAGCTATTTTAAGTGGCACTGCAGGTCCAGGTGTGAAGTAGGTTCAATTCACATTCAAAAGTCACTGTATCAGAAATGGAAAAACTCCTTCCATACAAGAGCCTTTAGCGTATTTGAGGCACAGGTTAAAGCTTCCAGTAGATCAGGCGTAGAAAGCTCTCCTCCGCCACAGTCCTACAGGATGTCAAGAGGGGGCACTGATAGTGAAGCACTGATGACCCAGAAGTATACAGCAAGATTTATTATACTCACAGACAACTTCTTGGTAAAAGCATGTACAATATAGAACACAATGCTTCCTCCAAGCCCGACCCGGGTTTCGCTTTCACACTTCGTCAGGTGCAGCTGTGTGGCCACATGCGGAGGTGGTTTAAATTGGATGAAACAATCTCTCCCCTACCTAATTCCCCTCCCCTATAAAAATTGAGTATTGCAGCATAAGACTTATAGCTAAAAAGAAAGCAAATGGGGCAGACATATCAAAACTAGAAATATACACAATATTACAGAAGCAATAAAACAATAAATACATAAATATAACAAAAAGGGATAAAATTAGACACTTTACTCCTTCATTCATAAAGTCTCACTCACGCATAACAGTATCACGGGGTTTTTAACAATACAAGATGTCACTATTTCCGTTCTTTGCCGTGCATCAGGAAGCACTGGCCAAACAGGGATTACAAACACTTCCATTCATAGCCTCACTCCTTCTTATACTTAAACTGGTGCGACTGTGTTGATCAAGCCAGAGAACTCTCCTTAAATTAAACAAGGTTTTAGATCGCACACCACGTTGGCATGCATCAGGATTCACATCGTCTTTCATTTTCCATTCTTCTGATCCATCGGAGAAACAGAAAAGAAAAAAAAAAAACAGATCCTGTTGAAAAAAAAAAACTATCCTGTGCATTCGTTTTATCCATTTCCATCAGAGATCGGCTTTTTTTTTTTAAAGGGGCTCTCCGGGAATTAAGAAAATGAAAATACTTAAATATTACTTCATTATAAATATATTCCCAAATACCTTTCATCATTAGTTATAATGGCTCGTTTTGTACAGGGAGCAATCATTAGGAGAAATAAAATGGCCGCTTTCCTACTAGTCGACACAAAACCTGTCCTAATTACACAGGAGGACAAGTTAAAGAGCTGCCTCATACTCCTCTCTTACTTGTCAGGGATGATGATCCTGAATACAGCTGTTCAGATCTTCAGTTGAATTTATTTAGGAATCGAGTTCATGAGGAGACATGAAGTACAGAGAGGAGGTGAAGGTGTGGTAATGAGTAGCACTTGTAAGCAGTCTCTATTAGTACAGCCCCATATTACCACAGTCTGTTTTGTCCATCCTCTCTGTATTTCGTGTCTCCTCATGAACTCCATTCCTACAGAGATTCAGTTGAAGATCTTATCATCTGACAAGCAGAGCAGAGAGAAGGATGAGGCAGCTCTATGGCTCATTGTGGGGAAGTAACTTGTCCTCCTGTGTAATCAGGACAGGTTTTGTGTGAACTAATAGGACGGCAGCCATTTTATTTCTCCTGATGATTGTTTCCCAGACAAAACGAGCCATTATAATTAATGAAATGTATTTGTGAATATATTTATACTAAAGTAACTAGCAAAAGGACCCGGCTTTACATGAGTATATTTCAATCTACGTTCATCTACTTAATTTAATGTTTGTGTGTGTCGTTAAAAGATATCGACAGTATCCCCCATAACCGTGAACTCTACAGCACCTCGCCCCTTTAACAGTGAACTCCACAGTAACCCACCCCTTAACACTGACCCCCCCACAGTGCCCCGCCACTTTAAAATGGGACCCCACAGCAGCCCACCCCTTTAACTTTGATCTTCACAGCAGCCCGCCCCTTTAACAGTGAGTTTCAGAGCACCCCACAGTGATCTCCTCAGGGGCACACCCCCTTAACAGTGACCTCACAGTACCCTGTTGCCTTAACAGTGACCTGCACAGCAGTTGCCCTTTTAATAGTTGCCCCTGTCCCCTTAACAGTGACCTTCACAGAGTCCGCCCCTTTAACAGTGACCTCCACAGCGGCCTGCCCCCTTAACAGTAACATCCACAGTGAATGTCTCTTTAACAGTGACCTCCACAGTGCCTGCCCCTTTAACAGTGACCTCGACAGCACCCTGCCCCTTTAGTGCTAGAGCTACACGACGACATGCGTCGCGCAACATTTTGTCTCAACAATTTTTGTAATGATAGGCTATGGTATCGCACTGCGACGTGTGACATGCTGCGACTGAGACATGACAGTTGCAAAAAATCCATCCAAGATGGATTTTTCTGCGACAGTTGCGTCACAGTCGCAGCATGTCACATGTCGAGGTGCAACACCATAGACTATTATTATAAAAATTGTTGCACAACACATGTAGCAGTGTAGTTGTGCAACTTATTGTCGCACGACACACGTCATGTAGCCCTAGCCTAAAGCTGACCTACAGCAGTAAAGAAAAATGGCAGGATCGTTATGGAAACCTGGAGTAAAACTGTGTGTATGTGGATACTAAGGGCCTGCAAGCTTCTATTGGCTGATAAGGGACATGTGACCGTGTGTATGGCAGTTTGGATATGAAGAGAAAGACTTGCAGGCTTGTATTGGCTAATGCAGGTCATTTTTTGGGAATATCTCAGGAACGGTACATCCTAGAGAGCTGTGACCCACACAAGATTTCTTTTCAGGTAGCAAGGGATGTAACATACAAGTAACATAGTACATAAGGCAGAAAAAAGACATCTGTCCATCCAGTTCGGCCTGTCATCCTGCTAGTTGATCCAGAGGAAGGCAAAAAAAAAAAACTGTGAGGAAGAAGCCAATTTTCCCCAATTAAGGTGAATAAAAAATCCCTTCCCGACTCCAATCAGGCAATCAGAATAACTCCCTGGATCAACGACCCATCTCTAGTAGCTATAACCTGTAATATTATTATACACCAGAAATACATCCAGGCCCCTCTTGAATTCCTTTATTGTATTCACCATTACTACCTTCTCAGGCAGAGAGTTCCATAGTCTCGCTGCTCTTACCGTAAAGAATCCTCTTCTATGTTTGTGTACAAACCTTCTTTCCTCCAGATGCAGAGGATATCCCCTCGTCACAGTCCTGTGGATAAATAGATGATAGAAGAGATCTCTGTACTGACTCCTGATATATTTATACATAGCAATTAGATCTCCCTTCAGTCGTCTTTTTTCTAAATTGAATAACCCTAATTTTGATAATCTTTCAGGGTACTGTAGTTGCCCCATTCCAGTTATTACTTTATTTGCTCTCCTCTGAACCCTTTCCAGCTCTGCTATGTCTGCCTTGTTCACAGGAGCCCAGAACTGTACACAGCACTCCATGTGTGGTCTGACTAGTGATTTGTAAAGTGGTAGGACTATGTTCTCATCACGGGCGTCTATGCCCCTTTTGATGCAACCCATTATCTTATTGGCCTTGGCGGCAGCTGCCTGGCCCTGGTTTTTGCAGCTTAGTTTGCTGTTTAGTAAAATTCCTAGATCCTTTTTCAGGTCGGTGTTACCGAGTGTTTTACCATTTAGTATGTACAGGTGACTTGCATTATTCCTTCCCATGTGCATAACTTTACATTTGTTAGTGTTAAACCTCATCTGCCCAAGCCTCCAATCTATCCAAATCCCTCTGTAGCAGTATATTGTCCTCTTCAGTGTTAATTACTTTACACTGTTTAGTGTCATCTGCAAAAATTGATATTTTACTATGCAAGCCTTCTACAAGATCATAATAAATATATTGAAAAGAATAGGGCCAAAAACTGACCCCTGAGGTACCCCACTAGTGACAGTGACCCAATCTGAGTGTGTACCGTTAATAACCACCCTCTAATTTCTATCACTCAGCCAGTAACTTACTCACTTACAGACATTTTCTCCCAGTCCGAGCATTCTCATTTTACATACTAACCTTTTATGAGGTACGGTGTCAAATGCTTTGGAAAAGTCCAGATTTACAACATCCATTGATTCGCCGCTGTAAAGTCTTGAACTTACCTCCTCATAGAAACTGATTAAATTTGTTTGGCATGACCGATCCCTCATGAAGCCAAGTTTCGTTGAAATCGATAGTTGAGTTTTTGAGTGATCATGGAACATAAATACATACACACACATATACGTCCTTCTTTATATATATAGAAGATATACGTTTTAATATGCAACGTGTAATTTTTAAGTATTGCTTCAGAGTGGGCCATATGTCCTGGAACAGCATATATAGTATACATTTGAGTGATACTGAATTTTAGATGCTCATTTGCAAATATTCAACGCAGAACATATGGCCACTCGCTTTAGTGTATATCTTGTACATGATTACATTTTTGTGCAAGAGGCCTAGTCTGTAAATGTCTTGCATTGCATACATTTTTAATTCCCTTTCTGCAATACATTAAGCAACTTGTTGCATAGCAACCGAGGTCTTTAAATTAAAACATTTTATTTTAGTACTTTATAAACTCCATTATATTATTAAATTTTTAATTTTTTTTCTATATAAAGTGATTTTTCTATTGGCCTCTTTCACATTTTCAAGTTCATAACGAGAAAAATCCATGTGATCATTTGTTCAGGACTTTTAGGCCTCATGCACAGAGTCCTTGCAGGCCATAGCCAGCCCGTATTGCAGCCCCCAAACAGTGCGTCTGCAATATTTGGGCATCGGCCGTGTGCTCACCGCATCACGGATGTGGACCCATTCACTTGAATGGGCTTGCAATCTAGAAGGTGCAGAACAAAACAGAGACCCGGAACCCCACAGAACTTTTTAAATTTTTTTGCGGTACGGAGGGATCACGGACCCATTCAAGTTGAATGAGTCGGGATCCATTGCAGCAGCCGCACAGATAGTGCCCATGCATTGTGGACCACAAATTGCGTTCTCTAATGCACGACACAATCACATGACATGATTTATTTATACAAAATCAAACTGATAATTTAATGTCACTATTATTTTGTTAAATAAAGTTAAATTGACAAGGCCCAAAGCTTTATCAATCTGCTAGTCTAGAAAGGAGGTTCATACTCACAGCTTGATTTCATATTTCGACATTAGTGTTGAGCGAACAGTTCGAAAATCGTTCGGGTCCGTACCGAATTTTGGGGTATCCGTGACACGGACCCGAACCCGGACATTTTCAAAAAAGTTCGGGTTCGGGTCCGGTGTTCGTCGATTACTTCCCACTTTCTGAAGGGCTGCACAGCAGCCAATCAGCTAGCGTTTTACTTCTTGCCCTAAGAGCCCATCACAGCCATGCCTACTAATGGCATGGCTGTGATTGGCCAAGTGCAGCATGTGACCCAGCCTCTATTTAAGCTGGAGTCACGTAGCGCCGCACGTCACACTGCTCTGACTAGTGTAGGGAGAGGATGCAGCTTCTGTGAGGGCGAGATAGGCAGGGATAAAGAAGTGATTGAATGATCTACCTTTCTACACCTGTGCATCAGAACAACTCAGCTGAGCTGTTCACTGAAAGTCACTATTTTGTTGAGACTGGCCAGAGCGATTTTTACTGGCACATGTAACTGGGCTGACCGGCGGTGGCCATTTTGGGACTTGTGGTGCGCCAGCACTTGCTGCCACAGAGTGTAAACCAAAGCTCCAAAGAAGTTAAAAATCTACACCTGTGAATCAGAACAACAGCGATTCAGCTGCTCAGTCAAAGTCAATTTTTTTCTGGCTGGGCAGACTGTTTTCTGGCACATGTTACTGGGCTGATAGGCGGCGGCCATTTTGGGACTTGTGGTGCTACAGCAAAAGCTGCCACAACGCCCATTAATCTAATGTAATAGTCGATTTTTTCATAGATATACTATATCAGGGGTTTGGCTGTGCTTGTGTCACCCATACTAACTGCAAAGATATTTAATATATCAGTGGTGAAACTGAAAGTAACCCACTTGGATAGCAAATCCCATGAATGTGCTGTTCCAGCTAGGCTAGCCAGTGCCACTACTTTGTCCAATACTGTCAGCCAGAAATATTTTTTTTTTATGTGCCAGAAATATAAATTAGAAAAAGCTTTCACCGTAATAATAAAATTATTCTGGTGTTAGACCAGAAGAAGCACTCCTGTTGTAATTAATACTGTAAAAAGGCTTAGGCAATATTTCTCCCAGTGTGGGAAATTTATCTAGCAAAACTAGCATTTTAACAATTCCGGTGTTCTGAAATACCAGCAGTCCTCTTGTAATTAATACCGCCAAAAGGCATTATATCGTCCAGTGTTGTAATTTTGGTGAAAAAAGGCCAATTTAATCAATCTGGTGTTTGTTAGACCAGAAAAACTAGGCCTCACGTTTTCACTCCTCTAAAAGGAATTATATTTCCCGTGTGGGAATCTATGTACCAAAACTAGCATTATAAAAATCTGGTGTCCAATTAGCAGCAGTGTTCTTGTAATTAATACCGCCAAAAGGCATTATTGTCCAGTGTTGTAATTTTGGTGAAAAAAAGGCCAATTTAATCAATCTGGTGTTTGTTAGACCAGAAAAACTAGGCCTCACGTTTTCACTCCTCTAAAAGGAATTATATTTCCCCGTGTGGGAATCTATGTACCAAAACTAGCATTATAAAAAATCTGGTGTCCAATTAGCAGCAGTGTTCTTGTAATTAATACCGCCAAAAGGCATTATTGTCCAGTGTTGTAATTTTGGTGAAAAAAGGCCAATTTAATCAATCTGGTGTTTGTTAGACCAGAAAAACTAGGCCTCACGTTTTCACTCCTCTAAAAGGAATTATATTTCCCGTGTGGGAATCTATGTACCAAAACTAGCATTATAAAAAATCTGGTGTCCAATTAGCAGCAGTGTTCTTGTAATTAATACCGCCAAAGGCATTATTGTCCAGTGTTGTAATTTTGGTGAAAAAAGGCCAATTTAATCAATCTGGTGTTTGTTAGACCAGAAAAACTAGGCCTCACGTTTTCACTCCTCTAAAAGGAATTATATTTCCCGTGTGGGAATCTATGTACCAAAACTAGCATTATAAAAATCTGGTGTCCAATTAGCAGCAGTGTTCTTGTAATTAATACCGCCAAAAGGCATTATTGTCCAGTGTTGTAATTTTGGTGAAAAAAAGGCCAATTTAATCAATCTGGTGTTTGTTAGACCAGAAAAACTAGGCCTCACGTTTTCACTCCTCTAAAAAGGAATTATATTTCCCTGTGTGGGAATCTATGTACCAAAACTAGCATTATAAATAATCTGGTGTCCAACTAGCAGCAGTGTTCTTGTAATTAATACCGGAAAAAGGAATTATATCTTCCAGTGTGGGAATTTTGGGGCTAAAAAATAATATATTTTATTGTGGTGCGAGTTGAATCGCAACAATGAGGAAACATTCTATTAAGGGACGAGGACGCGGTCGTGGTGGTGTCCGTGTAGCCTCTGTTGCTGGCAGAGGACATGGCCGTTCGGCCTCAGGCATGACATGTCAGAGCTGCTGCATAAAGTGCGGGCCGTCTGTGCGCGCTTCCGGCGTTCACATCCTGCCGCTGCTCGCCTGTCAGCGCTACAGCGGAACTTCGGCCTTCCCGCTCACCGCCTAATATGCGACGTGCCCACCCGGTGGAACTCCACCTTGCACATTCTGGAGAGACTGTGCGAGCAGCAGCAGGCCATAGTGGAGTTTCAGCTGCAGCACGCACGGGTCAGTCGCACTGCGGAACAGCACCAATTCACCACCAATGATTGGGCCTCCATGCGAGACCTGTGTGCCCTGTTGCGCTGTTTCGAGTACGCCACCAACTTGGCCAGTGGCGATGCCACTGTTATCAGCGTGACGATACCAATTCTATGTCTCCTAGAGAAAACGCTTAGGGCGATGATGGAAGAGGAGGTGGGCCAGGGCCAGGAGGAGGAGGAGGAGGATGACGGGTTGTTTTTAGCACTTTCAGGCCAGTCTGTTAGAAGTGGCTCAGAGGGAGGTTTTTTGCAACAGCAGAGGGCAGGTACAAATGTGGCCAGCCATGGACCACTACTGGAGGACGAGGAGGATGAGGAGGAGGTGGAGGAGGATGAGGATGAAGCAGGTTCACAGCGGGGTGGCACCCAGCTCAGCGCAGGCACATCCCTGGTGCGTGGCTTGGGGGATACAGAGGATGATGACGATACGCCTCCCACAGAGGACAGCTTGTCCTTACCTCTGGGGAGCCTGGCACACATGAGCGATTACATGCTACAGTGCCTGCGCAACGACAGCAGAGTTGCCCACATTTTAACGTGTGCTGACTACTGGGTGGCCACCCTGCTGGATCCACGGTACAAAGACAATGTGCCCACTTTACTTCCTGCACTGGAGCGTGATAGGAAGATGCGCGAGTACAAGCGCACACTGGTAGACGCGCTCCTGAGAGCATTCCCAACTGTCACAGGGGAACAGGTGGAAGGCCAAGGCCAAGGCAGAGGAGGAGCTAGAGGTCGCCCACGCAGCAGTGTCACGGCCAGCTCCTCTGAGGGCAGGGTTAGCATGGCAGAAATGTGGAAAAGTTTTGTCTCACGCCACAGCTAACTGCCCCACCACCTGATACGGAACGTGTTAGCAGGAGGCAACATTTCACTAACATGGTTGAACAGTACGTCTGCACACAACTCCACGTACTGACGGATGGTTCGGCCCCATTCAACTTCTGGGTTTCCAAATTGTCCACGTGGCCAGAATTAGCATGTTATGCCTTGGAGGTGCTGGCCTGCCCGGCGGCCAGCGCTTTATCTGAACGTGTATTCAGCACGGCAGGGCGTCATTACTGACAAGCGCAGCCGCCTGTCCGCAGCCAACGTGGACAAGCTGACGTTTATAAAAATGAACCAGGCATGGATCCCACAAGACCTGACCCTCCCTTGTGCAGAATAGTCCTTAATAACTGCCTTAAACCATGTTGTCTTGTACTCCTGGCCACTTCTTCATTGAAAAATCAATTTTTGAAATTAAGTAGGATCTTGGGGTGCAACCCAGAGTTGAATGAACCTTCCTCTGTCTGGGTGCCGGGGCCAAAGTACATGAAAGTGTCCTTCTCCTGTGCTGGGTGATATGAATGTTATACTTGTGCTGTCTGACATGTCTCCTCCGTGTGGCTGCAGGGGTCAAAGTCTCTAAAAGTGCCCTTCTCCTGTGGTGGTTGATGTAAAACTGATGCTTGTGCTATCTGACCTGTCTCCTCTGTGTCGGTGCTAAGGCCTAAGTCACTGAAAGCGGCCTTCTCCTGTGCTGGCTGATATAAATGCCTGAATCTCTGCTGTGGGACCTCTCTCCTCCGTGTGGCTGCAGGGGTCAAAGTCTCTAAAAATGCCCTTCTCCTGTGGTGGTTGATGTAAAACTGATGCTTGTGCTATCTGACCTGTCTCCTCTGTGTCGGTGCTAAGGCCTAAGTCACTGAAAGCGGCCTTCTCCTGTGCTGGCTGATATAAATGCCTGAATCTCTGCTGTGGGACCTCTCTCCTCCGTGTGGCTGCAGGGGTCAAAGTCTCTAAAAGTGCCCTTCTCCTGTGGTGGTTGATGTAAAACTGATGCTTGTGCTATCTGACCTGTCTCCTCTGTGTCGGTCCTAAGGCCTAAGTCACTGAAAGCGGCCTTCTCCTGTGCTGGCTTATATAAATGCCTGAATCTCTGCTGTGGGACCTCTCTCCTCTTTCTGGGTGCAGGGTCAAAGTCTCTAAAAGTGCCCTTCTCCTGTGGTGGTTGATGTGAAACTGATGCTTGTGCCATCTGACATGGTTGCCGGGGTCCCATTAAATGGTGGCCTACTTCTGTGGTGGGTGATCTAAATGCCTGATTCTCTGCTGTGAAAACCTCTCTCCTCCGTCTGGGTGCAGGGGTCAAAGTCTCTCAAAGTGGCCTTCTCTTGTGCTGGGTGATGTGAAACTGATGCTTGTGCCATCTGACATGGTTGCCGGGGTCCCATTAAATGGTGGCCTACTCCTGTGGTGGGTGATCTAAATGCCTGATTCTCTGCTGTGAAAACCTCTCTCCTCTTTCTGGGTGCAGGGGTCAAAGTCTCTCAAAGTGGCCTTCTCTTGTGCTGGGTGATGTGAAACTGATGCTTGTGCCATCTGACATGGTTGCCGGGGTCCCATTAAATGGTGGCCTACTCCTGTGGTGGGTGATCTAAATGCCTGATTCTCTGCTGTGAAACCTCTCTCCTCCGTCTGGGTGCAGGGGTCAAAGTCTCTCAAAGTGGCCTTCTCTTGTGCTGGGTGATGTGAAACTGATGCTTGTGCCATCTGACATGGTTGCCGGGGTCCCATTAAATGGTGGCCTACTCCTGTGGTGGGTGATCTAAATGCCTGATTCTCTGCTGTGAAACCTCTCTCCTCCGTCTGGGTGCAGGGGTCAAAGTCTCTCAAAGTGGCCTTCTCTTGTGCTGGGTGATGTGAAACTGATGCTTGTGCCATCTGACATGGTTGCCGGGGTCCCATTAAATGCTGGCCTACTCCTGTGGTGGGTGATCTAAATGCCTGATTCTCTGCTGTGAAACCTCTCTCCTCCGTCTGGGTGCAGGGGTCAAAGTCTCTCAAAGTGGCCTTCTCTTGTGCTGGGTGATGTGAAACTGATGCTTGTGCCATCTGACATGGTTGCCCGGGTCCCATTAAATGGTGGCCTACTCCTGTGGTGGGTGATCTAAATGCCTGATTCTCTGCTGTGAAACCTCTCTCCTCCATCTGGGTGCAGGGGTCAAAGTCTCTAAAGTGGCCTTCTCTTGTGCTGGGTGATGTGAAACTGATGCTTGTGCCATCTGACATGGTTGCCGGGGTCCCATTAAATGGTGGCCTACTCCTGTGGTGGGTGATCTAAATGCCTGATTCTCTGCTGTGAAACCTCTCTCCTCCGTCTGGGTGCAGGGGTCAAAGTCTCTCAAAGTCGCCTTCTCCTGTGCTGGGTGATGTAGAACTGATGCTTGTGCCATCTGACATGGTTGCCGGGGTCCCATTAAATGGTGGCCTACTCCTGTGGTGGGTGATCTAAATGCCTGATTCTCTGCTGTGAAACCTCTCTCCTCCGTCTGGGTGCAGGGGTCAAAGTCTCTCAAAGTCGCCTTCTCCTGTGCTGGGTGATGTAAAACTGATGCTTGTGCCATCTGACATGGTTGCCGGGGTCCCATTAAATGGTGGCCTACTCCTGTGGTGGGTGATCTAAATGCCTGATTCTCTGCTGTGAAACCTCTCTCCTCCGTCTGGGTGCAGGGGTCAAAGTCTCTCAAAGTGGCCTTCTCTTGTGCTGGGTGATGTAAAACTGATGCTTGTGCCATCTGACATGGTTGCCGGGGTCCCATTAAATGCTGGCCTACTCCTGTGGTGGGTGATCTAAATGCCTGATTCTCTGCTGTGAAACCTCTCTCCTCCGTCTGGGTGCAGGGGTCAAAGTCTCTAAAGTCGCCTTCTCCTGTGCTGGGTGATGTAGAACTGATGCTTGTGCCATCTGACATGGTTGCCGGGGTCCCATTAAATGGTGGCCTACTCCTGTGGTGGGTGATCTAAATGCCTGATTCTCTGCTGTGAAACCTCTCTCCTCCGTCTGGGTGCAGGGGTCAAAGTCTCTCAAAGTCGCCTTCTCCTGTGCTGGGTGATGTAAAACTGATGCTTGTGCCATCTGACATGGTTGCCGGGGTCCCATTAAATGGTGGCCTACTCCTGTGGTGGGTGATCTAAATGCCTGATTCTCTGCTGTGAAACCTCTCTCCTCCGTCTGGGTGCAGGGGTCAAAGTCTCTCAAAGTGGCCTTCTCTTTTGCTGGGTGATGTGAAACTGATGCTTGTACCAGCTGACATGGGTGCAGGGGTCAAATTAACTAAATGGTGGCCTACTCCTGTGGTGGGTGATATGATGCCTGAATATGTGCTGTGGGGCATCTCTCCTCTTTCTGGGTGCAGGGGTCAAAGTAACTAAAAGTGGCCTTCTCCTGTGCTGGATGGTATAAATGTAATGCTTGTGCTATCTGACATGTCTCCTCTGTCTGGGTGCTAAGGCTTAAGTCACTGAAAGTGGCCTTCTCCTGTGGTGGTTGATATGATGCCAGATTCTCTGCTTTGGGACCTCTCTCCTTTGTCTGGATGCTGGGGTCGAAATAATAGTAAGCGACCTTCTCCATTGGTGGGTGATTTGAAGCCTGATTCTGTGCTATGGGACCTAACTCCAATTAATATTGGTTAATTTTATTTTATTTTATGTTAAGTCATCATTTCCCTATCTAAATTTGTTTGCAGGGGATTTACCTACATTTTGCTGCCTTTTGCATCCCTCTAGCCCTTTCCGGGAGTCTTTTACAGCCTTTTTAGTGCCCAAAAGTTCGGGTCCCAATTGACTTCTATGGGGTTCGGGATGAAGTTCGGGTTGAGTTCGGATCACGAAGCCGGACATTTTCCGGAAGTTCGGCCGAACCTCTCGAACCCGAACATCCAGGTGTTCGCTCATCTCTACTCGCATGGAGACCCACTCAATGGTGGTGAAGTGGTGCTGTTCCGCAGAGCGACTGACCCTTTGCATGCTGCAGCTGAAACTCCATGCTGCTGCTCACACACTTTCTCCAGCATTTGCAAGGTGGAGTTCCCTTGGTGGGCACATCGCATATGAGGCGGTGAGCGGGAAGGCCAAAGTTACGCTGCAGCGCAGACAGGCGAGCAGCAGCAGGGTGAGAATGCTGAAAGTGCGCACAGACGAACCACACTTTCTGAAGCAACTCTGACATGTCTGGGTAGTTTTTAAGGAATTTCTCCACCACCAAATTCAGCACATGCGCCAGGCAAGGGATGTGCATACAACCGGCTAGTCCCAGAGCTGCGACGAGATTTCGCCCATTATCGCACACCACCAGGCCGGACTTGAGGCTCACTGGCAGCAACCACTCATCGGTCTGTTCTTCTATGCCCCTCCACAGCTGCTGTGCTGTGTGGAGTTTGTCCCCCAAACACATGAGTTTTAAAACCTCCTGCTGACATTTACCCCTGGCTGTGCTAAAGTTGGTGGTGAAGGTCTTTCCCTGACCGGATGAGGAGGTGGTAGAAGAGGAGGAGGCAACACCGCAGTGGTGGAAGGACATGCACCAAATCGCTATCCGCCTCAGGCTCAGCCGCCACTTCATTTACCCAGTGTGCAGTTAGGGAGATATAGCATCCCTGCCCATGCTTACTGGTCCATGTATCTGTAGTTATGTGGACCTTGCCACAGATGGCATTGCGCAGTGCACACTTGATTTTATCCTCCACTTGATTGTTCACGGAAGGGACAGCTCGCCTGGAAAAGTAGTGGCGGCTGGGAACGACGTACTGTGGGACAGCCACCGCAATCAGCTGTTTAAAACAGTCCATCTCCACCAGACGGAATTACAGCATTTCAAAGGCCAGTAATTTTGAAATGCTGGCATTCAGGACCAGGGATCGAAGGTTGGTTAGTTGGTATATTTTCTCTTTCTCTCCAGTGTTTGGGAAATGGACAGCTGAACGCTTGCGTGCGACATGGTGGAGATGCTTGGTGATTATGACGGAGGTGTTGGTGTTGGTGGCACATCCTCTGTTTGCTGCGTGGCAGGTGCCACTCTGACTCCAGAGGTGGAGGAGGATGCAGAGACAGCAGCAGAAGAGCAAGCAGGAGGAGCCTGAGAACTTTCTTTGTTTTTAAGGTGTTTATTCCACTGCAGTTCGTGCTTTGTATGTAGATGCCTGGTCATGCAGGTTGTGCTCAGGTTTAGAACGTTTATGCCTTGCTTCAGGCTCTGATGGCACAACGTGCAAACCACTCGGGTCTTGTCGTCAGGACATTGTCTGAAGAACTGCCACGCCAATGAACTCCTTGGAGCTGGCTTTGGTGGTATCAGGCGTACTGTCTCGGGTACAGCCGCTCTGCTTTTGCAGCCTGCTCCCTCTCTTGCTGTGCTGTTGCCTCTATGCGACCACCGCCTCTTCCTCAGAACTGCACACGTCACTAGCGTGAACTTGAGTCCAGTCAGGGTCTAGCACCTCATAGTCCTCCACATAATCTTCCACCCATTCTTGACCCCTGCCTTCCTCGTCGGTCTGTACACTGCAGAAAGCCGCAGCAGTTGGTACCTGTGTTTCGTCATCATCAGAGACGGTGGTATTCCCATGTCCTCATCCTACAACATAAGTGGTTGGGCATCAGTGCATTCACTGTCTTCCACTTCTGGGGCAGGGCTATGTGGATGGACCAGGGAAACCCTGCCAGCAGAGTCATCAAAAAGCATAAGAGTCTGATGCATGACTTTGAGCTCAGGTTGCTTGGCTGCTTTGCAAGGGGGTGAGGTGAAAGACTGATGGGCATGGGCTGCAGGTTCCAACTCTGGGCTTTCAGCAGTGTACCGTGTGGGAGACAATGTGAAGGTACTGGAGGCCCTGTCAGCCACCCAATCTACTAGCGCCTGTACGTGCTCTGGCCTAACCATTCGTAGTGTGGCATTCGAGCCTGCTAAATAATGTGGAAGGCCCTGTCATCTACGCGAACCTGAGGAACGTGTTTCATTTGGGCGTGTAGCTGGCACAGTTCCACCACGTCCTCTCCCTGCAACAGGAGCTCCACCAACACCAGTAGCACCACCACCATGGCCACTTCCCTTTTTTGATGCTCTCCTCATTCTTTTCTGTAACCCAATGAAGTAACAGACAGATTTAATAAAACTTGTTCCCTGACAGGTATGCCGTGCCCGTGTCATAAACAGAAAAGATTGGTTTTGGTCACACCTCTATATGACAGATTAATTTATTACACTGTGTGGCCTGCCCAATAGGCCCTGGCAACGTGGTAAAGATAAAAGATTGGCAGAGGACTGGGTGGGAGATACTGTGAAGGAACTGGCGCCACTGTCAGCCACCCAATCTACTATCGCCTGTACTTGTTCTGGCCTCACCATCCGTAGAGCGGCATTCGGGCCTACCAAATAACGCTGCAGGTTCTGTCGCCTACTTGGACCTGTAGCTGGCGCAGAACGGCAACGTCCTCTCCCAGCAACAGGAGCTCCACCAACACCACCACGACCATGTATTTGCGTTCACTTACCAAACTAACAGATGGTTTATCTCAGGTGTCAATTTAACTGTCAAAAGTCAACAATTAAGTTCACTATACAGTCAGGCAGTGCCCGTGTCATAAACAGAATACATTTCTTTAGGTCACACAACAGTGTAACGGAGCAATTTAATACAATTACTTTACTATCCACAAAAATTAGATTTTTCAAACCAACAATGTAACAGCAGAGGTTAACGGTTTAATTTGACTATCAGAAATGCAATATATACTGCAAATTTGCTATCTACCACAAAACCGGTATTTTTGCAACCAACTATGTAAATGCGGAGTTCCACAGGTTACTTAAAATGACTGAAATACAGGTTAGGCCTCAGATCTGCTATGTAGCACAAAACCAGTGTTTATTGCAACAAACTAAAGAAATGCAGTATGTCACCCCAAAAATTATAAAACAGTTTTTTCAGCGTTGTATGCAAACGTGCTCTGTGGCACAACAGTACGGGTTTATTCCACCAACTACAGAACTGCACTATGTCACCGCAAAATGTTAAAATAGGTAATGTAGGGGGACTTGACCTGCCAGAAAAAAGGAATTTTTCCTCCACTGAGCTAACAAAAATAATTAGACTGAT
The DNA here is from genome assembly GCA_033119425.1 of Bufotes viridis. Taxonomy (NCBI): domain Eukaryota; kingdom Metazoa; phylum Chordata; class Amphibia; order Anura; family Bufonidae; genus Bufotes; species Bufotes viridis. The sequence goes on along the minus strand of CM065593.1, from coordinate 292,350,757 downwards.
GTCCCTGGCAGGCTGGCACACATGCAGATCACATGCAGTTCCAAGGACACTGCAGTTGCTAAAATGGCCGCCCACCCCCACCTCAGTAACAGATGGATTAAAAATTATTTTGCAGTATCACTGGGCTCAGGGCTGGGTACAAATATGTAGCATAGCACCCTCAATAATTGCTGTAGTTTGAAGAGTTAACACCACCAAGTTCAACAGATTTCTTACTAAATCTCTCCCTGAGAGCACCAGCAGCAGCCTGTCCCTACATTAAGAATAGCAGAGTGACGTGCGGCGCTACGTTTATCCAGCTTAAATAGAGGCCGGGTCACATGCTGCACTTATAATACAATATCAGCCATGCCAATAGTAGGCATCGCTGTGATGGCTTCTTAGGGCAAAGTAGTGAAACGCTTGTTGATTGGCTGCCCTGCAGCGTTTCAAAAAGCGGGAAGAAATCGCCAAACAACGAACTGGAACCCAGAACCTTGTTCTGGTCCAGGTGTGAAATACCGTAATGTTCTGTGAAAAACCCGAATTTTACAGTTCGGGTTCGCTCAACCCTATATATGGAGAAAAGTATTGGGACACACATATTAATCACTTAACCCAGGTGTTCATTCAGCCCCTTTGCTACAGGTTTATAACATCCAGCCCCTAGCCATGCAGTCTGTCATTACCACAGGTGTATAACATCCAGCCTCTAGCCATGTAGTTTGCCAATACCACAGGTGTATAACCTGCCTTTACAAACAGTTGTGAAAGAATGGCTTGTTGTAAAGAGCTCCCCAAATTCCATTGGTTCTGCAATAGGATGTCACCACTGCCACAAGTCAGTTCTTGAAATGTTTTCTCTCCTAGATATTCTGCCATGACCTGTAAGTGAAATTACACAGTTACAGAGCTCGGTCACTAAGCGAAGATATTTCAGGAAGTGACTTGTGGCAGAGGTGACATCCTATTACAGGATCACACAGAAAGCCTTTCCACAAGAGAAAATACTTTTCTCCATATAGTGTATATTATATCAGCAGACAGCAATCATCACACATGGTAAGATAAGATACAGTGGCTCACCAGACATTAAGGTAAACCACGCTTCCTTCTTTGTGTCCTGTTTATTTAGTGGGCTGAGTTCTAATGCTGTGGTTTTTGTACTGCGACTAGAGATGAGTCGAATTCGATCAGAATTTGAAGATAAATTCGATTCGCCTAGAAGCCGAATTTCCTTGTACTTCTTGTTAGCGAACCAATTTAACCTGAAATAGTATAAAAAACTAAAAAATTCAAACTTACCTCCTCCATTTGCTCACCATGGGCCACCAGCCACCATCTTGCTTGAAGAACTCGGCCGAAATCCCGTGCCGCGAGAGATTACATCATCATGCCAGCATGATGACGTAATCTCACGCCGCACAGGATATCAGCTGAGATCTTCAAGCAAGATGGTGGCGGTAAGTTTGATTTTTTTTTTTTTTTTTTTTATGTTTATTTTACACTCAGATGCCATGATCATGTATGAATGCGGCATCTGAGGGGTACAATGACGAGGGCGGCTCTATCACATCTCCCTGTCATTGCACCCGGTACTTACAAAAAAATGAACAAAAAGCTAATTTTTGGGTGAAATTCGGCGAATCAGCCTAATTGAACTTTTAAGAAATTTGCTCATCTCTAACTGCGATAAGTCCTGGTATCATATTTATGAATTCCCCTTGTTTCTGATGAAGTTTTTATGTAACAAGTTTAGTTTTTTGTTTATTGTGCTTCTTCCAATCCAATGTATGCTTATGGTGCAGAATGTTCACATATAGGGGATCATTTATGACCAGATATATGCCATTTTTGTGGCGTATACTGTATCTGGCACAGATTCTGTCACGCACCATGGTGCGGCAGAATCTGTGACCTCTTCCCCGCTCACTCCAGGTATAAAAGACTGGGCATGGCATGTGCAGGGAAGGGGGCGGGCTGACTGGCCAGTCTCATTCATAATTTTCAATGTCTGGTTTAGGTGTAGAAAATGGACTAAAGGTAAGCCAGCTAGGAAGCTGTCTTACAATTAGAATCGGTGCTGGATGCGACAACATTATGTAGAGGCCAGTGCCTCTACTTAACTTCACCGATCCACCGCCAGCTATAGGCTATAGAACTAATAAGTTTAATACAGGGATGCCCAACCTGCGACCCTCCAGCTGTTGCAAAACTATAATTCCCAACATGCCTGGACAGCCTACAGTTATTAGGAAATGCTGGGAGTTGTAGATTTGCAACCACTGGAGGGATGCAGGTTGAGCATCCCTGGTTTATATACATTGACGGTAGGAAGGTAGGTAGGGTAGGTAGGTATGTATTATATCTGCAATTACAAATGTAGCATTAGTTAACTGAATATTAATTGGGTTGTGCTATAGCATGCCTATACTGTTTGCATAGTGCAGAACACTTGCGCTGTGCATACGGTGCACAGATGTGTGGCATGCTGTGCTATTAACGTACCTTATATGGTGGTTGCTACAGTACATCTGTATTTAACACACTGCACATTTTAAGCAGCATGTGATTCTATAACGTGAACATAAAGAAAAAAATTCTCTGCTTTCTGTCCTCTACCTGGACATCCACCCTAGTGTGCTGGGAAATGGGGGTGCCATTCAATGGTTCATCTCAGGCAGCGAAAGGCTAGGTGCACCCCTGCTCACAGAGAAGCCCTGGAGGAAGGCCTCAAAAATAGTTTGTAATTGGCTGAGAAGACATTTTGCTGCATGTCGAGAGGAATCTTAAAGCAGAGAAAGATTTGTAAGGATGGGGGTGAATAGTTGGAACAGGAGTAGCAGAAGATCAGTTAGATCAGTATCACTTATTTCTTATTTTACACCATGCAGAGAACTTTTTAAAAACGTTAAACTGCTGGGCAACCCCTTTAAATTCCAAGTCCACAATCATTCAGTCTTGACGAGTTGCTGTAAAAAAAAAAAAAAAATTAAGAGGAACAAGGCAAAATATACAAGACATTTTCGACATATGCATTTTATTAATTGTAACAGATACTTCATATTTCTCCGGTGTCACTATTCTAAAACAATATAGTGCCCCATAAATATATCCAACCCGATCAACAGTAAGCACTTAAAAGTTATTTACTGTGTCACGGTAATTGAAATCAAGCTGAACTACTTTCAAAATAAGATTGATATTATTAAGTGGTATCATTAGCCTCATCTGAGCTGCCTCGCTACGGAAAAAAGTGCATCTAACGAGGGGGTTTTCATTTAACTCATACTTTCCTATAGAGAGAAAAATGACGGCAAACATAAATAATACTTTATTCAAGATATTCAAATCGCAAATTGAAAAGTCAGTTGTCCTCTTCAAAGGGCACCCTGTAGCATATTATACTCAGCAGACGTTATTGTCATTTCCAGCTGTGTTGGCTTTATAATGGACACTCTACTTATTAAGTGTGACGGACACTGCATGCCAGGGTTTTTGATATCATCTAAACTGACAGGCTTTTTGTCATAATATATCTCTTTTGTTGCGAGCCAAGAAGAAAGCGGAGAAGAAAAGAGATGCTTGGTAAATTCTGTTAGCGAGAACGACACTACCTGCAAAACAAAGAATGGAGGGAGAATCATTTTGAGTTGTGTAACCTACAAACAGTCAATTGCTAGAATATGAAAGTTCCATTTGCTAGCCCACTTTAAAGATAAATACCTATTTAGTAATGTATATGCGCTAGCGGAGTGTTAAATGGTTTGTTGAAACCTATTAGGGTACACAAGATGATAAACATAAATTATAGCTAATATACTGCACCAGTGATTTTAAACATAAAAATTACTGACACTGTAAAAACACACTTGAGTCACCGTAGCAGCATAATAGCACTAATCCCTGTTTATCCAACCGTGTATTTTTCAAAAACAACACAAACCTCTAATAAATGGTTTGGCTTCACCTTGACAACTTATGCGGGTTATTGCCTTGTTCATGCCTGGATAACCATGTGTTATGACTTAAATGTTCCTTAATATCAATTTATAGCTTAAAGAAAAAAAAGATTGAATAACACACTGTACATATGGTTCAATTTATTACTGCAGAACAATCATTTCAGATTGAAGATATTTTCACTTGATGTCTCTCCTAGAAATCCTGTTCGGTAGAATTCTCAGTAAAGCAGATTTTTTATGTAACAATAAATGAAGCCAAGACAGATAATTGCCACAAAGATTTCCAGAAGATGGATCTATTTGGCTTATTCTTCAATCAAGAGATTTCTTTAATACTGCTTTTATTTCTGAATTTTCATTCCTCTAATTTGATTTTACAGTAGCTGAGGGAATTTATCAAAGTCATTTCCAGTTTTTTTGCATCAGTATTAAAGTTACTCTGGTTTTCACAGCAAATATTTTGTTAAGATGCAATATTATAGTTGCGGTTATTATTCCTGTGGTCCCTCAAATCATGATGAAAAGCTTCAGCAAATATTAATAAACTGTCTTGGCTTGCATACTCATGCGAGATGCAACTCAAGCAAACCATGTGAATTTAGGAAGAAAAACCTTAGGTTTCAAACTTTAATAGGAACATAACATTACTCATAATTTGTAAGATAAAGATTTTAACTATCTGATAATCTAGTAATCAAGGGCATTGAGGTAAAGCTGGGTTCACATGTAAGTCTACATGTACAGTCCCACAGTTGCTTGCCATGGATTTTGCCATTTTTTTTGTAAAAATGATTTTGATCAAATCAAAAACAGCACATGTGAACTCAATTAAGGGATAATTTGCATGATTGCACCTGTAGGGCAGCATTGAGATGCCTTTCCACTCCTTACTATGGAGTCATATGCACTCATTGTGCCACTGTTTGGTGCCACCATATATCAATGTATTATGGAGATATCATACCCTACTGGCAATAAGTATGGCTGTAATACAGTGCACAGTTTACCGGTTGTTGTGGTTTTCCAGTGTCAACTGAGAACAAACTGTTAATGCTAGTTTTAAAGGATTAAGCAGCTTGTTTAAACTGCCCGTCAACTCGGAAGTGAGCGTAATTACAAGTACTTTGCTGCCGCTGCAAGGGAGACGATAAGTAGTGTATTGAACAGGAAGCATTGCTCGCGTTGGAGCACCACCTCCTCTTCAAATAGCTGATTGGCGGGGGTTCCGGGTGTCGAAACCTCGCCGAACAGATATTGATGACCTATCCTGAGGATAGGTCATCAATATAAAGCCTCTGCACAACCCTGTTTAATGTTAGTGTTTAGCGCAAACTGTGCCAAGCAAATGTTTCAAAGGTAACATGCAACACATTTGCAGTAAAAATTCATAATTTACTTAGAACTTAGCAAATTTGACAAGTAATGAGAAAATTCGGTGAGGTCCCCAAGGAGATAAAGTTTAAGTCATGTATCAAGTGTAAGCAATGAAAAAGGTAGAAACTCCTGGCACATATCTACACAAAGGTTTGATTTCTGACAATTTGCCAGAACAATATTTACCAAATTTATTTAGAGATGTTGTTTTTAACAAATTTTATGCAAATCACTATCTCCTCCTCTTACCCTAGGTACACACCTAAGCGTTTTACAGCGTGTTCAAACGCGCTGTAAAACGCACAACATGTGAAAAGCCATGCTTCCCTATGGGCATGGTTCACATTTGGGCGTTTTACAGCTGTCGCTTCTACTTGAGCTTCTTTAGGGCGTTTTTGCGCGCGTTTCCATCCATAGGATTGTATTAGAACGCGCAAAGATGAAGAAATGCGCGTTTTCTGTTCCAAAAACGTCGCCGGCTCGTTCTCCGACGACGCATCCGCAAGAGCAACACTCTACACACCATTGCTGCCACTTGCGTTTGTCTCCTAAACTCCATAGAAATCCACCAAATTAACCACACCAAACTCCAACAGTACAACACTCTCAAACACACCTAATCAATAAAAATCTCAATTTGGCAAACATTCAACACCTTTCATATAGGTAGGCCTGCATTTTTAGTGGATCTTGCACCTGTCAATCACAAAAACGCGCGAAAAACGCGCGTTCATTAATGACAAAAACGCGCATACAATCGCGCATTTGTCGCGCGTAAAAACGCTTGAAAAAACGCACGCCTGCAAAACGCTTAGGTGTGTTCCCAGCCTTAGGGTGTGTTCACATCCACGTTGGAATGTCTATTTGGAGCCTCTGGCACAAATTCACAGCATGTTGGGCTATTTTGTCTGGTAAAATGACAGACACATGAGGAAAACCCAACAAACCCTATTATAGTCAATGGGGTCCATCAGGTTCTGTTAGTGTCTGTTACGATCCTAAGATGGAGCAGAACAATGGAAATAGCAGAGATGTAAAAGCCTTAGACTGGCATAAAATACTCCAGTTAGTAGATTGGGGCCAAGGTATTGATATTAAATGAGATAGACAACATGAAGTCCTGATGAGTGGAACAATGCTATTCTAAAAATCATCCACTACATATTCACAAGGTACTACTCTGGAACCTAAGATGTACAGTGTTATCGGCAAATGTGCAGAGGTGTGCTATCTGATAATGCCTTTTGGTCTGTTTTCTGAACTTGCTAATAAAATCTACCTGTGACCTGTGCCAGTTTTCCTCAAATTGCCTCAACCCATTGCTTTGTCTGACCAATATGCAGAGCACTTGTCCTTTACTGCACTTCTGGATTCTTGGCTTGATCTCAATCGGCTTTTAAAGATTATTCATGACCTTGGTAGTCAATCTGACAATCCAGTGGCTACAGTATATCTCCTTAACAGCCTGAGCTGTTCTTAACAGCATTTACAAAGCATTAAAAAAATTGCTTAATGGCAGCCACATGGGCCATAGACACAATGGACAGGAGGGGACCCTATTGACTTAGTCAATGGGCGCCTGATCCGTTGTTTTTTTGGGGAATGAATAAAACAGATCAGGCACCACTGACTTAATGATTTTCATGCCTCATCAGGTTTGTTCAGTTTAGATTTAATACAACTGGATGCGGCTAAAACTGAACCATCACAATGTAGTAAATGCAACAGATCCTTTTAATTCAGGTTTTGAGATCTGCTGGTTCTCAAAACCTGAATTAAAAAATGTAGATGTAGCCTTACATGGGAGAGTTCTCTAGGCATGCTGTGTGACCTGTGCAGAGGTAACTTTAAAAGGAAAGAATAGATAAGATTTGACAATGACAGAGGTGAAAGAATTATAGGCAGGATTAGAATGAGTTAACTGCAGTAATTTGTGCAAACCAATAAGTGGCGCCAGTTATTAGACATAGTGGCCAGTGCAAAAACTGCAGGATTTTTTGTTTTAGTTTAAATATAAAAAGTGACATGGAAAATTAAAAATAACATCATCAAAAGTTCTTTAAAAATATGTTAAACAAGAAAGAGGGATTTAAACAGCAGGTCATTTTCTGATGACACATTCCCTTCAAGGAGCTGAGATAACAAACTCTTTAATCCTGGCCATACTGCACGAAATGTCAGTGATTAACTCACTGCGCCTGGCCAGCGTGATGACGCAATGATGTCATTAAGTCACCGTGCGTGATTTTGTATGGTGTCTTCAATCAAGATGCCCTCGACGGTCTCTTCGAGAGTAAATGGATAAGGCGTTTTTTTTTAGCCGGATTAATCCCTGAAAGGCCTTAATTTTAATCTCGGGCGCTGTGATTAGTGAGGAACGTGACATCTGAGATTGCCGTCCCCCATTATTATACCTGATACATACAGTACAAAAGAACGTTTCACAAAGCGAATTTATTTGTGAAATTCGGCGAAGCTCATCACAAATGATCAGACAGATGTTTTGCCTATACGATTATCAGAATATACTACTACATCTTACTGTAGCTTGAAGATAACATTTAGGATGCATCCAAATAAGGGTTGTTGTTAGAGCCTTATCAGATGCCAGAATGTGGTTCTCAGGACAGCACATATAGCATATATAGTTTTGTGGGAAAATATTCAGTAAAACTTGTAATTCTTTTTTATTAGTTATTGATAGCATTCTACAGTATGTGTAAGTGTGCATACAGAGATAGCCGTCATTCCCTGAGAGATGTACATAGGGAGGTGATGGGAAGCAGGAGGGGCTGTGTGTGCCTGCAGGCAGCCCAGTGAGGGTATACCCTCATCACTCTGTAGACAATCGTGCGGACACCGAGCGGAAGTACAACTAAGGCACAACGGTAAGAGAGAAAACACACGTGCTACTCTGATGAGACGCCGCTGATCGGAGACCTGCCACTACAGAGAGAGACCCCCGAACCGAGGGGAGAACACCGCAACTAGGGGAGCCCAGTCACCTTATGCTTGGGTAAGATCGACCCTGTATTTTTATTTCTAAAGCCTATCTAATAGTAGTGACGGGACGCCGTCACATACTAAACAGAGCGGGACGCTGCTCCGGACATTCAACAAATAGGAGGATCCCTAACCTACAATACCCACAGACCTACTAGTATGTGGACATGAAGTAAGGACTGTACCCATCAGAGATTTTTAGCGCTATTTATGGTAGAGATCCAACCTATCCATTATTTGATTAATACCTACCACAGGATTTATACGATCAGCGCACCATTAATAACAGACTGCACTTGTTTGGGATTACTCATGTATGCCACAATGGGATAACACCAGTGGGTTCCCTATGAACATTAGCCATTTATTGTGATTATTATATCCCACATGGACTATTGCTGATTTTATTTATATTTATTTTATTTATCTGTGCATTTATTAAATTTATCTTTCTATATGGCCCTTATCCTTTGAGTGTGCCCAGCTATAATATAATACTTTTTACATTGGTTTGGTGGGTGTGTTTGGCCAGCGAGGTGCACCTCATCTGATCCCACTTATCCTTGTGCGACTTGTTGTTTTTCCTACATAGGGAGGTGATACCAGTGATTTATAGCTTTCTCTGTGTAAGGCTACTTTTACACTAGCAGCAGCCTTCTTCGGCCGGCTGTTCCGGCGAGTGAATCCATGCTGCCGCTAGTGCACACGTGCCGCTGGAGGTCCAGTCCGGCCCCATTGACTATAATGGGGGCAGCCGGAGTTCTGGCGGCAGCACGGCAAACATGCTGAGAGGCGCCGGAAAAAAACTACGACAGAGATATCGATCAGTCACTGGGAGCTATACACAGGGGAGATGTTACCAGTGATTGATAGCATTCTCTGCGTAAGTGTGTATACAGAGATAGCTGTCAGTCACTGAGAGCTGTACACAGGGGAGGTGTTACCAGTAGTGGTGATCGAGCACCAAAGTATAATGGAAGTCAATGGGAGACAACCAGGCACCCTCTGCTCTGAAGAGGGGAGGGTGCCTGATCCATTGAAAAAGGTCAGAATGTGACAAAAACACGAATTTGATCGGGAACAGCATGAGGATGATGTCTGGATGCATCTAGGACTTCCAGGTCGCTGTTGGAAACCATGTTTTCCGTGTTGTATGCCACTTTTACAGACTGACAAAAATACCCACAACCCCCCCCCCCCCCAAAAAAAAATCAATTTCACAGGAAAAAATGTTAGGAAACATTCTTTCCTGTATATTCAATTGTATGTAAAGTGCAAGTGCTGCAAAAAATTACAAGGAACCAGCACTGCAATACACCCTTTGTTGCACATAAAGGAGGGCATCATACATACTTGAAAAAGTATCATTGATGGCCTGCTGGTGACCCTCCGAAACATTAGGGGCGAGGGCCTGCTGCTGAGCATTGCAAAAAATGATGGTCGAGTGCCTGCTGCTTAGCTGACCATTGAAAAAATGATGGGCGAGTTCCTGCTGCTGAGCTGACCCTCTCAAATATTGTAGGTGAGGGCCTGCAGGTGAGCTGACCCTTTAAAATATTGTAGATGAGGGCCCGCAGGTGAGCTGACCCCCTCAAATATTGTAGGTGAGGGTCTGCAGGTGAGCTGACCCTCTCAAAGATTGTAGGTGAGGGCCTGCAGGTGAGCTGACCCTCTTAAATATTGTAGGTGAAGGCCTGCAGGTAAGCTGACCCTCTCAAATATTGTAGGTGAGGGCCTGCAGGTGAGCTGACCCTCCCTGAAGAGGGACATGAGGAGATCTTGTGCACTGATTCCCAAACTCTTCAGCATCCACAGTCAGAAGACGATGACAGTGGGGAATGGCAATTAGTTTTTCATGAGGTGGATAATGTGGATGAGACACAGTTGTCAATAAGTGAGGGTCCTGTTAGGTCAACAACACAAGTCAGGAGGATGACCCGAGTGAGGAAGTGGAAGAGGTGGTGGTGGACGATGGCATCACTGACCCAACCTGGGAAGGTGGCAAGCCAAGCGAGGACAGCAGGACAGAGGGGGAGGGATCCACAGCACCGCAACAGGCTGGAAGAGGCTGTGGGATGGCAAAATGGAAGAAGGTGGGCCACACCAAATAGGCCCGCGTACAGATGTCCTTAACCCAGGCCTTTGAACGTCAGCGCAAATACCCAACCACAAACCCACAGGCCATAGCACTAAATGCACACTTTTAAAAATTGCTGGCCCTCGAAATGTTGCCATTTTGGCCTGTGGACACCGAGGCTTTCCTCAGCCTCATGGCGGCGGACATCCCTCGTTACTCAGTCCCCAGCCGCCACTATTTTTCTCAGTGTACCGTGCCCGCATTACACCAGCAATACCCGTAACATCACCTGTGCCCTGACCAACGCAGTTATTGGGAAGGTCCACTTAACGACTGACACACTGACAAGTGCTTTTGGCCAAGGATGCTACATTTCCGTGATGGCACACTGGGTGAATCTTGTGGAGGCCTGTAACTAGTCATACCCTAGGATAGCACAGGTGCTACCAACGCCAAGGATTGTGGGCCCCCGTTTCATCAGGATTTTCACCACCACCTACATTAGTTGCAGCCTTATCCTACTCCACTTCCACCTCTGAATTCTCATCTTGCAGCACCAGTTAGTCATCAGTAAGTAGCTGGAAGCAGTGTAGCACGGGACTGGGGAAGCGGCAATAGGCCGTGCTGAAACTCATTTTCTTAGGTGACAAACAGCACACTGCCGCAGAGCTGTGGCAGGGTATACGGGACCAGACTGAGCTGTGGCTCTCGCCACTCAACCTACAACCAGACATAGTTGGTTGTTGTGTCTGATAATGGCCATAACTTGGTGGCAGCTTTGGAGCTTGGCAAGCTCACACACATGGCAATCATACAGCATATATGTCCCATGCAGAAAAAACATCCCAAACTTATACATTAATATACCTAAAAACATAACACACAAGAGTGGAGGTAAACCAATGGCATGGCCTGTTAAATGAATTAACTCATAAATAACCAAATAACCATAACATTTTTTACAACCATAATAACAATAATAATACTAACAATAATACAACCACAAACCATAATAATAATAGAACAGAATGTAATTGCGGATAAATTTACAGCTGACAACGCTGGCAGCAGAGTACGTAGTTCCTTGTGCAATCCAGGAGGGGAGATGAGGGGAACACACAGCAGAGGCAGAAAAGCAGAGGCAGGAAAACACTCTCCAAGGCCTGGAACAGTTTCATGACACCACGCCAGCACCCTCACCCTGATATGCGGCCTAGTGTCACAAGGCAGGTTAAAAATTTGGAAGATGTAAAGAAGTACATAGCAGACCGTATCAGCATCCTCAGTGTTCCCTCTGTGCCTTACAACTATTGGGTGACCAAGCTGGATACGTGGCACAAACTGCCACTCTACGCCTCAGAGGTGCTGGCCTGCCCTGCCGCCAGCGTTTAGTAAGATCGGGTATTTAGTGTTGCCGGGGGCATAATAACTGATAAGCGCGTCCATCTGTCAACTAAAAATGCTGACAGGTCGACTCTTATAAAAATGAACAAGGCCTGGATTTCCCCTGACTTCTCTACTCCTCCATCATATCAACATGCTTTTTAGGCCTCATGCACACGATCATATGTGTTTTGAGGTCCGCAATCCGAAGATTCGCAAAACACGGATGCTGCTCCGTGTTCCGTTTAGCAATTTACGAAACGCAGCCCATCGTAGAAATGCCTATTCTTGTCTGCAAAACGGACAAGAATAGAAAATGCTCTATTTGTTTTGTGGGGCCACGGAACGGAGCAACAGATGCGGACAGCCCACGGAGTGCTATCTTTATCTTTTGCAGCCCCATTGAAGTGAATGGGTCTGCGCCCGAGCGGCAAAATATGCCGTACGACAAAAATTCCGGGTAGCAGAAAATTCCGGAACACAGGCCCTCACATATAATTTTAACAGGGTCAACTCACCTGCAGGCACTCGCAATTCATGTTTTTTAGGGTCATCTCACCTGCAGGGCCTCACATATAATGTTTTAGAGGGTCAGCTCACCTGCAGGCCCTCACATATAATATTTTAGAGGATCAGCTCACCTGCAGGCCCTGGAGAATTATGTTTTTTTAGGATCAGCTCACCTGCAGGCACTTGCAATTCATGTTTTTTAGGGTCAGCTCACCTGCATGCCCTCATATATAATGTTTTAGAGGGTCAGATCACCTGCAGACCCTCACATAGAATGTTTTAGAGGGTCAGCTGATCCGAAGGCACTCACAAATGATGTTTTAGAGGGTCAGCTGACCAGAAGGCCCTTTCAAATGTTTTTGAGGGTTAGCACACCTGGAGGCCCTCAGCTACATTCTTTTACTCAGTTTTATCGCGCCCCGGGCCACGGCCTCTGCGTGCACCATCAGCATCACAGCCATTTCCACAGCCCTTACTGGCCACCTTCTTAATATTAAATGTTATATATGCTTAAAAGTATGTCTCACGTACAGTAGCGTAGGATTTGTAAGTGTATGCGCCAATAAATTAAAAAAGGCATTTGCGATGCGCACACATTACACAGGAGAGTTAGCCCTAATAGTGTCACAGACTAGCATACACCGTCTACGGATAAATTACAGTATATGTCAGTGATATATATATTAAACGCACACACAATAGATGTGGCACAAATTATTTAATTTTGCCCTACAGACACTGTTTTCTGATGTAGTACAGAATTTGTCACAGAAAGACACACAGTATGGACACTACATTAGGCCCAGATTATTTACATTTGCGCAACAGAAACTGTTTTCAGATGTAGAACAGTATATGTCACAGAAACCCACAGAATATGGACACTATATTAGGCCCCAATTATTGGAATTTGTAATACAGACAATTTTTGCAGATGTAGTACAGTATTGGTTACAGAACGCCACAAATTATGGACACTATATTAGGCAAAGATTATTGGAATTTGTAATACAGACACTGTTTGCAGATGAAGTACAGTATTTGTCACAGAAAGCCACACACTTTGGAGATTAGATTAGGCCCAGATTATTTAAATTTGCGCTAAAGACACTGTTTTCGGATGGAGTACTATGTATTTCACAGATAACCACACACTATGGACACTAGATTAGGCACAGATTATTTAAATTTGCGCTACAGACACTGTTTTCAGATGGAGTACAGTATTTGTCACAGAAAGCCACACACTATGGGTAAAAATATATTGCTGCTCTCAAACAAACACACAGTAGTCCTTAAAAGGACTTTTGGGTTATTGAAAAGCTTTCTTAGAATAAGAACCGTGAATTTCGCTCCCTAGTCCCTACACTGTCTTTCCCTTCCTACGCTCTGCTCTCCCTGACTATGACTGATCCGAGCACGTGTCATCGGGTGCTATATAGCATATAGACTCTTTCCGGCCAGCCAATCACTGTAATGCCAGTAGCTAACATGAATACCGCATTACAGTGAAGGGCATTATTTACCTGCACATTTATAGGCTGCTTAGAAGGCGCCAAAAGTACTGCCATGTGTCGAGCATAGCGATGCTTGAGCCAAACTGATATTCGGCCGAGCATGCATCACTAGTTACCAGTGATTGATAGCATTCTCTGTGTAAGTGTGTATACAGAGATAGCTGTCAGTCATTGAGAACAGTACACAGGGGAGGTGTTATCAGTGATGATTGCATTCTCTGTGTAAGTGTGTATACAGAGATAGCTGTCAGTCACTATGAGCTGTACACAGGGGAGGTGTTACCAGTGATTGATAGCATTCTCTGTGTAAGTGTGTATACAGAGATAGCTGTCAGTCACTGAGACCTGTACATGGGCAGACGTAAGTATAGAAATAGCAGAGATTTAAATGTATAAATGACATGTTTTACTGAATTGTTTCCCACTAAACCATATATCAATCTGCTGAGCTTCTCCTGCTCTATAACATGCTGTCTACACATTGCATTACATTTTGTGTTGACAGACATTTATTCTTTAAAGGGGTTGTTAGAATTATTTAAAATCTCCCCAAAAGCAACAATTGCGATAAAGAAAAAATAAAAAAAGGTATACTCACCAATTTCATCTCACCCCGCTTCAGGCTTCCTCCAGGCCTCCCTGGAGGGTTTTCTTAACTTGGTTGCAGCCTTTATGTGCCATATACCCCATATGACTGCTGTAGCCGATCACTGGTCACAGTGGTCTCATTGCATATATAGATGGGGGAGGGAGGGGGAATTAGGTGAGACATTCTCTTAGCATTTTATCACAATACCTGTCATTGAGAAACTTTTTTTTACCTGTCATTGAGAAACTTTTTGAATATCTTTGAAAACCCCTTTAACTTAGAGTTGGCAGAAAATGGTCAAGTTGGTAAACAAGCAGAAGTTGAAGCATGTGGCATCAGAAGAGGACATTGTTAATGAGTTTCTAGAAAGCTATAGAGCAAGTTTAATAGAAACAAAAATGCATACTTGATCAAACTGCATCACAATGGCAACAATGACTATATTATCTCTAGTGTTGAGCAAATCAAAGTCCATAAAGCTATCAATCCCTGGTAACACCTCCCCTGTGTACAGCTATCAGTGACGTACAGATATCTCTGTATACACACTTTCAGGGAAAATTTCCTCGTGCTTTGTTGTATCGATTTTCCCTGAAATGGTGTAAAAAGTAGAGAACAAAATCATACCTCATCCATTTGACACACCGGCCAACGTGATTCCGCACGGCGGTGGCTGGCACGTAGTGAGCAAATGGATGAGGTGAGTGTGATGTAGTTTTTTTAAAAAATTTTTACACTGTGTTATCAGATGCCGCAATTAGCTATGAACGCAGTATTTGAGGGGTACACCCACTACTTACAAAGAAATGCGCTACGAGATGAAGTAATTCGTCACAAAGGGAATTATTTTGCAGAATTTCCCAAATTATAACATTTTAATGACATTTTCCTAAATTTTACATTTTAATTTTTTCCCCTCTGTGCCATATTGTGCATTTATTGTATACAAGTATATTTAATTTTTTATGATTGCTTTTAATTCATTTGACTGAAATTCACTAATAATTCCGAAAACTTTACCATTATTAAAATAAGCTGCATTACCTTATCATATTCTACTTCAAATTTTCAATGAAACCTTTATGCTGACTTATAGACACTATAAATCATATTAACAAATAATTATTAGAGATTTCATTTAACAAGAGTCACACGTTTTAAGCTAATGGATTACTCCCCCCCCCCCCCCAATACATTTTATAGCATAAAAAGCAACATTTTAAAAAGGTCTCCATTAATCTTGAATAGATTTTTGATTTAAATTTACATCATAACCAGCGTGGAATTTAATTATGTGTGATTTCACGATGCATGTGACTTATTGTGGTTTCAAATTGACATGCTATTAACATTAGTATACTGTAGTTGTATGCTATTGAAATTTCCAGGAACAGTTCCACATTCTCTCGGCATACTATACCCCTTAAAATGTCCATAAGGATGGTAAAATTATCGTGTCAGTTTATATTTGGTGTCTTACAATAGAATAATTTTATACAATGTACAAAACTAATATACATGACATATAATTCTGTAAACTATGTTTAGCTGCTGGTAGTAAGTTAAAGTGTAAGAATGAGCACTACAGGCATTACATGCCATGATTACATCCATATTAAAGAGGTTCAATAGGTCATCAATATCTGACTGGCAGGGGTTCGACACTCGGCACCCCTTCAGATCAGATGTTTGATGAGGAGGCGGCTCTCTATGCGAGCACCCCTTCCTGGTCTTTACACTACATGTACTCTCCTGGGGAGCAGCGGCATAATGTAATTAAAAGTACTTGCTCCATTCACTTGAATGGTGTGAGTACCTGTTTTACACTGTACTTCCGAGATGAACTGCAGAGTAATGAACAGGAAGTGGCGCTTCAGGTTCATTTAGGAAAAATCTAGTAAACCGGCGCAGAGTGCCATTTTACAGCACATGTCCGCCGGAAAAAGCTCTAAAGAGGAAAAAGAAGGGTTCTCACATGACCCTGGAAGTAGGTATGGAGGCTTGCCTTGATTGGCTCCCAGGCAGACACAGCCTGGATCAGCCAATGAGTGCTGCAGCAGGCAGGAAGGTACCCTAGCAGAATGAGCCAAACATCATTCTGTGCTGGGCTATGAATGAGGGTGGGTAGGTCTTACAACATCTGCCAGAAGAACGATCTTAGGGAGTCAGGGACAGATAAAGTCACAATCAAGCTTGTATTCTACTGCCAGTGGTATTGAAGGGAAAGGCTAGAATTACAAAGAAGTCGAACTGTATGTGTGTAGAATAGGGACAGGCATGGAAAGCTGTCTCTTCCCATTTTAACAAAAACATTATCTGTGAATGATAGCATGATACACCTCAATCTGTTTCCGTTTATTTTTATCTCCACACGGTTCCAAATTTTTTTGAGGGGGGGGGGGGGGTTTGTAGAGTTTATTAAAAGCAGCATATATTTGATTACTACACTAAAACATAGAGTAGCTCACAACATTATCTGTGAGTGATAACGTGATATTAGGCCCCAGTCCATTTCCATTTATTTTTATCTCCACATGGTTCAAATTTATTATATTTTTTGGGGGGAGGGGGTTGTTGAATTTATTCAAACCATCATATAGTTTATTGCTACACCAATACACAGGGTAGCTAACAAAATTATTTGTGAGTGATAACGTGATATTAGGCCTCAATCTGTTTCTGTTTACGTCTATCTCCACACAGTTCAAATTTGTTATATTTTGGGGTTGTTGAATTTACTAAAACCAGCATATACATGAATATGTGTAAAAAATGCAGGACAGTGCACAACATTATCTATGTGTCATAATGTAATATTATGCCTAAATCATTGTGTTTCTGTCTCCAGGCACTTACAGTGTTTGGTGTGGTGGTGGGGAGTGGGAGTAAAAAATTGCATAGTATTTTGTCAACTTTTTTTATCTGAATATTTTAACAAGCAAAAGACATTGGGCACAAATCCATTAGTAGTGTAGATACTGCAGTATTTCCAAAGTCAACTGTTGGTAGTAGTGTCTTAAAGGTGGCAGCCAGTTACCGCAACATGAGTTAGTCCATTCTCTAGGTCCCCTTGTGGCAGCCAGGCCACATCCAAGGGCAGTACAGTGTCTTTCACATCGTCATCATCTCTTTCTGCAACAACTAAGCGACCAGCAATCCGAGAGTGTGCCACCTTAATTCCCACCTGGCCAAGTTAGGGTTCAGTTGCTGCCATACCGTTTGGTTGAGTCTGATGCCATTAGGGAGCTTATGGCGTCTGCAAAGCAAACCCTGCCTTGTACTCTCTCACATGGCGGGCAAAGTGGGCCGCTCCCTACGATTCTCACTGTGCGGCAAGGTTCATGCCACGGTGGATACCTGGAGCAGCTCTTAAGGGCAGGAACAGTACATGTCTTTCACTGGCCACTGGGTCAAAGTTTTATTTTTTCCGTTAGCAGCATCCCAGCAATGAGACCAGGTCCTTTTGATCCCCCCTCACGATTGTTTCGGCCTGGCTCCCACAGCAGCCACTTATCCGCCTCCTCCATGGACACGATACAATCCCCAACAGCAATAGGGCACAGGGTCATTCGCACTCCCCTTCCTTCCTATCACATGTGCCAATTTAAGCGTTGCTACCTCGTGTTGGAGCTAATCTGCCTTGGCTAGAGTTACCACACTGGCTACACAGTTGCTCAAATACATCAAGCAGCAAACATTCTTCTGGCTATCACCACACTGACTCCAACTGGAGAAGGTGGTCAGCGACAATGGTAGCAACATCCTAGTGGCCCCAAAACCTGGGGGAAATAACATATGCTCCCTGCATGGTGGGTGTCATCAACGTAGATGTGCAAAGTAGATGTGAAACGCACCTGGCTTGTACAAGGTGCTAGCAAAGTCCAGGAGATTGTTCAAGAATTTTAGCCTTCCTTACGTGGTGCGAGGAACTGTCTGCTGAACTTGCAGCAACAAAATGGCCTGCTGCTACACCACTTAATCCGTGACATGCCAACTCACTAGAATTCCACATTGCACATCCTCACTTTTAAAGCAAAATGGGGAAATTTTTTTGTGTAACGCCTATGTGGACCTATGGTAACTGGATCACAACTGCGGAGATGTATTGGTGACAGGCTACTCAGATTGGGGCTCAGACGTCACTCACAATCTGAACGGTGAGTTTGAGACCCCATACATCACAGCCAAAGTAACATGGACAAGTACACAATGGTTATTCCCTCATAACCTTCATACAGGTGAACTAATACGATTAGTAGTGGTTACTTGCTACTGAATGTCAGATCTGGTTAGCAGCGTTACACTGAACAGTCCAAGCTCCAACAGGGAGCTGTAGTATAAGGAGCAAGCTCCAGCCGGAGCAATACTTGCGGTAGGTGATTCAAGAGGGCTCGCTGAACGGAGGCTCTCCTGGGCAACGAGCGACGGTCAAGGAAGGAGAAGGTCTCTGAGGAGGTAGTGTGGCATCCAGCGGGGTAACAGATCCGGGAGGTACAGGCGTTCAACCCATGATTTTGGTACGCCATGTTGCCTCCCCAACACGCTTGAATAGCGCCTGGTTGTGGGGAGGAGCCGAGGCTCCTCAGAAACGACTTCCGCATTCCAGAGTGGAACGCAGGTGACGCAACAAGAGCAACAACTTCCGCATTCCACAGTGGAACGCAAGGAATCCGCCGCCGGACCAGGAGAGAGCCCATAGCGGCATTACAGTATCCCCCTTCAAAAAGGAACACCTCAAAGGTTCCTACCTGGAGCAGGACTCTCGGGGTACCTACGATGAAAAAGACAGGTTAGTCAGGTGGCATGCACATCCAGCGAATCCTCCCAGGAATCCTCAGATGGACCATATTCTTTCCAACGAATAAGATACTGTAGAGATGCCCCTCCCCTCCGGGAATCTAGTATCTTCTCAACTTCGTATTCTGTCTCTCCCTGAACCTCAACCGAAGGAGCAGGGAGAGGTGTTCTGAGAGGAAGGTGGTTGGGTTTAAAAGGTTTGAGTAGTGACACATGGAAAGAAGGATGGATTTTCCATTCAGGAGGAAGAGTGAGTCATACTGAGTCTTGGTTTAGGATCTTCTCAATGAAGATCTCCGACATACCACCGCCCTAGTTTCCTAGAGGGTATACAGGGGCGGAGGTTTTTTGTAGATAACCAAACTTCATCGCCTATTTGGTACGTAGGGGGAACAGAGCGGTGGATATCGTAATGTTTTTTCTGCCGTTCCTGGGCTTCTTTGATGTTAGCTCGTACACTTTGGAAGATCTCCTTTAGGCGATCAAGGTAGTTTTCTACTGCGGGAACGTCACCAGTTGTGGCGAAAGAAGGCAACGCGGTAGGGTGAAACCCGTAGTTAGCATAAAACAGAGACTGTTGAGTGGATGCATTAGTAGTATTGTTGTGTGCAAACTCAGCAAAGGGTAGTAACTTGAACCAATCGTCTTGGAGATGACTACAGTAGCATGTAATATATTGTTCCAAACATTGGTTTACTCGCTCTGTTTTCCCATTAGTCTGGGGATGGTAAGCCGTTGATAGTCTATGGTCGATCTGAAGGGACTTGCATAAGTCCTTCCAAAATTTGGAGACAAATTGGCTGCCTCTATCAGAGATAATTCTGTAAGGTAAGCCGCGCAGTCGGAGGATTTGTCCTAGAAAGGCGTGAGCCGTCTCTTTAGCTGTGGGTAACTATTTTAACGTTGTAAAATGGGCCTTCTTGGTTAGTAGGTCGACAGTGACCATGATGGTATTATGACCACCTGAGCGAGGTAGGTCAACGATAAAATCGAGTGACACCACCTCCCAAGGTCTGTTGGGTATGTCCAAGGACGTAAGTAACCCATATGGACACCTCTGATTGGTCTTGGTGGTTGCACATGTATCACATGTGGTTATGTATTCGTGAACGGAGTTAGACATACCTGGCCACCAGAAAGTTCTTTGTATCAGCTCAAGGGTTTTATTGATCCCGGGTGACCCGCTAAAGGGGCATCATGTAGCATACGGATGATTGAGGTTTGTGCTCGTGGTGGCACATAGAGTTTGCCTTCCTTAAAAAAACAAGCTCCAGCCGGAGCAATACTTGCGGTAGGTGATTCAAGAGGGCTCGCTGAACGGAGGCTCTCCTGGGCAACGAGCGACGGTCACGGAAGAGAAGGTCTCTGAGGAGGTAGTGTGGCATCCAGCGGGGTAACAGATCCGGGAGGTACAGGCGTTCAACCCACGATTTTGGTACGCCATGTTGCCTCCTGACACGCCTAAATAGCGCCTGGTTGTGGGGAGGAGCCGCGGCTTCTCAGAAATGACTTCCGCGTCCAGCGTTGAACGCAGGCGCCGCAACAATAGCAACGACTTCCGCGTTCCACCGTGGAACGCAAGGAAGCCGCCGCCGGACCAGGAGAAAACCTATAGCGGCATTACATTTTGTCCCTCCGAAATGGTGAGCAAAATAACGGTATTGCTAGGAAATACAGTGTACGCAGCTTGCCACAGCTTTCGGTGAACGGACGCCTGCTGCCAGAAGGCTGCTTCTCCAGTCTCCGTAGCGCCACGCATCTCCTGCCACCACAAGCAGTCAGAAGCCGCAGTAATATACATTTTAGTCTCCTCAACATGATGAAGCACTTTTTCCACGCATTGCATCAGATTCAGGCCTAGATAAACTCTGGCCAGTCTCTGGCACATACCCTGTTCTCTGACCACAAGGATTTCTGGGCAGGCAGACTGGAACAGTGTCAGCCTGGCTATCACCCCACTGACTCCAACTGGAGAAGGTGGTCAGCGACAATGGTAGCAACATCCTAGTGGCCCCAAAACCTGGGGGAAATAACATATGCTCCCTGCATGGTGGGTGTCATCAACGTAGATGTGCAAAGTAGATGTGAAACGCACCTGGCTTGTACAAGGTGCTGGCAAAGTCCAGGAGATTGTTCAAGAATTTTAGCCTTCCTTACGTGGTGCGAGGAACTGTCTGCTGAACTTGCAGCAACAAAATGGCCGACTGCTACACCACTTAATCCGTGACATGCCAACTCACTAGAATTCCACATTGCACATCCTCACTTTTAAAGCAAAATGGGGAAATTTTTTTGTGTAACGCCTATGTGGACCTATGGTAACTGGATCGCAACTGCGGAGATGTATTGGTGACAGGCTACTCAGATTGGGGCTCAGACGTCACTCACAATCTGAACGGTGAGTTTGAGACCCCATACATCACAGCCAAAGTAACATGGACGAGTACACAATGGTTATTCCCTCATAACCTGCATACAGGTGAACTAATACGATTAGTAGTGGTTACTTGCTACTGAATGTAAGATCTGGTTAGCAGCGTTACACTAAACAGTCCAAGCTCCAACAGGGAGCTGTAGTATAAGGAGCAAGCTCCAGCCGGAGCAATACTTGCGGTAGGTGATTCAAGAGGGCTTGCTGAACGGAGGCTCTCCTGGGCAACGAGCGACGGTCACGGAAGGAGGAGGTCTCTGAGGAGGTAGTGTGGCATCCACCGGGGTAACAGATCCGGGAGGTACAGGCGTTCAACCCACGATTTTGGTACGCCATGTTGCCTCCCCGACACGCTTAAATAGCGCCTGGTTGTGGGGAGGAGCCGAGGCTCCTCAGAAACGACTTCCGCGTTCCAGAGTGGAACGCAGGTGACGCGACAAGAGCAACAACTTCCGCATTCCACAGTGGAATGCAAGGAATCCGCCGCCGGACCAGGAGAAAACCCATAGCGGCATTACAGTATCCCCCTTCAAAAAAGAACACCTCAAGGGTTCCTACCTGGAGCAGGACTCTCGGGGTACCTACGATGAAAAAGACAGGTTAGTCGGGTGGCATGCACATCCAGCGAATCCTCCCAGGAATCCTCAGATGGACCATATCCTTTCCAACGAATAAGATGCTGTAGAGATGCCCCTCCCCTCCGGGAATCTAGTATCTTCTCAACTTCAGTATTCTGTCTCTCCCTGAACCTCGACCGAAGGAGAAGGAGAGGTGTTCTGAGAGGAAGGTGGTTGGGTTTGAAAGGTTTGAGTAGTGACACATGGAAAGAAGGATGGATTTTCCATTCAGGAGGAAGAGTGAGTCATACTGAGTCTTGGTTTAGGATCTTCTCAATGAAGATCTCCGACATACCACCGCCCCTAGTTTCCTAGAGGGTATACAGGGGCGGAGGTTTTTGTAGATAACCAAACTTCATCGCCTATTTGGTACGTAGGGGAACAGAGCGGTGGATATCGTAATGTTTTTTCTGCCGTTCCTGGGCTTCTTTGATGTTAGCTCGTACACTTTGGAAGATCTCCTTTAGGCGATCAAGGTAGTTTTCTACTGCGGGAACGTCACCAGTTGTGGCGAAAGAAGGCAACGCGGTAGGGTGAAACCCGTAGTTAGCATAAAACAGAGACTGTTGAGTGGATGCATTAGTAGTATTGTTGTGTGCAAACTCAGCAAAGGGTAGTAACTTGAACCAATCGTCTTGGAGATGACTACAGTAGCATGTAATATATTGTTCCAAACATTGGTTTACTCGCTCTGTTTGCCCATTAGTCTGGGGATGGTAAGCCGTTGATAGTCTATGGTCGATCTGAAGGGACTTGCATAAGTCCTTCCAAAATTTGTAGACAAATTGGCTGCCTCTATCAGAGATAATTCTGTAAGGTAAGCCGCGCAGTCGGAGGATTTGTCCTAGAAAGGCGTGAGCCGTCTCTTTAGCTGTGGGTAACTATTTTAACGTTGTAAAATGGGCCTTCTTGGTTAGTAGGTCGACAGTGACCATGATGGTATTATGACCACCTGAGCGAGGTAGGTCAACGATAAAATCGAGTGACACCACCTCCCAAGGTCTGTTGGGTATGTCCAAGGACGTAAGTAACCCATATGGACACCTCTGATTGGTCTTGGTGGTTGCACATGTATCACATGTGGTTATGTATTCGTGAACGGAGTTAGACATACCTGGCCACCAGAAAGTTCTTTGTATCAGCTCAAGGGTTTTATTGATCCCGGGGTGACCCGCTAAAGGGGCATCATGTAGCATACGGATGATTGAGGTTTGTGCTCGTGGTGGCACATAGAGTTTGCCTTCCTTAAAAAAAAAAACAAGCTCCAGCCGGAGCAATACTTGCGGTAGGTGATTCAAGAGGGCTCGCTGAACGGAGGCTCTCCTGGGCAACGAGCGACGGTCACGGAAGAGAAGGTCTCTGAGGAGGTAGTGTGGCATCCAGCGGGGTAACAGATCCGGGAGGTACAGGCGTTCAACCCACGATTTTGGTACGCCATGTTGCCTCCCTGACACGCCTAAATAGCGCCTGGTTGTGGGGAGGAGCCGCGGCTTCTCAGAAATGACTTCCGCGTTCCAGCGTTGAACGCAGGCGCCGCAACAATAGCAACGACTTCCGCGTTCCACCGTGGAACGCAAGGAAGCCGCCGCCGGACCAGGAGAAAACCTATAGCGGCATTACATTTTGTCCCTCCGAAATGGTGAGCAAAATAACGGTATTGCTAGGAAATACAGTGTACGCAGCTTGCCACAGCTTTCGGTGAACGGACGCCTGCTGCCAGAAGGCTGCTTCTCCAGTCTCCGTAGCGTCACGCATCTCCTGCCACCACAAGCAGTCAGAAGCCGCAGTAATATACATTTTAGTCTCCTCAACATGATGAAGCACTTTTTCCACGCATTGCATCAGATTCAGGCCTAGATAAACTCTGGCCAGTCTCTGGCACATACCCTGTTCTCTGACCACAAGGATTTCTGGGCAGGCAGACTGGAACAGTGTCAGCCTGGCTATCACCCCACTGACTCCAACTGGAGAAGGTGGTCAGCGACAATGGTAGCAACATCCTAGTGGCCCCAAAACCTGGGGGAAATAACATATGCTCCCTGCATGGTGGGTGTCATCAACGTAGATGTGCAAAGTAGATGTGAAACGCACCTGGCTTGTACAAGGTGCTGGCAAAGTCCAGGAGATTGTTCAAGAATTTTAGCCTTCCTTACGTGGTGCGAGGAACTTTCTGCTGAACTTGCAGCAACAGAATGGCCGACTGCTACACCACTTAATCCGTGACATGCCAACTCACTAGAATTCCACATTGCACATCCTCACTTTTAAAGCAAAATGGGGAAATTTTTTTGTGTAACGCCTATGTGGACCTATGGTAACTGGATCGCAACTGCGGAGATGTATTGGTGACAGGCTACTCAGATTGGGGCTCAGGCGTCACTCACAATCTGAACGGCGAGTTTGAGACCCCATACATCACAGCCAAAGTAACATGGACGAGTACACAATGGTTATTCCCTCATAACCTGCATACAGGTGAACTAATACGATTAGTAGTGGTTACTTGCTACTGAATGTCAGATCTGGTTAGCAGCGTTACACTAAACAGTCCAAGCTCCAACAGGGAGCTGTAGTATATGAGCAAGCTCCAGCCGGAGCAATACTTGCGGTAGGTGATTCAAGAGGGCTTGCTGAACGGAGGCTCTCCTGGGCAACGAGCGACGGTCACGGAAGGAGGAGGTCTCTGAGGAGGTAGTGTGGCATCCACCGGGGTAACAGATCCGGGAGGTACAGGCGTTCAACCCACGATTTTGGTACGCCATGTTGCCTCCCCGACACGCTTAAATAGCGCCTGGTTGTGGGGAGGAGCCGAGGCTCCTCAGAAACGACTTCCGCGTTCCAGAGTGGAACGCAGGTGACGCGACAAGAGCAACAACTTCCGCATTCCACAGTGGAATGCAAGGAATCCGCCGCCGGACCAGGAGAAAACCCATAGCGGCATTACAGTATCCCCCTTCAAAAAAGAACACCTCAAGGGTTCCTACCTGGAGCAGGACTCTCGGGGTACCTACGATGAAAAAGACAGGTTAGTCGGGTGGCATGCACATCCAGCGAATCCTCCCAGGAATCCTCAGATGGACCATATCCTTTCCAACGAATAAGATGCTGTAGAGATGCCCCTCCCCTCCGGGAATCTAGTATCTTCTCAACTTCGTATTCTGTCTCTCCCTGAACCTCGACCGAAGGAGAAGGGAGAGGTGTTCTGAGAGGAAGGTGGTTGGGTTTGAAAGGTTTGAGTAGTGACACATGGAAAGAAGGATGGATTTTCCATTCAGGAGGAAGAGTGAGTCATACTGAGTCTTGGTTTAGGATCTTCTCAATGAGGAACGGACCGACATACCACCGCCCTAGTTTCCTAGAGGGTATATAAGGGCGGAGGTTTTTTGTAGATAACCAAACTTCATCACCTATTTGGTACGTAGGGGGAACAGAGCGGTGGATATCGTAATGTTTTTTCTGCCGTTCCTGGGCTTCTTTGATGTTAGCTCGTACACTTTGGAAGATCTCCTTTAGGCGATCAAGGTAGTTTTCTACTGCGGGAACGTCACCAGTTGTGGCGAAAGAAGGCAACGCAGTAGGGTGAAACCCGTAGTTAGCATAAAACAGAGACTGTTGAGTGGATGCATTAGTAGTATTGTTGTGTGCAAACTCAGCAAAGGGTAGTAACTTGAACCAATCGTCTTGGAGATGAGTACAGTACCATGTAATATATTGTTCCAAACATTGGTTTACCCGCTCTGTTTGCCCATTAGTCTGGGGATGGTAAGCCGTTGATAGTCTATGGTCGATCTGAAGGGACTTGCATAAGTCCTTCCAAAATTTGGAGACAAATTGGCTGCCTCTATCAGAGATAATTCTGTAAGTTAAGCTGTGCAGTCGGAGGATTTGTCCTAGAAAGGCGTGAGCCGTCTCTTTAGCTGTGGGTAACTTTTTTAACGTTGTAAAATGGGCCTTCTTGGTTAGTAGGTCGACAGTGACCATGATTGTATTATGACCACCTGAGCGAGGTAGGTCAACGATAAAATCGAGTGACACCACCTCCCAAGGTCTGTTGGGTATGTCCAAGGACGTAAGTAACCCATATGGACACCTCCGATTGGTCTTGGTGGGTGCACATGTATCACATGTGGTTATGTATTCGTGAACGGAGTTAGACATACCTGGCCACCAGAAAGTTCTTTGTATCAGCTCAAGGGTTTTATTGATCCCGGGGTGACCCGCTAAAGGGGCATCATGTAGCATACGGATGATTGAGGTTTGTGCTCGTGGTGGCACATAGAGTTTGCCTTCCTTAAAAAAAAAAACAAGCTCCAGCCGGAGCAATACTTGCGGTAGGTGATTCAAGAGGGCTCGCTGAACGGAGGCTCTCCTGGGCAACACGGAAGGAGAAGGTCTCTGAGGAGGTAGTGTGGCATCCAGCGGGGTAACAGATCCGGGAGGTACAGGCGTTCAACCCACGATTTTGGTACGCCATGTTGCCTCCCTGACACGCCTAAATAGCGCCTGGTTGTGGGGAGGAGCCGCGGCTTCTCAGAAATGACTTCCGCGTTCCAGCGTTGAACGCAGGCGCCGCAACAAGAGCAACGACTTCTGCGTTCCACAGTGGAACGCAAGGAAGCCGCCGCCGGACCAGGAGAGAACCTATAGCGGCATTACATTTTGTCCCTCCGAAAAGGTGAGCAAAATAACGTTATTGCTAGGAAATACAGTGTACGCAGCTTGCCACAGCTTTCGGTGAACGGACGCCTGCTGCCAGAAGGCTGCTTCTTGTGGGGAGTCGCTCTGGTAGACAGCGGTGCGGGTGCAGTTTAGAGGCAAAACAAGGAGTCCAGATGGTGCATCAAACAGTGTTTTATTCACACTTGCACGCCATAAATGAAAAGCAGTCTCTTGGTGACAGTTCACACACAACGGAAATACTGTGGCAAAACAAAAACAGGCCAACACAGGGTCCAGTCACCTTGGGTGGTTTAGGTGCGGGTTCACACCTAGCAGTCGGCTCAGCCGCAGGCGATTCCACCTTCAGGTCGCAGGGAAACACCACCTTGCTGAGCTCCTTCCTCCAGGACAGAGAATTCCTCAGCCCTGTTTGCAGGCTCCAGGATAATCACACCCTCAGACACAGCTGCTGGCTGCGTTTTATACCCAGCCCAAAACATGGACTGGACCGTGGGGAGCAGCCACCCACCCTACTCTTTAGCTGCTCCCAGTAAGAGCCGGCCCGGATCGGCTTTGCAGCCATGCTATTTAACAGAGCAGCACTAGCTGCTGCAGACAAAAACCCGGCTCTCACCTCACCGAGGCCAGCAACCTCGGTGACACGTACCTGCTATCAAATACAACACCTTGCACCCTCTTACATTCTCCAGTCTCCGTAGCGTCACGCATCTCCTGCCACCACAAGCAGTCAGAAGCCGTAGCAGCAGTAATATCCATTTTAGTCTCCTCAACATGATGAAGCACTTTTTCCACGCATTGCATCAGATTCAGGCCTAGATAAACTCTGGCCAGTCTCTGGCACATACCCTGTTCCCTGACCACAAGGATTTCTAGGCAGGCAGACTGGAACAGTGTCAGCCTCCAGTGTTATCTCAGAGAGGGTTTTTTAGCACTGCGGGGGGCGTTGTGGCACTCAAATGGACCAAATTGTCCTCCATCAGTGTCCAAAACATCACTTTTGTCAAAATGATCCAAGCCTGGATTCAGGAGAATTTTCACACTCCTCTTGGTGAAGCCAATGAATAGATCTGGTCTTGCTGATGGTGCCCCATATTGCCACTGTTGCTGCCTGCCGAACATCACGTTCTGTACAGCTGCTGCTTCTCCCTCCATCATGCTGCCGCATACTGTACACGCAACTGCTGCTGCCTGCCTACCATCATCTTCCGTAAGGCTGCCGCTGTCCCCATCATGCTCCTGCCTGCCTGCCAACATGTACTATATGGCTGCTGCTGCTGCCACTGCCGCCTCAGCTGCTGCTGCTTTTCACTGCTAATCCCCTACTGCCATCACTATTAACGCAAAGCATCTGCCACTACTACCACTACTACTACAAGAAATTTGATTTGTTACAAATTACTTTGTCATAAATCCCTTTACATTGTATGAATCGGGTGCTATCACAGGGAACGGTGATAACGCTGCTCCCCATCATTTAACACCTCAGATGCCACGTTCAATGTTGATCACAGATGACTGACTGTGACTAACATGATAGAAAATGGACTCCCACAATCCACTGGGTTCAATTTTGAATTTTGCTTTATTAGAAGTGCGGTAATCCAGTTATAAGAAATGAAATAAACGTTTTCGGCCTATGGCCTTCTTCAGTGTAACTGGAAAAGTACAAACATAGTCAGGGCCGGCGCTTCCATAGAGGCAAGGGGGGCAATTGCCCCCGGGCCCCAGAGTCCTTAGGGGCCCCCAAGCAGTGGCGGATCCAGGGGGGGGGGCAACGGGGCAATTGCCCCCCCCCCGATATTGTGGCAGCACCGGCGGCAGTGACAGGAGATGAACGCTTCCACTGTGGAAGCGTTCATCTCCATAGCGATCTGTGTCGCCGTCCTCTGGACAGCGATACAGATCGCTGTGCAGTGCGGCAGGGAGGGGAGGCGTCTCCCTCCCCTGCTCCTCTGATAGGCTGCCGGCCTCGTGCCGACAGCCTATCAGAGCGGTTCAAGCGGCGCGATGGCGTCATCGCGCCGCCTGAGCAGAGGATAGAAACGGGACACAGGCCGGAAGAGGCCTGCATCCAGCGCTGCAAGGAGGTAAGTAGGGAGGGGAAAGGGAAAGGAGCCTGCACATGATTTTGGGGGGCGGAGGGAGTGGAAGGAGCCTGCACATGATTTTGGGGGGGAGTGGAAGGAGCCTGCACATGATTTTGGGGGAGTGGAAGGAGCCTGCACAT
This sequence comes from Bufotes viridis, assembly GCA_033119425.1. Taxonomy (NCBI): domain Eukaryota; kingdom Metazoa; phylum Chordata; class Amphibia; order Anura; family Bufonidae; genus Bufotes; species Bufotes viridis. The sequence goes on along the minus strand of CM065593.1, from coordinate 292,321,608 downwards.
GATTTTGGGGGGAGTGGAAGGAGCCTGCACATGATTTTGGGGGAGTGGAAGGAGCCTGCACATGATTTTGGGGGGAGTGGAAGGAGCCTGCACATGATTTTGGGGGAGTGGAAGGAGCCTGGACATGATTTTTTTTGGGGGAGGGAAGGAGCCTGCACATGATTTTGGTGGGGGTTGGGAGAAGGAGCCTGCACATGATTTTGGGGGGGAAGGAGCCTGCACATGATTTTGGGGGGAGGAAGGAGCCTGCACATGATTTTGGTGGGGAGTTGGGAGAAGGAGCCTGCACATGATTTTGGGGGTGGAAGGAGCCTGCACATGATTTTGGGGGGAGGAAGGAGCCTGCACATGATTTTGGGGGAGGAGGAGTGGAAGGAGCCTGCACATGATTTTGGGGGGGAGTGGAAGGAGCCTGCACATGATTTTGGTGGGGGTTGGGAGAAGGAGCCTGCACATGATTTTGGGGGGGGAAGGAGCCTGCACATGATTTTGGGGGAGGGAGGGAGGAAGGAGCCTGCACATGATTTTGGGGGGAGGGAAGGAGCCTGCACATGATTTTGGTGGGGGTTGGGAGAAGGATCCTGCACATGATTTTGGGGGGGGAGGGATGGAAGGAGCCTGCACATGATTTTGGGGGAGTGGAAGGAGCCTGCACATGATTTTTTTGGGGGAGGGGAAGGAGCCTGCACATGATTTTTGGGGGGAGGAAGGAGCCTGCACATGATTTTGGTGGGGGTTGGGAGAAGGAGCCTGCACATGATTTTGGGGGGGAAGGAGCCTGCACATGATTTTTTTGGGGGAGGGAAGGAGCCTGCACATGATTTTTTTGGGGGAGGGAAGGAGCCTGCACATGATTTGGGGGCTGGGGAAAGGAGCCTGCAAATAATTTTGGGGGAAGGGGATGGGTGGGAAAAGGAGCCTGCACATGATTGGGGGGGTGGGGGACATGATGGGGGAGAGAGGAGACTCCGGGGGCACTATGGGGACATTACTGATGTATTTTATATGGGGTAGTAGGATAATTTGTCCAGAATATGGGAGGATGATGGAAAAGTAGTAACTGAGATTTATTTTGTTGTCAAACTGCAGAGACGAAACCTGACGGTCTGGTCTGAAGGTCTGAAAGGAGAAGATGAGGAAAGAGAACATCTACATCACAGGAGACGTCACTGGATGGAAAGAGGTAAGTGGGGCTGTGTTTCTGTAGTGATGGGAGCTGGGGGAGGAGATGTGCAGATGTGCTGGAGAAATGAGCCATGGGGTTGGGGGGGGGAGAGATGTGCTGCTGCCACTGGCCCATACAGGGGAGAAATGTGCCATTCGGGGGAGGGGAGAGTATGCGGCAATGGAGGGGGCGGGGAGAAATTATGTGACGCGAAGGGGGTGATTGATGGCGTGACACTGAGGGGGGGGGCCCCTTATTGTTTTTCGCCCCCGGGCCCCATTTCACCTAGAACCGGCCCTGAACATAGTGGTAAACAAAAGTGCACTTAAGTGGAATTTACAAGAATTGTACAGAATAAGGCTTATCAATCAAAAGGCATATACAATGTATGCAGACTGAAAGAGAATAAACGCATATACACTGGAATACGAGATATAGGCGGTCGTGGTTCCACATAGTAGTGGATGCCGTAGTAGTCATAATCCGCAGCTGGATTTGAGGTAAGTATGGCGTACATCTGGTCAAGGAACAATGATGCCCAAGGGTTATAGTATACATAACAATAGATAAAGTAAAGTAAAATGAAATAAAAAGCATCACAGAAAGTACCACTCTATGCGTGGGCATATACTGGATATGATGTGATAACTATCACTGTATTTGGAGCTTGTCATCCATAAGCAATTATGGCACATGTATGAGGCACAGAATCTCTCGTATAGATATTATTAAACAGATTATTACCTGGTTGTGCCGCTTAGAGAAAGGATAGAGTAGGGTGGAATGCCCTATGGAAGATTGCTGAGCGTTGTAGTGCTTCTGTGTGGTGCTCATATGCAGTGTTAGATGGTGGTCTCTGTAGGGATAATAGTGGCATATATGAGAGGCGGGATCCACAAGGGTCAGGTAACTGTGGTAGTATGCTCACCTGAAGATAAGAGGTCCAAATATGGGGCGGTGTATCCCAAAAGGAGCCGCTGTGCGCTGAAGATATATGCCAGACCACAGGGACATTTGATGACATAAATCACATTAGAGGATTCGCAGGTATAGAATCCTCCAATGGGATAGCCTTTTCCGGTTAAGGGGTGATACACTTTGTCCCCCTTAACCGGAAAAGGCTATCCCATTGGAGGATTCTATACCTGCGAATCCTCTAATGTGATTTATGTCATCAAATGTCCCTGTGGTCTGGCATATGTGGGTGAAACCACACAGACCATCAGGGACAGAATATGCCAGCATAAGTCGAACATCCGCTGCCAGAGTATCCATCTCCCAATCCCAGCCCATTTCATTTAAAAAAAACATACCATTTCACAGCTTCGTTTTCAAGTTGTGGAACAGATTCACGGCTCGAGAAGAGGGGGTGATATATCCAATATCCTCATTAAAAGAGAGGCAATGTGGATCCACAAACTGCAAACCCTCGAACCCAAAGGACTAAACAGAGAATACGAGTTGGGAGCTTCCTTTAATTTTACTATATTATAGGCACCAGATCCTCTCGGCAAATGATTTACCAATACCGCCATCTCAGGGTTAAAAATGCTCAAAAATGTCAGCATCACTAAGAACCGGTACCAAAAGTATTAATATTTGTCTATGCACTTTATTTAAACTCTGGAAAACCATGCCTGTTACTAATATGTTATATGTCATTCTTTTCACAGACTAGATATTAGCTGGGGTTCGTTTAATCGCCGCATCCTATATCCTTTTTCCTGCTACTGGTACAGTATCTTCTTCTATCTGTCATTCAGCCTTCCATCCACTCAAACATTTCATTCCTTGCCGTGTCTTAAAGCAGATCACGTACATCACAACATAAGTCCATATGTCAGATTAGCCCACACAGGAAGTGACATCTGCCCACACAACACAGTGTCCGCCATCTTTAGTATACTGCAGAGATCACATATACAGGAACCGGAAGTTGCCCACACTTAACAGCGCCCGCCATCTTTGATCATCCAGTACTCCACACTGCGCATGTCAGGCCGCGCACCGGAAGCCCGCACACCCAGGCGTCCACCAGCGCGACTTCCCGCCACTATCGCATACAAAAGATGCGATTTAAGCTACAGAGATCGCGCAGCGGACAGTGGCAGAAGCCCAGTGCACAATCAGCCAGGCCAGACCCTAATCTCCTTCAGCGCACAGCGGCTCCTTTTGGGATACACCGCCCCATATTTGGACCTCTTATCTTCAGGTGAGCATACTACCACAGTTACCTGACCCTTGTGGATCCCGCCTCTCATATATGCCACTATTATCCCTACAGAGACCACCATCTAACACTGCATATGAGCACCACACAGAAGCACTACAACGCTCAGCAATCTTCCATAGGGCATTCCACCCTACTCTATCCTTTCTCTAAGCGGCACAACCAGGTAATAATCTGTTTAATAATATCTATACGAGAGATTCTGTGCCTCATACATGTGCCATAATTGCTTATGGATGACAAGCTCCAAATACAGTGATAGTTATCACATCATATCCAGTATATGCCCACGCATAGAGTGGTACTTTCTGTGATGCTTTTTATTTCATTTTACTTTACTTTATCTATTGTTATGTATACTATAACCCTTGGGCATCATTGTTCCTTGACCAGATGTACGCCATACTTACCTCAAATCCAGCAGCGGATTATGACTACTACGGCATCCACTACTATGTGGAACCACGACCGCCTATATCTCGTATTCCCGTGTATATGCGTTTATTCTCTTTCAGTCTGCATACATTGTATATGCCTTTTGATTGATAAGCCTTATTCTGTACAATTCTTGTAAATTCCACTTAAGTGCACTTTTGTTTACCACTATGTTTGTACTTTTCCAGTTACACTGAAGAAGGCCATAGGCCGAAAACGTTTATTTCATTTCTTATAACTGGATTACCGCACTTCTAATAAAGCAAAATTCAAAATTGAACCCAGTGGATTGTGGGAGTCCATTTTCTATCATTTTCTGGCCTGGGAACCATCTCCCCCTACCCACGTCAATCGTATATTGGAGTACTATCCAATCCTTTTCAATGACTGTGACTAACATTCAGCTGCTCAGGGGTTAATCAGGGTTTAAATAGATTATACTCACCTCATCCACTTGCTTGCGGAGAGGCCGTCTGCTCCTGCCACTGATGACGTCACAGCGCATGCCCAGTGTGATCATGTGGTGATCCCGTTGTCCTTTGGTGGATTTTCTTCAATCAAGATGGGGGCGGACGGCCTACCCGCAAGCAAGTTTATGAGGTGAGTATATTTTTTTTTACTTTGAGACACCATTTTAGGAAAAATGTATTAGTTAACACGAAGCGTGAGGAAATTCAGATTCGTGGCAAATCGAATTTTTCCTAAAATTCGGATCGAAGTCCACTTTGAATACTTCCATTTGTTCAAAACAAACTACTACCACTACTACTATTACTACCACTGCCCATCGACAGCCTATCTACTGCTTTATATGTTCCATGTTAGGCTGCTGCCGCTACAATTAAAAGGGAGAATATTTATAGGCTCGTTCACAACTAGCCACTTTTTCTTAACACTTGTGTGTGTCATATGCAGGGCCGGCTCCAGATTCATGTGGGCCCTTGGGCGATAAATTCCAGTGGGCCCCCTTCAGGCATTTTTTTACATTTACATGTCCCCCTGTAGCTCCCACACGGTATAATGACCGCCAGTGGCCCCACACACAGTATAATGACCACTAGTGGCCCTTCACACAGTATAATCACCCCAGTGGCCCCACACACAGTATAATGACCCCACAGCAGCCCTCCATTTAGAAAAATAACCCCCAGTGGCCCTCCATTCTGAATAATGACCCCCAGTGGTCCCCACACTGGGGGTTATACTGTATGGAGGGGTCACGGGGGTCATTATACTGTATAGTGGTCACTGGGGTATATTTACCTATATTGAACGGGGGCTCTGGGGTTCATTATACTGTGTAAGGGGCCCTCACTGTATAATGACCCCACAGTGGCCCTCCATTCAGAGTAATGACCCCCAGTTGGCCTCATTAAGAACAATGACCCCCAGTCGCCCCCACACTGGGGGTTATACTGTATGGAGGGGGCACTGGGAGTCATTATATTGAATGGGGGCTCTGGGGCTCATTATACTAAATTGATTCACTGGGGGTCATACATTCCTGTAATTTTGCCCACTGGCCGCTGGTATTGCCCATACGGCACAGGTAGGTTAGTGTTAGGTCCCAAGCTACTTGGGAAACCTTGATGTGGTGCTTGGGCTTAGATATGTCCTCCACTGCAGGACATGTTGACTAATCTCTCAATTTCAACATTGCTATATTGTTATATTATTTATCACATCCACACAATTGCCATCTTGAGTAGGATGTCTATTGTGGTACTTGTGGTCCGCTGCGGGCATCATCCACTGTATGCATTTTTGCTGGAGATCGCCATTAGCAACGGGCCACAAGTGCAGGATCTGCTCCGCTGTATATATATGCACAACTGCATTTTTGGGTTGAGCACATCCTGCTTCATGCCACCTTTCAGTTGTTTTGTATATATAATTTTTTGGAGGTGTATAAACTCCTATGTAAATGTAGCCTGTTTTCCATCCACAGGCTACATTTAGGTGCACCTGTGAGGCCTGGGCCATATCAGCCAGTCTTGGTTGGGGCTCACTGCCTTCTCCCTCCTCCCATTGCAGGCATGTTACATGCTGGAGGTAACGGGGAGTCTGCTGCGAGTCGGCCTAATACATTCCTGTAATTTTGCCCACTGGCCCCTGGTATTGCCCATACGGCACATGTAGGTGAGTGTTAGGTCCCGAGCTACTTGGGAAACCTTGGCGTGGTGCTCGGGCTTAGACATGTCCTCCACTGCAGGACATGTTGACTAATCTCTCAATTTTAACATCAGTTTGAGGGCTTAGTAAGACCGTGGTGTGCACCTGTCTTATCATTTGTTATTGTTATATTAGTTATCACATCCACATAATTTTCATCTTGTGTAGGATGTCTATTGTGGTACTTGTGGTCCGCTGCGGGCATCCCCCACCGTATGCATTTTTGCTGGGGATCGCCATTAGCAACGGGCCACAAGTGCAGGATCTGCTCCCCTGTATATATATGCACAACTGCATTTTTGGGTTGAGCACATCCTGCTTCATGCCACCTTTCAGTTGTTTTGTATTTTTATTGTGTAAAAGACCCTCACAGTGCAATGACCCCCCCCCCAGTGGCCCCCTCACATACCTTTCATTGCTAGTGCAGGGTATACGGGGGCACAATACGGGGTGAGGGGCACAGTACAGGGTGGGGGACACAGTCACATGACCCTGTGACGTTAGAAGGTCCTTATGGTGCCTGAGGTTTATACACCACCATAATGAGAGGCAGAGGAGTGACACAGGGGATGGGGGCCATGGATGGACAGGAGGGGTAAACACAGCCTTTACGGTTGCCAGCCAGGTAAGGCTACATTCAAACTAGCATTTTTGCTGGATCCGGCAGGGATTAGTGTTGAGCACGAATATTTGAATAGCGAATTTTTATCGCTAATATCGCAACTTCCATAATTCGCGAATATAGCGGTATATATTCGCCATTTCGAATATTCGATTTTTTTTTTTTTTTTTTAGCTGTTAATCCTTGTTGCTCTCTGGTTGTCTTCCCACTTCCCAAAAGCTGTTTTTACCTGTCCGGAGGATTCCTGGCTTCCTGCCCGCTCCAGTTAATGCACGTTGCCGCTTCTGCCGACTTCCCGTGTGCGTGGAGCATCCCCATCCCAATGGGAACGCCTCCATGCTAAAATGTACTGTCGGATGTGAGAATCACCATCTCACAAATTTGATTAAGTTGTAATCGCAATGCGATTAATATAACCTGAATTATTCGCATTGCAATATTCGTTATATTCTAGCAATACAACCATTAGGAACTTAGCTCTAAGATCAGTTCGCAATGCGATTATATGTTCGCTTCGCGAATGAAACTTAGAGCTGAGTTCCTAATGGTCATTGCTAGAATATAACGAAGATTGAGAATATAGTGCTATATTCGTTATATTCTAGCAATGCAACCATTAGGAACCGAGCTTTAAGTTGAATTCGCAATGCGAGTATATGTTCGCATTGCGAATTAAACTTAGAGCTAAGTTACTAATAGTTGTATTGCTAGAATATAACGAAGATTGAGAATATAGTGCTATATTCGTGACATTCGTTATCTTCGTAAATTCTAGCAATACAAGTTCAAACCATTAGGAACTCCGCTCTAAGTTTAATTCGCGATGCGAATATAAATTCGCGTAACATTCGCAATATATAGAATAATGACGAATATTCGATTTCGACGAATATATGACGAATATTCAATCGAATATTCGCAAAATATTGCAAAATCGAATATGGCACCTCCCGCTCATCACTAGCAGGGATCAGCAAAAACTCTTGCGTTACTGATAATATAACCATCAGCATCCATTATGAATAGATTCGGTTGTATTATCTTTAAAATAGAAAGGACACCATTGAAATTCAAAAGGTGATGGATCCGTTTTCTATTGTGTCAGAGAAAACGGATCTGTCCCCACTGACTTGCATTGTGGGTCATGCCGGATCTGTCCACATCCCATGACGAAAAGAAAACCGCAGCTTGCTGCAGTTTGCTCTCCAGTATGTGAACTCAACCAAACGGAATTGATAATGAATGGGGACAAAACATAAGCGCTTTTCTCCGGTATTGAGATCCTATGACCGATCTCAATACAGGAAAATAGAAACGCTACTGTGAAAGTAGCCTAAGTAATGATCTGTCGATCCCAGAGTTAACAAACACTGGGGGCATCCATCTTCATGGCCATCTTTCACAGGTGCCCTCCTGATTCCTGACTTAAACTGTATTGCCATTCAGAGGCGAATAAGGACAGAATGTGGCAGCTGGTGCTGATTACCACGGAGGTGCAGCTTCCGAGGAGGTATTTTGTGATTCTGAGTAATACCTCAGAAATAATACCCCAGAAGAAAACCGCAGCTTGCTGCAGTTTGCTCTCCAGTATGGGAACTCAACCGAACGGAATTGGTTTTGTGCTACACTGTAGTTTTTGATGCTGTTAAGGCAGTTTATTGTGTTACACTGAGGTACTCTGGCTCTGTTGGGGCGGTATTTTGTGCCTCAATATGATATTGAGGGACTACTTGTGTTGACCGTGCCTTTTTGTCGGTTTGGACCCGCCTACAATAGGGGGCCACTTTTAGTTCTTTTTCAGGGCCACTTTAAGTTCCCAATCCGCCTCTGATTGCTGTCATTGCATTCAAGAGCTTAGAGAGGGGGGAGAAATTCATAAAAAAAACTAAAAACTAGTAAACTAGAGGGTGTTATGTACCAATTTTCAGAGCAATTGGAACCACTTTGGTTTGGTCTTAACCACTTGCCGCCACGCTAACGCCGATGGGCGTCAGCGCGGCGGCTCTCTCAGGTCTCACTGCCGCCTATCGGCGTCATCTCGTGAGACCCGAGATTTCACATGAACGCGCGCGCGCACGCGCGCGCGTTCACTGTGACGCACAGAGGAGAAGTGAAACTACAGCCTGCCAGCCGCGATCATTGGCTGGCAGGCTGTAATTTTTTAAATCGACCTATTAAAATCAGATATCAGACGCTATTTACAAAATAGCGTCTGATATAAGTCCTGCTTGGTCCTCTGGTGATCCCTTTTGCTGGATCCACCACCAGAGGACACAAGCAGCTCAGTAAGTACACCAAATCACCACACATACATTACATACCCCCTTTGTCAGTTATTAACCCCTTAGTAGCCCCTTAGTAGCCACTGATTACCCATATAAACCCCTGATCACCCTCTGTCACCCCCTGTCATAGATCACCCCCTATAAGGGTCCCTAATCACCGTCAGGTAGTTAGCTACTTGTTAGGTAGTTAGTGCCCAGCCCACCGCACCGCACAGTCACTTATTAGTCGCTGATTAGCGTCATCACTGTCGCTTATCAGCACTAATACTAATATAGTATCTGTAAGTGATCAAGACTGATCGCAATCAGATCTATATCAGTAGGGTCACTTTAGGCTCTATAAAAAACGCATTGTTCGCCTGATCAGGCCTGATCTTGTGTGCACACTTGCGTTCAGTCCGCCCACCGCAGTGACATAATTTTTTTTTTTCTGATCACTGCAAAAACACAGTAAAATCGCTGCACCGCTATTAAAGATCACTTTTGAGTTATTGGATCTTTATTAGCGATCGCAGCATTACTCATAAGCACTCCCTTTTACTAGGTAGGTGTGCTCTTTTTCCTGGGTAGTCTCAGAGGAATACCCCTAAATTTAGTTACTCCAAAATGGCAAAAAGGGGTATTCCGCTGAAGAGGCCTACAGGATTCTGGCCGTGATGGATGAAAGCGATGGGGACGCTTCACCCGCTGAATCAGTGGTTCAGAATATGAACCTGTAGACAGCAGTGGCACTCTAACCGCTAGCGAAGATGACGAGGTTGAGGTCCCTGCTACGGTCAGGCGTACCCGACCCCATGTCAGTGTTTCGCATATCCCGCGTGATGAGCCTCATATGCAGCAGAGTGGTGCTAGCGCTGACCTTTTTGATGGTGCGGCATACACCGGCAGCGCAGCACATCCTGGACCTTCTACCAGCACTGCCGTATTCCCTGGTGAAGTGGCGAGCACCAGAAGGGCAGTTGCTGGTACGGTGGCACGTGCACTAACTCCCCGTCGCAGCCACCGCGTTCTCAGGCCCGTAGACCCCTTAGTCTCCCAGAGGTGCTGGCAAACCCTAATTGGCAATCCCCTCCTTCCGCCGCACCCGTATTGCCCCCTTTCACCGCCCAGTCAGGAGTTCGCATGGAGACAGCCAATTTCAGATCGGCCCTTGAATTTTTGAGCTGTTCTTCACCGCGGATCTCTACGACTTAGTTGTGGCAGAAACCAACCGATACGCCACACAATATATAACCGCCAATCCGGAAAGCTTCTATGCCCAGCCTTTCCGGTGGAAACCAGTCACCGTTTCCGAATTTAAAACATTTTTGGGCCTTACCCTCAGCATGGGCATAACTAAAAAAATGTATTGCGGTCATATTGGTCTAAAGACCCAATACATTACATGCCCATGTACTCTGCTGCAATGTCCAGGGCACGGTTTGAGGTCATCATGCGCTTTATGCATTTCACCGACAATGAAACCTGTCATCCAAGAGGCCACCCTGCTTATGACCGGCTCCATAAAATTCGGCCCCTCATAGACCATTTGTCATCTAAATTTGCAGATGCGTATACCCCCAGTCAGAACATCTGCATAGACGAGTCCCTCGTACAATTCACCGGGCGCCTTGGCATCAAACAGTACATCCCCAGCAAGCGCGCCCGGTGCGGGGTCAAAATGTATAAGCTCTGTGAAAGGGCCACAGGCTATACATATCGTTTTAGGGTCTATGAGGGAAAAGACTCAAAACTGGAGCCGGTCGGATGCCCTGACTACCTGGGGTGCAGTGGCAAGATTGTCTGGGACTTGGTGTCACCCTTAGTCTGCAAGGGTACCACTTATACGTGGACAATTTTTACACAAGTGTGGCCCTCTTCGGCACTTACATCTAGTCGGAATCCAATGCTGTGGCACCGCGGCCTAGTCGCGGGGCTTCCCCAACGGCTCATTAATACCCGACTTGCACGGGGGAGAGGGCTGCCTTGTGTGACCAAGAACTGCTCGCGGTGAAGTGGCGGGACAAGAGGGACGTTTACCTTCTGTCCACCATTCACGCAGACACGACTGTCCAAATAGAACGGGCGACAGGAGTCATTGAAAAGCCCCTCTCAGTCCACGATTATAATCTCCACATGGGAGGGTGGACTTCAATGACCAAATGTTGGCTCCATATTTAGTTTCCCGACGCACCAGACGCTGGTATAAAAAGGTGTCTGTATATTTGATTCAATTGGCCATATATAACAGTTACGTTCTCTACAGTAAGGCTGGGAGAACGGGATCCTTCCTTAAATTCCAGGAAGAGATCATTTCGGAACTCCTGTATCCAGGAGGTTCTGTGCTCCAAGTCCCCGATGTAGTGAGCCGGCTACATGAGAGACACTTCCCCAGTGTCTTCCCTGGTACCCCAAGCCACCGTTCCCCAAGAAAAAGATGTCGTGTCTGTAGCAGGAGTGGACTAAGGCGTGACACCACCGTTTTTGTCCTGACTGTCCTGACCAGCCTGCCCTATGCATAGGGAGTGCTTCCATAAGTATCACACCCAGGTACATTATTAGCATAGGGATTGCAAGACACAGGCCAGGCACACAAGAGTCTTAGGGTCCTTGCACACGGCGTTGCTCACGCATGGTGATCGCAAAGGGCGCCCGTCCTGACTTCTCAAAAACAGACGGGGTCGCATAGCATCATATTGATTTATGATGCTATGTAACCCCTACAGTTCTGGAATGCATTGGATAGCACTGGCATACTGCTGCTGCCAGTGCTATCCAATGCATTCCAGAACTGTAAGGGTTACATAGCATCATAAATCAATATGATGCTATGCGACTCCGTCTGTGCGGAGAAGTCAGGCCAGGCGCTCTCTGCGATCACCATGCGTGAGCAACGCTCGTGTCAAGGCCCTTCACACAGAGCTGCTGCAAACCTCTCCTTTCACCTGGGACAAAGTGCATAATGTACTTCGCCACAGCTCTGGGTGATTTGTGCTTTGCACATTGTCCCACGGGGAAGGAGAGGTTTATCCTCTAAGGCCTCATGCACACGGCCGTGGAACACGCCGTGCATGGACCGTGGTATCCTGGCCTGGCATCCATCTGACAGCAGGAGCGCACGGCGTCATAGCAACCAGTGACGCCGTGCACTCCTGCTGTCAGATGGCTGCCAGGCCGAGTCTAACGGTCCATGCACGGCCGAGTTTCACGGCCGTGTGCATGGGACACTAAGGTAAAAAAAAAAAAAAAATCCACAGGTAAGCAAAAAGTTCAAGTTATGTTTCAAATGTTTAAGTTAACGTTCGGTTTCTAATGTTCTATAAAGTTAATGTTAATAAAATTATTGCGTTGCTGCCTGGTTTTTCTTTCTTTTTTTTTTTACCTTCTAGGTGGATCAAGCAAAGAGCCAGCTGCAGCACTGATGTGCATTCTGAGAGAAGCATTGCGCTGCTATCAGAAGACACGTGAAGTCGGTGTTTGCGGCGCTGCAAGGCGAGATTTCTCCTCTGCAGTACAGGTACGTTTGCCCAGGCATATGAGCTGAGGAGAGGTGTTGGAGTTCATATGCTTTGGCAAACACTTTGTATCAAAAATCTGGCAAAGATGTCTTCCTCCACACCGATCGATTGATCGATGTGAATGGAGAAATCACGTTTGCCAGGACATAGGAGCTGAAGTGGGTATGGATGTTTGGGCGGAGCCCCTATGTCCTGGCAATCGCCAGGCCCCTTTTCTTCTTGCATATTTTTGGCAGAGATTTTTCATCCACATCAATCGATGCGAATGAGGAAATCTGTGCCGTTCATTTTTCTTTCAGCCCAGAGGCTGAACGGAAAAAAATCTCATTACCTGTATGCTCCATATAAGGAGAATCGCAGAAACTCCTAATGCTGGCCATACGTGTAATGATTGCGGAGACCCTCAAATGCCAGGGCAGTACAAAAACCCCACATGTGACCCCATTTTGGAAAGAAGACACCCCAAGGTATTCGCTGAGGGGCATATTGAGTCCATGAAAGATTGAACTTTTTGTCACAAGTTAGCGGAAAGGGAGACTTTGTGAGAAAAACTAAAAAAATCAAATTCCGCTGACTTGTGCGAAAAAAAAAAATATATGAACTCGCCATGCCCCTCACAGAATACCTTGGGGTGTCCTCTTTCTAAAATGGGGTCACATGTGGGGTATTTATACTGACCTGGCATTTTAGGGGCCCTAAAGCGAGAGAAGAAAAATGCGTAAAAATGCCCTCCTAAAAGGTACTCATTGGATTTAGGGCCCTTTGCGCATCTTGGCTGCAAAAAGTGGCACACATGTGGTATCGCCGTACTCAGGAGAAGTAGGGCAATGTGTTTTGGGGTGTATTTTACATATACCCATGCTGGGTGAGACAAATATCTCTGTAAATGGACAACTTTGTATAAAAAAAATGGAAAAAGTTGTCATTTAAAGAGATATTTTTCACACCCAGTATGGGTATATGTAAAAATACACCCCAAACCTTGCCTACTTCTCCTGAATGCAGCGATACTACATGTGTGACACTTTGCATCAACTATGCGCAAAGGGCCTAAATTCCAATGAGTACCTTTAAGATTTCACAGGACATTTTTACGCATTTGGATTCAAACTGCTTCTGACGTTTAGGGGCCCCTAATATGCCAGGACAGTATAAATACCCCACAAGTGACCCCATTTTAGAAAGAAGACACCCCAAGGTATTCTGTGAGGGGTATGGTGAGTTCATGTAAAAGTTTATTTTTGTCACAAGTTAGTGGAATATAAGACTTTGTAAAAAAAAAAAAAAAAAACCATTTCCGCTAACTTGTGCCAAAAATAAAAACTTCCATGAACTCACTATGCCACTCAGCGAATACCTTAGGGTGTCTACTTTCCGAAATGGGGTCACTTGTGTGGCATTTATACTGTCCTGGCATATTAGGGGCCCCTAAACGTCAGAAGCAGTTTGGAATCCAAATGCGTAAAAAATGTCCTGTGAAATCCTAAAGGAACTCGTTGGAATTTGGGCCCTTTGCGCACCTTGGCTGCAAAAAGTGGCACACATGTGGTATTGCCGTACTCAGGAGAAGTAGGGCAATGTGTTTTAGGGTGTATTTTTACATATACCCATGCTGGGTGAGAGAAAAATCTCTGTAAATGGACAACTTTGTATAAAAAATGGAAAAAGTTGTCATTTGCAGAGATATTTTACACCCAGCATGGGTATATGTAAAAATACACCACAAACACATTGCCCTACTTCTCCTGAGTGCTGACGATACCATGTGTGCCACTTTTGCAGCCAAGATGCAAAGGGCCCTAAATCCAATGAGTACCTTTAGGATTTCACAGGACATTTTACGCATTTGGATTCCAAACTGCTTCTGACGTTTAGAGGCCCCTAATATGCCAGGACAGTATAAATACCCACAAGTGACCCCATTTTAGAAAGAAGACACCCCAAGGTATTCCGTGAGGGGTATGGTGAGTTCATGTAAAAGTTTATTTTTGTCACAAGTTAGTGAAATATGAGACTTTGTAAAAAAAAAAAAAAATCAATTTCCGCTAACTTGTGCCAAAAATAAAAACTTCCATGAACTCACTATGCCCCTCAGCGAATACCTTAGGGTGTCTACTTTCCGAAATGGGGTCACTTGTGTGGTATTTATACTGCCCTGGCATTTTAGGGGCCCTTAAAGCGAGAGAAGTAGTTTGGAATCCAAATGCGTAAAAATGTCCTGTGAAATCCTAATGGTATTCATTGGATTTAGGGCCCTTTGTGCACCTTGGCTGCAAAAGTGTCACACATGTGGTATCGCCGTACTCAGGAGAAGTAGGGCAATGTGTTTTGGGGTGTATTTTTACATATACCCATGCTGGGTGAGAGAAATATCTCTGTAAATGGACAACTTTGTATAAAAAAATGGAAAAAGTTGTCATTTACAGAGATATTTTCACACCCAGCATGGGTATATGTAAAATACACCCCAAGCACATTGCTCTACTTCCTGAGTGCGGCGACTACCATGTGTGCCACTTTGCATCCAAATGCGCAAAGGGGCCTAAATCAATAAGTACCTGCTAGGATTTCACAGGACATTTTTACGCATTTGGATTCCAAACTGCTTCTGACGTTTAGGGGCCCTAAAATGCCAGGGCAGTAAAAATACCCCACAAGTGACCCCATTCCGGAAAGTAGACACCCTAAGGTATTCGCTGATGGGCATAGTGAGTTCATGGAAGTTTTTATTTTTGTCACAAGTTAGCGAAAAATGAAATTTTTGAAAAAAAAAAAAAACAATTTCCGCTAACTTGTGACAAAAAATAAAAACTTCCATGAACTCACTATGCCCCTCAGTAAATACCTTAGGGTGTCTACTTTCCGAAATGAGGTCATTTATGGGGTGTTTCTACTGTCTGGGCATTGTAGCACGTCAGGAAACAGGACAGGCGCTCAGAAAGTCAAATTACGGAAATTCACTTTTTTGCACCATAGTTTGTAAACGCTATAACTTTTACCCAAACCAATAAATATACACTTATAGAATTTTTTTTTATCAAAGACATGTAGAACAATACATTTAGTGAAAAATGTATAGAGAAATATAGTTTTATTTGGCAAATTTTCCAACAGAAAGTGAAAAATGTCATTGTTTTGCAAAAATTTCGCCAAAAAAAGTAAAATATCAAAAAAAGTAAAAATGTCAGCAAGAATGAAATAGCACCAAATCAAAGCTCTATTAGTGAGAAGAAAAGGAGGTAAAATTCATTTGGGTGGTAAGTTGTATGACCGAGCAATAAACGGTGAAAGTAGTGTAGTGCGGATTTGTAAAAAAGGGCCTGGTCACTAGGGGGGTATAAACCTGTGGTCTTCAAGTGGTTAAACTCCAAATTGATTCAGGTCCTAACCAAACTTTTTGAAAAATTCAGTGAACTGCGCCAGACCGAATCTCGATTGGTTCACTCATCTCTACTATGGTTTGTATTTATTTGAAAAGTCTGGGGTCTGGAGTTGTTTTGGGGGTCTCTAATTAGTTTGGAGTCTGGGATCTGTACACCTGGGACTTAATATAGCAGACCAAAGAGGAGTAAAGATTGTCACTCATATCTGCAGCTAGCTCAGTGGCATGTTATGAGAGCAATGGTAACTGCTGAACATTTTGAAACTGCCATAAACTACAGTTGAGAAAGTTACACACCATATCATTGTGTGCCATTTTCATCATGTAAACATCCTAGAAATACAAACCTTGAATATTCTAAAGCAGTCTTTCCCAATTCAGTCCTTAAAAATGCCCCCACAGATAACATATTAAGGGCATTCCTTAGCATTGCACAGGTGATTTAATATCACAAGAGTACTGTATACTTTATGGGAACTTCTCAAGACATGACTTGTCGGGTTAGCTTTCGGATAAGCCAACACGTTCTAGTTTGAATCTTCTATGTTGATCAGCAGATTGCAGTGGGTCTGACTTTCAATATCATCAGCAAACAGCTGATTTTGCTTTTTGTGTGATGTCCTGTAAAGGCGTATGGAAAGGGGCTATTGTCATGAGAAGGGTTTTCATCAGATCTGTGGGGCTGAAAATGAAACGGTGGGTCAAGCGGCAGTATGCCATAGTAGCCACTGCACACTGGACGAAGCCTTCCTTTTCTAGCTTAGTCTACTGTTATTTTTCAAACATCAGTGGCTGTGGCAAACATCTGTTGGACCCCCACCCATCTGACCTATTCGGAAGATACGTCATTCATATCATAAAGGTGGAAGACTCCTTTAATGGACTGAATTGAGAAAAATACTATCATAAATATTCTAAAAACCTATAACGTTTTGGAACAAAACATTATAGAAGTTTAGATATTTCCAGAAATTTTATGTGAAACTCTAAAGAAATATGAGCAATCATTTTCTATAGTTTTCACATGTATGGCACCATAGTGTCCTTAAATAACAGTATGCCAGATATCAGAACAATGTATAAAAGGCTGCATGTCTCCACACACCTCTTCTTGTTCTTAATGTTCCCGTTGAAGGTATATTTGAAAAGGAATGTTGGTAGAACATTTGAAACAGAAATCTTCTGAAATAATTCCGATACAAGTATACATGTATTGTAAGCAAGGAAAAAAAGAAAATGTCAGACAGGGTCACAAGAGCAGAGAATATAATGGATCAGACGCGTGTGAGACTGCTGTGAGCAGGAGGGTGCCTTGAGAAGCAAAAAAAGAGGATGTTAACAAGCTGTTATAAGCTGATGGATCATTTACAAATTGCACAGTAGGAGAGAGCTGCACTATTCACACCTATAATAGGAGCAATTAAGGCAGAAAAAAATATTACCTAAAGGGCTTATTTGATAAGGGGCGTCCCATTAAAGAAGCATTAAACCCATTTATTTTAATAGAATGGAATCTGTTGCCCAATATTTGCCCTATTAAGGTGGATGGCCTGATTATCCTCATCCCATTAAAGCAGCACACATTGCACAAAGTCATCTGTTCAGTTTGCTCTGAAGGAATGTATAAAAGGTTTTCTCCTTTCTCTAGTCTCACAGGGAAATGTCTGTGCCGCACAAAGCCTGCTAAAAGATCCCATGTGCTGTTAGAAGACAGAGCAACTTTGCCAAGTCTTATTCTCTTGATACTCTATAATAAGAAATGATATATCAAAAATGCTTGTGCGCTGCGTTCATCAGATTAAAGGACACTTCACTAGGGTTACCTATGAGGGTGCTAGTAAGAATCTGAGAGCGTATGACTGGGGTAATGGATTTCTTAAAGGAATTTGGAGGGTTTGGCAGCAGCAGAAAAGCAGAACAGAATAAGTAAGGCAGGCTACACATGAAACAGATTTAAGAACATTAATATGACCAAGGCAAGATTCAGCTGCAGGTATAGGTATACTTAACCCATTTTAAATTGTTCTGAGACATCTAAACTAAAAAGCGAAGCAACGTACCAAATAGTCTATTATGTAGTCTACTGTGCAACTACACAGCCCTATATGCAGCAGGTTGCAATGCTTTGTGTATTCTGACATCTTTCTATTGTAGCCAGTGGAAACATTTTAGAGACAGTAGTTATTATGAGGGATTGGACCAGGGGGCTAGCCTTTATTCCCCACACACACATATCAATGATTCAGTCACTGGTGTGCTGGTCATCCTTCCTTGGAATACTTTTGGTAAGTAGGTACTAACCACTGCATACCAGGGATGCCCCGCAAGACCTGCCATTTTTTAGATACTCCCACCAATCATCTAGCCATCATAATTTGGCCCTTATCACTAAATTCCTCTCACTTGTCCATTTTTCTGCTTCCAATACACTTCAAAAAGTGACTGTTGACTTGCTGACTAATATGTCCTCATGGGCCGCCAGCTGGACACATACGTTCTCAGTAGTAATTGATGCTAGGAGCATCAGGTATTTATGTACTTGGCCAGTACATGCCCTCCTAAATTCAGCTGTATCACCATCCTCAGGACTGTGATACAGTTGATTACTTCAGTGGGGGCGGCAGTGTTTTGTGCTGTAGTGTTGGATTTGGTTTCGCTGGGGCGGTATTTTGTGCTGCACTATGGTTTTGCTAGATCCATCTACTTGTGTTACCCCACCTTCTATCAATTGTGACCAGTCTACAGTATGGGGCCTTTTTTTTTTTTCCCAGAGTCACTTTAAATTCCCAATACGCCCCTGTTGACAGCTGCCTTATCATAAGATTCAATGTTACTTCACCTGTCAGTTGGTTTATTGTTATTGCTGATAGATGCTTTTTTTCTCCATAAGACTAAAAATAAAGCCTACAGAGTAAACAGGAAGTAGAGGGAATTGACTTGAGTAGCACCTAACTGCAAGATCAAACAACACAAAGAGTTTGCATGTACAGATTGCATGTACAGACAGTAAAAATTGTGATCAACATGGTGGTTTATGCTTTTCACTGTTTAACTAGTGTGTCATTATAATATACACTACTTACAAAAAGTTAGGGATATTTGACTTTTGGGTGAAATTTATGGAAAACATAAAAAGTTCACACTACAGTGATATTATATCATGAAAGTAGGGCATTTAATTAGAGACATGCAATATTTTTTTTAAACAAAAGCCAACAACAGTGGTGGGTATACCCCCACAAAAAATGTCAATGTCTCAAAAACTTGTTATGTGGCCCTGTTTCATAGTGTTCACAAGTCGTTGTATTGTCTGCTGAGGCATGGCATCCCACTCTTCTTAAAGGACGGCCCTCAGGTCATTGAGGTTTTGGGGTACAGAGTTACGAGCCTCTACAAAGCAACTCAGCTGATCCCATAGGTTTTCAACGGTATTCAGGTCTGGAGAAAGTGCAGGCCACTCCATTTGATGTACCCCAGTCTCAAGCAGCCGTTCCCAAATTATGCTGCCTCGATGAGCTGGCACATTGTCGTCCATGAAGATGAAATTAGACCTGTGTTGTTCATAATGCAGAGACACAATGACTGGATTAATGATGTTATTCAAATAATATGGGCTTGTTCCTCTACTATTCACAAAGTGTAGGGCAGCTCTATATTGACTAGACACACCTGCCCACACTGTAACACCACCACCAAAGGCTAATCTGGTGACAGTGGCTGATGCATAGTGCCCTCCTTGACATCTCCAACATCGTTGGCGGCCATAATTTCTGCTCAGAGTGAATTGACTTTCATCAGTGAACAGAAGTGAGGCCAACTGGTCCCTCTTCCAAAGTAGATGCTCCCTGTCCCCTGCAAGACAATGACACCTTTGGTCAGGTACTCTTGCAGGTCATCTAGCACACAGACCACGCTGATGTAAATGGTTTTGAATGGTCTGATGGGACACTTGGGAGCCTCTAACGTCCCTTAAATGTACCTGGAGTTGTGTGGCACTCATCATCTGGTTCCGCAGATGATGAGTGCCACACAACTCCAGTCTCTCTGTATATCGTTTGCAACCTGCTGATGACACTCTGTGACACTCTAAGCTCTGTAACTATTTCCGTCTGAGAGCATCCTGCTTAAAGCCTAGCAATGGCGAGGTACTGTTGATCAATTGTTAGGTGTCGTCTTGGTCTTATGATGTCAAAATGTGAACAGCATGTAAAGTAGGACTGTTTAAATACCAATCCTAATTGAACCAGGACATTGAACCAGGACATTTATTGGGTGATTCATGGATTAAACTCCTGTTGTGAATTTTGACATTAAGCTCCTTATTAGAGAACAACAATTTGTGCAAAAAGTACTGAAATTTTGAATAGTTGGACATGTGCATTCAAAAGTTTAGAGAAGGTCACATTAAGTTCACCTATAAAGGTTAAAGTGCATTTTAGGTTCATCCTGTAATTTCACCCACAAACCAAATATCGCTAACTTTTTGTGAGTAGTGTAATTACTATTCAAATTGTGTGCTATGTAAATAGTGCAGAGCACTGTGATGTGCTACATTAATACTGAAGCATATCCACTATACTGTTAACAATTGCTGCATCTGTATTCTGTAACCATGGATACACATTAAAATATAGAGCCTGATAACAAAGCTTAAAATGGACTCCATTCCCCAGTGAGAGCACTGCAAAATGTACTACATCTTTATTGATGTCAATGTATATTATTGTACGTTTTTGTCCACAATTATATGTTAATTGATTTCATAAGATGGAGCTTTTCTTTTTATTTTCACCTCACTTCAATTATAAGTAAGGTCCTATGGGTGGTAGACTCTAAAAACAGTACATTTTATTGATATACTTTAAAATAAGCGCAAATACACTCAATTCTATAAATAAACAGAAATCTTCCCAAAAATCCACAAAATCCTATAAGTGTGGATAGCACCAGGTAGGGAAGGTAGATGACATTGATTATCAAGGATTTGGCTATGAGGAGACAGGTGTGGTATCCCTACCGTATCCCTGCTGTCTCTCTCAGCCCAAAGAACTCACCTGATGGTGGTGAGCCTTCGTCCACGTACCTATCCCTAGAAACCTGCGTATCCCTGAAAGACACCTGAACTCCCCACTTCAATTATATTTTACAGTTAAAAGGGTTTTTCAACATTTTAACCTAATGACCTATCCACTAGATAGGTCGTCAATATCTGATCGGTGGGGGTCCGACACCAGGGACACCCACTGATCAGCTGTTTGAGAAGGAATTGGTGCACCTGGGAGTGCCATAGTCTTCTCTGTGCTCACAGAGCACAACATTGTACATTGCATAGCTGTCGTGTTTGGTGTTGCTCTCAGCCCCTTTAGCTTCTATGGGGCTGAGCTGTGCCTAGACCACATGACTGATGGACGTGTCTTCATTGGCCTAGGAAAAGCTTTTAGAAGGCTGCGGCGCTCATGGGAGCCCCAGTTCCTTCTCAAACAGCGGATTGTTGGGGGTCCTGGGTGGATAGAGGATAGACCATCAGTAGGGTTGAGCGAACTTGTATTTTAAGTTCGGCATCCAAAGTTCCGGTTGGGGTTATCGAAGAATCCAGTTATGGATTCCGCTACCACGGAATTTTGAATCCATAAGGACATTCTTCGATGAACCCGAACATTGGACAACACTAAGGACCTGGGGTTACGTCACTGTCATGTGATCAGTGCAGGGGGCGTGGCTCAGTACTGGACGCCAAACTTAAAATACAAGTTCGCTCAACCCTAATCATCAGTTATAAAGTCCCAGAAAACCTATTTAAAGAGCACTTTCACTTAGTCTATGAAGCACCCATGTTTAAATGGGTTTCTGGTTTCTATTGACCAAAGTGTTTGTAATACAAACATATAGCACTTACTAATATAGCCTTTGTTGAAATGATGTGGCATTTTCTATAGTTAATAAAGCATGCCCTCTTGTTTGCCAAGTCTTTTGTGCTGTCCATAAAATGGCTGTGGATGGAGGGTCATGTGACCAGGCATATCACCTCCATGTGATGTCTCCTCCATTCAAATACACTGCGCCTGCCATTTGCACCTGCACCGTTGGAGGTTTAGTGCAGGTGCAGTGAGTGATGTGACCCTCGATCAGCAGCCATATTATGGAAAGGGCCTCTATGTGGATAGCAAAGAAAATGTGCCTAACAAAGGGGCATAGCTTAGGAAATATACATAGAAAACAGCACAGAATAGTAACAAAGGCTATATTAGTAAATGCCATATTGGTTACAAGTAGCCAGAAAACATTAAAGATTGTCATCATGACAAATTCTCTTTAAAGCTACGCTGCAGAACTCTTAACAAAAGGCCAACCAATTTGGTGGGCACTTCCTACTTGAATAGAACTGCTCCATGCTGCGCATATTCTAAAGCTTTGTTAACAATTTTGCCATTATCGAAGCAGAACAACTAAAATAATATAACTGTTTGACTGGGGTAGGTTAGGTTTCTGTCAATAATCCTGGTATTTTACCAGGCAAAATAATATGGTATGCTATGCTATTTTGTTTGTTTTCTATTTTATTAGGGTACAACCACACGGTCAGGTTTTAGAAGCCAAAATACGGAGAGCAAATATTAAGGACAAATATGAATTCTCATTTTTTTTATTCACTTCTGGTTTAGGCTTCTAAAACTGCATCAGAAAAGCTGACCGTGTGGCAGACCCCATATTAGATCTGAAGTAAGAATAAGGAAAGTGATTCCCCAGAAGTGAAAACATCTTTCAGGTGTCCCTTACAGTAATCAGGTTGGTATGCAATTCTCAGTTCTCTGTTCTCTGGATAATGAATCAACTGCTGCATTAACCACTTGAAGACCACAGGTTTATACCCCCCTAGTGACCAGGCCCTTTTTTACAAATCCGCACTACACTACTTTCACCGTTTATTGCTCCGTCATGCAACTTACCACCCAAATGAATTTTACCTCCTTTTCTTCTCACTAATAGAGCTTTCATTTGGTGGCATTTCATTGTTGCTGACATTTTTACTTTTTTTGCTATTAATAAAAATTTAACGACATTTTTGCAAAAAAATGACATTTTTCACTTTCTGTTGCAATTTTTTTTTTAAAAAACTACATTTCTATATAAATTTTTCTCTAAATGTATTGTTCTACATGTCTTTGATAAAAAAAAAAGTCCAATAAGTGTATATTTATTGGTTTGGGTAAAAGTTATAGCGTTTACAAACTATGGTGCAAAAAAGTGAATTTCGGCATTTTGAAGCAGCTCTGACTTTCTGAGCGCCTGTCGTGTTTCTTCAGGTGCTAGAATGCCAGGAAAGTATAAATACCCCCAAATCACACCATTTTAGAAAGAAGACACCCCAAAGTATTCGCGGAGGGGCTTGGTGAGTTCATGTATCATTTCATTTTTTTCACAAGTTAGCGGAAAATGACACTTTCTGAGGAAAAAAATAATAATAAAGTTTCCATTTCTGCTAACTTCTGGCAAAAAAAAAAAATCTCATACGGGCTCATTATGCCCCTCAGTGAATACCTTGGGGTGTCTACTTTCCGAAATGGGGTCATTTGTGGGGTGTTTGTACTGTTCTGGCATTTTGGGCGGGGCTAAATTGTGAGCCGCCATGTAAAGCTAAAGGTACTCATTGGTTTTAGAGCCCTTTGCGCACCCAGGCTGCAAAAAGTGTCACTCATGTGGTATCGCCGTACTCAGGAGAAGTAGGGCAATGTGTTTTGGGGTGTATTTTTACATATACCTATGTTGGGTGAGAGAAATATCTCTGTAAACTGACAACTTTGTATAAAAAAATTTAAAAATTGTCGTTTACAGAGATATTTCTCACACCAGCAGGGGTATATATAAAAATACACCCTAAAACACATTGCCCTACTCTCCTGAGTACGGCGATACCACATGTGTGACACTTTTGCAGCCTGGAAGTGCAAAGGGCCTAATTCCAATGAGTACCTTTAGGATTTCACAGGGCATTTTTACGCATTTGGATTTCAGACTTCTTCTCACGCTTTAGGGGCCCCTAAAATGCCAGGGCAGTATAAATACCCCACATGTGACCCCATTTTAGAACGAAGACACCCCAAGGTATTCCGTGAGGGGTATGGTGAGTTCATGTAAAATTTTATTTTTGTCACAAGTTAGTGGAATATGAGACTTTGTAAAAAACAAAATAAAAAAATAAAAATATATCAATTTCCGCTAACTTGTGCCAAAAAAAAAAATTCTGTGAACTCGCCATGCCCCTCACGGAATACCTTGGGGTGTCTTCTTTCCAAAATGGGGTCACATGTGGGGTATTTATACTGCCCTGGCATTTTAGGGAACCTAAAGCGTGAGAATCCAAATGCGTAAAAATGCCCTGTGAAATCCTAAAGGTACTCATTGGTTTAGGGCCCCTTTGCGCATCTTGGCTGCAAAAAGTGTCACTCATGTGTATCGCCGTACTCAGGAGAAGTAGGGCAATGTGTTTTGGGGTGTATTTTTACATATACCCATACTGTGTGTGAGAAATATCGCTGTAAACGACAACTTTTTAATTTTTTTATACAAAGTTGTCAGTTTACAGAGATATTTCTCTCACCCAGCATGGGTATATGTAAAAATACACCCTAAAACACATTGCCCTACTTCTCCTGAGTACGGCGATACCACATGAGTGACACTTTTTGCAGCCAAGATGCTAGCAAGCCCAAATT
This sequence comes from Bufotes viridis, assembly GCA_033119425.1. Classification (NCBI taxonomy): domain Eukaryota; kingdom Metazoa; phylum Chordata; class Amphibia; order Anura; family Bufonidae; genus Bufotes; species Bufotes viridis. The sequence continues at coordinate 292,297,106 of CM065593.1, read as the reverse complement.
CCCATGAGTACCTTTTAGGAGGGCATTTTTACGCATTTTTCTTCTCATGCTTTAGGGCCCTAAATGCCAGGGCAGATAAATACCCACATGTGACCTCATTTGAAAGAAGACACCCAAGGTATTCCATGAGGGGCATGGCGAGTTCATAGAAAAAAATTTTTGGCACAAGTTAGTGGAAATTGATTTTTATTGTTTTTCTCACAAAGTCTCCCTTTCCGCTAACTTTTGACAAAAAGTTTAATTTTTCATGGACTCACTATGCCCCTCAGCGAATACCTTGGGGTGTCTTCTTTCCAAAATGGGGTCACATGTGGGGTATTTATACTGCCCTGGCATTTTAGGGGCCCTAAAGCGTGAGAAGAAAATGCGTAAAAATGCCCTCCTAAAGGTACTCATTGGAATTTGGGCCCCTTTGCGCATCTTGGCTGCAAAAAGTGTCACTCATGTGGTATCGCCGTACTCAGGAGAAGTAGGGCAATGTGTTTTGGGGTGTATTTTACATATACCCATGCTGGGTGAGAGAAATATCTCTGTAAATTGCCAACTTTGAATAAAATTTTTAAAAAGTTGTCATTTACAGAGATGTTTCTCACACCCAGTATGGGTATATGTAAAAATACACCCCAAAACACATTGCCCTACTTCTCCTGAGTACGGCGATACCACATGTGTGACACTTTTTGCAGCCAAGATGCGCAAAGGGCCCTAAAACCAATGAGTACCTTTAGGATTTCACAGGGCATTTTTACGCATTTGGATTCTCACACTTTAGCACCCCTAAAATGCCAGGTGAGTATAAATACCCCACATGTGACCCCATTGTGGAAAGAAGACACCCTAAGGTATTCTGTGAGGGGTATGGCGAGTTCACAGAAAAAAAATTTTTGACACAAGTTAGCGGAAATTGATATATATATATATATATATATTTTTTTTTACAAAGTCTCATATTCCACTAACTTGTGACAAAAAATAAAATTTTACATGAACTCACCATACCCCTCACGGAATACCTTGGGGTGTCTTCTTTCTAAAATGGGGTCACATGTGGGGTATTTATACTGTCCTGGCATTTTAGGGGTCTCCGCAATCATTACACGTATGGCCAGCATTAGGAGTTTCTGCGATTCTCCTTATATTGAGCATACGGGTAATGAGATTTTTTTTCCGTTCAGCCGCTGCGCTGAAAAAAAAAAAAAATGAACGGCACAGATTTTTTCATTCGCATCGGTCAATGTGGATGAAAAAATCTCTGCCAAAATCAGTGATTGCGGTGCGGTGGGCGCAGGCTAACTAACAAGTAGCTAACTAATTGGCGGTGATAACGGGACCCTTATGCCCCATTCACACGTCCGAAATTCTGTTTGCGGAACGGAATTGCGGACCTATTCATTTCTATGGGGACAGACTTTGTCCCGCTCGGATCCGGAATTACGGATCCGCGCTTCCGGGTCTGCACTTCCGTTCCGCAAAAATATAGAACATGTCCTATTCTTGTCCGCAATTGCGGACAAGAAAAAGCATTTTCTATATAGTTCTGTGCGGATCTGCAAAATGCGGAAAGCGCATTGCCGGTGTCCGTATTTTGCGGATCCGCAGATCCATGGATCCGCAGATCCATGGATCCGCAAAACACATACGGACGTCTGAATGAGCCTGTAGGGGGTGATTAGTGACAGGGGGGTGACAGGGGGTGATCAGGGGGTGACATGGGTGATCAGGGGTTAATCAGTGATGGGGGTGGGGGTGTGTGTAGTGATTGGTGCACTTTTCCTATGTTTCCTCTGGTGGTCCCAAACAAAGGGACCACCAGACGAGCAGATCAGCAGGCATATCAGACGCTGTTTAAAAACAGCGTCTGATATGCGATTTAAATGCGGTTTTTCCAGCATCTACAGCCTGCCAGCGCATGATCAGCGCTGGCAGGCTGTAGTTTCAGTTGTCCCGGCTCCGATCACATGAACGCGCACGCACGACGCGCGCGCGTTCATGTGAAATCTCGGGTCTCACGAGATGACGCCGATAGGCGGCAGTGAGACCTGAGAGAGCCGCCGCGCTGACGCCCATCGGCGTTAGCGTGGCGGCAAGTGGTTAAGATGGATGATTTGGTTTTTCCTCGAATTGCCTTTTGCACTTGAACTGAACACCATGTCATGCTGTAGCATGACAGCATGGAATGTTTAAGAGGAATGTGTAATTCTGTTATACTGTAAGTACAGTTCTTGAGGCCACGTTCATCTTTCGCAGGTTTCTGGTCTGTATTTTGCATCAGTATTAGGCTAGTCTTAGACAAGCATTTATGTGCTTGTATTACAGAAAAGCATCCCAACTCAACTGACCAGAAATCACAGCATCATAGGGATTTAAGATGATCTAAGATGTTTTGAGTGAGGCTAGGACACTTGTATGTAATGTGAGCGTTTACTGTACATGCACCTAGAATACTCAGTAAGGCTACATTCACACGACCGTATGGGTTTTGCGGTCCGCAAATTGCGGACCCGCAAAACACAGATACCGGCCGTGTGAATTTAGCCGGCCCTATGATAGAAATGCCTATAAGTATAGGACATGCTCTATCTTTTTTGCGGGGCCGCGGATCGGATCTACGGATGCGGACAGCACACTGTGTGCTATCCGCATCTTTTGCGGCCCCATTGAAATGAATGGGTCCGCACCCGTTCCGCAAAATTGCGGAACGGATGCAGAGCCATTTATACGGTCGTGTCAATGTAGCCTTATAAGGCTGCCTTAGTAAGCGAAAACCAGAAGTGGAAGCTAAAGAAAATACATAATGAAAAGAATTTGCACCTGTCTTAGTCCCACTGATGCAAAATACTGACAAAAATACTGCCGTGTAAAAGTGGATTTAGGTTAGAGGTCTGATAAAAGTCTGGTAAGTTAGACCTGAATAAAAATATATATAAGAAGTATAGCCTCATAGTATTATGACTAGATGGCTGGCACTCCACATGTACACGGACGTTGGTGCTCAGTGATGGGAAGATATCCCGACTTATAAGAAAAAAAAAAGTTCACGGCACTCAAATATAGAAAATAAAATATTTATTGGAGCCCCATTATTTTTTAATAGTTTATGGCCCACTTTTCGATCCTTCCCGGATCTTGTTCACGGCCTTCGGTCTAACATGGAGTGAGGTGGCGTTGTCACGATTTTACTCGAGGGCAGGCAAATTTGTTCTGCCTCGTACCTCTGGCTATTTTAGCAATCCTCTCCCCTCACTCTGGACCTGAGAAATAGGCTCTTTCTGTTTGTTACTCCTGTTTGATTTGACTTCTTCTTACTACATCTGTGACTGTTAGCTGCCCACCCTGACCTTCTGTCAGTATATTGTATTGCCAGAACTCTGCCACCCTTGACCTCTGCTTATCTGACTTGGACTTCTGTGTTCCAATTTAGTATCTGGTATAACCAGCTTGTGTCACCTGTTTCCAGTGGAGACTATTCCTATGGTAGTGGTGACCTGTTTAAAAGACCAGATTCATGTACAGGGGTGTAAGCGTGAATAGCAGAGAATCCCTTAGACCACACAACCAGGTTTAGTCCTAAGTCAAAATCTGTTGCATTACAGTGGGTTTCACCGGATCTCCAGAATTGTAACATCTATACGTTAATACGTATTACCACATAATAAAAAAAAAAAAACCTTAAGGAAAAGGCATAGGTTTTTCTGCAGTCCTATGTGACTCAGACATACAGTAAATACTGCAAGGTGTTCTGCCAAATGGCCAACTCAGCTTTGCTGCATCTAAATGCAATCATTTTTACTTTTAAAGTGATTTTTGAAGATCTATTGAGCATTTTTACTGCCCAATATAAGCTCAGATAACTTCAAATATGCTGAAATGGTTAGAAAAGATTGATCACCATCTAAGGAAAAGAAAATGTCACTTGTTTGCCCATATGTGCTACCTTTTACGTGTTATACTTAGGATTAAAAGGAAACATCTGAAAATAGAGTATTCGGTTTAAAAGGCATAGTTTGGTTTTCACAGATGCAGTTATAAACTTCCTGTGTGTGTGTGAATGTCTGACGTGACAAACGTCATTAGATTTCGGTAAAAGTACAAGGGGAATTAGTTGAGTGCTGGGACAGGTCTAAAAGTTCACAATGCTAACAGTCGTATTGAGTCATTTCACTATAAATCTTGTTTCTTTATTTGTGATAAGGAAGGTTTGTCCAACTTTTCTAGTTTTTAGAAGCCAGAAACTAGAGTAATGGTTAATTAACCATTTCACTAACAGGGCATTTCCTTCCTTAAAAGTCAAACACTTCAGTGATTTTTGTACTAACTGGTTTGATGGTTGCAGCTCTTTCATTATGTTATCCAGATTTGTATCCATTATTGTAACCAGTAAGGCTCAAAAAATGTTTAGTAACTAGTTTAATTTTAGTTGAATCAAGTCACAAAAATAAAGTGTATAAAAAGAGTTTCACTTTCCATTATGCTAATTTTGATAAATTGTTGAATGCTCAAGATGGACACAGGTTTCATGATGTGTTAGCAATTTTAGTAGATACTGTTACAACGATATAACTTTTTTAAACACAACAGCAGAAAAAGTCTCAGAGCCATCAAGACTGACATTTTATGATTTATTTATTTTTACCTATTGGAGTACGGCCACGCAGTCAGGTTTCTGATACAGTTTTGGAAGCCAAAATCACAAGTTGAGAGAAAGTATAAAGGACAGATATGACTTCTAATTTTTAATTCACTCCTGATTTCGCGTTCCAAAATTATATGCAGAAACCTGACCGTGTGGCCATATACCCTTACTGTAGCTACCTTTTTTTGCTTTGATTAGAATTTTTGTTCTATGATTTCTACCCCTAGAAAATTGCACTACTGTTTAGATCCCATTTTAGGTTAAACATTTTTTTTTCTTCTCTATACAGTCAACTTTTCAGTAACCATCACATTATCATCACAGGTAGAATTATAATGACAGATATTACCTATATGTTGCTAATGCAGGATCCACCATTCACAATAGGTGATATCATGGCTTATTTACTCCCTCCTGATCTTTGCATTAGTGTTGAGCGAAGCAAAGCATTCTGCGCTCTTTATTTTAACAAATTTCCTAAAATGGCGGCTGTATGTGTTACAAGGATGTCACAACCCTATAAAACCCTGATCCTGTGCCATTTCCTGTGAGATGAGCATAGGGAGAGACGTGGCAAGCGCTCATTCGTTAGGGACAGTGTTACTGGAAACTGTTTTAAAAAGGAATATTGGAGAGGGAGTGTAAAGGGGGAATATTAATTACCAATATTAAGCGGATATCAGTAATTAATATTCATAAATAGGCGTAATCCGTCTATAGATAGTCACGCCTATTTATGTCCTTAACAACACACTTCTATTGCCTAGCACGTCACCAAGTCGCATACACTTACTATCTGCATGCGCCTAACTCACTACGCTAAACGCTAATAAATACACGCTACACAATTCTATCAGTAAAACGGTATTTAATAACACTTGACGCACACAGATATATACTAAATAACACAACACTACAAATACAATACTAACTACACTACACAATCCCAAATTCCTCCCACAACACTAGCTAATACAAGTTACACATACACACTTAATATATGGCAGCCCACCCAGCCTGGTTCTGGTCTATCCCTAGGGGGCACGGAAGGAGCAGTAAGGTGGTACGTACTGCTGAGCAATAGTACAGAGAGCAGGAGGGGTTGCCAGCAGGGTTAGCTATAGTGGGGGTAGTAGGGAATATAGGGGTTAATGGGGAATCAGGGGTTCAGTAAGGGGTGATTGCTACTGGCAGCAGTATCAGGGGTACAGGAAGGGGTTAATGCAGGGGTCTGCTGGCAGGGGTACAGGAAGGGGTTAAGACCGGGGTAGGAAGGGGTTAATGCAGGGGTCTTTAGGGGAATATCGTTGGTGGTAGTGGGGTATATTGGTGGTATAGGGGGGGGGGGTTGATACTTATGCCGGCTAAAGCTCGTTGTCTAGGGGATGCTCGTCGTCCAGGGATGATTCTTGTGGGGCGGCTGGCTTCTTCCTCCCAGTGCAGGGTCTGCCGGACTTATATGTCCGGCAGCCCGCACTGCCGCCCCGCCCACCCAGAGGCGCGCGAGCGCGCACCCCTGTGAGGGACACGTGGGCCGGCACGGTGAGATGACATCATCACGCCTGCCCGCGCGTCGCAAGGACGCGCGCGCGGGCCGACAGGCGGGGAGATCCTCTGATCTCCCGCCTGTCTCTCCTGCATTCCGGACAGCGCGATGGTAATCGCGCTGCCGGAATGCGCATAATAGAGGGAGGGGAGGTATCTCCCCTTCTCTCTATTATGTATAATTATCTGCAGCTGGGCTGTAGATAATTATAACAAAAGGGTTTGAATTCTTTTAGAATTCAAACCTTTTGTTCGCACCAGGATGGTCAGACCTTGTCCGGTCATCCTGGTGCCACTAACCAGATTACATCAATGTGAATGCTTGGGGCACATTCACATTGATGTAACTGGTTTCAGGTCACATAAGGGACATATGGATATATATAATGGGGAATATATATATATTATATACATATAAAAAGGGGGCATATTATATGAATTTAAGGGGGCATTTAAAGGGACACATGCCCATATTCCCACAGGGGCAGTAGTGAGCCCTTGGGGAATAACAAAGGCAGATGTGCGCAGATATTGGGCACATCTGCGCACATTGCTTATTAGTGGCCAAATATATATGCATGCCTGCTGGGGCGTGCATATATATATATATTTACGCCACCCTTCCTCAACAGGGAGAGTGCAAGGAGAGTGCAGGGAGATCGTAAGGAGAGTTTTTTGAAACTGTAGGGAGACAGCAGGGAGATTGCAGGTTAATTGTAATCTCCATGTTAATACCTTATTTTGGTGATAAAGTTACATTGCATCCATATTACAAGTTTTTGCCCTGTACATTTGTGCAGTGGAGTGAAATCAATAATAGTGAATGCCTTCTCTTAGCTTTTGCATTACATAGCGGCAGTATTAGCCAATGGTTAAATACTTCACCCTGTACATGTGTGCAGTGGAGTCAAATTGATTATAGCGCATACCTTCTGTTAACTGTTGCGTTCCATAGCGTCATTATGAGGCCAAGGTTAAATGTTTCGCCATGTACATGTGTGCAGTGGAGCGAAATTTATAATAACGAATGCTTTCTGTTAGCTGTTGCGATATATATTGTCAGTATTAGGCCACTGTTAAATATTTCACCCTGTACCTGTGTGCAGTGGAACTAAATTGATTATAGCGAATGCTTTCTGTTAGCTGTTGGGTTACATAGCATCAGTATGAGGCCACGGTTAAATATTTTGCCTTGTACATGTGTGCAGTGCAGCAAAATTGATTATAGTAAATGCCTTCTGTCAGCTGTTGCATTACATAGTGTCAGTACTAGGCCACGGTTAAATATTTTGCCCTGTACATGTGTGAAGTGGAGAAAAATGAATCATAACGAATGTCTTCTATTAGCGATACAGTTGTATTCCAAGTTACAACAGATAAACACAGCCAACAATCAATGGATTCCTCTGACACTACTTATAGTTGGCATGGCCCAGGAACTGCCTTTATAAACTCAACATGTCCTGAACCTGCCTCTTCCTTATGCTGCTCCGGCAGTTAGCCAAGTGATATTTGCCACCGGCTCTGTTCCGCTTTTCAGTGTTGCCAACTAGTGATGAGAGCGCCAAAGTGTTAGGGTGTTTGGGTACTCGGTCCAAACACATCGAGATATTCGTGCGCTCGGCCAAGCACCCGAGTATAATGGAAGTCAATGGGAGACAACCAGGCACCCGCTGCCCAGATGAGGGGAGGGTGCCTGGTCCATTGGAAAAGGTCAGAAAGTTACAGAAACACCACCAAAATGGATCCGGAACAGCATGGGGACCATGTCTGGGTGTATCCTGGACTCCACTGTCGCAGCTGGGAACCATATTGTCCCAGTTGTCTGCCACTTTTACAAAATCACGCCCAAAATCCCACCCCCTCAAAAAAAAAAAAAAGACATTTTGAGAGGTAAAATTGTTAGGAGACATTCTTTCCTGGATATTCAATTGTATATACAGTGCAAATGCTGTCAAAAATTACAAAGAAGAAGCACTCCGATACAGCCTGTATATCACATAAAGGAGGTCCTCATTCACATGGTGCTACAATTGTTCAAGTACACTGCTGCACTAAGCCTACGCACTAAGTGAAAAAGCTGCCAAAAATTACAAGGAACCAGCACTCCAATACACCCTTTATTACACATAAAGGAGGGCATCATACAGACCCTTGAAAAATTATCATTGAAGGCCTACTGGTGACCCTCAAAAACATTTGGAGCAAGGGCGTGCTGGATACCGTCTAAAAACATTATAGTTGAGGGCCTGAAGAAACATTTTATTGAGGGCCAATAAAAAATTGTAGTGAGGGCCTGAAGGTGAGCGAACCCCATAAAACATTGCAGTGATGGGCTACAGGTGAGCAGACGGTATAAAGCATTGGAGGTGAGGGCCTAAAGCCTAGCGAACCCCATAAAACATTGCACTGATGGCCTACAGGTGAGCAGATGGTATAAAGCATTGGAGGAGAAGGCCTGAAGCCTAGCGAACCCCATAAATAATTGCAGTGATGGCCTACAGGTGAGCAGGTGGTATAAAGCATTGGAGGTGAGGGCCTGAAGCCTAGCGAACCCCATAAAACATTGCAGTGATGGGCTACAGGTGAGCAGACAATATAAAGCATTGGAGGTGAGGGCCTGAAGCCTAAAAAAAACCCATAAATCATTGCAGTGATGGGCTACAGGTGAGTAGACGGTATAAAGCATTGGAGGTGAGGGCCTAAAGCCTAGAGAACCCCATAAAACATTGCGGCGATGGGCTACAGGTGAGCAAACGGTATATAGCATTGGAGGTGAGGGCCTGAAGCCTAAAAAACCCCATAAAATATTGCGGGGATGGTCTACAGGTGAGCAGACGGTATATAGCATTGGAGGTGAGTGCCTGAAGCCTAGCAAACCCCATAAATCATTGCAGTGATGGCCTATAGGTGAGCAGACAGTATAAAGCATTGGAGGTGAGGGCCTGAAGCCTAGCAAACCCCATAAATCATTGCAGTGATGGCCTACAGTTGAGTAGACGGTATAAAGCATTGGAGGTGAGGGCCTGAAGCCTAGCGAACCCCATAAAACATTGCAGTGATTGACTACAGGTGAGCAGATGGTATAAAGCATTGGAGGTGAAGGCCTGAAGCCTAGCAAACCCCATAAATCATTGCAGTAATGGCCTACAGGTGAGCAGACGGTATAAAGCATTGGAGGTGAGGGCCTGAAGCCTTGCGAACCCCATAAAACATTGCAGTGATTGTCTACAGGTGAAAAGACTGTATAAACCATTGGAGGTGAAGACCTGAAGCCTAGCGAACCCCATAAATCATTGCAGTGATGGCCTACAGGTGAGCAGACTGTATAAAGCATTGGAGGTGAGGCCTGAAGCCTAGGGAACCCCATAAAACATTGCAGTGATGGGCTACAGATGAGCAGACCTTATAAAGCATTGGAGAGCAGACCTTATAAAGCAGATTACTGTCCACTAAAGACACAGTTTTCTGATGCAGGAAAGTACTGGATACAGAAAAATACAGATTTTCGGCACTACACTAGCCCAGAGATAATGTTATTTTCACAGTACACACTGTATTGGCTTGCTGTAATGTAATGAACACAGAAAAATAAAGATTTTCAGGAGTACAGTAGGCCACAGAAAATGAATTTTTTACTGTACACACTGTATTTGTTGGCTGTAATGAACAGGAGACAGAGAAATACAATTTTTCGGCACAACACTAGACCACAGATAATGTAATTTTTACAGTAAACACTGTATTTGCTTTCTGTAATGTACAGGAGACAGAGAAATACAATTTTTAACAACCACAATAGGCCACGGATAATGTAATTTTTACTGTAAGCACTGTATTTGCTTCCTGTAATGTACAGGAGAAAGAGAAATACAATTTTTTACCACCACACTAGGCTACGAATAATGTAATTTTTTACAGTACACACTGTATTTGCTTTCTTTAATGTACAGTAAACAGTTAAATACAATTTTTCACCACCACACTAGGCCACAGATAAGGCAATTTCTACAGTACACACTGTTTTTGCTTTCTGTAATGTACAGGAGACAGAGAAATACAATTTTTCATCACCACACTAGGCCACGGATAATGTAATGTTTACAGTAAACACTGTATTTGCTTTATGTATTATACAGGAGACAGAGAAATAACAAATTTTCACCACCACATTAGGCCACGGATAATGTAATTTTTACAGTAAACACTGTATTTGCTTTCCGTAATGTAAAGGAGACAGAAATACAATTTTTCGGCACCCCACTAGCCCAGAGATAATGTAATTTTTACAGTAAACACTGTATTTGCTTTCTGTAATGAACAGGAGACAGAGAAATACAATTTTTCGCCAGTACACTAGGCCAGAGATAATGTAATTTTGACAATACACACTTTATTCAGATGTAGTTCTATATTGGATACAAATTTGTCCCAAATAAAATGTATTCTCTGCTGGAATACTGTATATACGGTTGCGGTTTAAACGCACACACAGATGTGAGCAAAACGTAACTATGGTCAAAATATAAATCTGTCTGCTGGAGTAATTAATATAACGGTTGTGGATTGAACGCACACACAGATGTTGCATAAGTTAGGTTAATTTCCCCAGAACAAATAATTTCTCTGATGGTACAGCGTATATCTCGGTAGAAGGAACACTGTAGTGATTAGGCCGCTTTTAATAATGTCTGCCCAACACACTGATTTATAGTGGTGTAGTGTATATCTCAGTACCAAGGAACACTGTAGTGAATAAGCCCCTTTTAATAAAGTCTGCCCAACACACTACTTTATAGTGGTGCAGTGTATATCTCAGTACCAAGGAACACTGTAGTGAATAAGCCCCTTTTGATAATATCTGCCCAACACAATGCTTAACCCCTTAAGGACACGGCCCTATTTCACCTTAAGGACCAGGCCATTTTTTGCAAATCTGACATCTATCACTTTAACTGTGTGTTACGGTATAACCCGGTATAGTGAGGGTTAATACCGTTCGGGCGATTCCCCTGGAGAAGAGCACAGCAACCCACAACCGCTGGAATCCACCGAACTGGAACCATACGAAGTCCTCCTTTCCTGGAACAGGCAAGAGAACGTTCTGACGTAGCAATTCCCCCCAAGTACGAGACGAGGCTCCGTATTAATGGTTAAACAGGAATTCTAACTTTATTGAGGGCTACCTGCCCGGTATTTATGCAGGTCTCCCACCTGGTGGACACTCCCCTAGGGGACCAGAAGGAAGACTGCGACACAGGGGATACAGCAGCCAATCACACACAATGGGACAATACAGACACCCCCAGCATATCTCTTCCCTCTGCCTGTGATACAATCACCCTACACAGGTTAATGTAATCATCACAGGCAGGAGAATACACAATGTCTTCTGTCCTGGAGACAATCAAGGACTCATTCAATTATCTCTCAGGACAAAGGGAAATCGCCAATACACACGTGGGGACAATAGGACAGACATCATTATTCAATATACAATGTCCCACCCTTTACAGTACACACAGACATTTAACATATCCCCAGATGGCTTGGATCTGAGCGCTCAATATATCCAAACAGCGCTCAGATGCCACAAACACAGTCAAATCGCCATGGGGTTTAAGTTTAGCATGGGCTGATGAGAGGGCCCATAATCCTGGGGCAAGAGGCTGGCAATCTGTCCCTCCAAAACCCAGTGGCGCGGTTGGTTTCGCCACACATCTCCTCTTTTCCAAACAGACTAACAGGGTATCTGACCTTCTGCCGGTCAGTGCCCTTGTTAGTCCAGCAGCCCACCCACAAAACAGAAACAGCAGTACAGCCCACCCACAATAAATGGTTACTACACCTGAGCAAGGGATAAACCTGTCCATGTCCATGTGCCTCACTACGGCTGTGTGGGGGACTGGTAGACTGCCTGAGTGGGTTGCTGAGTGGGCAGAGACCAGCGGTACTCTGCCCTGGTGCCAGTGCTACCACGGAAGTAGCCTGGTTGGAGCCTGGTTGTTGTAGGGGAGACCGACTGGCTCCCCTTTAGATACACAGCTCTGCTGTTGTAGGGAGAGACTGACTGTCTCCCTTTAGATAGACCACCATGCTGCTGTGGGGGAGACCGACTGTCTCCCCTTTGGCTAAATGGCCCTGTTGCTGGGGACAGGACCGACTGTCCCTACCCCCTGTGCTGTGAGTGCAGAGACCACGGTCCCATCTGCACTGTTGTGGGGCTTACTGTCTCCCCCTGGTGCGTTAAACTGCCGCTGGGGGATGGAGACTGGGCTCCCAATTCCCTGTAAATCACACGGCCGATGGGGAATGGAGACGATGCTCTTCTCTCCCTGCAAAACATACTGCCGCTGGGGAGCAGGACCGACTGTCCCTACTCCCTTAAAATCCGGCTGCCGCTGGGGAGAGCAGGTAACAAGCTCCTCTCCCATACATACTTCCAGCCGCTGGGGAGGGAGACCGACTGTCTCCACTCCCAACACAGTGTCCTGCTGCTGGGGAAAGGAGACTGGGCTCTCTATTCCCTGCCGGACTCTCTGCCGATGGGGGAGGAAGGACAAGGCTCTCCTCTCCCAGTAAGTCACTCTGCTGCTGGGGGCCAGAACCGACTGTCTCTGCCCCCTGTAACTTAGCCTGCCGCTGGGGAGAGGGGGTAACAAGCTCCTCTCCCATACATACTTCCAGCCTCTGGGGAGGGAGACCGACTGTCTCCGCTCCCAATACATTGTCCTGCTGCTGGGGAAAGGAGACTGGGCTCTCTATTCCCTGCTGGACACTCTGCCGATGGGAAATGGAGCCTGGGCTCCCAATTCCCTGCACTTGACTCTGCCGCTGGGGGACAGGACCGACTGTCTCTGCCCCTGTAACTCAGCCTGCCGCTGGGGAATGGAGACTGGGCTCCCAATTCCCTGCAGGACCGGTGGAGAGACCTCGGTCCCATCTCCACCGGCCACCTGGGGTTCTTCCCAGTAGACCTCCACAATATCCTCCCAGCTGAAGGGCTCTGGACCTGGGTCTGACACTCTGCTCTCTCGCTGAGCCCTCTCACTGGAGTGGAACAGCTGCTGGTAGTCCTGCTCCAGCTCCATCTCCCGGGTCACCAGGTGGACCAGGTCTTGCTCATTTGTGAGTGTCGTCCCAGTCATACCTGCTCTCCCGCCACTCAAAGAGGTCCCTGAACCGGGCTTGTGTAGGGCTCCCAAACTCCAGCTCTGAAAAAGTCTCCCATAACAAGCCAGGACCATCAAACTCCTCTCCCTCTGGCATGTCATGCTCGGCTGTCCGGGGTAGGTACCGAGCTTCATACCACCAGAGTGCCTGGTAGGCATCTTCCAGCCACATCTCCCGCCTTACCAGGTGCTTCAGGTCTTCTACCCACTCTTCCAGGGGCTGCTCTCCTAGGAAGGGCATCCGCAGGGCTACTCGCTTCTGCTGTCGCTGCTCGTCCTTGGGGAGCCTCTCGTCCCGCAGATACTCCACAATACCCAGTGCCTGGTACCAGCTGCCTTTGCGGACTGCATCTCGGTCATCCACGACACCCTCATCATACTCCACTAGTGGTTCCATACCGGTGCTGTACTGGGACACGCTTTGCCCTCAAATTGTAAAATCCACGGTGCCTTCTGTTGCTGTCCTTCTGGCTGTAGGAACGATCCCGCTGCTTGCCACCAGTTGTTACGGTATAACCCGGTATAGTGAGGGTTAATACCGTTCGGGCGATTCCCCTGGAGAAGAGCACAGCAACCCACAACCGCTGGAATCCACTGAACTGGAACCATACGAAGTCCTCCTTTCCTGGAACAGGCAAGAGAACGTTCTGACGTAGCAATTCCCCCCAAGTACGAGACGAGGCTCCGTATTAATAGTTAAACAGGAATTCTAACTTTATTGAGGGCTACCTGCCCGGTATTTATGCAGGTCTCCCACCTGGTGGACACTCCCCTAGGGGACCAGAAGGAAGACTGCGACACAGGGGATACAGCAGCCAATCACACACAATGGGACAATACAGACACCCCAAGCATATCCCTCCCCTCTGCCTGTGATACAATTACCCTACACAGGTTAATGTAATCATCACAGGCAGGAGAATACACAATGTGAATAACTTTAAAACACTTTTACTTACCCAGGCCGTTCTGAGATTGTTTTTTCATCACATATTGTACTTCATGACACTGCTAAAAAAAAATCCCAAAAGTTTATTTTTTTGTATAAAAAAATACCAAATTTACCAAAATTTGGGAAAAATTAGCAAGTTTCAAAGTTTAAATTTCTCTACTTCTAAAATACATAGTAATACCCCTATAAATAGTTATTACTTTACATTCCCCATATGTGTACTTCATTTTTGGAGCATTTTGGGAATGCCATTTTATTTTTTGGGGATGTTACAAGCCTTAGAAGTTTAGAAGCAAATTTTGAAATTTTTCAGAAATTTTCCAAAACCCACTTTTTAAGGATCAGTTCAGGTCTGAAGTCACTGTGGGAGGCTTACATAATAGAAACCACCAAAAAATGACCCCATTTTAGAAACTACACCCCTTAAAGTATTCAAAACTGATTTTACAGACTTTGTTAACCCTTTTGGTGTTCCACAAGAATCAATGGAAAATGGAGAAAAAATTTCAGGACATAGAAGGAGGGGAGCGCCTTATGGTTTTTGGAAGGCAGATTTTGCTGGACTGGTTTTTTACACCATGACCCATTTTAAGCCCCCCTGATGCACCCCTAGAGTAGAAACTCCATAAAAGTGACCCTATCTTTGAAACTACAGGATAAGGTGGCAGTTTTTTGGGGACTATTTTAGGGTAAATATTATTTTTGGTTGCTCTATAGTAAGATTTTTTTATGGAAAGTAACAAAAATTATTTTTTTTTATTTCATCTCCTTTTGCCAATAACTCTTGTGGAACACCTAAAGGGTTAACAAAGTTTGTAAAACCTTAAGGGGTGTAGTTTCTTAGATGGGGTCACTTTTTTGGAGTTTCTACTCTAGGGTTACATCAGGGGGGCTTCAAATGGGACATGGCGTAAATAAGCCAGTCCATCAAAATCTTTCTTCCGAAAACAAAACCATATGGTGTTCTTTTCCTTTTGCATCCTGCCGTGTCCCCATACAGCAGTTTACGACCACATATGGGGTGTTTCTGCAAACAGAATCAGGGCAATAAATATTGAGTTTTGTTTGGCTGTTAACCCTTGCTTTATTACCCAAAAAAATAGATTCAAATGGAAAATTTTCCCAAAAATGGGTGTTTTTTTTTTAACACTGTTCATCTGAGAGGTTGGGTCAAATAATATTATAGTGCAGATTCTTACGGATGCGAAAATACCTAATACGTCTA
This sequence comes from Bufotes viridis, assembly GCA_033119425.1. Classification (NCBI taxonomy): domain Eukaryota; kingdom Metazoa; phylum Chordata; class Amphibia; order Anura; family Bufonidae; genus Bufotes; species Bufotes viridis. The sequence continues at coordinate 292,281,579 of CM065593.1, read as the reverse complement.
CTTTTTTTTACATTTATTTAGATTTTACACTATATTATTATTTTAGAAGCAAAAATAACAATTTTAGTATCTCCATAGCTGAGAGCTACAGTTTTTGAATTTTTTGGGTGATTGTCTTAGGTAGGGGCTAATTTTTTGCAGGATGAGATGGCGGTTTTAATGGCACTATTTTGGGGGGCATATGACTTTTTGATTGCTCGTTATTACACTTTTTATTATCTAAGTTGACAAAAAATGGCTCTTTTTACATAGTTTTTTTTTTTTTTTTTGACGGCGTTCATCCGAGGGGTTAGTTTCAAATGTTTTCAAATTTTTATAGAGAACATTGTTACGGACGTGGCAATACCTAATATTACTACTTTTAGTATTTTGTTGGTTTCAGTATGACATCATCAACCAACTCCACATTCTAAAAGTCTTTTTTTTTTTTTTGGTTGGGCGACTGTCTTATGTAGGAGCTAATTTTTTGCTGGGTGAGAGGGCCGTTTTAATGGCACTATTTTGGGGGTATTTGACTTTTTGTTGACGTGCTATTACAATTTTTGGGATCTAAGGTGACAATTTTTACATCGTTTAAATTTTTTTTTTTAAGGTCGTTTATCCGAGGGGTTAGATAACATTTTATTTTTATAGATCAGATTATTACGGACGCGACGATGCCCAATATGTATGGCTCTCAGACTTTGGAGACACTAAAACAACATTTTTTCAAAACTTAAATACAATAAAATAATTTTTTTTAAAAAGTTGTTTCCGTGTCTCCAAAGTCTGAGAGACATAATTTTATGTATTTTCTAGGGGATTGTCTGGGATTATAATAATTTAGAACTCCATGGAAGTGTGATACTCCCTGAAGCAACCAATAATGCAGAGGCCCGGATGATCGGGGCACGTGTCACACTGAGTGGTGGTGTCCTTCCATATCCCCCTTTTGTGACACACTCTGCACTTTTTTTGGGTTCATCCCATTTTTCCAGTATGGGGGACCACACCTGGAAAGTGTTGGCCAGTGACAACCCGGGCGCCTCCAGTTCCTGAGGTACTCCGACCTGCTCTTTCCCGGTCAGAAAAGATCACGTCCTTGAGGACTGCCTCATAGAATTGGAGGAATGTCCCTGTGCTGCCAGCGCTTCGGTATAGTACAAAAGTGTTGTACATGGCAACCTGTACCAGGTAGACCGCAACTTTTTTGTACCATACCCGGGTTTTCCGCATGGCATTATATGGTTTGAGGACTTGATCAGAGAGATCAACTCCTTCCATATACCGATTGTAGTCGACAATACAATCGGGCTTGAGGACCGTTGCCGTGGTACCTTGCACAGAGACAGGGGTGACGCCGTTACCATGGATTGTGGTCAGTATAAGGACATCCCTCTTGTCCTAATATTTGACCAGCAACAGGTTGTCACTGGTAAGGGCACGTGTCTGAACCCTGGGGATAGTTATGTGGAGGTACTCTCACAAATTTTGTACATTTTGACGCCATACCTCGCTCACTTAGAAGGAATGTATTGGCGGAAACTGAGTCTCCCCTTGAAAGCAACGAGAGAGTCATCAACCGCAACCTCCCTTCCAGGTACGTAGACCTCCACAAATTTGGCCCCAAAGTGATCGATGACCGGCTGTATCTTATACAGCCAGTCATAGGCAGGATCACTGCGGGGGGGACATGCCGGCATTTCCAGATGGCCTCAAACCGCAAACGTGTCATGGCAGTACTGTACAGTGGAGTCTGGTAGAGGACGTCCCCACTCCAGTAATGCCTGACACTTGGTTTTTTGACCAGGCCCATGTGCAGCACGAGGCCCCAAAACATCCTCATCTCGGCTGCACTGACCGGGGTCCAGCCACCGCGCCTGGCCAAAAAAGGAGCACGGGTGTTGAGCAACAAACTGTTGGGCGTACAGATTCGTCTGCTCCACCATCAGATTCACAAGTGGGTCACTGAAAAAAAAAAATAATAATCAATTTTAGTAAATCCCACTGTGGGAATCTGGATTCCTGGTATTGCCAACAAACTCAGGAATGACGGGCTCAAAGTCCTCTGGGGTGCACCAGACTCGTTTACCTGTAGGGGGCTCAGATGCACTTGGCTGGTGGGCCGGAGAACTAGTACGAGCCGGAAAACTAGTACGAGCCCCAGAGCTTCTCGTACTAGTTCTGGCCATGGGGTCCCTAGCACGGGGTTCCTCTGGCTCCGCCTAGCGGCGTCTCCACCGCCTTGGGGGCTTATCATCATCAGATGATGATGAGGAGGATGCAGATGACAGGAGGAACGTGGTGGTCATCCTCATCCTCACTTGCGGTCTCGGTGTCGGAGAGCATCTGGGCGTATGCCTCCTCCCCCGAGAACATCCTGCCGGCCATGGGAGTGTGTGTTGTGCAAATGTGTGTGCGTGCGTGTAAAATAAACTTTATTGAAGTGTGTGTGGGGGGGGGGTCTAGGGTCGCACAGCTAAGTGCTGTGTACCTTAGACACCAAAACCAGGATCTGGGTTAAAAAAAAAAAACTTTTTCCTAACTAACTTTCCCTTACTATCCCTGCCTAAATACCCTCTCCCTTACTGACCCTAGGGGATGCTGCTGCTGGGGATGCTGCTGCTGGAGATGCAGGTCCGGCGGTCAGCTCCTCTCTCCTCTGCGACGCTGGAAACTGTGGGAGGAGAGAGGAAGCAGCAGAAGTTTGAACTTCGCGCTGCTCGCCGCCGTCGGCCAATCAGAGGGCAGCTACTGTGAGCGACGCTGCCACTGCCCCAGTCTAAGGACAATGATTGGTGGTGTCTGAATTGACCTGCGGTTTGCTGCGATCGCCGAGACGGGGGGGGTCACAGGACCCACCTCGGCATTAGAACATCTTTCCTGCTGAACTATATCAGTAGGAACCATATTGCTATCATACCCGGGTCGGGCGCAAAAGCAATTAATACACAGGACGTACCGGTACATCCTGTGTCCTTAAGGATTCGGACATCAGGACGTACCGGTACGTCCTGTGTCCTTAAGAGGTTAATGATGGTGTTTTGTAGATGTCACTAATCGGAAATCTTTCTGTCTTATCAAGGTTTTAAAAGCGGTTTTTCAAGCCCTGCACTTATCTGTCCCTTCCTGATGACGCCTGTTCCTGATAGTGCTGAATTAACCCCCTTCTTAAAAAAAAAGGTGCTGCATTGCTGTCAAACACACACTCTAGTCCTTAAAAGGACTGCTAGGTCTTTCAATAAGGTTTTTGGAGTAAAATCAGTAAGTTTAGAGCAAAACGCTATCTGTCTCTGCCTACTGTCTGCTCTCCCTGACGCTGAATGAGCCGAGCGCCGGATCTCAGTTCCTATATGAAATGGTATCACCAAAACTCAGCCGAGCATGCTTGCTCATCACTAATGACGATCTTTGTCGGGATAGTCAGCAGTTACAGGCCAGCACAGACTTGTATAAGAGACCACTGTGAACTCCTTAAGGCATGCAACTACCAATGATGGGAGCATATGTGGGAACATGTTGCGAGTGGTCAGGAACATTTTCAAGAGACAGGTGAGGGTGACACAAGTGACTCACAAACATATGTAGATGATGATCTAACCGATTGCATGTGTGGATGCTGGGTGAAGAGGGGGCTTTGTCACCTTCAGGGGGTGAGGGTGGCAGCTTGCCCATTAGACGGCAGAGTGGAAGCGTGTCTGAGAGCCAGCAGAGTTAAACAGTACACGTGAGACAGCAGCATGAAGCAACAGGACATCTGGAGCCAAACACAGGAGGGGTACATCGTCTGCTACTTGGGAGACTACCATAAAAGCATCGGCAGACAGGCATCCCGCAGTGGTGGAGGGAAAATGCTATACTTGTCAGTGTGGGAATATTTCACACACTGGGTGACGTTGGCATTGCAGTATGCAGTATGAGTATGTGTGCGCAGAAAGTGAGCTGCAGCCAGGGTACTAATGTTAGCACGATGGCCCTGCATCAACACATGGAGCATCACCTTAAAGTGTCATGGGAAAACCATGCCACTCATTTAGTCTAACAGCCTGATACAGCAAGCGCTGCACCTCCCACTGACCCGCATGCCCCCCCCTCCAGCAGTCAGGGCTCGTCAAATTCAGCAGAAAGAAGCTGTGGTTCCTTCCCATTGATTTCAAAGTCATCCATTGCTCCTAATTCTCCTCCTCTTCTGTCATTCCGGGAATGCTCCATGCACCGCTTTTCTCTCCCCTATTAAGGGCACCATTCAATTTACCATGTCTGTTATTGGGCAAGGTTTTGGGGCTTTTGACATCACTGCGTTCACTGTGCCCTACAAATGACATAATGTCCTTATTCTGTGGCTCAATATGATACCAAATTTGTAATGGTACCACATTTTTACGGTACGTACAACTTTTTGATCACTTTTAATATTTTCTTTTTTTTTTTTTTACTTTTACAGTGACAACTTTTAACTCCCTTAAACTTAACTCACTGCAGGGGCTACGATCGGAAGTCAGAGGGAGCCGCATGTTTGCCTTACCTCACAGATGCCGCAATCAGTGCTGATCGCGGCATCTGAGGGGTTCAATGACGGGGTTCAGTGGGATCACCATTCCCTGTCATTGCGGCCAGATGTCTGTTGTGTGATCCAGCTGGCACCCACCATGTATGGAGCGTGATGACTGCAACAGCCCGCTCCATACATTCCCTCTGCCACTGTGATATATCAATACATCATGGCAGTTGAAGGGGTTATATACTCTCACAGTTATTGCCACTTCTCTTGCTGACTCCGCTCTCCCTGATTAATAGCGATTTGTGATGAATTAATTCATAATGATTGAATCAAATTTCTTGTCGAACTTCAGCAAATTGGCTGAATCAAGTTTTTCAGAACTTCAATCATCTCTACTTTGCACACTTAACAGAGCACGCCAAGAAAAATCTCTCTTAAAAAAATCAATGAGGTCCCAGAGCTATAGTACATGTTGATGCTGTCAAAGAATAGAAGAAGAAGTCTTGACATAGTGGCCAGTGTGAAAAATCTCAGACAACTTCTGCAATAATATAAAATAAAATAAAAATGTATACACATTCCCTGTGGCACTGGTCCAGGCCTCCTATTTGATTACCAACAGCGTCAAGTATGTGGCCTGTCACCGCTGCAGTAAACCAAAATCTGGCGTTGGGATGACACCAAAAATATCCGGGATCCCACATACACATATACACCATTTGCCACACCGGAAATTGAAATGATTACTTTATTAGCATTTTTATAAAACAATTCATATCAAAATGTTATATAGTCATGATTAACATGATTGGTGGTACAGATGACAGCTAGAAAGCTTTACACAGGGGTATATGTACATAGGTATAGAGATGATAACATCACATTTACCACTGACAATCTGTGCGCACATGTAATTACAAAATCCCCTGTGGTATGCGGCCACAGATGTACTAATAGCTCAAAAACATATATAATAATAAATAGTATATCAGTGCATGACAGAAAAAATGCCAATAAAGTGCTGGTATTTGTACAATCAAGAATCATATGTGTCCATATACCTGAGTGCGCACAGAATATCAGTGTCTCCCCCGCGTTCCGACTCGCGCTTCGCCTGCTCGGCTTTCTCAAGGGAAAGGTAGGCCCCAAAGACCAATGAGCCCCTCCTTTTATAGGTCAGGAATGTAAATCAATGAACTCACCTGCCACTAAATGCTTGCACGTGACAAGTCAAGATAAGCGGCCCGGAACTACTTCGTGCGCATGCGCTAACTGACAGGAAGTCGTCATGTGCGTTCCACCATGGAGCGCACACTTCCTATCGATCCACTCCCCGGAAGTTGTCATATGTGTTCCACAGTGGAGCGCATACTTTCTCCACACTATCGTGCAGTTACGCGCCCAGTACTCAATATCTAAAGTGCCGATGCGTTCCACACTGGAACGCAAACGACAGCGGATGCAACAGATCAACTCGTATATATATGTATACATAATATCCAAACATGAGAATGTATAAGAATATATAAACTTAATAAGCATATATATAAGGTGCAAAGGAGAAAATAAAAAATAAAATATAAAAAAGTGCAAAAACCGTGCAGTTGTGCAAGTGCTAGTGCCCAATTTAAAGTGCCAGTGCAAAATAAAGTGAAAGTGCACAGAATATTATATATCAATTCATATTAGAAATATTAAAAATGTTAAAAAATATAATAAATATTAAATGTTATCATAAGTGAAAATAAATATATATGAGAAACACAGTGGGTAAAATCGCAATATACAGTTGCTTTAAAAGAATAAATGGTGCAAAAGTAGTCGACAGAGGACATATATCATACTGGGCCTCCATGGCTTTAATGCCCATGCAGTATACATGAACTTGGATAATTAATCCTTATCCCAGACTCTAGCATCCCATTCTTAGTTGCTCTGTGCTGATCTTGGTTCTCATGTATCTCTGACCCGGCGCATGCCAAAAGCATGGGGGGGGGAGGGGGGGGAGGGGGTTAAGATAGGATAGACTGGAAAAAAAAGGCAGAAGAGTTCATTAGTACCAATCGTTATAAATTTTAACATAAAAAGATTTTTTTAAATAATTTTTAAAAAGAGAAGGGATCCACGTCCCCTTTGATCTAAAGCAAAACAGCCCTGAGCCGAAACCAATGAATGGAATATCAAGATGGATCAAAAGTAGATTACAAAAAAGGGGCATAGCTAAGACCTTTATTTAATCCCCAGGGGGTGACTGTATTTAATAGGAAAATCCACCTTGCCCCCCGCTGGGCTAGGAGGCGTTTCCAATTCCCACCTCTTTGGTCAAACAAAACACGATCTATACCTCTCACCTGCAGAAGACGGCCATCACAATTATGATGTTCCTTGAAGTGCCTTGGAATTGTTTTTAATGTTGACATGTCCATGATATCCTTGGCAGCAATGATTCCCAGGATATGCTCTCTAATCCTCCTCCGCAATTCCCGAGAGGTGAGTCCCACATAAAGGAGACCACAGGGGCAACTGGCCAAGTAAATTACGCCAACTGTTTGGCATGTGATCGAATGTGTTATAGTGAAGCTCTTCTTTCTACCAGAGTCTTGAAAAGTATCAGTTCGTAACACATTTGGACATGCCACACAATCTCCACAGGGCCTACAGCCCCACCTTGGGCCCCTGGATCCAAAGGCTCTCTCAATTCGCTCACCCGCATAATGGCTCCTGGTAAGTACATCTTTTAAATTTTTGTTCCGTCTGTATGTAATCTGTAGAGTATGTGATAGGTATTTCTGGAGTACCGGATCCATGTATAGTACATTCCAGTATTTCTCCAATATCCGCCTTATGTTCCGATGGCCGCTAGAGAAAGTAGTGATGAAACGGGTCACTTCCTTTCCATTCCTTGGGTGTTGTCGTGTATTGTTGTAGATCAATTGTTCCCGTCTCATGCCTGCTGCCCTCCTAAAGCCTTGTTTGATACAACTTTCTTGATATCCACGACTCCGGAAATGTTCCATAAGGTCCCTTGACTGTTCTCGAAAGTCTGCGTCCTTTGAGCAGATTCTGCGTACACGCAGAAACTGTCCAATTGGTATACTGGAGATTAACTTTTTTGGGTGCGCGGATCCTGCCCACAATAAACTGTTAACTGATGTTGTCTTACGGTATAGGTTGGTCTGAATAAGGCCTTGTGTGTACACATCCATTTGTAAGTCCAAAAAATCCATCTTCACTCTGCCCGCTCTATATGTTAGTTTGATGTTCAATTGGTTGTCATTCAGAACCTCCATGAACTTATCGAGTTCTGTTGTTGTACCCTGCCAGATGAATAGAACATCGTCAATAAACCGATGCCATAATTGTACCCGTTCACAGAGCATAACTGGATCGGTCAAGAAGATTTGCCTCTCCCACAGCCCCAGAAAAAGGCCAGCATATGGGGGCGCACAAGCCGCCCCCATAGCTGTCCCCTGGAGCTGCAGGTAGAGCGTGCCCTTAAACATAAAAAAGTTGTGGTGTAAAACAAAATCCAGAAGCTCCACAATCAGGTCACCGAACCTACCATTCCATTTGGACGTCGAGATGAAGAAACGAACCGCTGCCAGCCCATCTTGATGTCTAATAGAAGTATATAAGGATTCCACATCACAGGTCACCAGTAACATGTCCTCCTCTAAATGTATGCCATCCAGTTTTTTTAGAACATCCCCGGTATCTTTCAGATAAGAAGGAAGGTTGATTACTAGTGAGTTTAGGACATGATCTGTTAGATTGCATATTGGAACACACATACCTTCCATCCCCGAAACTATGGGGCGGCCCGGTGGAATTTTTTCATATTTGTGGACTTTGGGCAATAAATAGAAGGTGGGTATTTTTGGATTCTTCTCAATTAAGTAGTCCATTTCTTCTGATGTTATAATTTTCATTTGGACAGATCCCTCCAAGATCTGCTGCAGAGAGGATTGAAAGGCAGTGAGGGGATTAAACGTTAATCATCGGTAACATTTCTCATTCCTCAATTGTCTAAATGCCTCTCTCTCATACATAGGGGTTGGCCACAATACCACATTCCCTCCTTTGTCCGACGGCTTTATGACCATCCCCTTTAGTCCCGACAATTCTTTCAAAGCTACTCGCTGTGCACGAGTAAGGTTGTCAGGACAAACTTCAGAGGGGATCTTCCTTAATTCCTCTGTAACCAATTTAACAAAGGCATCGATATTGGTAACAACTGAGAGAGGAGGGAATTTCCTAGACTTAGGAATTAGATATGGTGGTAACTTACTGGGGGGCTCTTCTTGTTCGTCTAGGAGCTGCTGTAAAGTTCTCACAGCCTCTCTCTCTTCAGGAGAATCCAACATGGAGGTTTCTTGTCTATGATGAAATTTTTTGAACATCAAACGGCGGGCAAATAGATGGACATCCTTCACTGCTGTGAAAAGATCAAACTTAGACTCCGGCACAAAAGTCAATCCCAAGCTCAACACCTCCTTCTGGGGAGGCGTGAGCACATGTGAAGATAAGTTAATTCCCTGTAGGTCTGGTGGGCCCGAAAAGGGCCGCTTATTTTCCGGTTTCTTGACAGTCTGATTGTTTTTTCTTTTCCAGTTTCTAGTGGGATATGTTCCCCGTCCAGTCTCAGAGCTCGTGGATCCCACTGTTGATTGCGAGGAGGTGGATAGTGTACGTGACCGGGGTGGTATACCCGACCTCTGCCATTTGTACATTTGATGCTGTTCCTTATCTCGTTGATCTCGTTGGAATTTTTTCTGATTTTGTTCACTAATGGTCTTGACCCAACCGGTGTATGTCTCCTCAAGTTCCTTAGAGAAATTTTCTTTCTCGCTGGGGGTAGAAGTTTGATCCAACCTGTTCTGGATGTCCGCAATCTCCGCCTTGATCGTGGATAAAGTCATTGTATTTTCTGAAATCAGGATCTGTATAAAATTTCTGGAACTAGATGTACAGATTTGTTCCCACTTCGATCTTAGATCAACCGATTCAAAGCCAAATGATGGGAACACCAGTATTCTTAGTCCCCTGGGGATTAGATCTTGAGCCAGATATTGCTCCATCATCATCCGATTCCACCATATCTTTGTTCGTCGATATAATAGGTTTTTTAGCGAGTTTTCTAACTCACGTGTGGTTATCTGCTCAGGGCTGCACTCACCACCAATCTTAAAGATCACCTCAGCCTGGGTACGCCAGGACGCCTCTCGGGCCTTGAAGTCCATATTTAGGACAAAGATTTGTAACTGTAAACAGAGACAGAGATTAACAATAAACCAAAATCTGGCGTTGGGATGACACCAAAATATCCCGGATCCCACATACACATATACACCAATTTGCCACACCGGAAATTGAAATAATTACTTGATTATTATTTTTATAAAACAATTCATATTATTTTAAATGTTATATAGTCTTGATTAACATGATTGGTGGTACAGATGACAGCTAGAAACCTTTACACAGGGGTATATGTACATAGGTATAGAGATTATAACATCACATTTACCACTGACAATCTGTGCGCACATGTAATTACAAAATCCCCTGTGGTATGGGGCCACAGATGTACTAATAGCTCAAAAACATATATAATAATAAATAGTATATCAGTGCATGACAGAAAAAATGCCAATAAAGTGCTGGTATTTGTACAATCAAGAATCATATGTGTCCATGTACCTGAGTGCGCACAGAATATCAGTGTCTCCCCGCGTCCCGACGTGCGTTTCGCCTGCTCGGCTTTCTCAAGGGAAAGGTAGGTCCCCAAAGACCAATGAGCCCCTCCTTTTATAGGTCAGGAATGTAAATCAATGAACTCACCTGCCACTAAATGCTTGCACGTGACAAGCCAAGATAAGCGGCCCGGAACTACTTTGTGCGCATGCGCTAACTGACAGGAAGTCGTCATGTGCGTTCCACCATGGAGCACACACTTCCTATCGATCCACTCCCCGGAAGTTGTCATATGTGTTCCACAGTGGAGCGCATACTTTCTTCACACTATCGTGCAGTTACGCGCCCAGTACTCAATATCTAAAGTGCCGATGAGTTCCACACTGGAACGCAAGTGACAGCGGATGCAACAGATCAATTCGTATATATATGTATACACAATTTTCAAACATGAGAATGTATAAGAATATAAAAAAGTGCAAAAACCGTGCAGTTGTGCAAGTGCTAGTGCCCAATTTAAAGTGCCAGTGCAAAATAAAGTGAAAGTGCACAGAATATTATATATCCATTCATATTTGAAATATTAAAAATGTTAAAAAAATATAATAAATATTAAATGTTATCATAAGTGAAAATAAATATATATGAGAAACACAGTGGGTAAAATCGCAATATACAGTTACTTTAAAAGAATAAATGGTGCAAAAGTAGTGGACAGGGGACATATGTCATACTGGGCCTCCATGGCTTTAATGCCCATGCAGGATACATGAACTTGGATAATTAATCCTTATCCCAGACTCTAGCATCCCATTCTTAGTTGCTCTGTGCTGATCTTGGTTCTCCTGTATCTCTGACCCGGCGCATGCCAACAGCATGGGGGGGGGGGGGGGTTAAGATAGAATAGACTGAAAAAAAAGGCAGAAGAGTTCATTAGTACCAATCGTTATAATGTTGATGCTGTCAAAGAATAGAAGAAGAAGTCTTGACATGGTGGCCAGTGTGAAAAATCTCAGACAACTTCTGCAATAATATAAAATAAAATAAAAATGTATACACATTCCCTTTGGCACTGGTAATGGCCTCCTATTTGATTACCAACAGCGTCAAGTATGTGGCCTGTCACCGCTGCAGGCAATTATTGTCCTCAGCAGTCTATCACTAGGAACAATAATGTTTCCTTGTATCCTTAGTGACTGACTGCAGTGTTCACAAACCATATACCGACACATCCCTACTGCTTTTTCTAAACAAACAGCCACATAAGGGATTGTTTTCTTTTCAGGATACGTAGTATTTTTCAGTGTCACTTTATTGGGGGTACATATGAGTTATTGATTAACTCTTTAACTTTCTGGGTGCATGAAAAAGGCAATTTAGCAATCATTTTTTTTATGATGAAAAAGTTATATCTTTTGTAATGTGATCCTTATGGCCAAAATAAGCCATGTCCTTAAGAGGTTAAAGTTATTTCTTAAATCAACTTCCTGACTGGATGATATATGCCATTCTCAAGCCAGGACCAGGAAGCAGAGACCAGGAGGGACCTGGTACAGTAAGTGTCAGAACTTAATTTGGGAGTTTTAATTAGTTTAGGGGTCTGGTCTTAGGTCTAGATTAATTTTTGGTGTCTGGACTGGGATCTGGATGTTTTTTGGGGGTCTGTTTTGAATACTTTATGTTAAGGGATCTGTTCTTGGATCTGAGGGTTAGGGCAGGCCGCAGATGTGAATGGCAAACAACGTCTCTGCAGCAAACTTTGCAGTTGTTGGCAGAAGTAATCATGGTGGTTTGAATAAAGATAAAAAGGAATAGGAATGACAATCAGAGAAGATGTCAACAGTGAGGTACAGGATTTATTTAAGCATTCAGTGTTTCTGTGTCTGATCAATGGTGCATTCTCTTATATGTAATCGTTTCTGCTGGACCGTGAGAAATTCTACTGGTTAAGGGGATAACCTCTTTGGGTCGGACCATCCAATTTTGTGTGTACAGGCAAAGCACCAGATTCTCCAAATATCTTCCTCCCACAACAGCTGCTGCGGGACATTAAAAGCGCACCAATTGTGAAGCACTGTAAATACTCCTCATGCGCACTTTTAGCTGATATACTCACAAGCACAGGTGGAAAACAGGCACATCAAACCAGAATGTCCATCTAAAATTCCTCCAATTTCCTCTCTTCACATGCAGCTCTATGGACTATTAAAAATCACTCTAATAGTGAAGAACCGTCGTTCCTTTTGGCATAAAGTCTTTTTTATTATACTCACATGTTTACGTTGGAATACATGCACAAATAAAACATATCACAGCCTAGTGCTCCTGCCTGACCTGGGTTTCGCTCCAAGCTTCATCAGCCGTGCATTCTCTCATATGGTTTGACCTGATCTTGTGTTTGTCCACTATATTGTTTTTATTAGTCTTTATATAGTGGTAGTATGCAATTATCCCTAACTAGAAATGTACTTTAAGTGTACACCTGTCCTTGAAGTGTGGATTCATTTTTCAGTGTTCCATTAGATAATTTTTACAGTATTTTCCATCCAAAAATATCATTAATAGCAGTTGTCTTGCTACAAGACTTACATGAGTCTACAATGCCATTAAGCAGCCGTACAACAACATACAGAATGGTGAAGAGAAAGTAGAGATAATGTTTATTATAATAAATTAAATGATAATCACAGAGTATTCTCTTGTTCTGTGCATTACCATTTCAAAATAAATTTGCTTTTGTGAGAGAATGTTAAAAGCTTAACAGTTTTTCTTTACAGATTAAACAACATACTATTTATCTTCACAAACATTTTAGTTTTTTCTTTTAAGAATCATTTCCCAAGAAACAGAAATGATGTGGTAAGCTGATTAATGGCTTTTACGTAAATCATAGACACCACAAAATGATCTATCTCTATATGAGTAATATAATTCCACTTTGATGAAAAACTACTTTTTCAGTTACAGTTTTTTCTTTGGAAAGAAAAGTTACATGGAGTGGATGTACACAGTACAGTTAACAAGAATCATTGTTTTATGTGTGCAACATTATCAAATCTACTAAAAATTGGTGACTTCTTTTTATTTGTTGTTTTATCTTACTTGCCAAATTTTGTTGGCAAAAAAGGCTGAATGTGGCTGACAATATCTCAATCCATTTTTGCAAATTCAGATATATACACACATTGGTGCTGAGTATTGTGTGATCTCCAGCACAGTGGCTCAGACAGTGGTTAACACTGGTGCCTTGTAGCATTGGGGTCGGGTTCGAATACGATTAAGGACAACATATACATGGAGTTTATATGTTCTCTACATGTTTGTATGGGTTTCCTCTGGTTTCCTCCCACACATTAAAGACATACTGATAAGGAACTTGGATTGTGAGTAGAGATGAACGAAGCTTTCAAAAATGTAGACACTTTGCAAAAAATGTTAAAAAAATTTGATTTGATCCAAATTAATTTGTGCTGAAGCACATTAAAAATCAGCTATTTCCTAGCTGCAGGGAGTGTGTATCTTGGTGGACATCACTGTGCATTGCAGAAACATTCATAGATAGTCTGCTGTGGTAGTGCAACAGTTGCTGTGCATCAGTATGACAGGCAGTTGACAGGTGTCACTCTTAGAATCAGTTCACACTTCACTTACAGTTGTGTTCAAAATTATTCAACCCCCAATGCTGTAAAGGGTTTTTGGGAATTTAGTGTACATTTGTAATTGTGTTCAGAATGAAATCTTACAAGGACTTTTTAAAGAACCAAATGCAACTAAAATGACATCAATTGTTTTTGTAAAACAGTATTAAATGTTTTTTTTTGTGATTTATTCATTGACACAATTATTTAAACCCTTAAAGACTACCACTCTTAAGAACAGAGGTTCATTCAAGTGTTTTTGATCAGGTATTGAAAACACCTCTGGATGTCAAGGAGCAGCAATCAAGCATAATAAGCACCAATTAGGCAGATGTAAAATGACTGTGATACTCAGCTCCTTCTAGACATTTACTGGTGTGTTTACAAACATGGTGAAGTCAAGAGAATGGTCTAGGAAGACAAGAGAAGAGGTGATTTCTCTTCACAGGAAGGGCAATGGCTATAAGAAGATTGCAAAGATTTTAAACATACCAAGAGACACCATAAGAAGCATCATTCGCAAATTCAAGGCAAAGGGCACTGTTGAAACGCTAAGTGGTCGTGGCAGAAAGAAGATGCTGACTTCGACTGCTGTGCGCTACCTGAAGCGCAAAGTGGAGAAAAGTCCCCGTGTGACTGCTGAGGAACTGAAAAAAGATTTGTCAGATGCGGGTACTGAAGTCTCAGCTCAGACAATAAGGCGCACACTGCGTAATGAAAGCCTCCATGCCAGAACTCCCAGGCTCACCCCCTTGCTGTCTCCAAAGAATAAGAAGAGTCGACTGCAGTATGCCAAAAGTCATGTGGACAAACCACAAAAGTTTTGGGATAGTGTTCTGTGGACTGATGAAACCAAATTAGAACAGTTTGGGCCCATGGATAAACGCTATGTTTGGAGGAGGAAGAACAAGGCCTATGAAGAAAAGAACACCTTGCCTACTGTGAAGCATGGCGGGGGGTCAATCATGCTTTGGGGCTGTTTTGCTTCTACAGGTACAGAGAAGCTTCAGCGTGCGCATGGTACCATGAATTCTCTTTAGTACCAGGAGATATTGGATGAAAATGTGATGCAGTCCGTCACAAACCTGAGGCTTGGGAGACGTTGGACCTTTCAACAGGACAATGATCCAAAGCATACCTCCAAGTCCACTAGAGCATGGTTGCAAATTAAAGGCTGGAACATTTTGAAGTGGCCATCGCAGTCACCAGACTTAAATCCGATTGAGAACCTCTGGTGGGACTTACAGAAAGCAGTTGCAGCGCGCAAGCCTAAGAATGTGACTGAACTGGAGGCTTTTGCCCATGAAGAATGGGCGAAGATACCCGTAGATCGCTGCAAGACACTTGTGTCAAGCTATGCTTCACGTTTAAAAGCTGTTATAACTGGAAAAGGATGTTGTACTAAGTACTAAGATTGAATGTCACTTGGGGGTTGAATAAAACTGATAATGATGTGAGCACAGAAAAGACATTTGTGGTTACTTCATTATAAATGTTATGTTATATTTCTCTGACTTACAAGTGCCTCTTTGATTTAATTGTAAAGATGACTGAAATGATCAAAATCAATGTCAAACTGGCCAAAACACTCAATTTCAGTGGGGGTTGAATAATTTTGAACACAACTGTATTTGGTCAGTTACCCGTCCAAAAGTGACCAAATAACTGAAGTGTGAACTCAGCCTTACAGGTCAATGTTAGTGTTATGTATAATGTACTTAACCGTGCAGTGGACCAAGATTCAACTATAGAGTGAAAGTGCACTCTCCTTTTACACCATCTGCTGATTCCACATAGATTGCTAAAGAACCTGTTCTGTTACATGCTGATATAAGTAGTGGGCCCATGATAGAGTGGGGAGGGTGTCAGCAGTAAGTTTGTGTTGATGTCACTGTTATCGCCCCAAAAAACGAATCTTAGTGGAACTGCTTATGTAAAAAACAAGGTGTAAAACCAAATATGTGAAAAAATAGAGCACTATTTCATCCCAATTACAGAATAAAGGATTTATGTAATTACTTAGGTACAAAAATAATGTGAACACCCCAAAATCAGTAGTATCAGACTGTATTTTACCCCAATTACAGAATCAAGGACTAATGGAATTACTTATGTAAAAAAAAAATGTGAACACCCCAAAATCAGTAGTATCAGACTGTATTTCACCCCAATTACATAATTAAGCATTAACGGAATTAATTATGTGTAAAAATGTAAACAAGCCAAAACCAGTAGTATTAGGCCCCTTTCACATGGGCGAGTTTTCCGCGCGGGTGCAATGCGTGAGCAGGACGCATTGCACCCGCACTGAATCCGGACCCATTCATTTCTATGGGGCTGTGCACATGAGCGGTGATTTTCACGCATCACTTCTGCGTTGCGTGAAAATCGCAGCATGCTCTATATTGTGCGTTTTTCACGCAACGCAGGCCCCATAGAAGTGAATGGGGCTGCGGGAAAATCGCAAGCATCCGCAAGCAAGTGCGGATGCATTGCGATTTTCCCGCATGGTTGCTTAGCAACGGGACCCGATCTCTATTATTTTCCTTATAACATGGTTATAAGGGAAATAATAGCATTCTTAATAAAGAATGCATTGTAAAATGAAGTGGAAGGGTTAAAAATAATAAAGTTAACTTACCTTAGCCACTTGATCGCGTAGCTGCGATCTCTCTCTCTTTCCTGCATCAGCTAACAACTAAAGGACCTGTGATGACGTCACATCACATGGTCCAATCACATGGTCCATCAGTTGTTAGCTGATGCAGGGAAAGAGAGGAGAGATCGCAACTACGCGATCAAGTGGCTAAGGTAAGTTAACGTTTATTATTTTTAACCCCTTCCACTTCATTTTACAATGCATTCATTATTAAGAATGCTATTATTTCCCCTTATGACCATGTTATAAGGGAAAATAATCAATTCTCCAGAAGACCCGAAACCGGACTTCAGTGATGAAGTCCGGCTTCGGGTTGGGTACCATGCAAAACGCATTACAAACGTTTGCACCCGCGCGGGAAAAACGCGCATATTCCCGCAACGCACCTACCTCTTATCAGGGCGTCAAACATGACGCCTGTGTGAAAGAGGCCTTAGAAGGCTTTTTAATCCTAATTAGTGCGTTATGGTGTAGTAGAATGGCTTCTCTATTAGCCAAGTGTTACCCTGTTTTATTGGCCCCTGGACTCTCTCTATAGTGTAGATAAAGTCTCCCTATTATATCCCTACACTATGTGCTGTCCCTGAACTGTTCAAAACTAATATTTTGTAATTAAAGTCTTTCATAATCACTGTCCCTAGTGCCTGTCATGTCTCTCCCTGCACAGTAAAATGGCATGAGGCTTTTTATAGGGCTGTGATATCAAAGGGGCTGGCTATCTGCTGATTGGCTGGCTGGACTGCATTATGTGTGATCCCTCATTCCCGGCTTCTTACTTTCACTTTGTAACATGTGCAGTAGCCATTTTAGAAAGATCTGATTTGTTACCACAAATCGCCAAGAAATTCAGATTTGTGATGAATCAATTTTTTCGGATCGAATTCCACTTCATCAACTTCACTTCGTTCAACACTAATTGTGAGCCCCCATTGGGGACAGTATGATACTACATGTCTGTAAGGTACTGCAGAATATATCAGTGAGGACATTAGTGAGCAAAATAAATAAAAAATGGCCCTGCAAAGTTTGACTTTGCTTTATCTCTATGTGATTTTCCCCCTGCCTGCTTTGTGTTCTTTTCCTACAGCCTGTGTGAGCTTTCATGCTTGGATGTTTTACCCACTCTCCATTGTCTGATCTGCCCTGTACATCCTCCTCCCTGCCCCTGATGCAATCTCTGGAAGAGAGCAGAGAGAGAAGTCAAAAGCAAGAGCAGTGCACTGATAAATTTACTTCAAATTTAGGGGCTTTACTAAAGACTCACACTCAGAAACAAAACATTTTGAATTGATTATTTAGAAAGTTGTATTTGGCAAGAAATTGAACAATAAACAAAATCAGTGCAAAAATTTCCATAGCCAATCAGCTAAGCTATGGAAAACCTATAATCATGTCATGCAGATTTAACATAGATTTATGGGCAGAATCAAAGCTGAAAACTGTGAAATCTGACACATGTGTATGTACCCTTAAAGGGTATCTAGGATGGAGACAGCTTCACAATGATGATCTTGTATAAGCAATTCAGCCAAAAGCAGAAAGAATAAAAGTTTGAATGCTGAAGTCCAATGTATGTAAGGAGTCATGGGTGAGGAACTGCTCCTTGTAAGAGTCACTCTGGCCAGTCACCCATCTGGCTTGATTGATGTCCCACAGGCATTACAAGCAATCTCCAGTGTTATTCAGGCCTATGCACATTGCAAAGATGCCGCTGGAGGTAGATTATTAGCTGGCCCACAGAGTGTTAGTCGAGCCAGAAGGGTCACTCTTAACCTCCCTAGCAGTAATCCCTGTGTGGCTCAGGGTTAACTTACACTGCAATAAGCTGTAACCCTGAACCATACTCGGGGTTACCATGGGTAAATTAGAATGGGGCAGGAATGGATGTGGACAGCACACAATGTGCTGTCCACATGCGCATTTCCGGAGCACTGTGCAAACTTCCGGCCGCAGGTCCGGAAGAATGTACCACTTCGGGTAGAAATTAAATTGCCAGGAAGGTTAAAAGGAGTGGCTCCTCGCCCATGATTTCTTGGAATACAGCATCCAAACTTTATTCTGTGTTGTAGATGAATTGCTAAAATAAAGAAAGATCATCATTGTGAAACTTGTCACCATCCTGCATATTAGGTTGGTGGCAGTTTGAGGTTCTCTTCAAATTGTCAATGCCTCAATACTAAATGAACATAATTGTAATATTACAAGGTGCTTGCAGTGATAACACTGTCAAAACCCATTTTCTGTCCACTGCAAATCAACTGATGTGCAAGTTTTATTAAAAGAGAACTGCATTATTGCACAGGTGATGTGATATGCTAGGTTTCCTTTACAGTAAACAGGCCTAACCTGAAAATACTTGGACTTTTCATTTGTCATGTGGGAAGACAAAAGTAACACCTCAGAGTTTATAAACTCGTCAGCTCTGCTTCCCCCCCTGAAATTTCTGGTAAGAGCTAACCTGTTTCATGTAAATGTAAACAATGATTATTCAGACGAGATATTATTAGACTCTCATAATGACAAGACTATAATAAAAGTTTACAACGAGTCTTTATTGAATTGACGAATTATGGAAAATGGCATATTTGATCAACTGTTGATCAAGGGCTTTGACCTTCTTCTCACAACTATCATAGTGTACATATTGAATACACAGTGGTGCAACAGAAGAACACAACAAATAAATTAACTCTTTCAGCGTGGGTGATTTTCCATTTTTCTGCTTTAGTTTTTCCCTCGCTGCTTGTCCGGAGCTATAACTTTTTTATTTTCCTATTCACATAGCCATATGCTGTGTTTTTTGTATTGGACAAGTTGTAATTTTTAATAGCACCATTTATTATTGTAAGAATTGTAGTGGGAAGCTGAAAAAAATCTAAATGGTGGGGAATTGCAGAAGTTTTATGGATTTTGTTTTTTACGGTATTCCCTATGTGGTAAAACTGAACTGTTACCTTCATTCTCTGGGTTAGTACAATTAAAACGATACCACACTATAATGTATATTTTTTTTAACTGACATTTTTTTTTCTTTTAAAGACACAGATTTTTCTTTCCATTGCCATATTCTGACCCCCTATAACTTTTATACATCTATGGAGCTTTGTGAGGGCCCCTTTTTTTGCAGGGCAACCTGTACTTTTTACCATAAGGAGCATTTATATTTGAATAGTTCTGGGATTTTGGGACCCACCAATGCTAATGATGTTTATTTTTAATTGTTTATTTTTATTATGGGGAAAAGGGGGTGTTTTTAATTCTTATTATTTATATATAAATATTTATTTTTTATTTTCAAACCTTTTTCCTTTTTTTTACACTTATATTAATTCCCTTTAGGAGAATTTAGTATGCAATTTTTAGATTGCTGCTCCCATACTCTACTGTGTTTAATACAGTAGTGTATGGGAAATTCAGTATATTCCTATGGAGCACTGCTACCTGCAGGGTTAAATAGAAACTACCAGTTACAGAGCCTAATTCCCTCAATACTCATGGGTGAATGCCATCCAGGCCGAGGACTTTGTCAATCTATAATTTGATCAGATGCAGCTGAACTTCTTGTGTTAAGATATGTGATGGAGACGGTTCTTGAGACTTGATTACTATCCTCTTGTCTGGCACTGTAAACCCATTAGTGAACAGAGATTAAAAGTATGAGTAATTTCTCTGCCTTCCCTTTGTCCTCTAAAAATATGTTCCCATAATCATCTTTTAGAGAGTCAATATTATCACGTTTTCTTTTTTTTCTTTTTTTTTTTGCATCTAGAAATTTATTAAAATAAAGACATTTGGGATTTATTTTGATGTTCTTAGCAATTTGATTTTCTGTGGCTAACTTTAAAGACTTGATTTTATTTTTACGTTTCCCATTGAACTCTTTGTAAGTCTGGAATGGTTTTTCACAGCTCCCTGCCTGTACTGTTTAAAAGGTGTTTGTTTTTGTCTCATCACAATCAGTACATCCCTTTTTAGCCACACTGGTTTCATTTTATTCCTAGGCATTTTGTTACCTGTGTGTATAAACTTGCTAAAGGTTTAATATAATATATCTTTTTAATTCCTCATTTAGCTTCAGTATCCCTATTTACCGGACATGATCTTGGTCTACAAGACTAGGCTTTTCTTTTAGACAATTTAATCTAGCTTTTCTAAAGTTCCAGGTTTTGTAGCTCCCTTTTGTGGTACTTTATTGAACATTATATTGAAGCTTACTATATTAGAGTTGCTGTCCTCCCTTCCTTGCATATGCGACATTGTATCTGGTACTGTTTGACAAGACCAGTTCCAGAAACTTTTCTCCTATGGTTGGTTTGACCAACTGAGAGAAATGATTGTCTCAAATTGTGAATAAAACCTTAGGTTATGGCCACACATTCAGGTTTCTTGATGTAGTTTTTGAAGCCAAAACCAGGAGTGAATTAAAAAAAGAGAAGGCTTATATGTCCTTTATTCATAGTTACATAGTTAATTTGGTTGAAAAAAGACATAAGTCCATCTTTCCTTTTATGATTCATTCCTGATTTTGTCTTCCAAAACTTAAATCAGGAAACCTGACCGTATGGTCGTATACTTACAGTTTCTTGCTGTCTTTCCTATTTATTGTAACATTTCATACTCTGTCTGTTCAGCTATGTCAGGTGACATATAAAAAACTCCAAACAGTAGTTTACTGTTATCATCCACTTCTTGGTTATTAACCGATAAGGGCTCCACACTGTCAGAGCCTTTTCTAATATTGTCATTGGGCAACCCATCTTAAGTAAAGCTGCACCCTCCCCAGTAAGATGCAGCCCATATCCAATATACAGGCTGTATTGATAGTCAGCCCAGTTCTCTATGAACCCAAATCCTTCCTACCTGCACGAATTTCTAAGCATCTTATCTTACTACCTAGCTCTCATTGTCTTTCTAGAGACACTTGGGGCACCAGTGGTATTTCTCAAAACAGTACCTTGGAGCGCCTGGACTTTAGCTTCTCTCCTAGTTCTGTAATATAATAACCACTTTATTAATACCGGACAGAAATAAATAACGAAAATACTGCCCCACAAAGCGTGGAGTCAATAATAACACCAAAAAATTGAACCACAATTCTCAGAATTGTGAATGAAAATTGAAAAAGGGCTTTCCGGACTATGTGCTGAGAAAGGCGTATCAAAGAGCACTAACCTCTGAACGCACAGGTTTATTGCATCCAAAGGGACCTGGTGGTGGAAAAAATCTAATACGCCTGATTGGCACAAATGACACAGGGGCAGAGGAGATAAAAAGAATCCTGATGAGACATTGGGGAACCCTTTTGCTGGATCCTGATATAGCTAAGGTGGTGAACCCCTATACGCAAGTTACTTACCGCAGAGGACGCAATATAAGTGATCATGTTGTACACAGCCACTACTCAGGTACAACAAAAGTGCCAACACATTGGCTGAGACCACCCATCAGTTCGTACCACTGTAGTGGCTGTGTTGCATGCCCGTATATTAGGCAGGGCCATACCTTCAGGAGTTATGTGACCCATAAAACTTATGAGATCAAACAATTTGTGAATTGCAGCACAAGAGGGGTAATATACCGGGCACAATGTGGATGTGGCCTGGAATATGTGGGCAAGACAAGACGGGAGCTGCGCAGGAAGATAGGTGAACATCTGGGGGACTTTCGTCAAGCAAAAGATACCCCTTGGCACGTCATATGATATCCACCCATGGAGGGGACTACTCACAGATCCGGTTTATGGGCATTGAGGTAGTCCCACCTCCATTGTGAGGGTGGGGGGGACTGGGACCGAAAAATCCTCCAAAGAGAGACTTGGTGGATTTTTGAATTAAAAAGTGTCCAACTGAGGGGTTTGAATGAACAGCTATAATTTGGCTGTTTCATTTAATAAACCCTCCTGCGTAGCTCCCAGATAGATTCATTTTTACTTTGTCCATCTGGCTACAGAGATACATCTAATTGGATGTTTCTTAAATTCATCCTGACCAGTGAATGCCTCTGCTAAGTCCCCAACCCCTATGGCAGGGGACGCTGCCAACCACCCCCACTCATTAACAGCGAATCCTCCACTTGCTAAAAATACTCTGGGCAGCAATTCTGTCACTACCCAGTGTCGAACAGTTGCCACTGTATACAGATATAATATCACTGTTTAAATAGTGTGGGGGAACATTGCCCTGTAGGTTAACCCCTGCACAAGATGTTGATCGCTCGAGTTCTGCGGGGGTTAAAACCATATACTCCTGTAGGACATTCTTTGTATGTGGGAGAGGTGGGCGGGGTTTGAACATTTCTTACCCGCCCCTTATTTGACAGCCTCTCTGCATACCTAGTTCCATCATGCTGTGGTCGCAGGACCTGCGATCACATGACACCCCACGTGACCATGACGTGTATGGCCATGTGATGGGTCTTGTGATCGGAACTATGGGCGGTCTGATCAGCGCAGGCGGCCTTTAAATAGTGAGGCCGAGCCGTCAGGTCAATGAGAATTACACAGCTCGGCCTGCAATCTTGGGAACATGTCCACTGACTGCCTTTCTTAAGATAAGTGAAACTTTTCCTGCCTGTAACCACCCGCTGTAGATTTGGTATACTGGTCCATCGCCAATACAGTGGTTGCTGGCTGACATTCAGATATTGAATACCAAGACATCTATCGTCATTGGTAATGTATGCTTTTTTGTGTTATTGACCCCTGATGAACTGGCAAGACCAGAGAAACGCGTCGGGTTATGCATTGTGTATATTAGGTGTAGTTTCCAACAATCATCCATAGAGTGGAACATAGGTGTTTGCATGAATCGTGACGCCTGACCTATTGGATATGCAGGACGCACTGTGTTCTTTTTAAGCATTGTGTCAGTGTGGTTGCGTCCCAGGGCTCTGCGTACACAACACCTGACTTTAGGTGGGTCTGTGATTTAGGGTCTCCTCCTCCCCCCTCTTCCCTTCCCCTTCAGGACGAAGATGGGCAGTCATTGCACTGATCAGGGAAGTACACAGGGACAGAAAAGGAGGTGTGCGGTGGTTAGGATAAGGGACCTAGAGCTAGGGTGCACAGTAGGGGCAGAGACCCAGCACCCCCCACCCCTCCCATCTTATCCCCCACCCCTATAGACTTTACAAACCCATCTGGATTGGGGTAACAGTACCCTGTTCACCTACAATTGCACACGGCAATTGATTCACTTATGGGCATTTTACGTATCATTAAAAGTTATGTTTTAAAGGTAACCTACCCCCCTTTTCAGTTTATGTTATTTAATTATTAGGGTACCAAAAGAGATATCAACACTACTAGTCTAAAAGGTGTTTGTGACAACACATAATAGGTACACACATGATAAAAGGAGGCAGCACAAAGGTGGAACACAAGGATAAGGAAAAATACCCAAGAGGGGGCTGAGAGGTCAGCATGCCAAAAACAGGGAAAAAGTACAAAAAATAATAGTAAGAACCACCAAAACGCCCATAAACAGTTAACCCCGGGCAGATACTGCAACAGAGACAAATACAAAGGCAAAAAATTGGTGGTTGGAAAATAATCATACCCTGAATAGCGTGTCAATCTCTCAGCCGCTTCCTTCCCGACACCATTTCGCCAGTTACCTGGCTTCTTCCGGGGATATGGAACATTTGAAAAGACTTCCCCTATTATAGTGCTCTCACAGGTGTATAATAAAGCACATGACCGCCGCATCAGAAACACGTCATAGCCACCGCCTCTATCAAAAGCTAACAGCCAATCGACGGCATGACGGGGATGTACCAGGAGCAGGTACGCGGCAAAGCACATGACCGCAGCGTCAGAAGCACATTATAACCACGCCTCCACCAAAAAGCAGCAAGCATAAAAGTGCACAAAAATGACATGATATCAATATACAAATGGTATGCATTAAAAGGATCAATAGATCAAATACAACATAAATATGAATCAAAATCAATTACCCACAAATAGGGGGTGTGGACAGAAGCACTGACACAATGACAACCCAGTCACGTGAAAGAACACATGACTGCCGTTGGAGTGCTATATCACATGATCGAGACCCTGTTCATATGAAATAAAGTGCATTGTGCAATCAATGAATAAAAACAAGTATATATATCATAAAAAGTGAGCCGGAATATGATGATGATACCCAACTATACACCTTTGCTGTAGTACAGAACACCAGTGATTGTCTGTCCACTGTCTCTAACATAATGTCTTCTCTCTATCTGAAACTGAATCTTTTAAAAACTGAACTACTTTTTTCTCCATCTAACCTACCTAAACCTGATATCTTCATATCAGGGTGTGGCACTACCATCACATCTAGACAGTATACCCACTGTTATGTTTTATACTGATTTTCATTTCACCCACTATATTCAATTGCTTGCCCACTCACCTGCAACTGAAACACATCTCTAGAATCCCCTATTTCTTACTATGGTAGCAACAAAAACTCTCATTTTGACCCTGATCCATTCCTGTCTCAATTACTGTAACCTATTAAAAATTGGTCTCCCCCTCACCAAATTTTCCCATCTCCGATCTATCCTTAAAGGGGTTCTCCGGGAATTATGAAAATGAAAATACTAAAATATTACTTTATGATAAATATATTCCCAAATACTTTTCATTAGTTATAATGGCTAGTTTTGTCTGGGGAGAGATCATTAGGAGAAATAAAATGGCTGCCGTCCTATTAGTACACACAAAACCTGTCCTAATGACACAGTAGGACAAGTTATTACAGAACAGTGAGCGAAAGAGCTGCCACATCCTCCAATGTGGTAAAATCTTCAGATTAATCTCTGTGGAAATGGAGATGATGAGGATACATGAAGTACAGAGAGGAGGGTAGGAATGTGGCTAATGAGCAGCAGCACTTTTATGAAGTTTCCATTACCCCAACTCCATATTATCACAGTCTGTCTTGTCCATCCACTCTGTATTTAATGTCTCCTTATGAACTAAATTTCCAAGAGATTTAGCTAAAATTCTTATCAACTGTATTCAGGATTATAATAATCCTGGACAAGTAGAGCAGAGAAGAGGATGAGGAAGCTCTACCTCAGTGTTGTGAAGTAACTTGTCCTGCTGTGTGATTAGGACAGCGGCCCTTTTGTTTGTCCTAATGATTACTCCCTAGACAAAACAA
This sequence comes from Bufotes viridis, assembly GCA_033119425.1. Lineage (NCBI taxonomy): Eukaryota > Metazoa > Chordata > Amphibia > Anura > Bufonidae > Bufotes > Bufotes viridis. Next base: position 292,255,950 of record CM065593.1, on the reverse strand, counting down.
ACCATTTTAAATAATGAAAGAAATTTGGGTATATATTTATTATAAAGTAATATTTAAGTTTTTTCATTTTCTTAATTCCAGGATCATCTACCTGTCTAATTGCTACACAATGCATACATTCTGTTTCAAACATTGCACTGGTTGCCCATACAGTATTAGTTTAAATTTAAACTGCTCATTCTCACCCTCAAAGCTCGGCATTGGGCCCCACCAAATATCGCTGTAAATTCTGGCGGGTACTGGGACCTGAGGTAGTTGGTTCACTAGTTTGTGTGGCTGTGGCAGAACGGCCATGTCCTCTCCCAGCACTAGAGGGTCCACTAACACAACCAGGACCATATCCGTGTCCCTTACTAGATGTTTTCCTCATTGTTACCGTTCACCACAATAATAAAAAAATTATTTGGCCTAATGTATTGAGTTCAATGCCTTTTTTTACAGGCACCTAACACTATCTGCTATCTATTTATGTACCATATTACACTAATAAAGGGACAGCAGTAACCACATATTTAAGGGACTATCAATTGAAGGCCTAGTATTTAGGCCCTGGATGAAAGGTATCCTTTTACGGACAGAATTACACTTAGAGATGCACAATAGTGTGCAAATGTAGAGGATTATGCTTTTAACAATTGTATTTTAACGCTTAGTGTAATATACCCTTTGGCAGAAAGAAATACACTTGGAGATGCACAGTAGCGTGTGCAAATATAGAGGATTTATTTATCAGGCCTTGTAATTAGATGCTAACAGTGTTGCTAAGTGTAATATACCCTTCTACTGACAGATTTACACTTGGCCAGCAATAGCTGAAACCACTGATTTACGTTATTGCTATTTTGGCATTTGAATTTGACCCCAGAAAAAAATCTATCCTTTGCCGGACACTATTAAACGTGGCCAGACACAGCTGGAACACCAGATTTAGGGGATTGCTATTTTGGCAATTTAATTTCACCCCAGAACAAAATATATCCTTTGCCGGACTCTAGTAAACTTGGCCAGCCACAGCTGGAACACCAGATTTAGAGGATTGCTATTTTGGAAATTGAATTTCACCCCAGAACAAAATCTATCCTTTGCCGGGCAGTATTAATCTTGGCCAGCCACAGCTGGAACACCAGATTTACGGTATTGCTATTTTGGCAATTTAATTTTACCCCAGAACAAAATCTATCCTTTGCCGGACACTATTAAAACTGGCCAGCCACAGCTGGAACACCAGATTTAGGGGATTGCTATTTTGACAATTGAATTTCACCCCAGAATAAAATCTACCCTTTGCCGGACACTATTAAACTTGGCCAGCCACTGCTGGGACACCAGATTTAGGGGATTGCTATTTTGGCAATTGAATTTCACCCCACAACAAAATCTATCCTTTGTCGAACACTATTAAACTTGGCCAGCCACTGCTGGTACACCAGATTTAGGGGGTTGCTATTTTGGCAATTGAATTGCAAACCAGAAAAAAATATATCCTTTGCCGGGCACTATTAAACTTGGCCAGCCACAGCTGAAACCACTGATTTACGGTATTGCTATTTTGGCAATTAAATTTCACCCCAGAAAAATATCTATCCTTTGCCGGACAGTATTTAACTTGACCAGCCACTGCTGGGACACCTGATTTACGGTATTGCTATTTTGGCAATTAAATTTCACCCCAGAAAAATATCTATCCTTTGCCGGACAGTATTTAACTTGACCAGCCACTGCTGGGACACCAGATTTACTGTATTGCTATTTTGGCAATTGAATATAACCCCAGAACAAAATATATCCTTTGCCGGACAGTATTAAACTTGGCCAGCAACAGCTGGAACACCAGATCTACGGTATTGCTATTGTGGCAATTGAATTTCACCCCAGAACAAAATCTATCCTTTGCCGGACACTTTTAAACTTCGCCAGCCACTGCTGGGACACCAGATTTAGGGGATTGCAATTTTCGCAATTGAATTTCACCCCAGAACAAAATATATCCTTTGCTGGACACTATTAAACTTGGCCAGCCACAGCTGAAACCACTGATTTACAGTATTGCTATTTTGGCAATTGAATTTCACCCCAGAAAAATATATATCCTTTGCCAGGCAGTATTAAACTTAGCCAGCCACAACTGGAACACCAGATTTAGGGGATTGCTATTTTGGCAATTGAATTTCACCCCAGAAAAAAATCTATCCTTTGCCAGACAGCAGACAGTATTACACTTGGCTAGCCACAGCTGGAACACCAGATTTAGGGAATTGCTATTTTGGCAATTGAATTTAACCCCTTAATAAAATATAGAAATTTCTATCCTGAGTTTCTAGGGGTGACAATAAGCACAGCCAAGCCCCTGATTTAGGATATAGCAAAAAAAAAAAAACTAGGATTGATGGATTGATGGACTTAGTGGCAGCTAGTGCTGGTGCACCACAAGACACAAAATGGCTGCCGATCAAAGTGACAAAAAAAAGCTCTGTGCAGCCAAAAAAACAGTTAGCAATTAACTAGCAGAAGTTGAATGATTCACAGCTGTAGATCGATCATTTCATTAGGTGTTTTTGCTGAGTTTTCCCTGCCTAATCTCGCCCTCACAGCAGCTGCATCCTATCCCTACACTAATCAGAGCAGAGTGACGTGCGGCGCTACGTGACTCCAGCTTAAATAGAGGCTAAGTCACATTCTGCACTTGTCCAATCTCATCATGTGATGGCTTCTTAGGGGCAAGAAGTAAAACGCTAGCTGATTGGCTTCTGTGCAGCCCTTCAGAAAGCGGGAAGAAATCACCAAACAACGGACGCAAACCCAAACTTTTTTGAAAATTTTTTGGTCCGGGTCCCGAACACCCCAAAATTCGGTAAGAACCCGAACTATACAGTTCGGGTTCGCTCCACTCTATCATCAAACACTATCCACATATCCCATGGACGCAGAAGAACTACAAATATCGACTAGTGGCTGGCTCGTGCAGCTTTATATATACTCCCCTGGTTTGTTAAGGTCGCTGGAAAAGCATTTTCAACCTTTTTTTCAACTTTCTTCTCCTTATAGATTATAAGTAGAGATGAGCGAATCGAAGTTGACGAAGTGGAATTCGATCCGAATTTCAGGAAAAATTCGATTTGCACCGAATCCGAATTTCCTCACGCTTCGTGGTAACGAATCACATTTTTTCATTTAAAATGGCTGCTGCACGTGTGAAGACATAGAGCAAGGAGCTCTGGGAAGGTGGGATCACCCATAATGCCATGCATGCAGCCAATCAGCAGCCAGCCAGCCCTGTGATGTCACAGCCCTATAAATAGCCTCAGCCATTTTAGATTCTGCCATTTTCCAATGCACTTAGTGCAGGGAGAGACGTCAGAAGTCGCTAGGGACAGTGCTAGAAAAAACCTAATTGTGCAAAAAAAACGATTTACAAGTTTAGGGTTATTATAGGTGTAGGGAAAGTATAGGGAGAAATCATTCCACAGCATTTATGTTGAACAGGGTTCAGTAGGGGAGGTTACAGCCCTATTATAATCCTATTACACCTTGCTGCACTGACTGGGGACCAAAATTTCCATTACACAGCTCTGTAAGTCCAGCAAACCTTTCTTGTTATTGGGAGGCAAGTGCTGTTTGATACAGACATTACCAGGGTTTATTAGAAGGAGATATTTCTATGTCTTATTTACCCTTGTGCCGTGCAGTTATATGTTATAAAGCATGTTTTGGCTTGTATTAGTGGGAGGAAAAAAAGGCTTATTAGCCATTGTGTGGTGAAGTGCAAAAATTACAGCCCTTTTTGTTGTGTATTAGTGGCAAAAGAAAAATATATTTGCTGTTCAGTGGTTATATGTTCTAAAGCCCTTTTTGTTGTGTATTAGTGGCAAAATAAAAATATATTTGCCTTTCAGCGGTGCAGTTATATGTTCTAAAGCCTTTTGTGGCGTGTATAAGTTGAAAAAAGAAAAATATATTTGCCGTTCAGCGGTGCAGTTATATGTTTTAAAGCCCTATTTGGCATGTAATAGTGGCAAAAGAAAAATATATTTTCCGTTCAGCGGTGCAGTTATATGTTCAAAAGCCTTTTGTGGCGTGTATAAGTGGAAAAAAGAAAAATATATTTGCCATTCAGCGGTGCAGTTATATGTTCAAAAGCCTTTTGTGGTGTGTATAAGTGGAAAAAAGAAAGATATATTTGCCATTCAGCAGTGCAATTATATGTTCAAAAGTCTTTTGTGGAGTGTATAAGTGGAAAAAAGAAAAATATATTTACTGTTCAGCTGTGCAGTTATATATTCTAAAGTCCTTTTTGGCATGTATTAATGGCAAAAAAATATATATATTTTCCGTTCAGCGGATATGTTCTAAAGCCCTTTTTGGGATGTATTAGTGAGGAAAAGGAAAAAGGGCTTATTAGCCGTTGTGTGTTGAAGTGAAAAAATTACAGCCCTTTTTGGTGTGTATTAGTGGCAAAAAAAAAATTTGCCGTTGGCGGTGAAGTTCCATTGTACTACAGCCTTTAATAGAGTGTATTAATAGGATAGATACGTACGTCCTATTAGTAGTTTTGCTGTGAATTGTGATTGTTATATTCATTTTTTTTTTAGGTGTATTAATAGGACAAAGAATAAGGGAAAATTGATGGGTGATTGTAGACTTTCTTCTGTACGAACCGAATTACGTCGATTAGCCATTCAATGGTGAAATTTATTTGTGAAACAGCCTTGTTTGGGAAAATTGATGGGTGATTGTAGACTTTTTTCTGTATGAACCAAATTATGTCAATTAGCCTTCAGTGGTGAAAATTGTTTGTGATAGAGCCTATAGGTTGCTATAACTATGGTCAAGGACAATATATATCCTTTACGGCCCACGGTAAATGTGGTTCCTTCCCAGCCACATGAGCAACTTGGCGAGGTGACGCTGCTTCCACCTCCACGTTCTTACGCCGTTGGTCCTGCGACAATGTCCGCTTCTGCCTCCTCATCCTCCACTGTGTCCTCAGCCTCCACTGCAGGGCCTTCACAGTGGCCCTCCAGCATACCACATGTGCAGGGCACGACGGTGTCACGCTGTTCTGCACCTCATATGGTACCAATTAAAAGACAATTACCCAAAAAATAAAAAAATTATTGCTTTCAGAAAATGGCAATGCAAAAAGATGATTTTCCTTTATAAAAATGCTTTGTGCAAAAGTGGTAAAACGTAAAACAAATTATATAAAATTTAACGATAACATGTAATTTTTCCCTCCCCGGTGTAAACCGCAATAACAAAACCCAAAAGGCAATCGAAGAATTGCTGCATTTCTTTATCCTGTTTCCCAAAAAGCTAAATAAAAAGTGATACAGAAGTTGTATGTGCGCCAAAATAAAAACAATGATGATGGCAACTAGAGATGAGCGAATTTCTTAAAAATTTGATTCGATCCCAATATATTCGCGGTGAAATATGTTAAAAAACTAACTGCTATTTCCTGGCTGCTGAGAGCCTTTATAGTGGTGTAGAACACTGTGCCTTGCAGTAAGAAGCATAGGGAGTCTGCTTTGGTAGGGAAATAATACTGTGAGTCCGTATGACATGCAGATGATAGGCGTCGCTCTTAGAATCATTGAATAATACTTCACTTATTTGGGTTGTCATGGGGCCAAAACTGACCAAATAACTCAAGTATCAACTCAGCATTACAGGTAGATTTTTCCATCAAGAAGAAGCGCACTACTTTTACACCCTCCTCAGCTGATTCCACATAGATGTCTTCAGAACCTGTTCTATTAAACGCTTATACAAGTAGAGACCCCCTGACAGAGTGGAGAGGGTGTAAGCAATAAGTTTGTGTCGACATCACAAATTATTTTGGTCTTCCTCTACACCATCAGAACATTAACCCACAAAAAACGGATCCTGTATGTGGAGCATACGCCTTCACTCGGTCAGCATTTGCTCAATAATCCATCAGTATTGCTAAAGGCAAAAAAAAAAAACGTAGTGGATCTAAAGCAGAAATGACACATGAATGGAATATTCGCATGTCTTCTGTGTTTTGTACCCACTCCTGCTTTTGGCTACCATATCATAATTCATTTCTGATGGGACCATACAGGCCTTAAAGCTGCTACACAGACAGGATCCGTTGTGTGTCTCGTTTTTCCTTCCTTCTGACAGATTTGAATAAGTGTCAAATAAATGATAATGTCAGCCAGGCCAAAAGCCACAATAGTGCACCAGTCATTAAGTGGAGGCAGGATGATTAGGCCACAGGGTGGGACAATGACAGAGTATGGAGGTGTTGGCAGTAGCAACAGGTGGAGGCCATATAGTGGCACAATGACAGAGTGTAGAGGTGGCAGCAGCATGAGTAGGCCACAGAGTGGCACAATAATAGAGTGACAGGGTGGCAGCAGCATGAGTAGGCCAGAGAGTGGCACAATGACAGTGTGTGGAGGTGTCGGCAGCAGCAACATCAGACGGAGTCCACAGAGTGGCGCAATGGCCGAGTCTGCAGGTGGCAGCAGCATGAGTAAGCAACAGAGTAGCAAAATGACAGAGTGTGGAAGTGGCAGCAGCATGAGTAGGCCATAGAGTGGCACAATGACAGAGTGTGGAGGTAGCAGCAGCATCAGGAGGAGTCCACAGAGTGGCACAATGACAGAGTGTGAAGGTAGCAGCAGCAGTATCAGGAGGAGTCCACAGAGTGGCACAATGACAGAGTGTGGAGATGGCAGCATCAGGAGGAGACCACAGAGTAGCACAATGACAGAGACTGGAGGAGGCAGCAGCATGAGTAGGCCACAGAGTGGCACAATGACAGGGTCTGGAGGTGGCAGCAGCATGAGTAGGCCAGAGAGTGGCACAATGACAGAGTGTGGAGGTGGAAGCAGCATGAGTAGGCCACAGAGTGGCACAATGACAGAGTCTGGAGGTGGCAGCATTAGCAGCAGCATTAGAACTCCACCGAGTGGCACAATGCCAGAGTCTTTAGGTGGCGGCAGAATGAGGAGGCCAATGAGTGGCACAATGACAAAGTCTGGAGGTGGCAGCAACATGAGTAGGCCACAGAGTGGCACAATGACAGAGTCTGGAGGTGGCTGCAGCATGAGTAGGCCAGAGAGTGGCACAATGACAGAGTCTGGAGGGGGCAGCATTAGAAGCAGCATTAGAACTCCACTGAGTGGCACAATGACAGAGTCTTTAGGTGGCGGCATGAGTAGGCCACAGACAAGGCACAAAGACAGAGTGTGGAGGTGGCAGCAGCATGAGTAGGCCACAGAGTGCCACAATTACAGAGTGTGGAGGTGTCGGCAGCAGCATCAGGAGAAGGCCACAGAGTGGCACAATGACAGAGTCTGGAGGGGGCAGCATTAGAAGCAGCATTAGAACTCCACTGAGTGGCACAATGACAGAGTCTTTAGGTGGCGGCATGAGTAGGCCACAGACAAGGCACAAAGACAGAGTCTGGAGGTCGCAGCAACACGATTAGGCCACATAGTGGCACAATGACAGAGTCTGGAGGTGGCAGCATGAGTAGGCCACAGACAAGGCACAAAGACAGAGTGTGGAGGTGGCAGCAGCATGAGTAGGCCACAGAGTGCCACAATTACAGAGTGTGGAGGTGTCGGCAGCAGCATCAGGAGAAGGCCACAGAGTGGAACAATGACAGTGTGTGGAGGTATCAGCAGCAGCAGCATAAGGAAGAGTCTAAAGAATGGCACAATGACAGAGTCTGGAAGTGGCAGCAGCATGAGTAGGCAACAGAGTGGCACAATGCCAGAATTTGGAGGTGGCAGCAACATGAGTAAGCCAGAGAGTGGCACAATGAATGAGTCTGGAGGTGGAAGCAGCATGAGGAGACCTCAGAGCGGCTAGGTGACATAATGTAGAGGTAGCAGTAGCAGCAGCAACATCAGGAGGATACCACAGAGTGGCAAGGTGACATAGTTTGGAGCTGGCAGCAGCAGCTGCATCAGGAATCCATAAAGTGACCCGGTAACAGAGTGGGGCGGTGGGTGGAAATACCAGTACATGCCGATGAAGGTGGGTGAAGTAAGGAGCCCTTGGCATCAGATGTGTGGTATCAGGCGGATTGTAGCATCAAAGTAGTAGCTGAGGCAGGTAGTCTGAAGAAACCAGTCTCTTGTATTAAAGTGTTGGTGTGGCACCATGGATGATCTAGTCTGACCCATCAGGAATTGGTGGTTGGAAATCCTGGCTGATCCATGTCTGATTCATCTTGACAAAGGTCAGCCTCTCCACATTTTGGGTGGACAACAGGAGTGTTCTTCTTGGGGTAACTATGACCCCCGCCGCACTAAACACCCTTTCTGATGCCACACTACTGGCCGGGCAGGACAGCTTTTCCAGGGCAAACTCTGCTAGTTGCGGCCACAAATCCAGTTTGGCTACCCAGTAGTCCAGTGGATCATCAATGTGGGGTGGCAGGGTGCAGTCCAAGTATGCCACGACCTGCTGGTTCAGGTCCTGCTCCAGCTCTACCTGCTGCTGCTTCTGGTGAGAAGTTTCTTCACTATTCAGGTGAAGAAAGCTACTCATCAGCGACTGTAGACTCAGGTTGCTGATGATGGAGCTGGTACTGATCCAGCTACCCCACCCCACCCCACCCCACTCCAGCAGCCATGGAAGTGGAACATGAGCGCAGAGGGCCCATCCCCCCCCCCCCCGGTCAGACCTGCGAGAGGATGGACGATGGCACAGATAGGCAGCGGCCAACTGACTACATAGGATGTCTCAGTAGTAGTTCAGTTGTTCAGCCCCCATTCTGGACTGGTAGCGAGGGTCCAACAAGGTGGAGAGCTGTCACTACGCAAGCAAATGAGAATGCATCGGGCCATTTGTGCAAGTGACTCAGAGGGACTCCCTGCCTCCATCTCCACTGCATACTGCCACGGTGTGTCGGGGGTCCTCTGTCCCGTCTTCCTCATCGCCCTGTATCTCCTCTGGCTGCTACTGCTCCTCCTGTCCTGTCAGCTGAGTAGAAAAACCACCCATTTGGCTACACATTGCCTGTGCTACAATGTCCTCTTCCACCTCCCCCTCCTCATCTAGTTTAGCCCCCAGAGGGCTCATGTGGGCGTGAGATCGAGGCGCCACGTCCTTTCTCCCCTAACCAGCCATTGTTACTACCATCTATTCCAGGACATGAAGCAGTGGAATGATGTCGTTCATACCGTAGTACTGGCAACTGACAAATAACGAGGCATCCTCAAAGGGCCTGAGCAAACGGCAGGTGTCACGCATGAGCTGCAATTGGTTGACAGCAAGGTTAAACAGGGGAGTACTCCTATCCGCTTGCATCATTAAGAAATCGTTGATGGCCGTTCGTATAGTCGATCCTACATATGGAGGGTGGAATTCCAACGGGTGGAAACATCGCATATCAGCCTATGTTGGGGGATGCCGTTCTGCCGCTGCAGCTCAAAGAGGGTGTGCTTTGCATTGTACAAGTAGCTGAAATGCATGCAAGGTTTCTTGGCCATTTTTAGGATGTCTTGCAGATGGGTGGAAGACTTCAGGAACCGCTTGATAACCAGATTGAACACTTGTGCTATGCATGGTGCATGGCTCAGCCTTCCTTAAGCAGCGCCGACACCATGTTCTTCCCGTTGTTGGTTAGCATGGTTCCGATTTTCAGTTGTCACAACCAGGATTCGATTTCTTGATGCATCACACGGAGCAGTCCCTCCCCTGTTCGCCACGACAAACCAGGTGCAGAACAGCGTGATACAGCCGAGTCCTGCACATGTGGTATGCTGGAGGGGCACTGTAACTTGTCTCTGCAGTGGAGGCTGAGGACATGGTGGAGGATGAGGAGGTAGAGGCGGACATTGTTGCAGGACCACTGGTAGAGGCAGAAGCGGTGTGACCTGTCCAACTTGCTGGTGTGGCTGTGCAGGAAATACATTCACCCAGTGGGCCGTAAAGGACATGTATTGTCCCTGACTGTAGTTATAGCTCCACAAGTCGGCACTGCCGTGCACTTTGGCAGACACCGACAGGCTCAAGGACTGGCCCACCTTTTGTTCTACACGTGTGCAGGGCTAGTACTTTTTCGCAAAGAAATGACTGCTTAGGACTCTCCACCTCGGCTCAGCACAAGCCATCATTTCTCTGAAAGGTACAGAGTCCACCACTTGGAAAGGGAGGAACTGAAGCACCAGCAACTTGGACTGGGGCACGTTTAGCTTCTGTGCCGTTGGATGTTTGCATGCATACTGTTGTCTCTTGGCAATCACTTTGGTGATCGATTGCTGACGGAATGACTGACAAGGAGTAGGAGGAGGAGAAGCAGGAGCATCTGGACCAGCAGAAGATGGGAATGACAGACAGCTCCCTTTGGCTGAGGTGGTGGATCCTTGACTGCCTGAAACCAGGTGCTTGCCCCTGGGTGATGCAGCGGTTGCTGCGGCAGGATGGACCACCACATCGGAGGCATGGATGTCCCAGGCCACTGTATGGTGATGCTGCATATGTTGACACAGGGCCGTAGTGACAGCATTGGCACCCTTGCCCCGCTTCACCTTCTGCCCACAGATTTTATATATGGCCACGTTCACGTTCTCCAGCAGCTTAAGAAGCAGGTGGTCTACCTCGGTCATGTTTGGCTCCCGACCTCCCACAGCTGCCACCCTGCGGACTCCCAGACATGCTACCACCTTGCTGGCTCAGCCGCTGCCTCACGGGTAAGTTGCCAGCCTCTTCTCCTGAGGATGATGAAGCACCCTCTGCACACGGCTCCCAAGTGCGATCTGCTTCATCATCCTCGAGTAGTGTGTGCACGTCACTGATGTCCTCCTCAACCGTCTCTGGGTCAGAAGCCTGACCACTCGCAACATGACCTCCCACGCCACTCTCCTCATCACTACTTGCCCGCCTAGCGGCGGAAGCTGCGAATGTCTCCTCCACATCTTGGCTGGGCAGTAGCTGCTGAGTGTCCTCTAGTAGTTCGTCCTCGTTGTATATTGGAGCTGAGCCCACAGCATACAATACTTCTGTGGCTAAGGGAACAGCAAAGGACAGAGGCAGGTTGAGGACAGGTGAGGGCAAAGAGCCTGCTCCCGGGTCATGCCAACTAAGGGTTGTGTCTGACAAACCCACCGACTGTTGGCTGGGGTGTCTGATGTCACTTGGGATGAAGTGGATGACCGAGTTAACCAATCAAGAACCGCTGGATTGCTGGTCAAGACACAGCCACTAGATGACACCGGGAGCTCAGGCCTCTCGCTGCGACTTCTGCTGCAACGCCCGCTTTCTCTGCTGCGACCTCTGCCTGTGCCAGAAACATTTAGGCCTCTGCCATTACTCTGTGCATGGCCTGGCACTTCTTTGTCTGACATACTTTAAACTGAACTTAACAAATTAAAAACAAATTAAAACATTCCTAAAAGAGATGAATATACTTTTCTTTTTGTACTGAAATAGGCCACTAAATGCTTTCATCACAAATAACTGCAACAGTGAAGTGCGTATATATTTTCTTTTTGTACTGAAACAGGCCACTAAACACTAATACCCTATTTCCCTGATGAAGCAGGACATGCGGCGAAACATGTCGGGAGGGTTAGTGCCTGCTGGCTTTTAGACAGGGACCGAATCGGAAGCATACAATTGTATGAATGAATGTGTGGTTGGTAAGCGCTAAACAGCGTGTATCTGCATGGCTGAGAAAGTTGGTGTGATATGGTAAAGAGGGGTGAGCATTGGCGCCCCCTTTACGATAAAATAGGGAAACCATTCCTTGGTAATTTTGTAGGAATCTATTTCCTCTCTCATGAGCCATAGTGTGACAAAGCATGTGTGCACAAACATAGGAATTAGTCAATAGAAATAGAAATCTGCTCTATTATACAATCACATTGTTGCAACACTGACATACAATCAGAATCTGACTGCCAAGAAGCTTCAAAGAGTGAGCAATTGGCTACATATTCCAGTGTTGCAACAAAGTTGTAGGTCGCCATCAAGCACAATGTTGAGCAACGAATGCGCTGGATTCCTGATAGGAATGTAGAAAAACATATGCACTTACCTATGGTAGTTGCACACATTATAACACAGCAAAGTGAACTGCAGCCATAAGCAGTACTTCCAAGTAAAAGAGGATTACACACATTCAGTATTGAGTGGAATATCTGATTCCTTCCCTGATAATTTTAATGGGACTGGGTGTATAAATAAATGTATCAGCTTTTATAAAAATATAATAAAAGTTACGTTTTAATATCTATGTTGTAACCCCTAAAAGGATTTAGTAGGTCTCTGAGACCCTTTTGTAAATAAATGTGTAGTATTCTGAGGGTACAACGTGGGCATGGGTGTGGTTAGGCCACTAAACACTTTCACCACAAATAAACGCAACAGTGAAGTGCGTATATATTTTTCTTTTTGTATTGAAATAGGCCACTAAGCACTTTCAACACAAATAACTGCAACAGTGAAGTGCATATATCTTTTTTCTTTCTGTACTGAAATAGGCCACTAAACGTTTTCACCACAAAAAGCTGCAACAGTGAAGCGCATTTATATTTTTCTTTCTGTACTGAAATAGGCCACTAAACGCTTTCACCACAAATAACTGCAACAGTGAAATGCATAGATATTTTTCTTTCTGTACTGAAATAGGCTACTAAACGCTTTCACCACATATACCTGCAGAAGTGAAATGCGTATTTATTTTTATTTTTGTACTGAAGGAGGCCACTAAATGCTTTTACCACAAATAACTGCAACAGTGGAGTGAGTATATTTTTTTCTTTTTGTACTTAAAGGCTTTTCAACATAGCACTAATTGCTGAATCCCCAAATAATGTTTCCCTGCACTTGTAAATCACTTTTCTAGCACTGTCCCAAGTACCTTCTGATGTCTCTCCCTGCATTAAGATGCTGTGAAATGATTCCTCCATATCTTTTCCCTGCACTTATAAATAGTTCTTTCAGCTTTTTTTTCAGAAAGAGGTTTTTCCTATTGCTTTCCCTAGTGCCTTCTCATGTCTGTCCCTGCACTCAGAATGCTTGAAAATGTCTGAATCCAAGATGGGTGCCAAATTTATACGGCTGTGACATCACAGGGCTGGCTGGCTGCATATTGACTGCATTCATGGCATTATGGGTCATCACACCTTCCCAGAGTCCCTTGCCCCATGCCCTCACACTTGTAGCTGCCATTTTAGCCTTCAAAATGCGATTCTTTACCACAAAGCGCAAGGAAATTCACATTCGTTGAAAATCGAAATTTTCCTGAATTTCGTACCGAATTCCACTTCGTCAGCTTCAATTCGCTCTTCTCTGGTTACCACAAAGCGTAAAGAAATTCGGCTTCGGAGTGAATCGAAATTTTTCCTATATTCGGATTAAATTCCACTTCATAAACTTCGATTCGCTCATCTCTAGGAGCGATATAATGCCATCGCTCATCCCCATACATAATAATTGTTTGCCAGCAGAAGAGAGCTATTTAGATGTCACGACCTGCTACTAGCAAATGTTGATTTTGGTGTCCACACTAATGATCCTATCTAATGATCCTATTCCTCGATGAATGAAAGTTTCATTAGGTAATCGGCAGCACCTTTACATTGGCAGATTATCGCTAGAGAGAATTTGTTAGCAATAATCTGCCTCAACACCGGGCAGTTATAACGGGGACTTTAGGCTAGGTTGCAATCCAAGTAATCTCTAACAATTTTTCCATCTTTTCTAATGATCAAGTCCATGTGTCATGTTGTATGTACCTACCAAGGTAGATAGAAGTAAGACTCATTCATGTCTATCATACTTTAAGACTGTTAGTGGTTCAGCAGTAGTGTTGGGCACGAATATTAGAATAGCGAATTTTTATCGCGAATATCGCAACTTCAATAATTTGCGAATATAGCGCTATATATTCGCAATTTCAAATATTCGTTTTTTGTTTTTTTTTAGTTGTTAATCTTTGTTGCTCTCTGGTTGTCTTCCCACTTCCCAAAAGCTACTCTTACCGGTCCGGAGGATTCCTGGCTCCCTGCCCGCTCCAGTTAATGCCTGTTGCCGCTTCTGCCGACTTCCTGTGTGCATGGAGTGTCCCCATCCCAATGGGAGCGCCTCCATGCTAAAATGTACTGTCGGATGTGAGAATCACGATCTCACAAACTTAACTAAGTTGTAATCGCAATGCGATTAATATAACCTGAATTATTCGCATTGCGATATTCGTTATATTCTAGCAATACAACCATTAGGAACCCAGCTTTAAGTTGAATTCGCAATGCGAACATATACTCGCATTGCGAAATCAACTTAGAGCTGAGTTCCTAATGGCAGTATTGCTAGAATATAACGAAGATTGAGAATATAGTGCTACATTCGTTAATTTGTGATATTCGTCATCTTCGTTATATTCTAGCAATACAACCATTAGGAACTTAGCTCTAAGATCAATTCGCAATGCGAGTATATGTTCGCTTCGCGAATGAAACAGAGCTGAGTTGCTAATGGTTGTTGCTAGAATATAACAAAGATTGAGAATATAGTGCTATATTCGTGAATTCGTGATATTCGTCATCTTCGTTATAACCTGTATTAATCGCATTGCGATTACAACTTAGATCTGAGTTCCCATTGGTTGTATTGCTAGAATATAACGAAGATTGAGATCATAGCGCTATATTCTCAATCTTCGTTATATTCTAGCAATACAACCATTAGGAAGTTGGATTCGCAATGCGATTAATGCAGGTTATATTAATCGCATTGTGAATTCAACTTTGATCTGAGTTCCTGATGGTTGTATTGCTAGAATATAACGAAGATTGAGAATATAGTGCTATATTCATGATATTCATTCTCTTTGTCAATTCTAGCAATACAAGTTACAACCATTATGAACTCAGCTCTAAGTTTATTTTGCGATGCGAATATAAATTCGCGTAACATTCGCAATATATGTAATAATGTAGAATATTCGATTTTGACGAATATATGACGAATATTCAATCGAATATTCGTGAAATATCGCAAAATCGAATATGGCACCTCCCGCTCATCACTATTCAGCAGTATGCAAAGCAAGAGAAAAAGTTGTGATGAGCCAAGAGGGGCCATATGTTCATTGGAATCCTCATGTTTTGTGGTTGGTATATGTTGCCTCTGACTTGATATTAAAAGTAACTATACAGAATGTGATCTTGACTTCCCTAACTTTTCTTCCAATTTAGATATTTGTTGCATTTTGCATTAGATTTTGAGACATCACTCCCTCTTCCACCTAATGGAGGAACTGGGACCAATAATAGAGAGATTACCATGCTTAACTCTTCCCATAACTTCCTAGAATTCAATGGAGAGAGCCATGCACAAGTGTAGCCACCTCTCCATTGAAGCCAATGCAACAAACACCAGTTGACCTCTGCTTCTCCCCCCAAATTTTACTGTGATCCTGTAGCTTATATCAATATTTTTTCCAGTATTTGATATGGCAGAAAAACTTTCTGAAATGTTACATAAGATTGCATTTCTGCTAAAAGTGGAAACTTTTCTTCATTATTAATATTGAGTTTATTAGAGCATGAAAGATCAAACAAATGGATCTTGTCATGCACAAATTTCAGTAAGCACGAACATTCATACCTTTTTATTGATGTACGTAGAGAAGGAAAAATACAGATTCTCAAATGCTGCATATTTAGTTTAGGTTTCTTTTCATACAGCATCTGATAATCTGGCAGCTGTTCCATAGTGGAAAGACTGAACAGATATAAAAATGTATACTTTATTATGGTCCATATTTTATTTGAACTTTTTGTGATTTCCTTAGGAGTTCTCTACCATTACATACTGTACACATTTAATTAGTTTTCTTTGTCCGTCTGTGTCCTTGTAGATTGTAAGCTTTTGTGGGCAGGGTCCTCTTCCCTCTGTACCAGTCTGTTAATAGTTTCTTGTTTATTGTATTTTTATATTATGTATGTGTAAGCCACTCTTGATGTACAGTGACATGGATTTAATGGCGCTTTCAAATAAATAATAATAATAATTCAAACTATTCAATAATTGGGCAAGAGTCAGGGCAATCAGATTCCGCCTTTCATTTTCCAAAGGAGGTGTCAAAAATGAAAGGTGAAATCTGGGCAACTAAGCTAGTTTTACTTTACACCAGTTTAATAAATGACCCCTTTGTTTTTTCAAGAGACTTTGGGGAACATTTATTAAGACCAGCACTTAGACTTACACTTAGACCATTTTATACACCTAATACAGGTGTAGTAAATAGTAAATGTGACGGGCCTGCCGGCATATCCCCTTCTCCGCCCACTCCATGCCCACTTTTATTAGACTTGGTGTGAGCGGGGAAATGTTGCAGATTGTTACGCAAAGGACCTGGGCTGTCAATACACAATTTTTTATACTTTTAAAATTTATTATTAGTGTTGAGCGAGCATGCACAATAAACGTGCAGGTAAGTACTGCCCTCACTGTAATGCTGTAGCCATGTTGGTTACTGGTATTACTGTGATTGGCTGGCCGGAACGCGTCATCAGGTGCTATATAGCACGTGTTTGGCTCAGTCTTAGTCAGGGAGAGCTGTGCATAGGAATGGACAGACAGATATTGGACTATTTTTATTAGAAAACCTTTTCAGAGACCCAAAAGTCCTTTTAAGGACTATTGTGTGTGACAGCAGCAATATATATTTGTAGCGCAACCTGCACAAAATTGCTGAAACTTTACAGACCCAAAAGTCCTTTCAAGGACTATTGTGTGTGGCAGCAATATATATTTATAGCGCAACCTGCGCTAAATTGCTAAAACTTTACAGACCCAAAAGTCCTTTCAAGGCAAGAGGGAATAGGCAGGAGGGAATAGGCTTCCTCTGAAGCTGCCATTAGACAGCTAGGCTGGATCTGTGAAGAAACATTGCCCAGTAGTGGCAGAGGGGAAGGGGCACTCAGCGCTGATGAGTGATAGCAGTGCTGGGCTCGGGACCTCACTTCCTGACTAAAGGTAATTCAGGGTGAGGATATGAAGCTGGATTATCATTCCAGAAAGTGGCCAAATCTCACTGCTCCCAAAATAGAAGGAATGAGCAAACAGTGGATGACAGACTGCCCCAGGAAGAGGACATTAAAGGTGTCCCTTATACTGAAGTAGTGGAGAGGAGTTTGTCATTCCCTTCCCTTTAGTACAGGGATCAGCAATCTCCGGCACTCCAACTGTGGTAAAACTACAACTGTCAGCATGCACACTGCTTGGTCCAGTTCTATGAAGGTACACAGACGTGAAGCATGCTAGGGGTTGTAGTTTCACAATACTGTAGCTAGAGTGCCACAGGTTACAATACTGACCACTGTTAGTAGTAACTTTACCTGTAGTCATAAACATATTGTGATAAACGGCGTCAAGTGACAAAGTCGGCTCTGCTACATCTGTATAAAAGCTAACCAGCTAAGTCTCTCATGTAGCCGGTGGATGAGGACTGCGTAGACGGCACCGGCCGCCATTACATTATTCACACCAGAGACACTGGGTGGAGGTTTTTTTTCGCTCTTTTGCTGAATAGTTAATTAATTTCTGATGTAAGTGTCGCAAAGTCTTATTTGTTTAACACCATGGAAACCAGGCCAGGTCCATGCATATTACAGCCATCACTTATTAATACTATCACTGGTGGGGGTGAAAGAGTAATCTGTAAGGAGAGGGTTTTGGGTCATAAAGATGTTACTTCATGGTGTATTCACAGAGTATCTATCTATCTATCTATCTATCTATCTATCTATCTATCTATCTATCTCAGTGCCCGGTCTGGTTTCATTGTAATATATAAGGCTGGATTCACATGTCCATGGAACAAGGTCATTGTGATCCCAGCCTAGATTTCTTCTGAGTGCAGGGGCGCACGATGTTATTGGTTGCTATGACACCGTGCGCTTCCTGCTGCCGCCGCAGTACAATAATACACTGGTATGATCTAAAAGGAAGGAGCCAGGTCGGGGGGTGGCGACAGGGAGGGGGTGGAGCCAGGTTGGGGGGTGACGACGGGGAGGGGGCCCCACGGATCAGTTTTGCACCAGGGCCCTATGGGTTGTGCGTATGCCACTGCCTGTAGGCCCTCACCTACAACCTTTTACAGGGTCAGCTCACCTGCAGGCCCACGCATATAATGTTTTACAGGGTCAGCTCACCTGCAGGCCCTCGCATATAATGTTTTAGAGGTTCAGCTCACCTGCAGGCCCTCACCTACAATCTTTTACAGGGTTAGCCCATCTGCAGGCCCTCGCATATAATATTTTAAAGGGTCAGCTCACGTGCAGGCTCTCACCTACAACCTTTTAGAGGGTCAGCTCACCAGCAGACCCTCACCCCTAATGTTTTAGAGGGTCAGCTCAGCAGCAGGCCCTTGCCCCTAATGTTTTAAATGGTCAGATCAGCGGCTCTTGCTCCAAATGTTTTTGAGGGTCACCAGCAGGCCATCAATCATAATTTTTTAAGGGTGTGCATGATGCCCTTCTTTAAGTATAACAAATGGTGTATTGGAGTGCCAGTTCCTTGTAATTTTTGGCAGAGTGTAGGCTTTATGAGTGTAGGAGTCCCACTACCTGAACAATTGTGATATACAGGTTGTATCAGAGTGCCTCTTGCTTGTAATTTTTGGCAGCACTTGCACTTTGTACACAAGTAAATATACAGGAAAGAATGTTTCCTAACAATTTTTCCTTTAAAACCAATTTTATCTTTGGTTTTGTGCATATTATTGTCAGTCTGTAAAAGTGGTGTACTACTCTGACAACATCATTCCCTGTAGCGACCTGGGAGTCCAAGATGCATCCAGACATCCTCCCCATGCTGTTCCCGAACCATTTTGGTGGTTTTCCATCAATTTCTGACCTTTTCCTATGAACCAGGCACTCTCCCCTCTTCAGAGCAAGGGGTGTCTGGTTTGATGCTCGGGTTCTCACATTGACTTTCATTATACTCGGGTGCTCTGTAGAGCACCCGAGCATCCCGATGTGTTCAGCCCGAGCACTCGACCACTCGGGTGCTCGATCAACACTGTTTATTATTTTTATATACTTTACTTACTTTTATGATATGGATAGCTCCTTTTATTACAAGGCACTCTCTATTTAGTGTATCGTTAACATTACCACAAGGGCCCCTCGGCAACCAGAACTATTGAAGGCAGGATCAATAAGATAGCACTTGTAAAAAGTATTATGTTTAATGTATTTATTGTTATATTTCATTTGTGGTCGGATCAGCTATCAGAAAGGTGTACCTAACCTATCTAACCCTATCTACAACAAGCAGTAGAATTGTGCCATAACTGCTGCGGTAGGGCAGCCTAAAGGGGGCCACCCTAATATGAAGTGACTGTAAGATGGTGTGGGTGGGTGGGTGAAATCAGCTGAATCGGCGTCAGCCTGGGCCCACAGGTGCCTATAAATAGCCTAGTAACCAGCCAGCCTGGGCCCACAGGTGCATATAACTAGCCTTGTAATCAGCCTCCCCTCCCACAAATACAGCAAAGGTCTTTGCTTAATACTTGTGGTCGGATCAGCTATCAGAAAGGTGTACCTAACCTATCTAACCCTATCTACAACAAGCAGTAGAATTGTGCCATAACTGCTGCGGTAGGGCAGCCTAAAGGGGCCAAAAAGAGCAGACCTTAGTTTAGAGCGAAACATATACATACCATTACGACACCCACTTTGAACGCAAAGACTACATGATGAAGGTCCGGAATATACCGTACATATCACAGAGACTTCTATGTACCTTACCTCTTTGTCACGTGCGCAGGCACGTCGTTCTTGGAGGTAGCTAATGTTGATGCTTTGGAAGAGTGGTTGGTAATCAGAAACGATTTACTCCTATGTTGACCAACATATGAACATATTACGAGACGGTCTGAATCCTGAGAGCTGCAGACTGAAACAACAATGGTGAATCTGATGGAAGGGCCTAAATGAAGTCCAACCATTCGCCAAGGGCCCTGTTAATGGTAGCAAGATACTTCACCTATACTTATTCCCCAGGCCACCGCTTTAAATTATTATTATTATTTTTTATAAAGGACCCAAAAATTAGAAGATGGTGGATGCCGTCTAACTCTAGTAATGGATAAAGTAAAATGTGTAGACTCACCAGGCCTGGGGAACCATAAGCACGAGTACATGGCTGTTCCAATTAACGAGCTAATGTTGCCTGTAATGAGGACAGAAAACATACCCACCATACTAGCAGTTGTGACAGGAAATAAGCTTAAGGTCGTGATAAACCATGTATTCTGCGCCTACAGTAGTGATAGGACATGTTGAGTCCATAGACGTGACAGACTACGTATATTGCGCCTTATTATTGTACCTACTACTGGAAGATGGACCGGTACCCAGGAACTAGGTGCGACACGAACACCCTCAGCCCGAGTTTGACGATGAAGTAAGCATGTCTGTAATAAAAACATAATGTACACCCAATGCCTGCCGCTATGGCAGGACAAGCTAAAGGTCATGATAGACTACGTATGCTGCGCCTGTAGTCGCGCTAGGATTTATCGTGTCAGTAAACGTGACAGACTTCGTAAATCGCCTGTAGTCGTGACAGGACTTATTAGTCTGTAGTCGTGACAGACTTCGTAAATCGCCTGTAGTGGTGAGACAGGAGTTATTAGTCTGTAGACGTGACAGACTTCGTAAATCACCTGTAGTCATGACAGGACTTATTAGTCTGTAGTCGTGACAGACTTCGTAAATCGCCTGTAGTGGTGAGACAGGACTTATTAGTCTGTAGACGTGACAGACTTTGTAAATCGCCTGCAGTCGTGACAGGACTTATTAGTCTGTAGTCGTGACAGACTTCGTAAATCGCCTGTAGTCATGACAGGAGTTATTAGTCTGTAGTCGTGACAGACTTCGTAAATCACCTGTAGTGGTGAGAGGACTCCCTGTGGACGAAACTGATGCCATAGTATTTTTTTTTTATTTTTTTTCCCTGAACAACCCTTTGAGAGCTGAAATTTGAGAAACTTGAGAAAAAATGAGACCACAGGGTCAGCTTCCTGGGAGAATGGGTCTATAATGCGAGGACGGGCAAGAGAAAAGTAACAGCGGGGAGCGAGGAAAGCAAGAACCTAGAGAGGGTAAATGGAAGAAAAGATGCGAACCCAGGAGAAGGTGATGTCTGAAAAGGAAGACTTGAGATGACTGCTTGAAAAGAAAACAATGAAGACCCAACAACCTACAACAATAATGTGAGTTAGATTCTAATGGCAAAAGCCATGCATGCGAGCCTCCACAAGAAGAATTGTATTGCGAGCCACAGCCATGCGAGCGGGCCTGAAGGCAGAAATAGACATGGAACCTACTGTGGTGGGACCACGCAGCCGACCTCGAATGGCGGCGTTGTGTGTGTAAAATGTAAACTGAGAAGCCATGCGTGAGACTAATGGCGGAGCCAAGCGTGAGAGAGACTAATGGCGGGACTAAGCGTGAGAGAGACTAATGGCGAGGCCAAGCGTGAGAGAGACTAATGGCGGGGCCAAGCGTGAGAGAGACTAATGGCGGGGCCAAGCGCGAGAGACACTAATGGCGGGGCCATGCGCGAGAGACACTAATGGCGGGGCCATGCGCGAGAGACACTAATGGCGGGGCCATGCGCGAGAGACACTAATGGCGGGGCCATGCGCGAGAGACACTAATGGCGGGGCCATGCGCGAGAGACACTAATGGCGTGGCCATGCAGACACTAGGACGGCCATGCGAGACACTAATGGCGGGGCCATGCGCGAGAGACACTAATGGCGTGGCCATGCGCGAGAGACACTAATGGCGGGGCCATGCGCGAGAGACACTAACGGCAGATCCCTGAGTAAGAGACACTAATGGTGGAGCCATGCGTGTCAAACTTAAATGGAGATGCCATGCGTGAGAGACTCTAATGGCGGTGCCATGCGTGAGAGACTCTAATGGCGGACGCTTAATTGGAGAAGCCATGCATGAGAGACTCCAATGGCAGTGCCACGCATGAGAGACTAATGGCGGACACTTAATTGGAGAAGCCATGCGTGAGAGACTCCAATGGCAGTGCCACGCGTGAGAGACTCTAATGGCGGACACTTAATTGGAGAAGCCATGCGTGAGAGACTCTAATGGCAGTGCCATGCGTGAGAGACTCTAATGGCGGACACTAAATCGGAGAAGCCATGCGTGATAGACTCTAATGGGGGAGTCATGTGTGTAAAACAAATGAAGAATCCATGCGTGAGAGACTCTAATGGCGAAGTGATGTGTGTAAAACAGAGAAGCCATGCGTGAGAGACTCTAATGGCGGACACTTAATCAGAGAAGCCATGCGTGAGAGACTGATGGCGGAGTCATATGTGTAACACTTAAACGGTGAAGCATTGCTTGAGAGACTATAATGGCAGAGTCATGTGTGTAAAACATAAAACGGAGAGGCCATGCGTGAGAGACTAATGGCGGTGCCATGCGTGAGAGACTCTAATGGCGGAGTCATATGTGTAACACCTAATTGGAGAAGCCATGCGTGAGAGACTCTAATGGCAGTGCCATGCGTGAGAAACTCTAATAGCGGACACTTAATTGGAGAAGCCATGCATGATAGACTCTAATGGCGTAGCCATGAATGCGAAACTTATGGCAATTTTTTTTTTTGATGTTTTTTTATATTTTTTAATGTTTTTTTTTTTTTTTATATATTATTTTTTTTTTTTTTGAATAATTCTTTAATTTTTTTTTTTTTTTTTTTAAACCACTTAAGCAGCACCCGTATGACTTGGGGACTCGTATAACCATGACCCCCTTCGACAGTAACCTAGGACACTAACCAGCTTACAACCATATTGTACCCCTAACGAATAACATGAAGAACGGTCATAGACCCCGCAGAGCCATGAGGCTGAAGCGGTCATCGGGCCCCCGAAGCCGAGACTGAACTAGATGACATTACAGTGACGATAAGTAATTAAAATGTGAGCCAGACCTGATGGGATATGCATAGACAATAGTGAACCGAACCCTGTGCCTAAGTAAAACATTAAACCAACCGTGAAATTGAACCGATGGGAGAAAAAAGAGCCAGAGGCATTACCGTTCGCTAAGAGAAGACCCTAATCGTGACAACGAGTGAACAGCTTGTGAAACATAGTAGGAAACTTACTCCTATTAGCCCACTGACCGCTGAGGGACTGTATGGTGAGCTGGGGCAGGAGACCAGTCTGAGTGAATGCGAACCAGGAATAAAGAACAGCACCCAATTTTTTTTTTTTTTTATATTTTTTTTTTTTTCACCGAAGTGAAACAGAAAGTTTGCCTATGGAATATAACCACCAGCGAGGAAAGAAACGTAAACCTGAAAGAAAGCGGTATCAGAGCGGTGTGCTGACTGCCCTAGTGAAAATACTGAGTAACCATGATGTAGCAATGAAAGGAAAAAATGCAGCCTTAAGTGGAAGCAGAATAAAACATCTGATGTGAGAACAGGTGGGTGAATGCAGCTCTGGATGTGAGTGGTGCCTAACAACATGGTATGGCCCCAGCTCTGAGCATGAAGAGCAAGGTATAACGCAGCTGTATGAATGCAATCTGAAGCGAGCAGAGTATTAATGTGATGCAACAGCAAACGCATGAACACAGCTCTAGTAGTGAATGGGGTATAGGACAAAATGTAAATGCAGACAGATGGACGTAGCTTTCCAAGGTAACAAACCTAACCATGATGCTTCGACCATAAGCGCCCAACCTCCTTCGCCCCAGAGCGCTACAAGTCACTAACCGTGTAACCGAGTCCGATCCTACCGTGAATGCCAGCACTCGCCTGGCACCTTCTTCCATTACTCAGGCGCGAATGAACCTCCACATAATGCTGCAGTTTTTTTTTTTTTTTAAATGGGTCACCACAACACCACCTAAGAAAATATAAACGTGTTTGAATATAACCCTTGATGCAACATTAATTAATCGACATATAGTGCACTTATAAACCTAGCACAGAACCGCTGACACATGCGTGCCCATAACATACAGTTTATAGATTAAACACACTTATATAAGAGCATCAGAACTCAAATACCGGCGCCTTGACCGATCTGCTTGTGTCCCCATATACAGACCACTGATATACATTTACCAACACCTTGCATGTCTGGCTTTAACTGCGGACGTGCGCCCCACATGTACAACAGGTAACAA
This sequence comes from Bufotes viridis, assembly GCA_033119425.1. Taxonomy (NCBI): domain Eukaryota; kingdom Metazoa; phylum Chordata; class Amphibia; order Anura; family Bufonidae; genus Bufotes; species Bufotes viridis. The sequence continues at coordinate 292,231,771 of CM065593.1, read as the reverse complement.
AACCATGCACTTTTTTTTTTTTTTTTTCTTATAAAACCGATATCAGAAAACATGCGACCATACCTACTCTAGGCACATGCTACACCAATAACTATATGCAATAGCCCCCAACAAGCCCCTAAACAGCTAGACAAAATACTAACAACAGTCATTTGACTGTTAACACCCAACTCTGCTTTGACCCAGAGAACTGCGAATCGCATACCGCACTGTGGGTCCCGTGCCAATAAGTGCAATCCTACAGTGAGTGCCAGCATTCGCCTGGCCCTTTTTGCCGATGCCCAGGTGTGAACGAGCCTCCACATGATGCTGCTGCGTTTTTTTTTTTTGTTTTTTTTTAAACAACCATTGATACACAAACACAGCGTGCATAGCTTGAGCCCACTAACAACCAACGCTCGGCCCTTTAGCGCCCAAACTCTGCTTAATCCCAGAGCGCTACATGTTGCGGACCGCAGTGTGGGTCCCATGCAAACCACTCCGATCCTACCATGAATACCAGCGCCCTCCTGAGACATTCTGCCATTGCCCAGCCGTAAGGAGCCTCCACACCATGCTGCTGTATCCTAGAGCTGACCCAGAGGTAGTGAAATCAGCTGAATCGGCGTCAGCCTGGGCCCACAGGTGCCTATAAATAGCCTAGTAACCAGCCAGCCTGGGCCCGCAGGTGCATATAACTAGCCTTGTAATCAGCCTCCCCTCCCACAAATACAGCAAAGGTCTTTGCTTAATACTTATCCACAAATGTTTGTGTTCATTTTCAAGACATTTCTTAATAAATCTTGACACTTTGATATAGTATTTGAGTTCCAGATTTTCCTATATATATTTACTCATCACACTTTATTTTGGCCTTTTCAGACAGCTTAATTCAGCTAGAGCACCCACAATATCCAAATCCTTATCTAGTGTAAATTTATAAATTATGCTAAAAAGCAATAGATCAATGCATAGCGTGTGGATGTGCAAGCCACACTTTAAGTCAGATTATTAACATGTTGGTTGAAGGTAAATATTGATCTGATTCTAATTAGTGTTCAGCGAATCAAACTGTCCAAAGTGGACTGAGGGAAAATTTGGTTTGCTGCGAAGCCGAATTTCCTTGTGCTTCGTGGTAACAAATAGATTTTTCCAGAAATGGGTTAAAAAAAATCATACTCACCTCATCCATTTGAGTGCAAAGAACCCGCCGCCATCTTGATTGAAGATCATGCATGAAATCTTGTGCACAGTGATGTATGACATCACAACTCCAGCCGATTTCGGGCCCTTGATATTAATGTCAGAAGCCGCAATCAACGATTAATGAGGCATCTGAGGGGTACAATGACAGGGAGCGGCGCAATTGCCATTCCCTGTCATTGCACCCACTACTTACAAAGAAATGCGCTTCGTGACAAAGTAATTCATCACAAAGCTAATTTTTTTTTTGTACGATTCGGCTAAGCAGGCGAATCATATTTTCAAGAACTTCGCTCATCTCTAATTCTGATACATAACTCCATTATGGGAAGCAGCAACATAGCTCGTCCATTGTGTAGTGGAAGGAGCTGGTTACTCCCATTCGCGTCAGTGGGAGAAGCTTGCAGTAACCAGCTCTGTCCACTACACAATGGAAGGAACTGTGTAGTTCTGGTGCCAGAGATACTTAAGAACAGATAATTGGCGGGCCGGGGATGCATAATGTTGGACTTATCTCAGATCAGATATTCATGGCCTATCCACATCAATATAAAAATACGAGAAAATACCTTCAACCAATAAATTATTTTGGCTATTTTAATGGCAGAACCTGTACTGCAGCACATGGCGGCAGTGCAACTCCATACTAAGGAGCCATATGGTCTCTGTGCAATGCTGCACAGGCTTTCTGCCCATGTGCATGAGCCCTTAGGCACATTTTGGATTTTCAGCTATGTTAAATAATAGTGTATGTTGTTATGTAAGAGTAATGATGAAGACAAAGAAGATATGATCCTGCTATTGCCTGGAAACAGATTGTTGGTAAATTAGCCGACACACCTAGCCATACCAGGTAAATGTTAGACATATATCTTTTATCTCTCCAAATTCTGCAAACAAGTTTAAGAACATCCATTTTCACTCTATGTGCAATATTGGCAGCAGTGGTCTGTAATTCAGCTGCAGAGAAATCATTGTTGCAGCTGTTTGTCATTAAAGTTTATGATCTAGGGGAGGTTTTTTGGAGATTTGTTTCAATGTTATTGTCAGCATCCAAAAACCTATTTTGTTTCATCCGATGATTTGCTATGGTCAACTGACATATAATGAACATCATTTTTTTCATCGTGATACTCTAAATATGATATGCAATGTTTTCCAACTTTCATAAGAGCATCTAATGTTTAACATACAGTCCAACTTTTTTATATTATCTGGCCAAAACGTTCAATTCTTCCACAAATTTCTCCTATATAACAGTAAATATTAAAGCTGTAAAGTGTGCACATTTTATTATGGGATATCAAGAGCAGCACTAATGAACATGTACTGTGCATCTACAGAAATATAAAGGTGCAGCACAAAATAAGGCTCATATTATTACTAACTATTGAAGCCTGGGAATACAAGATCACCCATAATGCCGTGCAGCCAGCCAATCCGCAGATAGCCTTCCCCTGTGATGTCACAGCTCTATAAAACCCTCATCCGGCAAGATCTCCACCATTGTCCTGTGAGCTGAGCATAGGGAGAGACCTGGCAAGCGCTCATGCGCTAGGCACAGTGTTGCTGAAAATGATTAATAGAAAAATTCAATACCAATAAGATGGAAGCCTTTATTATTCCAGTGCCCAGTGTGCCAACCAATACCATCTTGTCTGCACTACTTAGGGGGGCAAGGTTTTACTTTATAGAAATCTCCGCAAGATGCAAAGAGAGGAGAAGCTGGATGTTCCTGATGACATATGTAGTGTCCCACTCGGTAATGCTGGGCACTACTATGGGGTCACAAGGGTTATGTTGTTCCCCCTCATGTGGGAAGATTGGTATTTTGTCATTTTATGCACTGTTTTACCCTGCAAATGTCATGTGTTTCTGTGTACAGGCCTGCTAGGGGTGTAGTTTAGCCTCCCAGACAGTGGAGGGAGCTAGGGAGCCCCTAGTTTATATAGCTAGGCCCAGGCAGGGGTTAGTTAGTCCAGACCCTGAAGTCTGAGGGAGTTCCTGCTGAGTTGCAGTTTGTTGTTGGAGCTAGAACAGTACAGGAGAGAGTCCTGAGTCCAGGAGAAGGTTCCCTCCTGAGTCCTGCAATCAGCAGAGAGAAGCCCAGCAGTGCCATTAACCAGTCCAGCTAGAGTCAAGCTGAGAGGCAGAGAGAGAAAGTCTGTGCAATAGGATATTACAGATCAGAGGAGGTACTTCAGTTTTCCCCAAGGATAAAGCCAGCAATTAGGCATACGGACCTTGGAAGTTTTACCAGTCAGGATCCTGAGGGATGCAGCCTGTACTGTGAGTCTATTCAACCCTCTGTGTAACCTTGTCAAGCTATACCTGCCATTATACTGTGAAGCCTGCTGTAATACCAATTGTCTTCTGTGGAACTACAAGGAGTGTGTATAAAGTTGCCATTATTCAGTGTCTGCACCTTCATTATTCCCACTGTCAATCGGTTTGCCACAGTTACCGGCACTGGCGTCACGAACTTAAAGGGACCTGGCCACAGGCACGTTAAATCATAACACCAAGGGAACCTCACCTAACATCCAGCCTGTGTCCCTCAAACTAGAGTGTGCCCCAGAGGACCCACTTGTCAGCCTCTCCATCACTGGCATCCCTCTCTCCCTTACCCTGGGATGCTACACATATTCTCATCGACATTAGATGACTTGCAAAAGGAGGAAAAGCACATGGCAGAAGGGCTCCCAACTGTAGGGCAGGAGAGCTCTAGGGTTAGAGAAGTGAGTAATTGCAGGCTAATTGTCCATGTGGGTCTTCGCCACATAATGGCTGCAATCTGCCCGCAGTACACCTGCTCCGTGTGGCTGTACCGTAAGGCAGAGTGGCCTGGGTATACCTGATTTATAGCGATCGGTGACAAATTAATTCGTAACAAATCAAATTTCTTGGGGAACTTCAGCAAAGCTACGGAATTGAATTTTTCAAACTTAACTTATCTCTAATTATTTATTTTACTCAAGACAACTTATCTCGTATCCACTGGGGTCTTACTGCGGGGTACCTGCCAATCATGATAGAGGAGGCTCGTTTTCTCCTGTTTGAAGCAGCATTAATGCATGCCTGCTGCCACTCCATTAAACTCTATGGTATTGCTGGAGATAGCGAAACGCTTCTACTCGGCTATCTCCCGTAGTCCCATAGAGTTGATTGGAATGTCGGACATGCATTTGTACAGTACATATCAGCTGCTCTGTTCAAAAGGGGAGCTGGGGTCCTCATTCTTATGATCAAAGGGGGGACCCCAGCAGTCAGACCCCCGCCAATCAGACACTTTCATCAGAGTCATTCATCATTTAAGGTTGTTTTTGTGTCAGTTTTAAGTCTGGCTTTGCTTTGTGTGCCTTCTGCACCAAATTTATGAACTAGTGTACCTTTATAATATATGTGGCTCGAGTATAATGTGGTTTACACCTTTAGGTATAAAAGTAGACCAGGGGGTTGCCTGGCATTGGTTGCAAATTTTTTTGACATATCTGAGTTCAGAAATTTTCATACATATCTTATGGATAGGGGATATCTGGTCTTCATGGGACAATCCCTTTAACAAATATGTTGCCTATGTGTTTATTGTGCTGTACACAAAGGGGTAGATTGCCAGAGTAAAATACACTAAAATTCCGCCACAAAGTGCATTGCATGTGCCAAATTTCATATGTTTTTGACATTTTTACTCCTACTATAACAGTTTTAAGGCTAATTCAGACAGCTATGAGTTTTTGCGGAACGGGTTCTGACCAATTCATTTCAATGGGGCCGCAAAAGATTCAAATAGTACACCGTTCCATAGAGCATGTCTTATTCTTGTCTGCAATTGCGGACAAGAATAGGCATTTTCTATGAGAGTGACGGCCATGTGCGGTCTGCAAATTGCGGAATGCACACGGGCCGGTATCCGTGTTTTGAGGCCGTCTTAATGAGCCCTTAACAAGAGTTGCAAGAAAGTGTATTGACTACAAGGTATCATATAATCCACCAGAAATAATCTAGTAATGATGAAATTGGATGCAGATGGTGGGGGGGGGGTGATTTTTCTGGTAATAGCATCGTAGTTCCAACCATAAAAAATTGCACATTTTTTTTGCTAAAGAACTTTTTAGCTACAATGATTTTGGGTCCAGGTGGTGGAGAAATTTGTGTGGTCAATTCCGATAACCAAAGACACTCCTCCTGTATGGCAATAATCCAGCTGCCATGTTTGATCCATCATGTTTTAATCTAATACAAGAAGTTATTTGACAACAGGTTTTCCGCGTCCAACTTCCTGGATGGCCAAGTGGCATTCAGCACTAACTGTTCTAGTATGCCCTTACATGTCCTGGGCTGCACATGCACTGCAATGAAGGGATAGCCGCATGTCTACCCTTTGCCAACAGGTGCGGGTTACCGCTCAACCTTGTTTGTCATAGGGATCGGGGATTGTAATACTGGAGTGGACTAATTTATTTGCTAAAAGACTAATTTTTTCACTTTAAGTCTAATGTTTTCGCTAAAAGAATAATTTTTCAGATAAAAGAATAAATTTCCTGAGAAAAAAATGAATATCAACTAGTGAGCAACTCTGAAGTGCGATTAATGAATTTATTTGCACTGTCCACAGGGTGTTAAATAAGACCGCTCTGTAACACATTAACTGTTTGGCTAACAGAAGCAGTTAAATATCAAGGTGGACACGCCACAAATAGCAGAATGAGACAGGTGTATCACCTCAATTTGTAAATCAGGGGCAGGGCCTATTAGAACTGCTTATGTATTAATCAATGTGGACATGCCACAACCAGTACAATGAGGCAGGTGTATCACCTTACTTTGTGAATCAGGGCCTAATAGAATAGCTTATCTATTAATCAATGTGTCTATCTATAACAGAACAGATTAAGTATGAATGGTGCAGCAGATGAACTAGATAAGCACGTCTATATATTAGACCTCCTGTTGGCGCAGAGTTTGACGCGCAGTAAGTCTATGACAGAACAGATAAACTATAAATAGTCCTGCCGATGAACTAGATAAACACACCTATATATTAGACTGTCTGTTCAAAATGAGTCTGATCCACAATAAGTTTATGTATAACAGAACAGATTATGAATGAAAGGCGCAGCAGGTGAACAAGATGCAAAGGACGATTACACTGAGTGTGCACTGTCCCTGCAGTTCCACTCTCCCTATCCAATATTCTATAATTAAAAGCTTTCTAACACACTGTCTCTGGTGCTTGCCACATCTCTCCCTATGTTTAGTTCACATTGAAATGGTGGCAACCACAAGGGATGAGGCTTTTATAGGGCTGTGACATCACAGGGGATGCTGTCTGCTTATTGGCCGGCTACACAGCATCATGGGTCATATCGAGTTCCCGTGCTTCTTACTTTCACTTTGTAACACATGTAGCCACCATTTTAGGGATAAAAATATTTTTTACCATGAAGCACAAGGAAATTCTGATGAATGAAAAATTTGGAACAAAGACAATTCATTTAACTTTGATTCACTAAACACTAGTTATCATTATAGAAATCCTGGAAAAACTTTTTAAGGATATCTCTGTACTTTGCTAAATTCACCTTTCCTTGAACCCTGACACCAGTCTCCCTGTCCTAGCTAATGGAAAATACTCTCACAGCATGATCCTGCCACCAAAATGCTTTACTGTAGGGATTGTATTGGGCAGATAATGATCACTTTCTGGTTTCTTTCAGACATGATGCTTAGAATTGAGGCTAAAAATGTAATCTTGGTTTTATCATACCCAGAGAATCTTTCACGGTTTGAGATCCCTTTAGGTGCTTGTTTTTTGCAAACTCCAGACATTCATGTGTCTTTTACTAAGAAAAGTTTCTTTCCGGCCGTTCTGCCATAAAGCCCAGATTAGTGGAGTGCTGGTGAGAGTAACTATGGTGTTCTTGGTCAACTCTCTTACCAAGGCCCTTCCAACGATTCCTTAGTTTGATGGTGGTGGGGAGGTCAGCTCTAGGAGTCCTGGTTGTTCCAAACTTTTTCCATTTAAGAATTATGGAGGCCTCCACACATTACTGTCTCTGAGCTTTACAGAAAGTTCTTTCCTCCTCATGGCTTATTTTTTGCTCTGATATGCATCGTCAGCTGTGAGACCTTATATAGACAGGGGTTGAGTCTTTCCAAATCATGTCCAATCAACTGACGTTATAACAGATACCTATCAAGAAACTACCAGACCGCATAAGATATAGGTAGATTTTATTAACATAATACATGAAGGACAATCCATACATGCAGGGAAAGGCGGCATCCTCAGGAGGAAGACACAAGGTCAGTGATTCAATATGATATCCAGAAAAAAGTAACAATAAAGTGCAAGTACATGGTGTCAAACATATGTAACAAAGAATCTATTACCCATTATGTGCTTCCTCCAAGATGGCGTTATAACAGGTGGACTCCAATCAAGGTGTAGAAAAATCTCAAAGATGATCAAGAGAAATGAGAGGCCTTTAGAGCTAAATATCAAGTGTCTAGAGATGAGCGAACTTCAAAAATTAGTTCGACGTTCGGGTTGGGGTAATCGCCGCATCCCGTTATGGATTCCACTACCGCGGACTATCCCGGCATATGGAATCCATAAGGGGCGGCTTCCACGAACCCGAACTTTGGAAAAGCCGAAGGACCTGGGGTGACGTCACCGTCATGTGATCAGTGCAGGGGGTGTGGCTCAGCACTGGATTTGATCAAGAAATGTCTGCGTGGGCAATGATTTCCTGAAGATAATGCAGTCAAAGAGGTGGTAACAGGGTTCCTGCAGCTGCAAGAAGTCTCCTTCTATTCTGAGGGCAACCAATCACTGGAGGCAAAGTGGAATAAATGTGCTGAAGTCAAGGGGGACTACATTGAAAAGTGCTTCCAGATGGGAACCATTATAAAAACAATAGAGAATTAGAATGGGTATGTAACATTTATTCATGAGCATTTCACCTATCATTGTGTTTTCCTTTTCTTGGATTAGCTTTTGCCTCATCTTCAACAACACATCTGCATTGTCATTTTATGCTACGGCACAGTGTCAGATCCCTAATATAATGGATGGAACTGGTGCCCAACAGACCCCACTGACTTATAACAGTGTCCATGAAGTTCTATCAGAAGTTCTGAACAGTGCCTCCAATGCAAATGTAGACATAGCCATGATGTGACATGACACCACGAGCCATCTGTAATCCTGGTTTAGGACACAACTGAAAATAAGCATTAGCTCATTAAAAGTTATTTAGAGGAAGAGCAATGATATCAGGGAAATTATAAAGTTAAGTGGTAGGTCATTTACACAATGTTATCTGTTATAATGTGAAATTGTGTGCTAAGTGTTTCTAAAGGTATTTATGGTGCTATTTAAGAGGTTAAGAACCTGATTTTAATTCAGTATGTCGGATAATAAAAATGTCTAATTAAGTCTCCCATTAAAAGTATGTACCATCAATTTACAGGGTAAAATAGAGTTCTTCAGATTTTCTTTTACACTAAATTAATATTACAGAGTAGTAACAGATGTCTTAATTAGGCATTTTTCTGAGTGAGTATGGAATTAATTAAATTATAAGATAAGGTTTTCTTTTTTTTTCTAAATTTGCATAGTCATAAAATTACAGCCTTTCTTTTGGTTAGGCTAAACCATTATCAGAGGCTATCTTCTATTAAAGTCTGTAGCTTACAAAAGAACTGTTCAAATAGAATAATAACCAATAAGTGTCAATGAAAGGAAATGCCTACATAAAACATTAATCATAAGTAATGTTCCTTTAAATGAGAAGATACTTAAAATATTTCAATCTGCTGCGAAACTTTAAAAGTTTTAACAAAATGTTAAATTTCTAAAACTCATTTAGGGTGGAGTGACACCTATCACTTTGTAGTTTTTTGCTGTTAATTCTCTAGTCAATGCAATTAAGGAGATACTAAGTTTAAAGTTTACTATCTTTGCACAATAAAAACACTTTTCTAGAAAATTATTTTTGTGTCACCTCATACAAAGACTCATGCATTATAATTTTTTGTCAATGGAGATGTGTAGGGCGTGACGAGCTATATTTTTTATTGATGTCATTTTGGGATACAAATGACTTTTTGATTCCATTGCTAAATATTAAATTTTTGGGGAGGTGGAATAAAAGTGTATGTTGCACTTTCTGTTGCTAAAACCATGATGCACGTTTCCTTTCTCTGCCACAGCTCCACCAAAGCCCCTAACAACGCCCAGCTAGTTTATATCCCTTTCCACCCAACTAGTTACATAGACACTCTCCTATCACCGCCTCTGTTGCAGCTCAGACATGCCCATGGATAAGATATCACAGGAAATAAGAAAAAGCATATGGTCACCACAGCCCAGAATGGAAGATACGAGCAATAAAGGTAAAAGAAACATTACAAAATTACAGCTTCCCGTAAAGGATTATTGCTGCAAACCTTAAAACCCCATTAAGAAAGTATAGAACTGAAAATACTGTACACAAATAAAGTGGTGTTGTTTTTGTTTACATTAATAAAATAAATTGATTATGGAGTATTAGGCCACATTTACACTTTTTTTCCCCATAGCAACAGTTTTGGGACACATTTAGTCAGTTTTATTATCTGTGCATGTTCATTATTGATTTGCATTCTACCCCAGATAGCTAATAATTAGCCCTACTAAACTCATCTGCAAATCCACATGCAACTCTATGGCAGAAATCATAGTTTCAGTTATAATTTCTGATGCAATTTTTTCTCCATATTAACAACGGAATTGTCTATAGCAAATCCTGACTGTATGAACAATCCACACACTGCAGTTTTAGGTCTCACTCATGTGTAATATAAGTGCAACTGTGTCAACCTTTTTTACACATTGAGGGACATTTATTAATTTATTAGGAGGCATCACTGCCAGGAAATGTGACAGAAACTGAAGTCTATGTCAGTCAGGGACTGGCGTGTACTTCAGCAATACCTTACTCCAGTTTCTGGTGTAAGTTATAGTGAATCTGGTGAGCAGCGCTAAGCACCACCCCCTCTTGCTAAGCCCCATTCCTTTTCTAACCACTTTACAAAAGCGTCAGCAAGCTTAAAAAGTTCAATTATTGCATACATATTGCATGTGCCACAATGTGCGACTTTTGTACCCCACTATTTTGGTGTAAAGAGATTAGTAAATGTCCCTCATTGTGTGACTAGGATTTTATAAATATGTGCACTGAAAATCTGCAAAAAATCTTATATTTGACATTGTGGCATTACTGTTGCAGGATTTGCAGTGCTTTTAGACTATGGTGTGGTTTTCTGGAACTAAGTTATGCTCTAAGTGTATCTTTTTATGGTGATATCTCTCCTAGTTTAATTTATTTTTTTCATAGAATGGCATACATGTTACATAGGTTCTGCAAAAAGATTTTCAATAGCCCTTTGGTCACCTGAGTGTTTTTCTAACTCCCGTAAAATTGAACTTAAAGAGCTATGAACATGTGCATCCACCTCTCCATTCATTTTCCACCTGGATGCAGTGATCCATGACTGAATTCCTTATAGAGCCAGGGGAAGTAAGCCCTTAGATCCCAAAGGTTGTATCTTCACCCGTCACACATGTACAGTATATGATATCTTTTGCATATATTTAAGAATAACTTGAAGGACAAACAAGTTTTTTTTTTTTTTATTTCAACACAGATGTATCAGACAAATATCACCTTCTCTGTGTTTTGATCACAGTTTGGATTTTTTTCAAGATGATCTTCAAGGTAGACCTAAAAGAGGCATGGTGGAGTCAGGTGACATGTAAGACAGTCATTATTAAAGGGTTACCAGGATTTTAAGAAAGTTGCTGGTATAGAATGGAATGGTATAGAAAAGGTATAAAATGCAAAAATGCATATAAGTTAATCATTAGATCCTTGTCGGCCCTGCAGCAATGATGTCACATACATTTATCTGACTGCTGTAGCCAATTAATTACACACATTTTGCCAACCAGGCTAAATTTAGCTTATTTATCTTATTTAACATGTAACTGTTACTCAGTGTGTTGGATTGTGTACTATCTGGTAGCTGGGCAATTCAATTCATTTTCCAATTTTTCATTTTGTCTTTAGGCACCCCTGAGTATAAGATAAATCCCACCAAATATTAGCCATGGCATTTCTTATTAGTTCAAAAGCCCTTTTACATGGGCCGAAAATCAGTTATGCTCATTAGGAATGTTTGGCCTATAAAAGTATGCTAGTGACCAGAAAACAAACAACTAAACACTCTTGTCGGCTGATCGCATCTTTATGTGGGCCTAAAAATGATTGTCAGCAGCATATCTCCCCACGTAAATAGGATAGGTGCTGTAAACAATATGCAAACTATATAGGGACCAACTTTTCTTGCTAACAGTCTCTCACCCCGCCCACAGTTTGTTTTAGCTTATGTAGAAGGCCCTTTAAAAGTGCATGAATAGACTTGATTAAAGATGAGCAAATTTTTTGAAAATTCAATTTGCCGGTCGCCTAACTTTTTGGTAAAAATTTGGTTCGGTCCGAATTTATTCGCGGCGAATTTCATTAGAGACGGCTATTTGCAGGCTGCAGAGAGCCTTTATAGTGGTGTAGAACACTGTGCCTTGCAGAAATATGCATAGGGAGTCTGCTCTGGTAGTGAAATAATACTGTAAGTCCATATGACATGCAGATGACAGGCTTCACTCTTAGAATCACTGCACACTTACTTATTTGGGCAGTCACGGGGCCAAAACTGACCAAATAACTCAAGTATGAACTCAGCCTTGTTAGCGCCAAGAAGGATTGCACTCCCTTTACACAGTCGTCAGCTGATTCCACATAGGTGTCTACAGAAACAGTTTTATTAAACGCTTATACAAGTAGAGCCCCCCGACAGAGTGGAGAGGGTGTCAGCAGTAAGTTTGTGTCAACGTCACAGACTATTTTGCCCTTCCTCTGATCCTTCAGAACAATAACACACAAAAAACGGATCCTGTCTGTGGAGCATCCACCTTCACTCAGTCCGCATTTGGTCAGTAATCCATCCGTATTGCAATTGCAAAAAAAAAAACAGGAGTGGGTCCAAAACAGAGATGACAAGAGAATGGAATATTTGCATGTCTTCTGTGTTTTGTACCCACTCCTGCTTTTGGCTACCAAATCACAAGTCAATTCTGATGGGACCATACAAGCCTTACAATTGCTATGCAGAAAGCATCTGTTGTGTGTCTTATTTTTCCTTCCTTCTGACAGATCAGAAGAAGGGTCAAATAAATGATGATGTCAGGCAGGCCAAAAGGCAAAATAGTGGCCCAGTCATGAAGTAGGGAGGGTCCGAACAGCATGAGAGGTCCACAGAGTGGCTCTATGACATAGTGGTGAGGTGGAAGCAGTATGAGGAGGCCACAGAGTGTCATAATGACAGTGTGGAGGTAGCAGCAGCATCAGCAGACCACAGAGTGGCAAGGTGACATAGTGTGGAGGTGGGTGGCAATACCAGTACCCGCAGAAGATGGTGGATGAAAGAAGGAGCACTTGGCATCAGATTGTGGCATCAGGTGGGTGGCAGCATCAGAATAGTAGCTGAGGCAGGTAGCCAGAAGAAACTGGTCTCTTTTGTCAAAGTGTTTGTGTAGCACCATGGATGATCTAGTCTGATTCATCATGCATTGGTGGGTAGAAATCCTGGATGATCCACGGCTGATTCATCTTGACAAAGGTCAGTATCTCCACATTTTGGGTGGACAGGCAAGTTCTTTTTGGGGCAACTATGGCCCCTGCCACACTAAACACCAGCTCTGATGCCACACTACTGGCCGGGCAGGACAGTTTTTCCAGGGCAAACTCTGCCAGTTGCGGCCACAAATCCAGTTTGGCTGCCTAGTAGTCCAGCGGATCTTCAATGTGGGGTGGCAGGGTGCTGTACAAGTATGCCACCACCTACTGGTTCAGGTCCTGCTCCAGGTCTAGCTGATGCTGGTGAGTAGTTTCTTCACTAGGCGGGTGAAGAAAGCTGCTCATCAGCGACGTTAGACTCAGGCTGCTGCTGATAGAGCTGATACTACTCCTGCCACCCCACCCTTCCCCAGCAGCCATGGTAGTGGAATGTGAGCCCAAAGGGCCCCCCCCCCGTCAGACCTGCGAGAGGACGGACGATGGTGCAGCTAGACAGCAGCCAACTGACTACATAGGATGTCTCTATATTAGTTCAGTTTGTCCTCCCTCTCAGCGGCTGTAAAAAAAAAGGCCCCCATTTTGGACTGGTAAGGAAGGTCCAACAAGGTGGAGAGCCAGAAGTCACCCCTCTGCCGAATGGTGACAATTCGTCTGTCACTATGCAAGCAAGTGAGCATACATCGGGCTATTTGTGCAGGCGACTCAGAGGGACTCCCTGTCTTCATCTCCACTCCATACTGCCACGGTGTGTCTGGGTCCTCTGCCTCCTCTTCCTCATTGCCCTGTAGCTCATGTCGCTGCTTCTGATCCTCCTCTCCTGTCACCTGTGTAGAAAAACCACCCATTTCGCTACACATTGCTTGTGCTCCAATGTCCTCCTTCTCCTCCAGTAAAGCCCCCACAGGGCTCATGTGGTTGTGAGATCTAGGTTCCAGGTCTCCAGTCTGCTGACCAGCTAGATTAACCAGCATCTGTTCCAGGAAATCAAGCAGTGGAATGACATTGTTCATTCCGTACTCCTGGCGACTGACAAATAACGTGGCCTCCTCATAGGGCCTGAGTAAACAGCAGGTGTCAGGCATGAGCTGCCACTGGCTGACATCGAGGTTACACAGGGGAGTACTCCTGTCTGCTTCATCTCATATCATCAAGAAATCGTTTATGGCCTTTCTCTGTTTGTATAGTCGGTCCAACATATGGAGGGTGGATTTCCAACTGGTGGAAATTTCGCATATCAGCCTTTGTTGGGGGATACCGTTCTGACGCTGAAACTCAAGGAGGGTGTGCTTTGCGGTGTAAGAGTGGCTGAAGTGCATGCAAAGTTTCATGGCCATTTTTAGGATGTCTTGCAGATGGGTGGAAGCCTTCAGGAACCGCTTGACAACCAGATTGAACACATGTGTCATGCAGGGCGCATGGCTCAGCCGTCCTTGAACAGCGCAGACACCATATTCTTCCCGTTGTCAGTCACCATAGTTCCGATTTTGAGTTGTCGAGAAAGCCAGGATTCGATTTCTTGATAAAGGACACGGTGCAGTTCCTTCTCTGTGTGACTCCGTTCGACCAGGCAAACCAGCTGCAGAACAGCGTGAGAGTGATGAGAGTCTACAATCACCCATCAATTTTCCCCCAAAAAGCCTGTTCCATGTAAAAAATTTCACCACAAAGTAATTCGGTCCATGCAGCAAAAGGAGGTGTACAATCACACATCAATTTTCCTGAAAAAAACATGTTTGAAATAAAAATAAATTCACCAATCAAAGGATAATGAAATTCGGTTCATACAGAAGACAGTCTACAATCACCCATCAATTTTCCCAAAAAAAGCCTGTTCCACATAAAAAAATTCCTCACTACTTCAGTCCATACAGCAAAAGGAGGTGTACTAATTTTCACGGAAAAAACATGTTTGAAATAAAATGGCTTGCATACACTACATGCCTCCAACATAATTCGTGGATCTCTTCATGAAAATAATGTATTTGCTGTACATCGTGAGAGAGGCATTGGAAACATTGACTTCACAAGAGATGTAGAGCAGTGGAGTTCAGTCACCTCTATTTGATTCCCGCTGTTTCCTGCTCCTGAATTAAAATTGGGGCAACCAGCTTCAGCTTTCGCTGATGTGTATGCCTACGGAGTCCTTTTGTTATGGCTTTGCACAGGGAGCAAGAATGTTACGCACAATACTGATGGAACTCCTTATCTTAAGAAATTGGACTCGAAAGCAGAGGCTCTCCTGTCATGTCTTGTGTGCTGTGGAGATTGAATACAGACGGAGCAGATAAAAACACATGAATATTTTCAACTTACTGAAGCTGCTTGATTTAATTTTGAATAGATGGTAAAGGCAAAGTCTACTGGTGTGTTGTCATCAGCGTCTTCATTATGTTTATTGCAGGACCCACGTAATTCGGTCCATACAGCAAAAGGTGGTGTAAAATCAATTTTTCTGAAAAAATTGTGTTTGAAATAAAACATTTCACCAATGAAAGGATAATGGAATTCCGTTCATGCAGAAGAAAGTCTACAATCATCCATCAATTTTCCCAAAAAAAGCCTGTTTCACATAAAAAATTTCACTGCAACATAATTTGGTCCATACCGCAAAAAAGGGCTTTGCCACATATAATTTCAACACTGAACGCCAAATATCCTTTTCCTTTGCCACTAATGCACGGCAAAAAGGGCTTTGCCACATATAACTGCACTGCTGAACTGCAAATAGGCCCTTATTTTTTTCCACTTTTACACTACACAAGGCTTTTTAACATATAATTGCAACGCTGAATGGCAATTATATTTTTGCTTTGCCACTAATACATGGCAAACAGGGCTTTAGAATATATCACTGCACTGCACAAGGGCAAATGTATTTTCCTTTTGACACTAATACACGGCAAAAAGGGCTTTAAACCATATAACTGCACCGCACAAGGGAAAATAAGACATACTGTAGAAATATTTCCTTCTAATAAACCCTGTTAATGGCTGTATCAAACAGCATTTGTACCCCAATAACAAGAACAGTTTGCTGGAATGACAGAACTCTATAATGGCAATTTGGATCCCCAGTCAGTGCAGCAAGGTGTAATAGGATTGTTCCTATTACTTAGTCTCTAACCTCCCCCTACGGAACCCTGTTCTACAAAAATGCTGTGGAATGATTCCTCCCTATCCTTTCCCTGCACTTATAAATCGTTTTTTCACCACAATCAAGTCTTTCCTATCACTGTCCCTAGCGCCTGCAGACGTCTCTCCCTGCAGTAGGTACACTGGTAAATGGCAGAATCTAAGATGGCTGCCGCTATTTATAGGGCTGTGACATCACAGGGCTGGCTGGCTACTGATTGGCTGCATGCATGTCAGTATGAGTGATCCCACCTTCCCAGAGATCCTTCCTCCATGTCCTCACACATGCAGCAGCAATTTTAGGAAAAAATGTGATTTGTTACCACGAAGCGCAAGGAAATTCGGCTTTGATGTGAATCGAATTTTTCCTGAAATTCGGATCTAATTCCACTTCGTCAGCTTTAATTCGCTCATCTCTAGACTTGTCATATTGTCAGATGGTACTAGTTCGCAACAGAAATGGGCCAGTGATCGTGGAAATAACGTAAAATCAGATTTATGTAATAATTTTACACTTACTGCAGTTATATAATAACATGTGTCAGATATTCTTACTTTATATTGTAGATACATTCCAGTAACAAGTCAAATTTAAAACTTTCTCATTTAACAGGGTCCACAATTTTTTATAAAATCAATTAAAATTATCTTAACATGTATATATTTGTCAGAAAATAAATGGATTTGTTTGTTTGATAAAACATATACAAATCTTGCAAATCTTTTCTGTATCAGTACATCTCAAGAGGGCCATGGACATATTTTTATCCTATGGAAATAAAAAGTTCCTATCGAATAACGACAAACAAAAATCACAAAGAATTGATAAAGTAAAGTATATTGGAAATTGTTCTAACTTTTCATTCTACAAAAATCAAATTTATTTGCTGAAAATGGAATACACATTTACATAATAAACCCTTTATCCACCACTAGAAGAAATTCTTGGAACAATAGGGCTGATTTATTAATCCTATTATGAGTAAGTCTGTTCCTTACTTTGTACTTTGAATAGTTAAATGCAGAAAGCTCCTAGACCCACCTAGTGGTGGCTAATGGTAGTCATAATTTTATCATTTGAGTCTTCAAGTCCTGAATATCTGTGTGAATGTAAGCAAAGGTTTTTGAGCTCTGGTCCCCACAATGATAAATTAAGAAATCAATCAAGTAAATGATGATCAAAGGGGGACCTTTGCTTTAAATGTGAACATAGAGTGATGTAGAGGCCTATCAAAATTGTATGACAAATAGAATTCTAAAAGCTACTATTTTAACAATATCAGAGTTACAAAAACATATGAAACATAAAACAATGAACTGTTTTTCTGTAACCTAACTCCAGGCCACTGCAGTTTGGAAGAAAAAGCTGGACACAGTAAGTGTGTTTTATTAAGACTGGTATTTCATTCATCAGTCTTAAAGGGGTATGCTCGACTGGGACACTAGGGACATATCGCTAGGATATGCCATCAATGCTACATAGGTGGATGTGCCACCTCCGGAACCTGCCCTTAGCTCTAGAACAGGCTCCCGAAGGAGAGCACATTGTGGCATGAAAATAGCTGACTGAGTATACTCGTCTGTTTTTGGAAGTCGTATAATGGAGAATTTAGAGCAAGCTGCACAAGCATGGCCGCCTCCAATCCGCCACTATGGGACTGCTGGAAATACCCAAGCCAGCAGTCCATCAAGGTGTTTAAATGGCCCCGCATACAGTTGCAAATGTCTGGTGCATAACTGCAAAGTTAGAGAACCCATTCAATGTTCTTTTAGGCTTTTGCAAAAATCAGTCCATACTTTACTTTATTAACCCTATTGATTTTCTATTCATGTATAAAGTGAAGATACATACATATTTCATTATTAAAAAGAAAATATTTCGTAAGCTTATTATAAACACAGAATGGGAGACTACAGAGAATTTAAGAGATTTATTTATGATGTATTACTGTAATTTTTAATTTAGACATGCAAATTTTTTAATTTGCACTGACTGCTTTGCCTTAATGGTTTTGATTAATATTTGGAAGTAGTGTTTGTGAAAGAGATTTATACTGTGATTCATCTGCAAAATAATCAAATCATTACCAGCTAATGACAAAGCTGTGAAAAATGATATAGATATTGTGTAACTCCGAGCTATTGCCAAACACGTGAAGGTATCTGATTTTTCCAGCAAATGTGGACTTGAGCTAATAACTGCTGGGAAGTTTGCTTTAGGTCCGATCTAATTTTGTGACAAAAAACATTGATCTTAATAAAGCTGTCTGATGAGCGCAGCAGTGATTAACATCCCTGAACCCTATATTACACATGCCAAACTTTTGCTGAGCGGTATTATATTCCAATTTATTCATATGATTGTCTCAGTAATACAAGCAATGGAGCAAAAATACAGTACTGAGAGAAATAGATCAAATCTGTGAACGACAGTGTAGTAACTCTAGTAATAATCAAATTATGTTTTACCATCTTAGAACTATAAACTACTAGGTAAATGTCATGACAATATGAACAAGTCAGTGGAAAAGAAAGGGTTAATTAAAATAATATGATGCCCACTGTCAGGTTAAGCCACCCGATCCCTTGAGAATCTGAGTTTTTAACATTCAGCAATGTATGTGGCATTATTGGGGTGCAAGTGCTATGTTGAAAAGCCTTTAGTGGTTTATATCTGTGGAAAAAGAAAAATATATACGCATTTCACTGTTGCATTTATTTGTGATGAAAGAGTTAAGTGGCCTATTTCAGTACAAAAAGGAAAAATATATACTGTATGCCTTTCACTTCTGCAGTTATATGTGGTGAAAGCATTCAGTGTCCTATTTCAGTTCAGTGAAACAAATATTCCCACTTCACTTTTGTATTTATTTGCAGTAGATGTTTAGGGGCCTATTTCAGTACAAAACAAAAAATATATACACATTTCACTTCTGCAGTTATATGTGGTGAATATGTTCAGTGTCCTATTTCAGTCTAAAAATATATGCACTTTACTGTTGCATTTTTTTGTGGTGGAAGATTTTAGTGGCCTGTTTCAGTACAAAACAAAAAATATATACGCCTTTCACTTCTGCAGTTATTATTATCTCAGTAGAAAAACAAAATATATTCAGTGTTCACTTTTGCAGTTATATGTAGTAAAAACCTTAGTGACGTATTTCAGTAGAAAAACAAAATATATTCAGCGTTCACTGTTGCAGTTATATGTGGCAAAGCGGTGCATTTATTCTGCGTTCAGCGCCGCAGTTATACGCGGTAAAGCCTTTAGTTGCGTATTAGAGTAGAAAACTAAAAATGTATTCTTATAAAAATGTATTCTTATCAAGGAGAGGTCCACAGGTTTCCCAAAGCAACAACGGTTGCAGTCAGTCAGTGCGTAGTGTTTTCGGTAAAATCACCTACTCTACGGTGTGGTGGTTTTTTGTACAGCCTCCGGAGGAGATGAACATGGCCATATGTAGGATCTGTTAGCAGAAGGTGAAGCGTGGCCAGTGTGCCATATGCAGCGTCACCATAAAGTGGCCTTGGAGAACCATGGCTCCGATGTAGTGGTCCAGACTGCTGCAGCAACTACTGCATTACCCAGTGGCACGCCGCACCAGATTTCAGGCAGTCAAGGCTCCACCATCCCAGGTGAAGGGAGCGGTCTGTCATTCCCATCGTCTGCTGGTTCTGATGCTCCTGCTCCTCATACTCCTCATCAGTCATTCCGTCAGCAATCAATCACCAAAGTGATTGCCAAGAGACAACAATATGCGTGCATGCATCCAACAGTGCAGAAGCTAAATGTGCTGCTGTCCAACTTGCTGGTGCTGCAGTCCCTCCCTTTCCAAGTGGTGGACTCTGCACCTTTGAGAGAATTGATGGCTTGTGGCTTGTGACGTATTTCGGTAGCAAAAAAAAATTTATTCAGCGTTCAGCGCTGCAGTTATATGTGGTAAAACCTTTTGGGACCTATTTCGGTCGCAAAGCAAATTTTTGTTCAGTGTTCAGCTCTGCAGTTATATGTGGTAAAATCTTTATTGACGTATTTCGGTCGAAAAACAAACTTTATTCAGCGTTTAGAGCTGCAGTTATATGTGGTAACAACTTTTTAGGACGTCTTTCGGTCTACAAAATAATTTTATTTAGAGTTCAGCTCTGCAGTTATATGTGGTAAAATCTTTATTGACGTATTTCGGTTGAAAAACAAATTTTATTCAGCATTCAGCTCTGCAGTTATAGGTGGTAACACCTTTTGGAACGTATTTTGGTAGAAAAACAAATGTTTTTCAGCGTTCAGAGCTGCAGTTATATGTGGTAAAATCTAGTAATGAGCAAGCATGCTCGACCGAGTACCGGTTTGGCTCGAGCATCGCTATGCTCAGCACATGGCGGTACTCGGCTGAGTACCGCATATGCTCGAGCTAAATGCTCGAGTCTCCGCCCCTCATATTTGAGAGGTTTGAAGCAGCCGACAAAGGTGCAGGTAAGTACTGTCCTCACTGTAATGCCAGTAGCCATGTTAGCTGCTGGCATTACAGTGGTTGGCTGGCCGAAACGCGTCATCGAAGGTTATATAGCACCTGATGACACGTGCTTGGATGAGTCATAGTCAGGGAGAGCATCGGGTAGGAAGGGAAAGACAGAGCAGGGAGCAAATTTCAGCGATTTTAGTTAGAGAAACTTTTCAAAGATCGAAAAGTCCTTTTAAGGACTACTGTGTTTGTGTGTGTGTGTGTGTGTGTGTGTGTGCATTTTAGATCAACAATATATTTAACATCCGTGCTAAGGAAGGGACAGATAGTGCAGGGGGAGAAATTTGCTGTATTTAAAATCTTTTCAAAGACCCCACAATAACTTTTACTTACTACTGGGTTTGTTTTACAGTAGCAAGATATTTTAATTTTGTACCTATTAGTGACATATCGTGTACATCATCCGCAGACTGTGTCTTTAATAATGTGACTCACATCTAGTGTCCATAGTGTGTGGCTTTGTGTAAAAAATACAGTCCTACATCAGCAAACAGTGTCGGCAGCACAAATTTCATTAATCTGGGCCTAATAGTGTGCATATTCTGTGGATTTATGGGACATACTGTCCGGCATCCGAAAACAGTTTCTGTATTTAAAATGACATTAATCTGGGCATAATATAGTGTCTATTCTGTGGGTTTATGTGACATATACCGCCCGGCATACGAAAAAAGTGTCTGTATTTCAATTTGCAACAGTATGGGTCTAATATAGTGTTCATATTCTGTGGTTTTATGGGACATATACTGTCCATCATCCGAAGAGTGTCTGATACGCAAATCTAAATAATCTGGGCCTAATCTAGTGTCCACAGTGTGTGCCTCTATGTGTCAAATACTGTACCACAGGTGAAACCAGTGTATTTTTGGGGAATTTTCATTATTTGTGCAACATCTACTGTCCACAGGGTGTGCCTCTATGTGTCAAACACTGTACCACAGGTGAAACCAGTGTATTTTGTGGAAATTTACATTATTTGTGCAACATTTAGTGTCCACAGCATGTGCCTCTCTGTGTCAAATACTGTACCACAGGTGAAACCAGTGTATTTGGGGGGAATGTACATTATTTGTGCAACATCTAGTGTGTTCGCATTTCATACATATCACTGACATAAACTGTACTTTATCCAAAGACGTTGTATGCTACTGTGACATTATCAGGGCTACATCTCCTGTGTAAAGTGTGCGCATCCCAAATACCTATTTTAATTTATTGGTGTATTCACTTAAAAATCCTACACTACTGTACGTGTGACATACTTTTAAGCATATATAACATTTAATATTAAGAATGCGGCCAGTAAGGGACATGCAAGTGGCCGTGATGCTGATGGTGCATGCAGAGGCCGTGGCCCTGGGCGCAATGAAACTGAGTAAAAGAATGTAGCTGAGGGCCTGCAGGTGCGCTAACCCTCTAAAACAGTGATGTTGATGGCGAACCTTTTAGAGACCGAGTGCCGAAACTGCAACCCAATACCCACTTATTTATCGTGGTAAGTGCCCACATGGTCAGTTACCCTGAATACTACAGTCCAATATAGTATATCTTCCATGTTCCTTATAATTTAGCTATAGCTGTAGAGTACTATTTCGTGCCATGTGTGCTGTTTGGACATCAAGTAGTTGTAAGGCACAGAGGGATCACTGAGGATGCTGAAACGGTCTGCTATGTACTCCTTCACCATCTTCAACAATTTTTCCCGCCTTGTGACACTAGGCCACGCATCAGGGTGAGGGTGCTGGCGGGGTGTCATGAAACTGTTCCAGGCCTTGGAGAGTGTTGTCTTGCCTCTGTTGGAACTGCTGTGTGTTCCCCTCATCTCTCCTCCTGGGTTGCCCAAGGAACTACGTACTCTGCCGCCAGCGTTGTCAGCTGTAAATTTTTCTGCAATGACATTCTGTTCTGTTATTATTATGGTTTGTGGTTGTATTATTGTTGGTATTGTTAGTGTTATTATGGTTGTAAAATATGTTATGGTTCTTTGGTTATTTATGAGTTAATTAACAGGCCATGCTATTGGTTTACCTCCACTCTCGTTATGTTTTTAGTTATATTAATATATAAGCTTCAGATGTTTGTTGTGCATGGGACATATATGCTTGATGATTGCGCTGTGTGTGAGCTTGCCAACCTCAAAAACCGCCACCAATTTACGGACATTATCAGACATAAATATGCCAAGTTGTAGGTTGAGTGGCGAGAGCCACAGCTCAGTCTGGTCCCTTATACCCTGCCACAGCTCTGCGCGGTGTGCTGTTTGTCATAGAAGTAAATGAGATTCAGCACGGCCTGTTGCCGCTTCCCCACTGCCGTGCTACACTGCTTCCAGCTACTGACTGAAGGTTGACTGCTGCTGCAAGATGAGAATTCAGAGTTTGAAGTGTAGGCTGAGGTGGAGAAGAGGGGGTTGCAGCCACTAATGTAGGTGGTGGCGGAAATCCTGATGCAAGCAGTGACCGCAATCCTTGGCATCGGTAGCACCTATGCCATCCCAGGGTACAACTCGCTACCAGCCTCCACAAGGTTAACCCAGTGTGCCGTCATGGAAATGTAGTGTCCCTGGCCAAAAGCACTTGTCGATGTGTCCGTCGTTAAGTGGACCTTCCCAATATCTACATTGGTCAGGGCACGGGTGATGTTACGGGACACAATTGGCGTTGTAATGTGGAGACGGCACACCAAGAAAAATAGTGGCGGCTGGGGACTGAGTAACGAAAGATGTTCGCCGCCATGACGCTCTGGAAAGCCTCAGTATCCACAGGCCTAAATGGCAACATTTCCATGGCCATAAATTTTGAAAGGTGCGCATTTAGTGCTAAAGCCTGGGGGTGGGTGGCTTGCAATTTGTGCTTACGATCAAAGGCCTGGGGTAAGGACATCTGTACGCTGTGCTTGGCACATAGGTGGGTGTGCTAGCTGATGGTGCTTGCAAAGGCCCCGCTGCACGGCAGGAGTCATCCAGGCCTATGTCTAAGACAGAGGATTGGCCAGCACGTAACACAGGGAAGAGGAGGCAGTGGTGTGACCCACAGACACTGATTGTGGACCCAGGGGTTTGGCCCACCTATTAGGGTGCTTGGATGACATGTGGTGGATCATGCAGGTGGTGGTGAGGTTGCTAGTGTTCACAACCACCACTCATTTTGCCCCCAGTGTACAGTCTTCCCCCATTATGTTCCCGGGTTTGAGTTTTTATTGTTATTATGGTTTGAGTTAATGAATAGGTTGTAAGATATGTTATGGTTATTTGTTTATTTATGAGGTCTTATTTTGGTATAGCACAGTTAGAGTTAGGAAATTATAATTCTTTTATCGTCCCCACTTTCCTCCAAAAAAGCGCCAGACTGCGGAACACATACCCCTGGCAAGAGAGATTTCTGCAAGGGGGAACAGTTGCTGGCCTATTCGGTGTGGCCCCCCTTCTCCCTTTTGCCACCCCACAGCCTCTGCCAGCCTGTTGCGGTGCTGTGGATCCCTCCCCCTCTGTCCTGCTGTCCTCGCTTGGCTTGCAATCTTTCCAGGTTGGGTCAGTGATGTCATCGTCCCCATCTCCTCTTCAACTTCCTCATTCTGGTCATCCTCCTGACTTGTGTTGACCTAACAAGACCCTCACTCATTGACAACTGTTTCTCATCCGCATCATCCACCAAGTGAAACACTAATTGCCATTCCCCCCGTCATCTTTTTCTGACTGTGGATGCTAAAGAGTTTGGGGATCAGTGCATAAGATAGCCTCATGTCCCTCTTCAGGGAGGGTCAGCTCACCTGCAGGCCCTCATCTACAATTTTTTGGGGGGGTCAGCTCACATGGTATATTCTGTTCTATGTTTCAGACTTGGAAGGAAATATAATTTGCTTTCCATCGATGGTGAATCTTTAACGCATGTGTTTTTTACAGGATTCTGTTTTTTATATATTGGCACAGGGGTAAATATTTAGTTTTTTATTTTTCATTTTTTTATATTTCAGGCTTGACTCCATTTTCTCCTCTCTCTTTTGAAGATTCCTTTTCAGGAGATATTAGACCCTTTCGCATTTCGGGCCTTGAGGAATTACAATTATCAGCAGACACTTGAAAGATTGTCCGTTTCCAGGGGGGAATGACCATTCAGGAATTCTCTTTTATCCTGGATTTGTCTTTTTAAGGATTGACCATGTTTCTTTCTATTGTGGAGAACATTACTGGTAATACAGTCAAATGTTGATATCCCTGGTTTGAAAACTAAAGCTTTTATCAAATCTATTGTATTTCTTTTTTTCATTGTACAGTATGTGCCACTTTCCCTATATCTTTCTTTGGGGTAGACAATAAAATTCCAAGATAGTCAGATAGCAACTTGTAATTGTGGTATAGTTCCGGTAATGAGTTTCCATCAGGTAAAGAGTTAACGAATGCTGACCGCCATTCCCTGCAGTAACTCTGCAGTGTAACATTACCGCACAAAAAAATTATTTTCAAAATTCTCTAAAATTGTATAGTACCTGTTGCAGACCGCCAATCCCTGCGCTAACTCTGCTATGTGACATTATCTAGAACCAAAATGAAAATTTTGATTAGAAATTGGTCTTTCTTTTTTCGTAGCCAATGCTGACCACTATTCCCTGCGCTAACTCTGCTATGTGACATTATCTGGAACCAAAACAAAGATTTTTATTTAAAATTCGTCATTCTTTCTTGGTAGCCTGTGCTGATTGGGTCACTTAACTTCTTAGGTGGTCAGATCAGCAGGCCCTTGCTCCTGATGTTTTTGAGGGTCACCAGCAGGCCATCAATCATAATTTTTCAAGGGTGTGTATGATGCCCTCCTTTGTGTGTAATAAAAAGGCTAATGCAAAGGCTTTATGAGTGTAGCAGTGTACCTGAACAATTGTACCACCATGTGAATAAGGCCCTCCTTTATGTGATATAAAGGCTGTAACTGAGTGCTTCTACCTTGTAATTTTTGGCAGCACTTGCACTGTATATACAATCGAATATACAGTACAGGAAAGAATGTTTCCTAACAATTTACTAACCATTTTTCCTTTGGGCCTATTTGTGGCGGTCTGTAAAAGTGGCGTACAACTGGGACAACATGGTTCCCAGCAGCGACTTTGGAGTCCAAGATGCATCCAGACATGGTCCCCATGCTGTTTCTGATCCATTTCGGTGTTGTTTCTGTCACTTTTTGACCTTTCCCTATGAACCAGGCACCCTCCCCTCATCCGAGCAGGGGGTGCCTGGTTGTCTCCCATGACTTCCATTATACTCGGGAGCTTGGCCGAGCGCACGAATATTGCGGTGTGTTCGGACCGAACTCCCGAACACTTTGGTGCACGCTCATCACTAGTAAAATCTTTATTGACGTATTTCCGTCAAAAAACTAATTTTATTAAGCTTTCAGCGCTGTAGTTATATGTGGTAAAATCTTTATTTATGTATTTCGGTCAAAAATTTTTATTCAGCGTTCAGCGCTGCAGTTGTATGTGGTAAAGTCTTTATTGACTTATTTTGGTTGGAAAACAAATTTTATTCAGCGTATTCAGCGTTTAGCGCTGTAGTTATATGCGGTAAAATCTCCCTGATGTCTCCATGATAAATATGCAACATGATGACCCATGTAGCTTCTACACACTTTCAAAATAATCTTTTAGAGGGGCGAATAGATGCCGGATGACCGGGACAATCCATGACCTTCCCAGGAGCTGCTGTCGGGAGCAGTGGTTCATTTCTGAGACGTCCATATAGTGCGGGGGAAATCCGAAGATCCTCTCCATCTTCGTGCACCACAGGATGTCCTCCTTCCTATCCATGATGACTGGAAACTTGAGGTTTTCCCTGATGAAGAGACCAGGGGCTGGTAGCTATGGTTTCAATCTTGATAAACTTCGCAACTCTTCTGGGCTCCAAGCTATCTTGAAGCTTTATCTTCTCTTATCTGTAGCTACTAGAGGCCTATTCATGCCATTTATTTATTATTTGTTATTTGATTGAATCAAAACTTTATTTAAATTATAAGTAAACTTAAATTCGCCAATACATTATCCAAATCTTCGACGGAAGTTCAAGGATAATAAATTTGACAAGCCATTTGTGCCGGAGAACATGTATTGTTAAATCGTCTTTTAAGCAGCACTTTATAAAGTTGAGAAATTTTAACCTTCTGTTCTGTCCCATATTCACTATAAATTACTAGATGAAGCGGCCACTCTGTGGCCTCCTCATGCTGCTGCCACCTCTGCAATCTCTCGTCGTCGTGCCACTCTCTGGCCTTCTCATGCTGTGGCCTCCTCATATTGCTACCACCTCCACACTTGGTCATTGTGCCACTCTGTGGCCTCCTCCTGATGCTGCTGCTGCCGCCAACTCCAGATTCTGTCATTGTGCCATTCGGTGGCCTCCTCATACTGCTGCCACCTCCACACTCTGTCATTGTGACACTCTGACTTCCTCATGCTGCTGCAATCTCTACACTCATTCATTGTGCAACTCGGTGGCCTCCTCATACTGCTGCCACCTCCACACTCTGTCATTTTGCCACTCTGTGACTTCCTCATGCGGCTGCAATCTCCACACTCGGTCATTGTGCCACTTGGTGGCCTTCTCGTGGTGATGATACTGCTGCTTCCGCCACCTCCAGACTCTGTCATTGTGCCACTCGGTGGTCTCCTCATGCTGCCACCACCTCCAGACTCTGTCATTGTGCCACTATGTGGCTTCCTGATGCTGCCGCCACCTAGATAACCTGTCATTGGGCCACTCTGTGGTCTCCTCATGCTGTTCCCATGCTCTCCACTTCATGACTGGGCCACTACTTTGCCTGTTTGCCTGGATGACATCATCATTTGTTTGAACCTTCTTATGATCTGTCAGAAGGAAGGAAGAATGAGAAGTACAATGGATCCTGTCTGTGTAGCAGCTGGAAGGCCTGTATGGTCCCATCAGAATTGGCTTGATTTTGTAGCCAAAAGCTGGAGTGGGTACAAAACACAGAAGACATGCAAATATTCCATTCACGTGTAATCTCTGTTTTAGATCCAATCCTTCATTTTTTTTTGGCATTATAATACTGATGGATAATTGAGCAAATGCTGATGGAGTGAAGGTGTATGCTCCACACAGAATCTGTTTTTTGTAGGTTATTGTTCTGATGGACTCACAGTATTATTTCACCACAGCCACATGCAAGTTACTGCAAGGCAAAGTGTTCTACACCCCTATAAAGGCTCTCTGCAGACCAAAATTAGCAGTTTTGTAACGCAATTCAACGCAAATAAATTCGTATTGAAGCAAATCTTTTCGGAAAATTCGGCGAACCAGCCAAATCGAATGTTTGAGACGTTTGCTCATCTCTAGTCCGTACCTGTTCTGCAAAATTGACCCATTCATGCAGACATGTGACTGGACCCTTACACATTGTCTTGTAACCTTTTCTAGCCTGATAAGTATCAACCATTCTTCTCTGAGGTCTTCAGAAATCTCCTTTGTTCATTCCATAACGCACTTCTGCAAATGTGTTGTGAAGATTGGACTTTGATAGATCCCTGTTCTTTAAATAAAACAGGTTAGCCATTCATACCTGATTGCCATGCCACTGAATGAAAACAGCCGACTCTAATTTCACATTCAAGTTATCTGCTAATCCTAAAAGTTCACCTACATTTGCCATTCACAGATATGTGATATTGGATAATTTTCCTAAATAAATAAATGACCATGTCTATTATTTTTTACTCATTTGTTTGATTTAGTTATCTTTATCTACTTTTAGGACAGGTGTAAACATCTGATATAGTTTTAGAACAAATATATGCAAACGTAAAGAAAATTCTGAAGGGCAAGAAGCATATGTACAATCCAATAAACAATCCAAAGGTCAAGCATGCAGCAAAGGGTCAAATCCAGTAAACAGAAAGAGATCAGGCAAGGGCAAATAGATTAAACAATAGCACACCATGGAAGAAACTAGTAAGCTAGATAACCTATTAGTCAGGCACCTTGCCACAGGTGAAGGTTCCCTAAATACCCAGAGGTGGACAGTCATAAGCTGGGGAAGAGTAGGGTGTGCAAGCACTGGCCCTTTAAGAGTAAGGGAGAGTGCACACCGTAAGACAAAGAAGCTACAGACAGAAGTGAACAGGCCACATAGGCCTGAACCCAGGTGGATGAGCAGAATCAGTGCTCAAGTGGCTATGCCTGCCAGGAAACAGAGGAGGAGGATGTCTGGTATGGACTGCTGGAGAAGACACAGCATCTGAGTGAGTATCCCGGTGGCCATGCTCGACGAGAGAGATGGGAACAGGGAGTTAGGCATGGATTTCAGCTTTACATGCTACATATCTTTGTAGGCATCATGCAGGAGCATATGAAGTGGTTACCGTTCCATAATATGTTGTTGTGACTCTGTGTACTGCAATACAGCAGAGCCATGTGGACAAAACCAAAGGTAGGCTATTCTTTACAATTCCTCTATAATTTCCAAACTGTTTTTAGCACTAAATGCTCTGACATCTATTCCACAATGCATTTATTTCCTTAATTTATCATTTTTATTATAGACTTGCACTTGGAAACTATCACTGGTGAAACCACAGTTTCAAATGATTGGACCACCCACCAGAGATCCACCGATAGAGATTGCTACAGTATATATTCAGCTTTCAAGCTTACTTTTTTTTACAATTCCACATTTTTTATAATTCAACAAAATGTCAAATTATATTTAAATCAAGATAAAAATCAAGATAAAAGAGGAAGAAGTGAGAGAACAAAAATAATTATGAATGTGCAGGATGGGTTTTAATGTACAGAGAGCGGTGAGAAATGAAAGCGATGCTCAGTAGTGTTGATCGAGCACAAAAATGCTCGGGTGCTCGAGTAGAACACTTTGGGATGCTCGGGTGCTCTACCTAGCACCCAAGCACAATGGAAGTCAATGGGAGAACCAGAGCATTAAACCAGGCACCCCCTGCTCTAAAGAGGGTAGGGTGTCTGGTTTACATAAAAAGGTCCGAAAGTGATGGAAACACCACTGAAATGGTTCGGGATACATCTCGGACTCTCAGTTCAGAAAGATGGGCACGATGTTGTCCGATGTTGTCCGAGTAGTACCCCAATTTTACAGACTAACAATAATATGCACAAAACTGAAGATAAAATTGATTTTAGAGGAAAAACTGTTAGGGAACATTCTTTCCAGTATATTTACTTGTATATAAAATGCAAGTGCTGCCAAAAATTACAAGCAAGAGGCACTCCAATACAACCTGTATATTACATAAAGGAGGGCCTCATTCACATTGTGGTACAATTGTTAAGGTAGTGGGACTTCTACACTCATAAAGCCTATGCACTAAGTGAAAGGGCTGCCAAAAATTACAAGGAACCATCACTCCAATACACCCTTTATTACACATAAAGGAGGGCATCATATACACCCTTGAAAAATTATGATGGATGGCCTGCTGGTGACCCTCAAAAACATTAGGAGCAACATTAAGGGCTAGGGCCTGCTGCTGATATGACCAGTGACCATCTAAAACATTAGGGGTGAGGATCTACTGCTGAGCTGACCATCTAAAACATTAGGGGTGAGGGCCTGCTGCTGATCTGATCATCTAAAACATTAGGGGTGAGGTTCTACAGCTGAGCTGACCATCTAAAACATTTGGGGCGAGTGCCTGCTGCTAAGCTGACCATCTAAAACTTTAGGGGCGAGGGCTTGCTGCTGAACTGACCATCTAAAACATTAGGGGCGAGGGCCTGCTGGTGAGCTGACCATCTAAACCATTAGGGGCAAGGGCTTGCTGCTGATCTGACCATCTAAAACATTAGAGGTGACGGTCTGCTGCTGAGCTGACTCTCTAAAACATTAGGGGTGAGGGTCTGCTGCTGAGCTGACCATCTAAAACATTATGTTTGAGGATCTGCTGGTGAGATGACCATCTCAAACATTAGGGGCGAGGGCCTGCTGCTGATCTGACCATGGAAAAAGGTATGGATTAGGGCCTGCTGCTCATCTGACCATCTAAAACATTAGGTGTAAGGGTCTGCTGCTGAGCTGAACAAACAAAAACATTAGAGTTGAGGGTCTGCTGCTTAGCTGACTCACTAAAACATTAGGGGCGAGTGTCTGCTGCTTAGCTGACCATCTAAAACATTAGGGGTAAGGGCCTGCTGCTGAGCTGACCATCTAAAACATGACAGTGACGTCACCCCAGGTCCTTTAGCTGTGCAAAAGTTCGGGTTGGTGGCAGCCGCCCCTTATGGATTCCATATGCCGCTATAGTGGAATCCATAACGGGATGCGCGACTTACCACCACCCGAACGCCGAACAACGGACTTTTTTTAAATGTTCGCTCATCTCTAGTTATCAGTTATTATGCTCCCAGCAGCACTAAATACCTGCTCTGACAAAACGCTGGTGGCAGGGCAGGCCAGCATCTTCAAGGCGTAGAGCGCCAGTTTGTGCCACGTGTCCAGCTGGGACACCCAATAGTTGTAAGGCACAGAGGGATCATTGAGGATGCAGACACGGTCTGCTACGTACTCCTTCTCCATCTTCCAAAATGTTTCCCCCCTTGTGACAGTAGGCCGTGCATCAGGGTGAGGGTGTTGGCGGGGTATCATGAAACTACCCCAGGTCTTGGAGAGTGTTGCACTGCTTCTGTTGGAACTGCTCTGTGTTCCTCTCATCTCCATTCCTTGGTTGAGCAAGGAACTACGTACTCTGTCGCCAGCGTTGTCTGCTGGAAATTTTTTGACCAATTTTTCCTCAAGGACCTTCTGGTATTGCACCATTTTGCTAGTCCTCTCCACCACAGGAATGAGAGATGAGAAGTTCTCTTCGTAGAGGGGTTCGAGAAGGGTGAACAACCAGTAATCGGTGTTGGCCAAAAAGCATATAACGCGTGGGTCACTGGAAAGGCAGCATAACATAAAGTCAGCCATGTGTTTCAGAGTCCCAACAAACAAGACTTCACTGTCCACATCAGGAGGATGACTCTCAATCTCCTCATTCTCTTCCTCCTCTTCTGCCCATCCATGTTGAATATATGGAATAAACATGCTATGGATACTACCCTCAGTAGCGGAGGCAACCGTCTCCTCCTCCTCCTTATCATCATCATCATCATCATCCAATTTGAGCTGAGAAAACGAAATGAGGGTGGTCTGGCTATCATCCTGTGTACTGTCTTCCACCATTTCCACCTCTTCCACATGTAAAGCATCCACCTTCATTGTGACCCGGCGAGCATTTCAGTAGACACAGAAGTTGGATGGTTACACTGATAATAGCGGCATCCACGCTCAACACCTGTGTTAATTCCTCAAAGTTGCGTAAAACCTCACAGAGGTCAGACATTCATGACCACTCGTCGCTTGTGAAGAGTGAAAGCTGACTGGAAAGGGGACGACTATGTTGCAGCTGGTATTCTACTACTGCCCTCTGCTGCTCACAAAGCCTGGCCAACATGTGGAACGTGGAGTTCCAGTGCGTGCTCACGTCACACAACAGCTTGGTGCGCTGGCAATTGCAAGCTCTGCTGCAGCATTGCCAGAACGGCGGCTGCTGTAGATGACTTTCGGAAATGGGTACACATATGGCGCCCCTTCACCAGTAACTCAGGAAAATTGGGGTAGGTTTTGAGAAACCGCTGAATCCATAAGGTTAACACGTGGGCTAGGCATGGTATGTGTGTGAACTTGCCAAGCTCCAAAGCCGCCACCAAGTTACGGCCATTATCAGACACAACCATGCCTGGTTGTAAGTTGAGTGGCAAGAGCCACAGCTCAGTCTGGTCCCTTATACCCTGCCACAGCTCTGCGGCAGTGTGCTGTTTGTCACCTAAACAAATAAGTTTCAGCACGACCTGTTGCCGCTCCCCCACAGCAGTGCTACACTGCTTCCAGCTACTGACTGATGGCTGACTGGTGCTGCAAGATGAGAATTCAGAGGTGATAGTGGATGAGGAGGTGGAGGAGAAGAAGGGGGTTTGCTGCCACTAATGTAGGCGGTGGCGGAAATCCTGATGGAAGTAGGGTGCGCAATCCTTGGCGTTGGTAGCAACTGTGCCATCCCAGGGTATGTATAGCTCCGGCCTCCACAACGTTAACCCAGTGTGCCATCAGGGAAATGTAGCGTCCCTGGCCACAAGCACTTTTCCATGTGTCAGTCGTTAAGTGGACCTTCTCAATAATTGCGTTGGTCAGGGCACAGATGATGTTATGGGACACATGCTGGTGTAAGGCGAGGAAAGCACACCGGGCAAAATAGTGGCGGATGGGGACTGAGTAAAGAGGAGGGCCGCCGCCATCAGCCTGTGGAAAGCCTCAATCTCCACAAGTCTAAATGGCAACATTTCAAGAGCCAGCAATTTAGAAAGGTTCACATTTAGTGCTATAGCCTGTGGGTGGGTGGCTGGGTATTTGCTCTTTCTTTCTAAGGTCTGGGGTATGGACATCTTTACGCTGCACTGGGACACAGAAGTGGATGTGCTAGCTGATGGTGCTTGCGAAAGTCCAGGTGCAGGGCGGGAGGCATTTGGGCCTGCGTCTTGGACAGTGGATTGGCCAGCATGTAACACAGGGGAAGAGGAGGCAGTGGTGTGACCCGCAGACACTGATTGTGGACCCAGGCGTTCGGCCCACCTATTAGGGTGCTTTGATGCCATGTGGCGGACCCACCCTCCTCACTATTGTGGCTTTCGGCCTGGCTGACATCATCATTTATTTGACCCATCTTCTGATCTGTCAGAAGGAGGGAAAAACGAAACGCACAACGGATCCTGTCTGTGTAGCAGCTTTACGGCCTGTATGGTCCCATTAGAAATGACTTTTGGCTTGGTAGCCAAAATCTGGAGTGGGTACAAAACACAGAAGACATGCAAATATTCTATTCATGTGTCATCTCTGTTTTAGATCCACTCCTGTTTTTTTGCCTTTAGCAATACTGATGGATTATTTGGATTATTAAGCAAATGCTGACCGAGTAAAGGCTTATGCCCCACAGACATGATCTGTTTTTTGTGTGTTATTGTTCTGACGGTTTAGAGGAAGGCCAAAATAATTGGTGACGTCAACACAAACTTACTTCTGACACTCCTCCAGTCTTTCAGTGGGGCTCTACTTGTATAAGCATTTACTAGAACAGGTTCTGAAGACATCTATGTGGAATCAGCTGAATCAGTTTTGGCCCAGTGACCGCCCAAATAAGCAAAGTATGCAGTGATTCTAAGAGCGACGCCTGTCATCTGCATGTGATACGATCTCACAGTATTATTTCACTACCAAAGCAGACTACCTATGCGTGTTACTGCAAGGCCCAGTATTCTGCATCACTATAAAGGCTCTCAGCAGCCAGGAAATAGGCGTTTTTTAATGTAATTTGCCGCAAATATATTCGGATAAAAACTAATTTTTTCCTCAAAAAATTGGCGAAACGGCTAATCAAATTTTTGAAAAATTTGGTCATCTCCACTAGTAACCAACATGGCTACGGCATTACAGTGAGTGGCAGTACTTACCTGCACGTTTATTGGCTGCGTTCAAGCACACGGGGTATTCGGCTGAACACGGCCATGTGCCGAGCATGGCGATGCTCGGGCCGAACTGGTGTCTGGCCGAGCATGCTCGCTCAACACTAATGCTCAGGTTAAAATGATCACTAAAAACAAGCATACCAGAATTGCTGATAAATTATATATGAGTCATCATATGCTTGCTTGCTGTGGTTTTTAACTACTGTATTTAGCAAGGTTTTTTTCAGATTTTAACATGTTGGCATTTCTTTTACATTTCATTACAAGCCTAATATCACCTTCACACAGTCAGCATTGTGTATCAGTATTTGTAAGTCAACACCAGTAGTAGATCCTACAGAGAAGAAATATAGTGGAAAGATTTGGGCCTCTTTTGAATTTTGGACCCATTCCTGGTTTTAGCTTACAAATACTGATGAAAAATACCGACTAATTACTGACCATGTAAAAGTGGTCAACTAGTGAATGGTTACTTTTATGCTACAGGTATGTAATTATTGTAAATATATACAGTGATCCCTCAAGATTCAATGGCCTCAGGATACAATATTTTCAATATACCATGGTCTTTTCTGACCAATCGTAAGTTGAAACTAGACTCAACATCAGGGGCGTAGCTAACGGCTCATGGGCACTGGTGCAAGAGTTCAGCTTGGGCCCCCTTCCCTCAGTGCTAAGTGTGTCTTCTTATGCAGCACTTGGTTCTTTGGGCCCCCTCAGGCTCCTGGGCCCGGTAGCGACTGCTACCTCTGCACCCCCTATAGCTACGCCCATGCTCAACATACAATGCCTCATATTCAGATCCAACCAATAAAGGCCACTTCTCATGTAAAATAGCTGTATTAGTTGCCAGACAGCAACGTTTCAGTCCTCTTACTGGGACTTTTCTCAAGCAGTGTCAACATACAATGGTGCTTAGTGCATATAAATAGACCTAACAAGGTAATTTCCTTATTGACATAATTAAATACAAAATGTGAAAAAAACATAATTTTACATCAATTATTATTTCATGAATTATCCCAAAGATAAATATTGTTAATATATTACATGATTTGTATTTGTGAAAATATAAAAAAAATAATCATATGCGCACCATCATTTCATATCAATTCATAATTATTCATGATCCAAAGTTAAGACAGTGATGTGTGCACAGGTGTACATTATAAACAATTAATTAAAAGAAACGCTGATGTAGACATTAACCAGCAAGGACCCTGATCGATCGGGAAACTCTCGAAGTGGTGATCTACTCACTACGCTTGCGCAGCTTGCATATTCGATGCTTCCTCATGGAACGCATTCAGTGGAACGCACACGTGACTTGCGAATCCCGATCACATGACCATGTTATCGGGGAGAGGCAAGTTGCACCGCAAGCTAAACTACAGTAACTAATTTCATGTGATCACAGAGGCGATCACTAGAGATGAGTGAATCGAAGCTGAAAAAGTGAAATTCGATCTGAATTTCAGGAAAAATTCGATTTGCACCGAATCCGAATTTCCTCACGATTTGTGGAAACAAATCGTATTTTTTCCTAAAATGGCTGCTACATGTGTGTGTACATGGAGCAAGGAACTCTGGGAAGGCGGGATCACCCATAACGCCATGCATGCAGCCAATCAGCAGCCAGCCATCCCTGTGATGACACGGCCCTATAAATAGTGTCAGCCATCTTAGATTCTGCCATTTACCAGTGTACTTAGTGCAGGGAGAGACATCTGCAGGCGCTAGGGACAATGATATGCGAAGTTTCCACCCGTTGGAATTCCACCCTTCATTTGTTGGACCGACTATACGAACAGAGAAAGGCCTTTAACAATTTCTTGATGATCCAAGCGAACAGGAGTACTCGTCTGTGCAACTTCAATGTCAACCAGCGGCAGCTCATGTGTGACACCTGCCGTTTGCTCAGGCCCTTTGAGGAGGCCACGTTATTTGTCATTCGTCAGGACTACGGGATGAAGAATTTCATTCAACTGCTTTATGTCCTGGAACAGATGGTCGTAAATATGGCTGGTTAGGAGACTGGAGACATGGCACCTAGATCTCACGGCCACATGAGACTTGTGGGGGATAAATTGGAGGAGGAAGAGGACATTGGAGCACAAGCAATGTGTAGCGAAATGGGTGATTTTTCTACACAGGTGACAGGAGAGGAGGAGCAGGAGCAGCCAGAGGAGCTACAGGGCGATGAAGAAGATGAGGCAGAGGACCCAGACACACCGTGGCAGTAAGCAGTGGAGATGGAGGCAGGGAGCCCCTGGAAGGTGCAAAAATGGCCCGATGCCTGCTCACTTGCTTGCGTAGTGACAGCCGAATTGCCACCATTCAGCAGAGGGATGACTTCTGGCTCGCTTCCTTGGTAGACCCTTGCTACCAGTCCAATATGGGGGCCTTTTTTACACCCGCTGAGAGGGAGGACAAACTGAACTACTATAGAGACATTCTATGTAGTCAGTTGGCTGCTGCCTATCTGCGCCATCGTCCATCTTCTTGCAGGGCCCTCTGCACTTATGTTACTCTGCCATGGCTGCTGTGGCAGGGTAGAAGGGTAGGAGCAGTTCCAGCTCCATCAGCAGCAACTTCAGTCTAGAGTCGCTGATGAACAGCTTTCTTCACCCACCTAGTGAAGAAACTACTCACCAGCAGCTAGACATAGAGCAGGACCTGAACCAGCAGGTGGTGGCATACATGGACAGCACCCTGCCACCCCACATTGAAGATCTGCTGGACTCCTGGGCAGCCAAACTGGATTTGTGGCCGCAACTGGAAGAGTTTGCCCTGGAAAAGCTGTCCTGTCCGTGCAGTAGTGTTGCATCAGAACGGATGTTTAATGCGGCGGGGGCCATAGTTACCTCAAGAAGAACTCGCCTGTCCACCCAAAATGTGGACAGACTGACCTTTGTCAAGATTAATCAGCCGTGGATCAGCCAGGATTTCCACCCACCAATGCCTGATGCATCAGATTTGGTCAGCCATGCTGCCTCACCCATACATTGACGAAAGAGAACGGTTTCTTCTGGATACCTGGCTCAGCTACTATTCTGATGCTGCCACCTGGCTGATGCCACACATCTGATGTCAAGTGCTCCTTCTAACACCCACCATCGTCAGTGGGTACTGTTCTTGTCACCCACCTCCCCAGTCTGTCACCGGGTCACTCTGTGGTCTCCTGATGCTGCTGCCACCTCCACACTATGTCACCTAACCACTCTGTTGCCTCCTGATGCTACTGTCACCTCCACACTATGTCACCTTGCCACTCTGTGGTCTCCTCATGCTGCTGCCACCTCCACACTATGTCACCCTGCCACCCTGTGGTCTCCTGATGCTGCTGCCACCTCCACACTATGTCACCTTGCCACTCTGTGGTCTCCTGATTCTGCTGTTACCTCCACACCATGTCATCATGCCACTCTGTGGTCTCCTCAAGCTGCTGCCACCTCCACACTATGTCACCTTGCCACTCTATGTTCTCCTTATGCTGCGGCCACCTGCACACTATGTCACCTTGCCATTCTGTGGTCTCCCTATGCTGCTGCCACCTCCACACTAAGTCACCTTACCACTCTGTCATCTCCTGATGCTGCCGTCTCCTCCACACTGTCATTGTGCCACTCTGTAGCCCCCTCCTGATGCTGATGCTGCCGCCACCTCCACACTCTGTCATTGTGCCACTATATGGCCTCCTGATGCTGCTGCTGCCAACTCCACACTATAATTTTGCCATTAGACGCACAACGGATTCTGTCTGTGTAGCAGCTTTAAGACCTGTATGGTCCCATCAGAATTGGCTTGTGATTTGGTAGCCAAAAGCAGGAGTAGGTACAAAACACAAAAGACATGCAAATATTCCATTCAAATTTCATCTCTGTTTTGGATCCATTCCTGTTTTTTTTTTGCATTAGCAATACGGATGGATTACTGACCAAATGCTGACCGAGTTAAGGCAGATGCTCAACAGACAGGATCCGTTTTCTGTAGGTTATTGTTCTGATGGATCAGAGGAAGGGCAAAATAGTCAGTGACGTCAACACAAACTTACTGCTTACACCCTCTCCACTCTGTCGGGGGCTCTACTTGTATAAGCGTTTAATAGAACAGGTTCTGTAGACATCTATGTGGAATCAGCTGACGACGGTGTAAAGGGAGTGTGCTTCTTCTTGTCGCTAAAATCGACCTGTTAGGCTGAGTTCAGACTTGAGTTATTTGGTCAGTTTTGGCCCCATGACTGCCCATATAAGGGAAGTGTGCAGTGATTCTAAGAGCAACGCCTGTCATCTGCATGTCATACGGACTCACTGTATTATTTCACTACCAAAGCAGACTCCCTATGTGTGTTACTGCAAGGCACAATGTTCTACACCACTATAAATGCTCTCTGCAGCCAGGAAATAGCAGTTTTTAAACGAAATTCGCCACAAATAAATTCTGATCGAACCAAATTTTTTTCTAAAAAATTCAGCGAATCGGCAAATAATTTTTTTTTAATTCCCTCATCTCTAGCGATCATATTATAAAGTTAAAGCTTGTGTGTCTCCAATCCCAATGATCAACAGATCAAATGTATTAATTATATATATTATTCAACTAGAGGATGGGGGACGTTGGATTTTGTATCTATTGCACACATATTTGTTAGACAGTGGACTCGGGAATCCTTCATACCTCGTCCCACTTCTAATGCGATCCTGGTATGTCAGAGGGGGGCACTAGCTACTCCGTATATGGGAACCAGACACAGAATGTAGCTGTGCCAACCCACTTTCCTATACCACAAATATAAGTATAAGCAGGTATATTCCGGAAGGTTCTTCACACTGTCATGGATTTAACCACAATAGAGTAGTGTCCCAATGGGTACCACTTTGTTCTTGTGCCTATCATCAGAAAGACCTTTGATCAATATGTGGTATACCCAAATCCCAACAATGTTACTAAAGATATATGAATAGTGTGTGATATACATAACAATCCTCTAATCCACCCATAAACCTCTAAAAAAGGGAAACAAATCCCAATAATAGAGAACAAATATCATCCACGGAGATACACAAGCCACTGAAATGAGATATCAAATAACTTATAGAAAATACAAAACTTGTCACCATCTACTGATATAATAGTCAATGCTGGTTTCATATTTTGCATGTTCACTGTCGTTTTCTTTCTGAAAGAGAAAAAATATTATACGACAATCATTATTATTATGTATGAAGCACAAAAGTAAAGCCACAAGAATTTGTTAGAACAAATGCAACAGGGAGATGATGATCATATACAGATTAAAGGTTTAAAATCTATATTCTGTCTTTGTGGACTAAGTGTATTTAATTTCACAATCCATTGTATTTCACATTTTTTCAGGGCTAATGAGCTATTTCCCCGTTTGCGAGATATAGAGACATGATCAATAAGCATGCATTTGATATCACTTTCACTATGTCCCTGCTCCGAGAAATGTTTAGAGACAGGTAAATACATACTTTTTTTCATATTGTGTACCTGTGCTGGTTCAAGCGTGTTTTGAATTCCAAAGTGGTCTCACCAACATCTAATAGTTGGCATCGACACCACAATACATAAATCACATATGTTTAATCACAAGTTAAATAATAATTAATTCTATGCTTATTTATTGTTGTAGGGTGTGTAAATGTACCCCCTTTGTTGATATATTTGGAATTAATGCAATTGAGGCAGGCATAACACCCCATTTTTTGTGTACGTAAGAAACTTTGACCCATCTTCTTTAGTGGCCCTATATCTGAGTGTACTAATTTGTGCTTCAGATTCATGGGTCTCCTATAAGACATCTTCCTTCAATGTAAGCTTTTTTCATCCTATTCAGCATGTGGTTTATTTGTCCTTGGTTACTCACAATCCGTTTGGCCCAGAGAAATTGACTAAAAGGTAAAGATTTCACTATCACTCTAGGATGAGCGCTGTGAAAATGCAAAGTTGTATTTTTATCTGTCGGTTTGACATATACATCACTCTCTATGCGATTATTCCTCAGTGTGATTTTCATGTCAAGAAGCTGAATCTTCTCGTTGGAGTAGTGTATTGTAAATTTTATATCCTCATACTCGGTGTTTAAAAAAGAAAAAATCTCAAGCAATTTTCCTTCTGTACTTGTCCAAATGATGAAGGCTTTGTCAAAGTATCTCTACCACCTCAGCATATAGGTGAAGTGGTGGACACATAGACGAACATCTCCTCCAGGAAGGCGACCATCACATTGGCGTATGTGGGTGCCACATTTGACCCCATCGCCGTTCCTCTCATTTGCATGAAAAAGTGATCGGCAAACAAAGTAATTACATGTCAAAACAGTATGAAGTAAACTCAATAGAAAGTCTTGACATTCCTGTGAATATTGGGACCCTATTAGGGATTCTCTAACTGCTTTAAGACCCAAGTCAAGGCACTGAAACCATTGTATGTTGACACTGCTTGAGAAAAGTTCCAGTAAGAGGACTGAAACATCGCTGTCTGGTGAATAAATAACACTTTAATCTACTTTTTGGGAGTGCCATGGAATTTTTTCTTTATCTATTTGGATGTGGAATCACTTCCATAGCCACTGGCACCCTGTTACAAGTTTTCTGCTGTGCTTTTCGCAACTTTGGATTTTCTATTGTATAGGTTGCTAGTTAGCAGCTTTTCCTGATCAGTAAGGACTTGTTTTATCTGTCTTAGTCATCCGCTTATTTTTCTTATATCTTCATTTTCTCTTATCTTGGATGACATTTTGGGGCTTTGGAACCAACTACGCAACTTACAATGGTTTCAACATACAATGGTCATCCTGGAACCAATAAATATTGTAACTTGAAAGACCACTGTATATGTTTTATACCATAGTTAAATTCATATACCCCCCTAAATGTATACAACCAATGGGGTTCTCTGAGCCCAGGAACACCTTTTGATACATGCAGGCTGGGTTACAAGGGCTAAAAGAGACTCACCTGTCACCAGTGGGCGCCCTCTCTGTGGGCACCCGATCCCTGGAAAAAGTCTATGGTGTACCAATATGCCTTAGACTTTTCCTACCATTCATCAGCGCAGGGTGCGCTTTGAACAGCACAGGCAGCGCATTGAATATAGGCAGGCTATTATAGCTAAATGATAAAGTACATGGAAGATATACTATATTGGACTGTAGTATTCAGATTAAATTGCCCTGTTGGCACTTTGTCATAAATAAGTGGGTTTTAGGTTGCGGTTTGGGCACTCGGCCTGTAAAAGGTTCACCATCACTGACATAGGTTAACAAATCTGAACTGAATCATTTCTTTAAATATCATTATAGCAGTCAGACCTCTGTTTTTTATACAGAGCTCCAAATACCCAGCTTACTGCATAATGTTATACTCTGAACTCAATAATACAACACAGTATGCACTTACTGTAGCTCTAAAGCATCCTTTAGTGGTGGGTGCAGTCAGCCAGAATCTTATCATTTAAATGTGTGTTTTTGCAGGGGATTTGAACCTTTTTATTACAAAACTGCAAAATCTCCAACCACTAAAAAGATATATTCAGAAATAAATCAGCACAGAATTGTGGACCTAAAAGCTAAATGATAAAAAGTGGACATTCACTTTAAACTAGCCATAAACATGAGATAGATCTCAGCCAATTCCTCCCTACACAAGCACAAAGCTCAGCTTAAGGCTACTTTCACACTAGCATTTTTTGCGGATCCGTCATGGATATGCAAAAACGCTTCAGTTACAATAATACAACCGCATGCATCCATCATGAACGGATCAGGTTGTATTATGTCTTGTATAGCTAAGACGGATCTGTCATGAACTCCATTGAAAGTCAATGGGGGACTGATGCGTTTTGTATTGTGTCAGAGATCTGATCCGTCTCGCTCCGCATCCCAGGACGGACAGAAAAACGCTGCAGGTAGCGTTTTGGTGTCTGCCTCCTGAGCGGAATGGTGACTAAACGGAGGCAAACTGATGCATTCTGAGTGGATCCTTTTCCATTCAGAATGCATTAGGGCAAAACTGATCCATTTTGGACCGCTTGTGAGAGCCCATGACGGATCTCACAAATGGAAAGCTGAAACGCTAGTGTGAAAGTAGACTTAGTATGCAAGTTTATTTCTATGGGAATAACAGAGGGAATGGCTAGGACCGGCCAACTTCAAATGCAACATGCTTGATCTTTCTTTCACTCAACCAGCTACAGAAAACACTGCGGAACCTGATTTAAGAGTCTCAACACAGCAATCCAAAGTGCAAAGCTCCCTGGGAAACAGTAATATGCAAAATAAATGTGGAGCCCCAGTATTGGGTCTACAACACAATGAAAGCCAGATATCTCTCAAAGGAAGTAAAACCGAGCAAAGGGATGTCTCCATTACAGAAATCACCAAATCCACCATATTAAGTGGCCCCTATGTCAAGATCCCGCTTTTTTACAAATTTTAAGGATGTGACAGGGAAAACCTAAGCCAGTTATCCATCCACAGACAGCTGTTTTGGGGTGTTGCCCCTCATCAGTTTGGGGTAGGATTCTGGCTAATCGGGAGCAATGCCTTGGAGACTACTCAAACAAAACAATAGCTGATCTCAGGGATCTTCACTCAACATCTGTCCTGGGTGAAGGGGTCTCATACACGTAAGAAACTTTTCTGATTAATTGTATTTCAATTTTTAAAAAACAATATAATGGAAGCCTGAAAATACTACTTTGCATAATGTTTTATTTGCCTT
The DNA here is from genome assembly GCA_033119425.1 of Bufotes viridis. NCBI lineage: Eukaryota > Metazoa > Chordata > Amphibia > Anura > Bufonidae > Bufotes > Bufotes viridis. The sequence goes on along the minus strand of CM065593.1, from coordinate 292,188,984 downwards.
TTGATATATAAAAGTATAAAGACCAATCCATGCTTTACCTAAATATAACTAATATGTCTATGTAAATGTTCATATAGTTCATGAACAGCTATGAGACTAACAATTCTGACAAATAATCTGAATAGCCATATATAGTCTCCAGATTGGCTGCTTCAGTGTTTGTAGGTGTTGTTTGAACTGTAAATTATTGGTTGTTAAAAAAAAATCCTTGCAAAAAAAATGTTGGCATTTTTCGCAAATTTATCATTTATGAGCAGATTTGATGAGCGCTGCTGAAAAATTCTGGAAATCCTGTTTTTGATGGACTTTGCACATGGACAGCTATGACACTGTTATATTCCTATGGAATTATCTAGGTGACACAAAGACTTAATCTAGACAGAAACAAGTGGCATAGAAGCTGGAAAGAGCAGAGCCTTGAACGCCTGCCTGACATTTTAGTTACTTGTCTATATGAATTCATAATTGCTGCAGGTGAATTTTATTAATTTCCCAGCTGTTTGCAAAAGAATCATAGTACAAGAAATATGCATCATATACTGTTTCATACCCTGACACTTCAGAATTGGTTAGGGCTTTCTAAGTTTTTGCATTACTCACATTACCAATAACTTCAAAAAAAGAAAAAGAAACAAAATAGGCTACATCAACATCTGCACTTGCAATTCCGGTGTTCTGTTCCAGCATAGGAACAGAATACCTAAATTACCAGAAAGTAACCAATGGATTCCATTTACCATAATGGAGTCTACCAGTTTTCCAGCATGAATTCCGATATTCTGCAGGACAAAATACCAGTGGTGTGGATATTAAATTTGCTGCATGTCAATTTATGCTACAGATCTCTATTGTGAATTTCATCCTTGTCGATGCATGGGGAAATCTGCTGAACATCCACAGCAAAATGTGCAGCAGGGGGATTCTGCTGCAAAATAGCAATAGAATTCATACAAAAAATTCTTCTGTGGAAAATCAACCTCGTGAGGTCATACCCTAAAAGTTGTAGTCTCAAAGAGAATCCTTTTTTTTTTTAAATTAAGTCGGAGATTAGCCGAATCCAAGAGAAACTGTGCCCATACAAATATTTTCCCCACTTCAGTGGAGATATAGAGGGAGATTTATCAAACTGGTGTAAAGTAGAACTGGATTAGTTGCTAATGGCAACCAATCAGATTTCACCTTTCATTTTCCACAGCTCTTTTGGAAAACTAAAGATTCCACATTTGATTGGTTGTTATGTGCAACTAGGACACTTCTACTTTCCAACAGTTTGAGAAATATCTCCTAGCAGCCATTCAGAGGGCATATGGACATACAGTGCCTTGCAAAAGTATTCACCCCCAAGACTTTTTTCGTATTTTGTTACATTACAGCCTTAAGTTTAATGTTTTGTTAATCTAAATTTTATGTGATGGATCAGAACATAATAGTCTGGTGAAGTGAAATGAGAAAAATATATAAATAAAACTATTGTTTAGCAATAGAAAAAAGAAAATTGGCATGTGCATATGTATTCACCCCCTTTGTTAGGAAGCCCATAAAAAGCTCTGGTGCAACAAATTACCTTCAAAAGCCACATAATTAGTGAAATGATGTCCACCTGTGTGCAATTTAAGTGTCACATGATCTGTCATTACATATACACACCTTTTTTGAAAGGCCCCAGAGGCTGCAACACCTAAGCAAGAGTCATCACTAACTCTGCCATGAAGACCAAGGAATTCTCCAAACAAGTAAGGGACAATGTTGTTGAGAAGTACAAGTCAGGGTTAGGTTATAATAAAATATCCAAATCTTTGATGATCCCCAGGAGCACCATCAAATCTATCATAACCAAATGGAAAGAACATGGCACAACAGCAAACCTGCCAAGAGACGGCCGCCCACCAAAACTCTCGGACCAGGCAAGGAGGGCATTAATCCGAGAGGCAGCAAAGAGACCTAAGGTAACCCTGGAGGAGCTGCAGAGTTCACCAGCAGAGACTAGAGTATCTGTACATAGGACGACAATAAGCCGTACATGCCACAGAGTTGAACTTTATGGCTGAGTGGCCAGAAGAAAGCCATTACTTTCAGCTAAAAACAAAAAGGCACATTGTGAGTTTGTGAAAAGGTATGTGGGAGACTCCCAAAATGTATGGAGGAAGGTGCTCTGGTCTGATAAGACTAAAATTGAACTTTTCTGCCATCAAGAAAACGCTATGTCTGGCGCAAACCCAACACATCGCATCACCTAAAGAACACCATCCCCACAGTGAAACATGGTGGTGGCAGCATCATGCTGTGGGGATGTTTTTCAGCAGCTGGGTCTGGGAAACTGGTCAGAGTTGAGGCAAAGATGAATGGTGCTAAATACAGGGATATTCTTGAGCAAAACCTGTTCCACTGTGTGATTTGAGCCTAGGACAATGACCCCAAACACACTGCTAAAGGAACACTTGAAATGTAAGGGGAAACATGTAAATGTGCTGGAATGGCCCAGATCTCAATCCAATAGAAAATCTGTGGTCAGACTTAAAGATTGCTGTTCACAAGCACAAACCATCCAACTTGAACAAGCTGGAGCAGTTTTGCAAGGAGGAATGAGCAAAAATCACAGTGGTAAGATGTGGGAAGCTCATAGAGACTTATCCAAAGCGACTTGGAGCTGTGATTGCCGCAAAAGGTGGCTCGACAAAGTATTGACTTTAGGCTGGTAAATAGTTATGCACATTGACTTTTTCTGTTATTTTGTCCTATTTGTTATTTGCTTCACAATAAAAAAAATAAAAAATCTTCAAAGTTGTGGGCATGTTCTGTAAATTAAATTATGCAAATCCTCAAACAATCCATGTTATTTCCAGGTTGTGAGGCACCAAAATACAAAAAAAGTCAAGGGGGGTGAATACTTTTGCAAGGCACTGTATATGTTTTACAGGTACACACAACCCACAATCTCTCCTACAAGGTTTGGCCTCATGCACATGACCGTTGTTTGGGTCCGTATCCAATACACACTTTTTTGCAGATCGTACACGAATTGAGCTGTCTGCATCAGTGAGGTTGTTCCAAATATTATAGAACACATACTGCTCCGTTTTGCAGAAAAGAATAGGCTATTCTATTAGGAAATTTTGTGGATCAACGACTTCCGATCACAAAATACATAAGGTCGTGTGCATGAGACCTTTGTGTTACTCTGTCAAATATTCTGAATCATCTCTTATCCAGCACTGCAATGATGAGACACCTGCTTCTGGCTGGGAAAATGTACAGTTATGCTGCCAACATCTGTACAGCATGCTTACTTTCACAAGCAAAGTTATTTAGAATTCAATTTAAGTGCCAAATACTGTCACAGAATTTAGAGGGATGTAATGAAATATTCAAAAAATGTATATTCTCACAAACAGTATTTCTCATAGAGTACATACTGTATATTGCATTGCAAGTGTATAAAGCAATGGTCAACTTTGCAAAGTCATAGCTTATAACTCATTTACAGTGCATTTCCATTTATAGTGATGGGGGCCTAAAGAAAATGTGTCACCAACAATTGTATCTGCCTGTTAAAACCACATAGTAAATATATCTCCTTTTTTTCTAATCTGTTTTTATTTTCTGACTGCAGATTTATTTATTCTATTTCCTGAATATTATTATGGGGCGGCCATCTTGTCTGAGCTGTTCTTAACAGCATTTAGAAAGCATTAAAGGGGTTGTCCCACGAAAAATATTCTACTGTTTTTAAACCAGCACCTGGATCTGAATACTTTTGTAATTGCATGTAATTAAAAATTTTGCATAGCCACTGAGTTATTCAATAAAATGTATCTGTATAGCGCCACCTGCTGTTTGTTATTTTTCTAATTTATTTGTCCTGCTCATCGAGATGGCCGCACATGCTCAGTTTTATCCTTCAACTGCCTCCTCAGTTGTGATAGGGAGAGCATGGACACACACCCTTAGCTGCAGCAGACACTCCCCTTGAGATGCCAGCTTGGTATAAATCTAGCAGAGCAATGAATGAGGAGATATCTGGATCCATGAGTTACAGGGCTGGTTTTAGCTTTGTTAGAAAGAGATTGTCATGTACTATATGATATCTAATTTTAATTTTTTACATTAGACATGGATAATCCTTTTAAGAAAGTTGCTTTATGGCAGCCACATGGACAATAGACAAAATGATCAGGAGGGGGACTTGGTGATTTCTATGGGTGAGTTTTCTAGGCATGATCTGTGATCTGTACAGGGGTCATTGTACAAAGAAAGAATAGATCTGTTTTATCTGTACAGGGAGGTGATATAATTACAGGCAGGACTAGAACGACAGATAAGCAGGTAACTGCAGTAAAGTGATCTGTACCGACCAAAAAGTGACGTCTATTATTAGTCTTAGTGGCCAATGTGAAAACTACAGGATTTTATGGATTTTGTTTAAATATATGGACATGAAAAATTAGAAATAACATCATCAATTATTTTAAAATATGTAAAAAATAAAAAACATGATTTAAACAATAGGTTATTTTCTGGTGAAACATTCCCTTTAAAAGGATATTCCAGGATTCTGTTATTGATGGCCTATACTCAGAATAAGCCATTATTATCCAACATCCTCTCTGTACCCCTGTCGATCAGCTATTTCGGAGTAGATCCAATGCCAAAATTACACTGTGTAATGGATGAACCTGATTACTGTAGCTCTGTCCAATATTCTAATAATCATGAGTAATAATATTAACAGACGATCAGTCAATCAGCTTTGTACAAACAATATATGAGAACTATGTTAGCAGATTAATATTCATAAAATTAGCATTATAATAGCACAGAATATGTTATAAATGTTTAATAAGTGGAATCCAACTTCTAGAAGGCCATGTTTTGGGTAATCAGTGTCCCCTGACCTTTTTTCTTTAGACCCCCTCTGGGCCACCACCGTACATGTACGGTGGAAGTCCATTCTTAAAACTGGTGGCCGCTTGGGAGAGTATTAGGCACCATCGCCGCTGTCTTTCTGCTGATTCAAACAGCAGACACACGGAGCTAATGTCTGCGATTGGCAATAACATATCAGACATTAAACTCCTCAGATGCCATGCTTAATTGTGACCACGGCATCTGAGGCAGCTTTCCCCTGCAGTGCTGCGCTCCGGGGACCCAAACGGCTGCCCTGAATGGTAATCAGGAGAGCTGTTCATTCTGTGTGGCAGTCTCAGTCCCACAGCAATAGTTTCTATGGAGTCCTGCCTGTGGCAACATACTGAATGTCACATAAACAACAATGGTAATTTATTACAGTCTATGGCACAAGCAATCTAACAATTGCATGTTCAAGGCAGGAAAAAAAAATAAAAAATGTTTTTTTTAAAAGGAACAAAAATAAAGGAATATAAAAACACATCTGCATCCCAAAATGCCCAAACTATTAAACTTTAAATGTATTTATCCTGTACAGTGTACGCAGAGAAAAAATCATAATGGCCAATTCATCATTTTATGTCATCTTACCTCCACAAAAAATTTTATAAAAAGTCATCAAAAAAGCATAGTTCAAAATGTTATGGGGGTCGGAATATGATGATGCAAAACAAAAAGTTATTATTTTTTTAAATATTAAAAACACAAGAAAAACTATAAAAATGTGAAATCTATGAGTAAAAAACAAAGACGCAAAAATGCTAAATTACCTGGTCCTGAAAGGGTTAAGTGAATCTACCGTTGACATCCACATCCATGAGAGATTAAATAAAGAATTGGAGATTCAGCATACTGTGGTATTTTCATATCTCCTATAGACATCAATGTGCACAAGTACCCCCCTACTACATGTGTCATAAAGTAATAATAACAATATATATTATACTCCCATAAACTGTGTGCTGTGATTGTGAAAAACATTGCAGTCTATGAATACGGTCAGAAGAAAATTATCCATTGCTTAAATCAAGTTTTTATATTAAACATATTGAGGCAGACTAACTAATTCTATAGATGGTATAACCTTAGGTAATCTAGGGTTTTACCTGTTTTATCACAGAGGCATATGCAAGATGGTAAATCTAGTGCATGGCTAGAAACGTTTTACTCACTTTGGGACCCATTTATCAATTTTTGAAGCATTTATATCGGTTGCAGACTTTGTTGCAAGCCAGTTTGCAACAAAATCAGCTACTTTTCCCTACTCAGGCGACATTCCCGATAGGTCTAAAAAAAGAGGCGTGGGTAGGGAAGAGGGCGGGCCGCAGGCTCGACTCTTTTGTCATTTTGTAAGCCAATTTTTAGGGTACAAAATGACTTAAATCTACACCAGAAAGGGAGCTGGCATAGATTTTAAATTGTTGTACACCCTGCTGGAGGAAGCAACAAAGGTAGGTAGAGGCCTGTGCCTCCATATAACTTTTTAAGACCAACATCTAATTTGCCGATCTTAATAACTTTGCCCCTTCACACCAACTTTAGTTGGCTTACTGTGAAGCAGAACTTTATTTAAAAAAATTGTGGCTCAAATATGATGCAAAATGTTGCATAAACTCCACCCTTTTTGATTGGTTCGTAAAAATTGGAGAAACCCAAGTTGTGCAAAATTGTATTGCACTAATTCGCCCCACCTTTTAGACAAATTTAACAGGTACACACACAGTAAAACTGGACCACGATATACTTTTTGTCTTTCATTTCCAATGTTTTCCAAGTCTTCCTACTTACCACTACACTGTTTTTTATATATTCTTTTTTTAGCAGTCATTCATTATTATAACATACAGGATTACAATGACATATCAAATAATACAGGATCCACCATTAACAATAGGTGATGATCACAGTTACCTCCTCCTCCTATCTGCAGCTCTGCACAGGCACAGCATGAAACTAAACTGAAAATAAACTGATACCTGATTTGTTCTACTTATGTAGAATGTTTTGTTAGAATCCTACAAAAAAACTGATCAAGAATAATGTTTCAGTTGCTCAGTGATATCACCACTGACAAGTCTGCTATTACTACCACCCCTCCTGGAGCATATTGTGGGCCAGGCAGACACAGGCAAGGAATGCTAGAGCGTCAGTAGACCCAATTCTGACAGAAAGAAGCAGCTGGGAATAAAATGCCTGCCTCCCATCAACAGCCCATTGAGAGGCTAAGTAATAACGGCTAAGTACAGGAGAGACAATCTCCATTTCTGGGAGCATATGGCTAATGCTTCTGCTAAGCCCATTGAAATTGGCTTCAGCTATTTACTAGAATATAGGAAAGGAGCTGCTACTCTGTGGTATATATGTAACTGGACTGGACATTCCCTGGATGCTTTTACTCATAAGTAAAAGGAGGTCAAGCACTTCCCAAAATTGGCAAAAAGTTGGCATACTTTCTTTGCTCCATCAGGCTACTCCCGATAAAAAAAATGTAGCACTATGGTCTACCAGATTATCTGAGTGTTACTGTAACTATAAATTGTGAAATAATTTAATTAAACTACATGCTTTAATTAATTAAAAGTAAAATTCATGAGCATGATAGCAAATCATTAAATATCATTCACTAGTTATGCTTACCATTACTTGAAGAAAAGTGCCATCATTTTATGATTAGAGCTCATGACATATTACCTAAATCATAACAAATATCTGCATAAATGACTTACTAATTTGGCCAAGAGCTTATTCATACAGGCTCGTTTTTACAAAATCACAAATAGGAAGAATATTGCATTTGGTTTGATGAAATAGCCCATCTGCAACTTTTTCCATGATATACTATACTCCAAATACACCAATATGATTCCTGTAGGATTCTGCCAAGAGGCCAGATGCTAGTGTCAGAAGAATATATTCCATAGTTTGGCATTTGAGCTTTAATACTGCCCTCAGCAAAGAGATGAGATGAGCTGAAACCAAATATCAAAGACATAAAAACATTAAACAGATATTTTGTATATACCTCGGTCTAAGAATATGACTGGAAACAAGAAAGAGCCAGTTTATTAAACTAATTGTGCTCCCTGATCATAATTACAAGGCAAATAATTCATACTGTCAGTATAAACAACTTGCTCATCACTATTTCTACCCTGCATTTGGCACCGATGTTTTGAGGATATAATTCTAATCTGCTTCAGTAATATTTTATTTATATTAAGGGCAAAGGAGGGGTATAATTGGCAAATATACAGAAAGTGAAAAAACATTAGAATAGCCAGTGAAGGCATAGCTAATCTGATTGCTAGTTTAGGGCAGTATAACCTACCATATTTAAAATGTAACTATACTTTGCTTTTGATATGTAATATCATAGTAACATACTGTATCCAACATTCTGATCAGTGGGGGCCCAAGTGCTGAGACCCCCACCAATTGCTAGAACGAGGAGAAAGATGCTTTCACACAGAACATTATCTTTCATCGCTGCTTAATACAGACTGGAAATGGGCTCATAGACTCTTTTTTGAGTCTATCTTTAGCAGCAAAGAGAGATAGAGCACCATATGAGCGCTTTTAACTCCCCGTTTTAAGGATTGGTGGAGGTCTCAACGCTTGGACCACCACTGATCAAAAATTTAGATATGCTACTATGATATACTGTATCAAAAGTTATTTTATAAGTACAGTTATACTTTAAGATACACTTGCATGGCTTAAAATACAGTGAGAGAGTTTTATCAACCCCCCTGGACCTACATTGTGGCATCACAGTTGCAAATTTTTGCACAGGCCCCATATTGCACAGAATTTGTGACTTTTTGTCCCTTCTCCACCACACTCCCCATGTTTGTTAGAAGTAGGTGGGGAATTGGCAGGAGGTGGTAGACATTAAGAGGCTTAACACCCAGTTTGCTGGAAAGTAATGCCTGAAAATGACACTAGCTCCTAGCCGACATAGATTTCAGATTGTGGCACACAAAGCTGCCAAGATGCACCAAAATTATTGTGATGCGGAATACAATTTTCGCTAACAGAACGTATTAGGTATACATTTTTTTTTTTTTTTTGCACAGCACTGTGATGTAGAATTAGAAAAACTTGACGTGGCAGTCATAGTGACGCAGCATAAAATTTTCACTAACAGAGTCATTTTTTATTTTATAGAATAATTTTTGCACTACAAATACGAATTTGATGGGAGCAGCCGGTGACGATGCAGTAGCAGTGACGATACAGGATGCAATTGAGGCCATGTCATTGGTATAAGTATACTTTACACCATGCATTGACTATCTACTTAAGGGCAACTCTGCTATGCAAAGAATTCATTTTATTTGCACTGCCCACACGGTGTTTAATAAGACCACTCTGTAACACTTAATCACAGTAACTGTTTGGCTAACAGAAGCGGTTAAGTATTAATGTGGACACGCCACAAAGAGACTAATATAATTGGTTTTCTATTAATCAATATGGACACTCCAATGTGGACACCGTTCAATAAGATTGCTCTGTGCTCTGCACCACAATTAATTCAACCTGCACTGTGCCTTAATTATCCCTACAGCTTCAGATGATTGTCCCTGCACTGTCCCTTTCACTCTCGCAATTCAGTTTTCTTTTTTTTAACAGATTGCCAGCAAAACTATCCCTAGCGCAACAGCGCTTCCATGTCTCTCCCTATGTGCAGCAGACACAGAAATGGTGGCAACCGAGCGAGAACCGAGCGACATTAAGGGTGATCTCACCGTCTCGGACTTGTCTTCCCTTCTCTTACTTTCACGTTGTAACACATGAGCCGCCATTTTAGGAAACAATCTGATTTGATACCACAAAACACCAAGAAATTCGGAAATTGAAGTTTTCCTGAAATTTGGATCAAATCGAATATCGAATATCGCCACTTCAAGAATTCGTGAAGATTTAGAATATAGTGCTATATATGTGTATTCGCGAAAGATTCTAGGTTTTCTTTTCCTCTGAACCCTTGATCTCTCCCTGCTTCTTGCTTGTGGGCCAATGAGAAGGCTGCAATGTCTTTGTCTGAGCTTAGCAAGATCTCTAGCAACCAATAGGAAAGTTGCCTACCCCTTTACTATATAAGAACCTCGCCAGCAGCCATTTTCTGCTGTTTTTTGCAGTTCTGAGAGAGAGAGCAGTGTTATTGCTGTGCTCTGTGCTTTTCTGTCACATTACATTAGATAGTTAGTTAGTTAGCTTATATATATAATACAGATAGTTAGTGGGAGAAAGTCAGTGTCGGTTAGATTGTGATATAGAGTAGTTGATTTTTCTGTCCATACAAACATGCTACAGACATAGTGTTGTCATGTCACAAGTTTACAACAATACTTAGTGCACCAATCAATAATATGTAGTCAGACCTGCTAAAATGTGAAGTTGCACGTATTGCGCCAAAATATGCGCATCATTAATTGTCGATTTACACAATCGCGAATATATCGGAGCACTCTATCTGCATATAATACTATGGTAATGTTCTACCATGCCAACCATTTTCTCCAGTCTCAGGAAACTTCTATCAGCTTGAACAATATAGCAATAGTGTCCCACACCTGTATTGCAATACGCGCATATGACACTGCCAGTTTTCGCAATCAAGAAAATAATCGCGAATTCACGTATTTATGATAAATATTTGCCCAAATATTCGCAAAATATCACTCATCACTAATATTCACACACGTACAGAGCTAGTGGTAGCCGAGTTTTTTTTTTTTTGGGTCTGGCACATTTTCAGCCAATGCCCTCTGTATGAGCAGCATTACCAGTTCCCAAGCTGACCCTAATAGATGCTGACCTGGCCATGTCAGTTTTTTGGGAGGTTCTGGCATTATGTTGTCTATGATTTTTATTGACACTGGCACTGTCACGACTCTCCTCCTCTGATGTTATCTCCTCCTCAGCACCCCGATCTGGCTCCCAGGTCTTGTCCAACACACAATTATCGTCATCCTCACCCTCAACACCACTTTTTCCAGACTGTGATAAGTCATGGGCACCTTGGCCCCCTCCTAATTCCCTACTCTGCATTTGCCCCGAGTGCCACTGTCACTATCACTGCCCTTACTTACTACCACTACCGTGGTAACAAGTGCCACTACTACCACCACCACCAACATAGCTATGTATGGGGTTCTCCTCCTCCCTATGAACCTCCTACTCATGGCAGTCTAAACACTGATTGTTTTCACACAGAGAGACTTGAATATCTTCCATAGCACATGGGGTTTTGTTGCATCTTCTTAGGAAAAAAGAAAGTGCCCCACTAGGAGGGGGCATTAAAGACAAAGGATTCAACTAAAACTGAAAGGCTTTTCTGGGGTTGCAAGGAGGAGAAGTATGATGAATGCTGTGACCCCTGGTTCCAAGGCACGGTGTCAGACTCAGAAGTGACATCCTTATCATCTTGCTGTGACTGAGAGGAGGAGTGAGTCATCCACTCCACAATCTTATCCTCTTTCTCCTTAGTAATAATGCAGCGCCTATCAGAAGTCAGGGAGAACTGTGGTCTATGCTACTACTACTGGCCGGATGGCTGATACTGCTACTGCTGCTACTATCTAAAAGCTGAATCTCAGATGACCAGGCCTAGGTCTTTCATTTTGCATCCTTTGTTTTCCAGACATTTTATTATGTAGCCTATAAACGAAAAGTCGTAGGTTTGGTACACAGGTTATTAAATTGTACTAGCAAAATTAGAGTGTTTTTATTCTGCAGGTTAAAGATAGAGGCACAATTAAATGTCCCTCCCCTTTTAGAAACACACTGGTATTGACAATTTACTTTGGTAACAATGCAGTTTTTGCAGTTAATATGTTTGAACTACATGATTTATTGCAGTAATAGAATGTGCTCACTAACACAACTGTCTTTGAACTACATGGTCTGTTCCAGTATTGCTTTCACTAAAATGGGTATACCAATGCAATTTTTGCAGCATATGTATTTGAACTACACGGTATCTTGCAGTAATACAATTCATTTTTTGCTGTAAAAATAAAACGTGTTTAATAACAAGGGACTAAAAATGGAGTTATTGTCTTAAAATGCCTTTGCTGTAACTGAACGTTATCTTCAGTGTTAAGCGAATCAGCATTTACTTAGATTCGAATTTCAGGGAAAATTCAATTTGCCGCGAAGCTGAATTTCCTTAAGCTTCGTGGTTGCGAATTGATTTATCCTGAATGGCGGTAAAAAACTAAAAAATCATTCGTTGTTGCTCTAATATCTTGAAAAACCTTTATTGACGTATATCAGTAGAAAAAATATATATATTCAGCGTTCAGTGTTGCAGTTAGATGTGGTAAAGCCGTTAGTGGTGTATTTCTGTAGAAAAATCAAGATATATATCAGCGTTCAGCGCTGCAGATATGTGTGGGAAAGTCTTTTTTGCGGTATGGACTAAATTACGTTGTGGTGAAATTATGTATTTACGTTTCACACACTGCTCGCTTACGTGACGACATCCATAAGAGCGGTGCACCAATACAGGTGAATACACTATGCACTAACCCTGCACAAAAATGCGAACTAATTCACACCAGCCCGCATCTATCTGCGGTATTGCTTACTGGACACTACGGGGACTTTTCTGCAGCACAGAAACTGCACGAGGACCTCGTCTCCCTCTTCCTGCACAGACCTACTTCCTCCGCTACATCCCATTCACTTCAGTTCACTCCGCCTCAGGCACCATTGTTTTTTTAAGAGCACCGCCTCTGTTGAAAAGCTTTTAGTGCAGTACTGTATATATGTGGAAAAAGAAAAATACACTCGGCGTTCACAGTTACAGTAATATGTGGTAAAGCCTTTAGTGGCGTATAACAGTAGAAAAAGAAAAAGATATTTGGCATTCAGCGCTGCAGTTATATGTGGTAAAATCTTTTCTGAATTATTTTGGTGGAAAAAAGTTGTATTCGGCGTTAAGTGCTGCACTTATAAGCAGTAAAATATTTTTTTAAATATTTCGGTGGAAAAAAAATCCTGTATTCAGCATTAAGCGCTGCACTTATATCCGGTAAAATCTCTATGATGTCTTTATGATAAATCTGCAGCATGGGGGCCCCTGTGTGGCTTCTACACACTTTCAAAATAATCCTTCAGCAGAGCGAATAGGTGCCGGATGATCGGGACGCTCCATGACCTTCTCAGGAGTTTGAATTCGGCGATGCTGTTATATGTGGTAAAATCTTTTGTGACTTATTTTGGTGAAAAAAAAATCTTGCATTCTGCACTTATATGCAGTAAAATCTTTAAAAATTATTTTGGTGGAAAAAAATATATTGTATTGCGCATTAAGCTCTGCACTTAAATGCGGTGAAATCTTTTTTTTATTATTTTGGTGGAGAAAAAAACTTGTATTCAGCATTAAGTGCTGCACTTATATGCAGTAAAATCATTTTTGAATTACTTAGTTGGAAAAAAATCTTGTATTCTGCATTAAGCACTGCACTTATATGCGGGAAAATCTTTTGTAAATTATTTTGGTCGAAATACAAATTTCCACCTCCTTCATTAACTTCCTCATCTCTTCATTATCATCGGACACACTAACTTTACACACACACACAGCTATATATACACAAGTGGTGCCAGCACCACCTAGGAGCGAATAAAGGTAAATGACACTGTCAGCCTGCCAGACAATTACAGCATAATACCACAATACATTTGAGATGACATTTAGCAAGATTTTAAAGTGCCCACATATAGCACATAGTGGGACACTGCATCAAGATGTATCAGGTGTGGATTAGGCAGAATTTCCACACACACCAATGCCTGATGCATCAGACTAGATCATCCATGGTGTCACACCAACAATTTGACGAAAGAGACTGGTTTCCTCTGGCTACCTGCCTCAGCTACTATTCTGATGCTGTTACCCGAATGATACCACACATCTGATGCCAAGTGCTCCTTCTTTCACCCACCATCTTAAGCGGGTACTGGTATTACCACCCACCTCCACAGTATGTCACCTTGCCACTCTGTGGTCTCCTGATGCTGCCGCCACCTCCAGACTCTGTCATTGTGAAGCTCTGTGGTCTCCTCATGCTTCTGCCACCTCCACACTCTGTCATTGGGCCACTCTGTGGTCTCCTCATGCTGCCGCCACCTGCAGACTCGGTCAGTGTGTCACTTGGTGGCCTTCTCCTAATGCTGCCACCGCCACCTCCAGACTCTGTCATTGTGCAACTCGGTGGCCTCCTCATACTGCTGCCAACTCCACACTATGTCATTGGGCCACTCTGTGGTCTCCTCATGCTGCTTCCACCTCATCACTATGTCATTGGACCACTCTGTGGACTTCTCATGCTGTTCCCACCCTCCCCACTTCATGACTGGTCCACTATTGGCTTTCGGCCTGGCTGAAATCATCTGCAGCACTGGAGCAGGGGGGGGGGCAGGGGAATCTGTGGATGTTAGTTTTATGGGGGACATCTGTGGATGGCACTTTTAAGGGGTGGGACATCTGTGGATGACACTGTTATGGGGTGGGGGGTCTGTGGATGGCACATATATAACAGTGCCATCCACAGATCCCCCATAACAGTGCCATCCACAGATCCACCATAACAGTGCCATCCACAGATCCACCATAATAGTGCCATCCACAGATCCACCATAACAGTGTCATCCACAGATCCACCATAACAGTGTCATCCACAGATCCACCATAACAGTGTCATCCACAGATCCTCCATAACAGTGCCATCTACAGATCCCCCATAACAGTGCCATCTACAGATCCCCCATAACAGTGCCAGCCACAGATCCCCCCCTGTAACAGTGTCAGCTACAGATCCCCCCTGTAACAGTGTCCTTCACAGACCCCCCCCATAACAGTGCCATCCACAGATACCCCATAACAGTGTCCGTCACAAATCCCCCCATAACAGTATCCGTGACAGATCCCCCATAACAGTGTCATCCACAGATCCCCTATAACCGTGCCATCCACAGATCCCCCATAACAGTGCCATCCCCAGATCCCCCATAACAGTACCATCCCCAGATCCCCCATAACAGTGTCCTTCACAGATGCCCCCCATAACAGTGACATCCACAGATCCCCCATAATAGTGCCATCCACAGATCCCCAGTAATAGTGTCATGCACAGACCACCATTAGTTCCAAACTCACCAAAAGCACACCTTTTGGTAAAAAAAATTTGTTTTCTTATTTTCCTCCCCAAAAACCTAGGTGCGTCTTATGGGCCAGTGCGTCTTATAGGGCTAAAAATACGGTATAAATTGAAGCAAATTATTTTTTTTATCTGTTTGCATTTTCTGATTATAGAATTTTGAACTCTGTTTCTTTAGATTAAAACTGCAGCAGATAATTTTACTGAGCTCTATTATCTGTACAGAGGTCACTGTACAAGGAGGGAGGTCAACTGTGTCTATTGGCTATTGTCAATAATACAACTCATGCTATTATAAGCTTTATAATAGAGGTGTTGTTTTTCATTGTAATCCTGTATCTGTTGATAATAGGATGACTGCTAAGAAGTGATCTCTACAGAACAGGAAGCATATGTCTACTGTGAGGCACAGTGGTCAGTGCGAAAGCTGCAATATTTTTAGTTTTTCTTTTATATAGATAGTGACATGGAAAATAAAAAACAATACTGCCAACAATGTTTAAGAAACATATTTAATATGATCCATTCTAAGCAATAGGACATACTTTAAAGATAGAATCCATAAGGCTACATTCACACGTCTGTCACACAACCATTTTAAGAACAATGGTAGTCTGTTGTGTTAGTCACACGGCCATGAATAACAGGTGTCAAAAAATAGGACATAGATCCTTTTTGTCTATTTTCGTGTGAATGTAGCCTTAAACCTACAGGGAGGAAACTTCAAGGAGGCAAAGTTTTGCATAGGCTTTCTCTTAGACCATCAAAAAGTGATATGGATAGATCAACTATATACAGATGAACTATGTACAAAGGCATCAAAGAGACACCTACATGACGTAAAGTTCAATAACTTAACCAACCTACCTGTACTAATCATTGTAATATGTAGTTGATAAATCTGTGCCACATTCTGCGCCTAACAGGGAATGATGGAAGTTGTAGTTTTGCAAAATCTGGTGAGCCACAGGTTGGAAGACAATCAGTACTGTAATCTTTGCTAGCAGTAATTACACCACTTTAAGAGCATTAGATCAATGCAACACATGTATAAATGGTAAATCCAGTTAGCGTTTTTTTTTACTCAAATTACATTTTAAGAATTTCTTTTACAATTCTTTTAGTTATCATTCATAAATAATTCAATACTGGTGCTCATAGCTGATGACATTTTTTTTAAATGTGTGATTCCATAAAACAACTCATATATCCAACAATATTCTTGCAGGTAAATACATGTCTGGTTCATGTTTAAAACATTTTGTTGTCAAGGAAACCAAGACCTTAACAACCAGGTAACCCGGCACTAAAGACAGATATTATCTGGATAATAGGATGGAATCATATACACTTTAAAGGAATGTTCAGAAATCCTAAATATATTTTCTTATAATATAGAATTGCGGCACTCAGGTTGTTTATATGCACTTATAGGTAATTTATTGATACAAAGTTCATGATACAGTTATATAATTAAATATAGGCAACGATGAGAACCACTCTTTAGTCGTGACGATGACCGGACATTTGGGTCCTCCCGGACAAACCCTGCCGTAACCCTCACCACCAAAACAGACAAATTAATTGCTGAAGAAGGTCCGGGAGGACCGAAACGTCCGGTCATCGTCACTACTAAAAAGTCATAAACTTGGTATCAATAAATTACCGCCGCAAAAGTGCCGCAAAATATTCTGTGGACAGATCAAACCAAAGTTGAGTTGTTTGGAAGAAACACACAACACTCTGTGTGGAGAAAAAGAGGCACAGCACAACAACATCAAAACCTCATCCCAACTGTGAAGTATGGTGGTGGGGACATCATGGTTTGGGGCTGCTTTGTTGCGTCAGGCCTGGACAGATTGCTATCATCGAAGGAAAAATGAATTCCCAAGTTTATCAAGACATTTTGCAGGAGAACTTAAGGCCATTTGTCCACCAGCTAAAGCTCCACCACATATCACTAAATCATAAAGGCCATGTGTAAACCATAACAGTAACACCAAAGCAAATACACGTATATGACATAAATTCATATTTTATTTATACATATATACCAAATACATGACAGACATATTAATTTCTAAAATATCGGTACAACAGGAGAATACAGGGAAAAAGAGGGAATCACCCCCAACTACGGCCTAACAAGAAAATGAACTGTGCTCAAAAATAAAGGACCAAATAAAGCCCTTATAGCAACGGATAAGCAGTAAATAATGGTCACAAGACGCCTACTAAGTAAGATACCTTTAAGAGAAAAAGTGCTGGATACAGCAAGAGGTACAGCCTGCATCCTAAAAATTACATACACAGCAGCAATAAACATCAATAATAAAGGTACAATAAAGGTACAATATGAGGGCCTAAATGGACCATATACACAACATAGAATGGAGGAACACCCAACGCCAACGCTTCCTCAGAGGGCGTTTTTCTGCGCTGCTCCAATCTAGGTAAGCTAAAAAGCAAGTTTATTTTGAAGCTTCTGGAATATGTGTTGACACAGAATTTCTTCACGTTTGGGGGTCCTTTTTCCTGCAACTACAGGGAACGGCAATGGGGACATCTTGTGCGCCCTCATATGCCAACTTGTTCCTTGGGCTGTGGAAGAGAGAGAACCTACAGACAGACCCAGTACCAATGTCAGAGAGGGTACAATATTGGGGTCGTATAAGGGCTTTATTTCGTCCTTTATTTTTGAGCACAGTGCGCTTTCTTGTTAGGCCGTAGTTGGGGGTGATTCCCTCTTTTTTCCACTGTATCCTCCTGTTGTACCGATATTTTATTAATCAATATAATCGTAATCAATTATGTATCAATAAAATATGAATTAATGTCATATACGTGTATTTGCTTTGGTGTTACCACTAGCTGAAGCTCAACAGAAGATGGGTAATTCAACAGGACAACGACCCAAAGCATAGAAGTAAATCAACAACAGAATGGCTTAAACAGAAGAAAATACGCCTTCTGGAGTGGCCCAGTCAGAGTCCTGACCTTAACCCGATTGAGATGCTGTGGCATGACCTCAAGAAAGCGATTCACACCAGCCATCCCAAGAATATTGCTGAACTGAAACAGTTCTGTAAAGATGAATGGTCAAGAATTACTCCTGAACGTTGTACATGTTTGATCTGCAACTACAGAAAATGTTTGGGTGAAGTTATTGCTGCCAAAGGAGGTTCAACCAATTATTAAATCCAAGGGTTCACATACTTTTCCCACCTGCACTGTGAATGTTTACATGGTGTGTTCAATAAAAACATGGTAACATTTAATTCTTTGTGTGTTACTAGTTTAAGCAGACTGTGATTGTCTATTGTTGTGACTTAGATAAAGATCAGATCACATTTTATGACTAATTTGTGCAGAAATCCATATCATTCTAAAGGGTTCACATACTTTTAATTGCACTGTATATGGGGAAGGTACCTGAGTGATCCAGCAGCTGAATATTGGGTGCCCAGCAATCAGAGACTGGAGAAAAGCACAACAGTTTCTTGCATTCTTGAATGAGCCATGTGTATATAATATTGGTCCCAGTTGTCATTTGACTGCTAGCAGAAAATACACAAAAATACTCCCTCTAAAAAGAACACAACCTACCAATCATTGTTGTGATGCCATCCTTGACCCTAAGGTGTAATGTACATGTTATGTATTACCTTTATCAGCATACAATCATGTACATTAACACTAGGGTAATACGGTGATTACCAGATCACTTAAAGAGGACCTTTCATGGGTCCGAACATGGTAAGATAACTATCTGGACATGTAGCGAGGCACCCAGCGATCTCACTGAACTTATTATTATCCTAGGGCACCGCTCTGTTCACCCGCTGTGGCCCTGTTACCTTCTCCTGTGCTGTATGCTAATTGCTACTAACTTCGCAACAGGGAAGAGACATCAGCTTCTCTCCCTGGGCATTCCTTCTCCATGGCTGTAGCGCTGTCCAATAACAGAGCAGAGCTCACAGCCAGGGAGAAAAAACCTGGGAGCTCTGCACTGTTATTGGACAGCGCTACAGCCATGGAGAAGGAATGCCCAGGGAGAGAAGCTGATGTCTCTTCCCTGTTGCGAAGTAAATAGCAATTAGCATACAGCGCGGGAGAAGGTAACGGGGCCACAGCGGGAGAACGGAGCGGTGCCCTGGGCTAATAGTAAGTGCAGTGAAATCCCAGGGCGCCGCTCTACATGTCCAGTTATCTTACAATGTTCAGACCAATGAAAGGTCCTCTTTAACCCCTTAAGGACACATGACGTACCGGTACGACATGAGTATTTCCGATCACCACCGCGCAGTGCGGGGTGATTGGAACAGAGTGCCGCCGAATAATTTCAGCCCAGCCCCCCACCCCCCACCCCCCCGTATCGGCGATCGCAGATAACCGCTGGTGACCCGATAACCCGGTACGGGATGGAAATTGGTGGTGTGATAACACCCCACCAATCACCATCCTTCGATCCTGTAAGGTGATGGTGAAATCACCTCACAGGATCGCTTCTGATTGGCTGCACGGGCGGGAGGGGGTTAACTCCCCCTGCTCTCCTCCTCCTCCATTTTGCATCGGACAAGCGAGGATAGAAGAGCCTCCATCGCATCAGAAGAGCCCAGCACTCCAGCACCCAGCCTTCACCCCCTGTGCCCATCCAGAGTGCCATCTGTCACTTGCTGGTAGGTTAGAGAAAGCCAGGGCAAGCATTAATTCAGGCAGGGAGAGTTAGGGACAGTTTAGAGTTAATTTTTTTTTCTTTCAGTGTTGCATGACCCTAGACCCCCCAAGGGGTGCTGCAGCTTCCCCCCTCCCCCTGCACCTTTATTTGGGGCGCAACCTTTTTTTTTATGCATCTGATGACAATGGCCGGCACTCTTTAGCGTCTAGCCACTATTAGTGTATTGCCCACCCCACCACTGATCAGCGCTGGTCGGCTTATCAGCAAGTTAGAATTTTTTTTTAACACTTTTTACATTTTTTGGCTCTTTTTTTTTTTTTTTTAGTTAGTTTTTTTTTCCCCGTTAGTCTTAGTGAAAAGTCGGGAACACCCGTGCCCCCACACACGCACACTAAATAAAGGTTTTCAGGCACGCACATACACAAGCACCCACACACACTCCCCAATGGCCTGCCAGATGTTCTCGGCTGAGGAGGCATACGCCATGCTTGCCTCCGAATCCGAGAGTCCCAGTCAGGACGAGGATGACCCTACATTCCTTTTGTCATCCGCGTCCTCCTCATCATCTAGCGATGATGATAAGCCCCCAAGGCAGAGGAGACACTGCCAGGCGGAGCAAGGGGACCGCCCTGTCAGGGACCCTGCGGCCCACCAGATAAGTTCACCTGAGCCCCCTACCGGTGAACTTGGATGGTGTACCCCAGAGAATTTTGAGCACGCGATTCCCGATTTTGTTGGTCAACCAGGAATCCAGATTCCCACAGTGGGCATCACTGAATTTGACTATTTCAGTCTTTTTTTCAGTGACCCTCTTGTGAATCTGATGGTGGAGCGAAGGAATCTGTACACCCAACAGTTTGTTGCTCAACACCCGGGCTCTTTTTTGGCTAGGCCCGGTGGCTGGAGATGAGGATGTTTTGGGGCCTCGCACTGCACATGGGCCTAGTTGAGAAACCCAGTGCTAGGCTGTACTGAAGTGGGGACGTCCTCTACTAGAGCTCACTTTACAGTACAGCCATGACACGTTCCCGGTTTGAGGCCATCCAGAAATGCCTGCATTATGCAGATAATGCAACATGTCCCCCCGTAGTGATCCTGCCTATGACCGTCTGTATAAGATACGGCCGGTCATCGATCACTTTGGGGCCACATTTGTGGAGGCCTATGTACCTGGAAGGGAGGTCGCAGTTGATGAGTCTCTCATTGCTTTCAAGGGGAGACTCATTTTCCGCCAGTATGTTCCCTCAAAGCGGGCGAGGTATGGCGTGAAGCTGTACACAATTTGTGAGAGTACCTCAGGGTATGCTTGGAAGTTTCGCGTATACGAGGGGCAAGATTCCCGTATTGAACCCCCAGAATGTCCCCTCACTCTGGGCGTTAGCGGGAAACTTGTGTTAATGCACCCACTGCTAGATAAAGGTTACCACCTGTACGTGGATAACTTTTATACTAGCATCCCCTTGTTTCAGTCCCTCGACGCCAGATTCACGTCCGCTTGTGGGACTAAGCGGAAAAATCAGCGCGGCCTCCCTACCATCCCCCTCCAGGTACCTATCCACAGGGGGTGAGATCCGTGCTTTTACCAGTGGAACCCTGCTGCTGGTCAGATATAAGGACAGGAGGGATGTCCTTATGCTGACCACAATTCACGGTAATGGCATCTCCCCTGTTCCTGTGCGAGGTACCACGGCAACGGTCCTCAAACCCAATTGTATCGTCGACTATAAATCGGTATATGGGAGGAGATTATCTCTCTGATCAAGTCCTCTAGCCATATAACGTCATGCGCAAAACCCGGACATGGTACAAAAAAGTTGCGAACTACTTGGTGCAGGTTGCCATCTATTTGTACTGTTCCAGTGCACTGGCAACACAAGGAAATTCCTTCAGTTTTATGAGGCAGTCCTCAAGGCCCTGATCTTTTCTGACCGGGAAAGAGCAAGCTGGAGTACCTCGGGAATTGGAGGCGCCCGGATCGTCCCTTGCCAACACTTTCCAGGTGTGGTCCCCCATACGGGAAAGAAGGGACAAACCCAAAAAAGATGCAGAGTGTGTCACAGGAGGGGGATACGGAAGGACACCACCACTCAGTGTGACACATGCCCCGATCATCCGGGCCTCTGCGTTATTGGTTGCTTCAGGGAGTACCACACTTCCATGGAGTACAAAATGTATTATCCTCTTTTCCATGTAGCCACTGACAATCGGATAAAAACTATGGTTCTCAGACTGGAGACACCCCAAATTTTTTTTTCAAAAATGTTAGTTTATAAATCTAAAATAATAAAAAAAGTCGACAAATTAGGTATCGCCGTGTCCGTAATAATCTGCCCTATAAAAATACCACATGACCTAACCCATTAGATTAACACGGGAAAAGGAAAAAAAAAAGTGCAAAAAAAGGAATTTTTTGTCACCTTAGATAATAAAACGCGTAATTGCAAGCGATCAAAAAGTCACATGCCCCCCAAAATAGTGCCATTAAAACCGTCCCTCATCCCGCAAAAAATGAGCCCCTTCGTAATACAATCGGCTAAAAAACGTTAAAAAAAAACGACTATTAGACTTTAGAGATACAAAAAAAAAAATGTTTGTCTCAAAAAGGATAATATAGTCTAAAACCTAAATAGTTGTAAAGAAGTAGACCTATTAGGTATCACCGCTTCCATAATAATCTCCTCTATAAAAATACCCCATGACCTAACCCCCCAGATTAACACGGCCCAAAAAACTATTTAAAAACTGTGCAAAAACAGTCATTTTTGGCACTTTTCCATTTCGATCAGTTTCAATCCGGTAAAAAAGCAAGGGTTAACAGCCAAACAAAACTTGATATTTATTACCCTGATACTGCAGTTTACAGAAACGCCACATTTGTGGTCGTAAACTGCTCTATCACTAAAAGGCAGGGCGCAAAAGGACCGACATGGTTTCAGGAAAGCCGATTTTGATGGCCTTCTTTATTGACACCATGTCCCTTTTAAAGCCCCCCTGATGCACCCCTAGAGTAGAAACTCCCTAAAAGTTACCCCATCTAAGAAGCTACACCCCTCAAGGTATTCAAAACTGATTTTACACACTTTATTAACCCTTTAGGTGTTCCTCAACAATTAATGGCAAATGGAGATAACATTTCAGAATTTCAATTTTTGGTAATCTTACCTCACCAAAATGTAATATCGAGCAACCAAAAATCATATGTACCCTAAAAATAGTCCCAACCAAGCCGACACCTTATCCTGTAGTTTCCAAAATGGGATCACTTTTAGGGAGTTTCTACTCCAGGGGTGCATCAGGGGGGCTTAAAACAGGACACGGTGTAAATAAACCGGTCCATAAAAATCAGCCTTCCAAAAGCCACACGGCACTCCTTTCCCTCTACGCCCCGCTGTGTGGCCGTACAGTAGTGTACGACCACATATGGGGTGTTTCTGTAAACAACAGAGTCAGGGCAATAAAGATACAGTCTTGTTTGGCTGTTAACCATTGCTTTGGTAGTGGGAAAAATGGGTTAAATTGGAAAATTTGGCAAAAAATTGAAAATCTGACATTTCATCTCCATTTGCCAATAACTCTTGTGGAGCATCTAAAGGGTTAACAACATTTGTAAAATGAGTTTTGAATACCTTGAAGGGTGTAGTCTCTAAAATGGGGTCATTTTTGGGTGGTTTCTGTGACGCAATGTCACGTCCCCATCCGGATCTTATTCATAAAAATACTTTATGAGTAGAATCTGGGTAACTGTCAGTTTAAAATATGAATCTTAAGCCAGGAAACAGGATGTCGATATAGCCATTCCTGTAGACTCTGAAGACAACAGACCCTAATCACCTCTTGCTGAGATCACCTCACACCTCATGCAGGTTCAAAAGGAAACCCTCAGACCTCGGGTCTCCAGGCAGCATTGATAGGCACCCAAGCTAAACACATGCTAGTTGCCCCTACCTGGCTGCCTGGTCAATTTACACCTCAGAAGTGCAGAGAGCTGGGCGGGGGATTAGCATAAGGAGACATGTTGGGCCAATCTCTTAGTCACCCAGGAGAACACATTTTGCAATAACTCAGGCTGGAATTATGGTACCAGTATTGGAGCCCCTCAAAATGAAGCTTGTATCGAAGGGAGCAGACAGAATAAAGACATGACAGAGCTGGGGCCTCCCTCACATGAGAAACGGGTACCGGTCTCCTGTAAGGCAGAGAGCGGTGGCATGTCACCCATGGAATCGTCCGTAAGTTCATGGGGAACCCCGCACAAGCGCCCGATTTTCCATCACTATTGCGCAGGCAAAGTTATGGGCCATCTTTGTAAAATTAGAGAAAACTAGCCTGATCAGGGGGAAAGCAGGCAAGCCCTCCAAAGCCCCCCTTCAGGAACACACACTGAAGAGCCTCCACCGCTCAGTAATTGGCCAGGCCAAACCCCTGCCCCTCCCAGAAGATGGGACATAAAGGTTCCTGCACCTTGGAAAAACTCTCTCTCTTGCCCTGTAGTCACCTCGGCGAAAGGCTGCCCGTTGGGATGTAAGTTTGTGCCTGAATTTGACAGTCTTTCCCAGTCTTGCTATAGTTCTAATTTTTCTGTAAATTTTTGTAAGCACTGCTTGTATCATTCTGTGCTATTTAAAGTAAAATATAGTCTTATATCTTTTAAATTGTCTCTCTCTTATCGCTCTAAGTCCCACTGCAACAAAGTACTTTACTCCTTGAAGAAACTTACCTGTGTTATAATTGATTAGTAATAGAGACATAACTGGGGGTTTGATTAGTGTTAAATGGTAGCGTGGTACCGAGGCTGATCTGTGAGCAATCTGAACCCATACCCCTACAAGTACAGAGTCATTCACTAACGAACGTGGTGGCAGCAGAAAAGGGGGGTTCAGGATTGACTGTTTTGGGAAATTCTGTACCTCCCATCCTGTCTTGATCCACCCTCGGTAGGGCTTTTCTTCCAGGTTGGGTGTCCTGTCGGTCGTGAGTCTGATTTAAACGGGGGTGGTCTTGACTGTTTCTATTATGTAAGCCTCACAAAGTAACTTCAAACCTGAACTGGTACCTAAAAATAAAAAAATTGGTTTTTGAAAATTTCTTAAAATTTCCAAGATTTGCTTCTAAACTTCTAAGCCTTGTAACGTCCCCCAAACATAAAACGGCATTCCTAAAATGATCCAGACATGAAGGAAAAATATTGGGTATGTAAATTAATAACTATTTTTTAAGGTATTACTATGTATTATAGAATTGTAGAGAAATTAAAACTTGGAAAATGGCAAATTTTTCAAAATTTTTGGTAAATTTGGTATTTTTTCATAAATAAAAATGAATTTTTTTGACTCCATTTTACCACTGTCATGAAGTACAGTATGTGATGAAAAAACAATCTTAGAATTACCTGCATAAATAAAAGCGTTTAGCTGAGTTTTGGTCTGGGGTGTCGGCGATATTGTCGTGGGTGTGCCCTAGCTCTCCGACGCTGACCCCCATCATGCTATTTCTAAACGTTCTCCCAGAGTCCATGCACGATTACAACGTTACGTTATGGAGATACCTGATTCTTACCGCTAAAAGCATGATCCCTCTATATTGGAAACAGACATCCCCTCCCTCACTCTCTCATTGTGTCACGACCGCTATCCCAGCAGCGGTCGTGTCGCACCAGACGGAGGGGAAGGGGGACCCTTATCTACGGATGGGAAATAGAACGGCCACCCCTGACAAACCCTAAGCTGGCACCTGTCTGCCCTGATACCCTAGACGGGGTGTGAACCCGTACGGCGAGCAGGATGCCTAAACCCTGAGTCACCCTCAGAAGACTAGACTGGGGAAGGCAGATGGGAGCACTAGTCACCATCACTCATGTCTAGGAGAACAACAGGGGAAGACAGCAACAAACAAACAATCTCCAGCAGAGATAGACTTATCCAGTCACGAGCAGAGAAGATGATCCCAATAACGACAGTCCACGCCAGACAAGAGCTCCACAGCAATACCGTCAAACGATCTCCTTCAAAGGTCAGAATAGCACTGGAAGTAAGGACTATATCTGGCAATGACTGCAAGTGAAACTGAAACTAATATAGTAGCTGGGAGTAGCAGACAGCACTCACCTGAGAAGAATGCCTACAAACTCCCAGTCAGGACAAAAAGGTTCACAAGGCAAAACCCGGATGACATACCCTGAACCACGGAGCAAACTCACAAGCTATCGCGAGTAGCAAGTCGCTGCGACCTTCTCTTCCCAGACCTATCTGGATCAGTCACAGTCGTGACAGTACCCCCTTTCTACGAGGGGCCACCGGACCCTCAAGACCAGGCCTCTCCGGGTGGGACCTATGAAAAGCCCGAATGAGTCTGTCCGCCTTTATCTCTGATGCTGGCACCCACATTCTCTCTTCGAACCATAACCTTTCCAGTGCACCAGGTACTGAAGAGAGCGGCGAACATATCGTGAATCAACAATCTTTTCTACCTGAAACTCAAGACTGCCATCAACAACCACCGGTGGAGGCGGTAGTGGCAATGGTTCAGGAGGTTCTACATATCTCTTAAGCAGAGATCTGTGGAAGACATTATGGATCCTTAGAGTCTGAGGTAGCTCCAGACGAAAAGCCACCGGGTTAATGATCTTAATTACCCTATAAGGACCAATAAATCTCGGACCTAATTTCCATGAGGGAACCTTCAACTTGATATTTCTGGTAGACAACCACACCAAGTCATTCACCCCAAGGTCCGGACCTTCAGAGCGCTTCTTATCAGCCACACGTTTGTATCTACCACCAATTCTCTTCAAACTTTCTTGCACACTCTGCCACACTGATGAAAGTGAAGACGCAAATCGTTCCTCCTCGGGAATCCCAGACGGCCCCCTCACTAAACGTACAAAACTGAGGATGGAAACCATACGCACCAAAAAATGGTGACTTATCGGTGGATTCTTGACGACGATTATTAATGGCAAACTCGGCTAACGGTAAATAAGATGACCATTCCTCCTGATTTTCGGAAACAAAGCATCTCAAATATGTCTCTAGGTTTTGATTAGTACGTTCAGTCTGACCGTTGGACTGTGGATGGAAAGATGAAGAAAGCGACAGATGAACCCCTAAACGAGAACAAAAAGCTTTCCAAAATTTAGAAACAAATTGGGTACCACGATCCGAAACAATATCGGAAGGGACCCCGTGAAGCTTCACGATGTGGTCAATAAAAACCTGAGCCAGTGTGTTAGCATTAGGCAATGCGGTCAGAGCAATAAAGTGCACCATTTTACTGAATCTGTCAACAACAACAAGAATAACAGTCTTCCCCGCTGATACTGGTAGATCAGTAATGAAATCCACTGATAGGTGCGTCCAAGGCCTGTTGGGGATGGCCAGAGGTAAAAGACGCCCTGCCGGACGAGTGTGATCCACCTTAGAACGAGCACAGGTAGGACATGCAGACACAAAATTCAACACCTCCTGGCGCCACTTAGGCCACCAGAACCGACGAGACACTAATTCAGAGGTTGCCTTACTACCTGGGTGTCCTGCCAGTGCGGAGTTATGGTGTTCTTTTAGTATCTCCAGGCGTAAATTTTCTGTAAAAAGTTTACCCGAGGGGCAGGAGGCCGGGGCGTCCCCCTGAGCTTCCAACACCCTCCCCTCTAAACCTGAGTGTAATGCAGAGACCACCACCCCCCTTTGCAAAATAGGCTCTGGAACATCATCATCACCCCCTCCAGGAAAACTTCGAGACAATGCATCCGCCTTTTTGCCCCCGGGCGATAGGTTATTACAAAATTAAACCTAGTAAAAAATAACGACCACCGAGCCTGTCTAGGGGTGAGACGTTTAGCAGACTACAGATATACTAAGTTTTTGTGATCAGTAATCACTGTGACGGGATGAACCGCCCCCTCCAAAAAATGACACCACTCCTCTAAGGCCAACTTAATAGCCAAAAGTTCCCTGTTGCCAATGTCATAGTTCCTTTCTGCAGTAGACAATTTCTTCGAAAAGAAAGCACACGGACGCCATTCACCAGGGGACTGGCCCTGAGATAGTACCGCTCCCACCCCCACCTCTGATGCGTCAACCTCTACAATAAAAGGAAGCGAGGCATCTGGCTGTACGAGAATAGGAGCCGAGGTGAATCTTTCCTTCAGAGATGTAAAGGCAGTTTTGGCTGCATGTGACCATTTGGAAAAATCGGATCCCTTTCGGGTCATGTCCGTCAGTGGTTTGACCACCAAGAAATAGTTCTTTATAAACTTTCTATAAAAATTGGCAAACCCCAGGAAGCGTTGCAAAGCCTTCAGGTTCTCAGGCAGATCCCAGTCCATAATTGCCCGGACTTTCTCTGGATCCATGCGGAAACCTGAATCTGACAACACATACCCCAGAAATGGCAGTTCTTTTACGGCGAACACACATTTCTCTAATTTGGCAAACAATTTGTTGGCCCTTAATATCTGCAGCACTTGTCTCACATGGATCTTATGTGTATCCAGATCCGGAGAATAGACCAGGATGTCATCAAGATATATCACAACAAATCTCCCGATAAGGTGACTAAAAATATCGTTGACAAAATGTTGGAACACCGCAGGCGCATTAGTATGACCAAATGGCATGACCAGATTTTCATATTGCCCTTCCGGAGTATTAAAAGCCGTCTTCCACTCATCCCCCTCTTTGATGCGAACCAGGTTATAGGCTCCTCTGAGATCCATTTTGGAGAACCATTTAGCACCAGCAACCTGATTAAAGAGGTCGGGAATGAGAGGAAGAGGATAGGGGCAAGGACGCAGGCCCCCATCTTTCTTTTTAACGAAAAAGAACCCTGCAGCCACGGGTGAAGAAGAGGGTCTGATGTGTCCCTTAGCCAAACTCTCCGAAATATAATCTTTCATAGCCTTCCTCTCCGGGCCGGAAAGATTGTATAACCGGGTTTTAGGTAGTTTTGCCCCAGGTAACAGATTAATCGGGCAATCATATGGACGATGAGGTGGTAACCCCAGACAACCCTTCTCAGAGAACACATCCATAAAATCTGACAGAAAGGCAGGTAGAGTTGTTACAGAGAGTGTTGAGCACCTACTACTCAAGCAGTTGTCCTTACAATGTTCACTCCACTCCACAATCTCCCCGGCCTGCCAATCCACCACTGAATTGTGAGTCACCAGCCAGGGAAGCCCCAATACCATAGGAGCCGGAAGACCGTCCAGTACATAACAAGAGATATGCTCTTTATGCAGATGGATATTATGGATGACCTGAGTTAACTCTCTCTGAGTAAGAGGGGAGGAGTCGATGGCAAAAACAGGAATAGTTCTGCGTACCGGTTCCGGAGTAAAACCCAGAGCCTGAGCAAACCGTGAATCCACCAAGTTGACCCCCGCCCCACTGTCCAAAAATACGGAACAGATCTCAGTCTTATTGCCCGCCACAACGGTAGCGGACAACAAAAACTGAGACATGCGTATGGAGGAAACGAATACGCCCAGACTGTTATCCTCCGCACAGTCTGGGGACTCTAGTTTTCCGGCGGCTCCTTTGTTTGTGATCTCTTGGGTTCTGAGGGACATACCTTCACAAAATGACCCCTCCCCCCACAACGAAAACAAACCTCTGACCTATGGCGGACCTTAGGAGGATTCACCCGTCTAGTGGCGCCCGCTATTTGCATTGGTTCGACTGAATCACAACAAACCGATCCCTGCCCCATAGAGGCCTCTGTAGAATCTAATAGTCTCTCCCTGAGTCGTCTGTTGATTCTTATGGACAGAGACATAGCAGCCTGAAGAGACGCAGGGACCTCGAATACCACCAGCGCGTCTTTTAATTTTTCAGACAACCCCTGGCAGAACTGACTCCTAAGGGCCGAGTCGTTCCATAATGTATCCGTAGCCCACCTACGGAATTCGGAACAATATAGTTCAGCTGACCGGTTCTCTTGCCGAAGTCTACGTAGCTTAGATTCAGCCAGTGAGACCCTGTCCGGGTAATCATATACGAGACCCAAGGCTTCAAAAAACTTCTCCACAGATCGTAAGGCCGGAGAGTCTGATGGTAAGGAGAAAGCCCAAGCCTGCGGATCTCCTTGCAGGAGAGAAATTACAATGCCCACCCGTTGTTCCTCACCGCCGGAGGATCTAGGGCGTAACTTGAAGAACAAGTTACAAGCTTCTCTGAAGGTTACAAATTGGTCTCTCCCTCCTGAGAACCTGTCAGGAAAAGCCACTTTTGGCTCAGGAGTACCTTGGTTTCCCGTAGCAACGGTGGAACCCAAGGATTGCTGCTGCTGCTGCAGCACTGTTGCTTTTACTCCTGCCACTTCAAGGGATAACCCCTGTAATTGTTTCGCCAAAACCGTAACCGGATCCATAGTGGAACAGAAAAATACAAACCAAAACCGCAAGCAAAAAAAAAAAAAAAAAAGGAAATGTCACATTTTTTTTTTTTAAAGGCCAGATATACTGTCACGACCGCTATCCCAGCAGCAGTCGTGTCGCACCAGACGGAGGGGAAGGGGGACCCTTATCTACGGATGGGAAATAGAACGGCCACCCCTGACAAACCCTAAGCTGGCACCTGTCTGCCCTGATACCCTAGACGGGGTGTGAACCCGTGCGGCGAGCAGGATGCCTAAACCCTGAGTTACCCTCAGAAGACTAGACTGGGGAAGGCAGATTGGAGCACTAGTCACCATCACTCATGTCTAGGAGAACAACAGGGGAAGACAGCAACAAACAAACAATCTCCAGCAGAGATAGACTTATCCAGTCACGAGCAGAGAAGATGATCCCAATAACGACAGTCCACGCCAGACAAGAGCTCCACAGCAATACCGTCAAACGATCTCCTTCAAAGGTCAGAATAGCACTGGAAGTAAGGACTATATCTGGCAATGACTGCAAGTGAAACTGAAACTAATATAGTAGCTGGGAGTGGCAGACAGCACTCACCTGAGAAGAATGCCTACAAACTCCCAGTCAGGATAAAAAGGTTCACAAGGCAAAACCCGGATGACATACCCTGAACCACGGAGCAAACTCACAAGCTATCGCGAGTAGCAAGTCGCTGCGACCTTCTCTTCCCAGACCTATCTGGATCAGTCACAGTCGTGACACATTGGTTAGCTAAGACACAGCAGGTAGCGGTCTTGGAAGGTATGTGCGCACACACCACCAAAGCTCTGAACAAATACGAAAAGATTTGGAAGCCGTGGCTCACTTACTACAATAGCACTGACATGCACCAACTCACTCACTGCGGCTCTGACTCCTCTGAGGCTTCTCCCCGGACGTTCCAAGTATAGCTGTCTTCTTCTGTGTCATGCCTTATGCAGATCCTTTGCCTAGTACTGAAAGCCTAGTTGTACTTTATAGGCACTATTTGCTTTTGGTCTTCATGGATCCTCTTGACACTGGACCATTTCTTATGCTGTGGTTCACCTGCTGTTATCTGATACTACTACATTTGTATACTGTATGTTGCTATTTTACGCATTGGTTTGTTGATATCCTTGGCTATGTATGTTCATTTCTTACAAATAAAGAATGAATAAAAAAAAAAAAAAAAGCGTTTAAAGTTATCCCCACATAAAGTGACACTGGTCCGATTTGCAAAAAATGGCCTGGTCCTTAAGGTGAAATATGGCCGTGTCCTTAAGGGGTTAAAGTACTTAACCTTTCAACAAACTTTGCAATAATAAATAGAACAGTATTTTGGGCATGCAAAATAACACCATTTTTGGCCACTATATGACTTGTATCTAGTGATTTTAAAGCAATTTTCCCATGTGCATGCTGAATGAAAGTTTGCGGTTTTCCCAGACATGGTAGGTGGAGACTAGCTCCTATCCCCTACACACAGAAAGTAGAGGAGAATCTGCTTCCTAACCTCATACTCAGAAGCAGCCTCAGTGTTGTGGAGTACATTACAGCAAAGTACTTACCTGTATGGTTGGGAATTAAGCACTTAAGACATTTATTTCTCAGCCCATGTAGCCCCAGCAATCTGGTTGTCTGTATGTGTCTTACTAAGCACTTCCTCACTCTTCCCTCCTCCCCTCCCATCCAGATAAACTTGCACTGATATGTGTAATGCTGCTCCAGTCTTTGTGACACAATGAGGGGTTGCTTGCTTGATGGGAGATATTTTCCTCCCAGCGTGTGCTGCTTAGACTGATTGACAGACAGATGAGGTGAAGCTCTAGACTGGATCTTGCATGCCGGTTCGGGCTTTGCGGACATCTAACTGTCTTAAAAGCCAGCAGGAATGCAGTAGGCAGGGGCGTAACTATAGAGGAAGCAGGGGAAGCCGCTGCTTTGGGGCCCTGACCCAGAGGGGGCCCATCCAAGAGGAGGAGAAGTACTAAAAGATTTTGTCAGGGCCCCACAACATTATTACACAATTAAATTATATACAGTGGCAGTATAGACAGTGTAGAAAACGGATGGAACAGCTGCCGGGCCTGGTCTGAGAGAGCGATCTTTACTAGCCACAGGAAAGGGGGCGGCATGAAAGGAATGGGTTGTGAAAAATTTACAGTGGGGGAGGGGGACCCATTCAAAAATTTGCTGTGGGGCCCAGTCATTTCTAGTTACGCCACTGCCAGTAGGCCTATCTGTGTTAAGGTGTTTGTGCCTAGATGCATGTTTGCGACCTGTCTGGGAAGACAGGTCAACTACATTCAGGACTTCAACCCTTTGAGCAGATATGTGGCAAGCTGTGAACACACACCAGGACTTGATCACTATACGTGGTACTTGCAGCACAGTGTGGACTGAACACCAGTACTTGATCTCTATATGCGGTACCCGCAGCATAATGTGAACTGAACACCAGGACTTAAAACCAAGGTGAAGTTGTTTTCTGTCCTGTGAAACCTGACTAGTGTGAATAAACACTAAATTCTGGTAAAGAACTGTTGTGGTGCCTTTGTACTGCATCCGCTCACCCTGCCTACCAGAGCCAATCTCCACATCTTGGACAGGTTTACAGGTATGTTCACATAAAGCATTTTCTGGGCTTAAAACGTCTGATGCGGAATCAGGTTTTTTTGCATGCGTTTTTTTTTCTGATGCTTTTTATAACACGGTT
This sequence comes from Bufotes viridis, assembly GCA_033119425.1. Lineage (NCBI taxonomy): Eukaryota > Metazoa > Chordata > Amphibia > Anura > Bufonidae > Bufotes > Bufotes viridis. Next base: position 292,156,138 of record CM065593.1, on the reverse strand, counting down.
TTTGGTGTAGTTTGGCATGGATTTTCGTTCCTGACCATTTTCCCAAATTTCAATGGGAATTCTGGAAAGAATGGACAGGACACTTCTTTTTTTAATGGTGCGCACAAAAAAAGGATCTTCGAATTCACAAGTGTTTAGTAGTTTTGGGTGCGCAAACCTCACAAAAAAAAACAACCTGTGAACATATCCTAAGGCAGTGTTTTTCAACCTTTTTTGTGCCAAGGCACACTTTTTTTATGAAAAAAATCACTAGGCACACCACCATTAGAAAATGTTAAAAAAATGAAACTCTGTAGCCAATAAGCCCTATATTGACTATATAAAGTTATTCTCGTCAAAGTGTCTTAAATAGGAATGAAACAAATAAATTATTTCTTTGATCTTCGCTGATACAGTGCAGCAGGTGCATCCTGAGCTGAGGGCTTTTTTCCCGCCAGCTCATCTATCATTGTCAAGTTCCCAGCCCCCTCTCCCCTCTCCTCTCCTTTCCTCTCCTCATATCTCAGGACCGGGTGGTGCTGTGCTTGGCTTGAAGTTAAATTGGTGTGCCTGTGAATGAACTTACTTACCTGCTCCTATGGCTCCTGTCCTGGCTCTGGATGATGAGTCCCATCCTCCTTCCCTCTTAGTCTCTTCTCCGGCTCTGCTCCACCTCCGAGTGCTGCTGTGCAAGTCGCGCAGGGCACATGTTCCCAAATCCCGCGAGACCTGCCGCGACCTCGAGAATAGTGTTGAGCTCAAATTATTCGCGAATATTCGTGCTCACGGACACGGCACACCGGACAATATCTCAGGGCACACTAGTGTGCTGCGGCACAGTGGTTGAAAAACACTGTCCTAAGGCATTTTTAAAAGTAAAAAGCTATTACCAAGGGAGTGAGGTGGGGATAAACAGCTGATAACATGAGAACTAGATATTTTTTACTGATAAGAAATATTACCATTTAAACTGAATGTAAATAAGCAATTTTTTGGCAAGTCTAAAAATGTTAAAAAAGCAAAAAACAAAGGCCTGACATATCATGGTCTGTTAGCACCTTTTTGTTTTAAAAAGTTGCACACATCACATTTTTGTGACTTTTGTAAACTGACGTTTTTCTTTTTATACAATAAAAAATACTTTTTTTTAATTGGTGTGGGGAGTCGCTCTGGTAGACAGCGGTGCGGGTGCAGTTTAGAGGCAAAACAAGGAGTCCAGATTGTGCATCAAACAGTGTTTTATTCACACTTGCACACCAAAAATGAAAACAGTCTCTTGGTGACAGTTCATACACAACAGAAATCATGTGGAAAAACCAAAAACAGGCCAACACACGGTCCAGTCACCTTGGGTGGTTTAGGTGCGGGTTCACACCTAGCAGTCGGCTCAGCCGCAGGCGATTCCACCTTCAGGTCGCAGGGCAACACCACCTTGCTGAGCTCCTTCCTCCAGGACAGAGAATTCCTCAGCCCTGTTTGCAGGCTCCAGGATAATCACACACACAGACACAGCTGCTGGCTGCGTTTTATACCCAGCCCCAAAACATGGACTGGACCGTGGGGAGCAGCCACCCACCCTACTCTTTAGCTGCTCCCAGTAAGAGCCGGCCCGGATCGGCTTTGCAGCCATGCTATTTAACAGAGCAGCACTAGCTGCTGCAGACCAAAACCCCGGCTCTTACCTCACCGAGGCCAGCAACCTCGGTGACACGTACCTGCTATCAAAAACAACACCTTGCACCCTCTTACACACCCCTTTGTTCAACCCTGAGGGGTGAACACACGTGAGGCAGTGGACGCGGGACAGGGCATCTGCGTTGCCCTGCAAGCGGCCTGCCCTGTGTTCCACGAAGAATTTGAAATTCTGAAGAGATAGGAACCACCTGGTGACCCGAGCATTCCTCTCCTTGGCCTGACTCATCCATTTGAGGGGAATGGTCGGTCACCAGACGGAACCTCCTCCCTAACAAGTAGTAGCGGAGAGATTCGAGTGCCCACTTGATAGCCAGGCACTCCCTCTCCACTATACTATATCTGGACTCGGCGGGATTGAGCTTACGGCTCAGAAAGACAACGGGATGTTCTTCCCCGTTGACCTCCTGAGACAGTACCGCACCGAGGCCTACCTCCGAGGCGTCGGTCTGTACGACAAACTCCTTGTTGAAGTCGGGTGTCACCAAAACCGGGGACCCACACAGGGCCGACTTCAACGCGGCGAAAGCCTCCTCCGCCTTCTCACTCCAGCTAACCCTCCCAGACTTTCGCCCCTTCAAGAGGTCTGTCAACGGCGCTGCTATTGTGGCAAAGTGGGGCACAAACCTCATGTAGTACCCTACAATCCCCAGGAACGACTTTACCTGCCTGGTGGTGACCGGTCGGGGCCAGTTACGAATGGCCTCTACCTTAGTTACCTGAGGTTTGATGACTCCCGCCCAATTATATATCCCAGATATTTTGTCTCCTCTAACCCTATGGAGCACTTCTTTGGGTTAGCGGTCAGTCCGGCTTTCCTCAGGGCATCCACTACCGCCTGCACCTTGGGTAAATGGCTTTCCCAGTCGGTGCTGTGGATGACTACATCATCTAAGTAGGCCGAGGCGTACCGACGATGTGGTCGCAGCACTATGTCCATTAACCTTTGGAAAGTGGCGGGGCGCCATGCAGGCCAAAGGGTAACACCTTGTAGTGATACAGGCCCTGCGGGGTAACAAATGCGGTTTTTCCTTAGCCGACTCCGTTAAGGGTACCTGCCAGTACCCTTTAGTGAGGTCCAGCACAGAAAAATAACGGGCTTGTCCTGAACTTTCGACCAGCTCGTCTACTCGGGGCATGGGATACGCGTCAAACTTGGATACTTCATTTAACTTGCGAAAGTCGTTGCAGAACCGCAACGTCCCATCCGGCTTGGGTATTAGGACTATGGGACTGGCCCACTCACTTTTCGACTCCTCAATGACATCGAGCTTCAACATTAACTGTACTTCCTCCGCGATGGCCCGTCGCCGAGCCTCGGGTACCCGGTATGGTTTTAACCGGATCTTGGCCTGAGGCTCAGTGGCGATGTCATGTTGGATGAGAGGCGTGCGGCCAGGGAGGTCCGAGAACACATCCGTGTTCCGACTGATGAACTCCCTGACTTCCTGAACTTGTTTGGAAGACAGGCTGTCTGCAATTTTTACCGTGGTTACTGCTTCACAGGCCTCGAACTGTGGGGCTGGACCCTTTTCACCTAGAAGCCCTGGCCGGGGCTGTGGTCGTCGGCTGTGTCCCTATCTTTCCACGGCTTAAGTAAATTCACGTGGTACACCTGCTCCGGCTTGCGCCGCCTGGCTGGTGTACTTTGTAATTTACTTCCCTACCTTCTCGATCACCTCATAGGGGCCCTGCCACCTAGCTAGGAACTTGCTGTCAAGGGTGGGTACCAGAACCAAAACCCGATCTCCCGGATGGAAGCCCCGTACCCGAGCCTGACGATTATACACCCTACTCTGGGCTTGTTGCGCTGCCTCCATATGCTCCCGGACCAGCGGCAACACCCTTTCTATCCGTTCCTGCATCTGGGTGACATACTCAATGACACTTTTGTGGGGGACAGGCTGTTGTTCCCATGCTTCCTTGGCGATATCCAACAGGCCCCGAGGGTGTCTGCCATAAAGCAGTTCGAAGGGCGAGAACCCAGTAGAGGCCTGGGGCACCTCTCGCACTGCGAACATGAGATAGGGCAGAAGCAGGTCCCAGTCCTTCCCATCTCTAGACACCACCCTTTTTAACATATTTTTTAGAGTTTGGTTAAACCTCTCAACAAGACCGTCTGTTTGCGGATGGTAAACGGACGTCCGTAACTGCTTTATACGCAACAATTTACACAGTTCCTTCATTACTTTGGACATAAAGGGGTCCCTTGGTCTGTCAGAACCTCTTTTGGCAGGCCCACACGGGAAAACATCTCCATTAACTCTTTGGCAATGAGCCTAGCTGAGGTATGTCGCAGAGGCACCGCCTCCGGATACCGAGTGGCATAGTCGAGAACCACCAGAATGTGTTGGTGGCCCCTGGCAGACTTTGGTACAGGCCCAATTAAATCCATAGCGATTCGCTCAAACGGTACTTCAATAATTGGCAGAGGTACCAGAGGACTACGGAAATGAGGCTGGGGGCTAGTTATCTGACAGGTTGGACAGGACTTACAATAATCTTCTACCTCCTTGAACACACCGGGCCAATAAAACCGCTGCAGTATGCGGTCCTGGGTTTTCTGCCACCCCAGGTGTCCCCCAAGAACATGTTGGTGGGCAAGCTCCATGACAAGCTTGCGATACGCTGTGGGCACCACCAACTGTTCAACAGGTTCACCTCGGATTTGGTTCACCCGATACAACATATCCTGTAGAACAATAAATCGTGGGAACATTAATTCAGCCCCTGGTTTCTGGGGTTTACCATCAATTTCCAGCACATTCTCCCAGGCCCGGGTTAGGGTTTGGTCCCGGTGTTGTGCGGTCCCAAAATTTTCCCCGGAGACATTGAGGTCTGCCAACTCAGGTCCCGGTGGCAAGTCCTCCGTGTCTCCCACCATTACACTCAGTGGGGTTGTTTCCCCTCTACCGCCGGAGCAGTGGTCACCCCTACCGCCGGCCCTTCAGACTCGGGCTCCCAGGGTTCTGGCCTTCCAGCGGTATCAGGCCACTCTGCTAGGGTCACCCCTGTCTCGGGTCCCTCAGATACCTTTATTGCCGGCCACAGCGCGGAAAACCGGGAAGTCCCTCCCAAGTATTAGTTCGTGTGGGAGTGTAGTAGCGACAGCCACCTCGTGGGTCCACCTACCAGCCGCTGTGGACAAAGTCACTAGTGCAGTGGGATAGTCTTTCAGGTCTCCGTGGATGCACAGGACCCCGACTTTACGGCCAGTATACTCCGCAGGCCGTACAAGGGCAGCCCTTACCAGGAGACTAAACTCCCGGAGTCCAGCAGAGCCACCGCCAGCGAATCTCCCACCTCTACCTGACACAGGTGGTTATGGTCTTGTACCTCACGGGTGCCAGTTGCGCACAGCTTCCGTGCATACAAGGAGTGGCGACCCCCGTAGTTCACCTCCATCAGCTCATCCCGACGCGGACAGTCGGCCCTGATGTGGCCTGGCTCCTGACACCTCCAGCATACCACGGGAGGCGGGCTCGCAGGGGGTATATTCCGTGCAGGCCGCTCTGTCGCCGGACGTCGGAACTGGGGCAGAGGCCTCCGGGGTTTAACTGACCCCTTCCCAGCAAGACTCCCCTGCAGGTTTCTGGTGGCCTCGCATCGCTCCACCAGGTCGACCATCTCCAGGGCATTGGTGGGCGATACCTGGCCGATCCAGTGCTGGAGAGGGTAAGGCAAAGCCCTCCAGAAGACATCGGCTAACAGACGGTCGAGCATAGCAGTGGGAGTCAGTATGTCTGGCTGCAGCCATTTTTGCAACCGTTGTAGCAAGTCATAGTATTGTGGCCGGGCGGGTTCAGCCGGGTTAAACTCCCACTGATGCACCCGCTGGGCCCGGACCAAAACATTCACCCCCAGTCTTGCCAGGATCTCACCTTTCACAGTCGGGTAGTCAGCTGCTTGGTCACCTGGGAGGTCAAAAATACTTGCTGGGGTCCAGACGCCAGGAACGGAGCGATGACCTCTGCCCACTGTTCTCGGGTAATTTCTCCTCACGGCCACCTTCTCGAACACCGCCAGATAGGTCTCAACATCATCCGAGGGGTCATCTTAGGGATCGCGGTACGGACAGCTTTCCGGGCATCGTGGACGCGGTGGGACGCTCCTGCCGCTTGCAACGCCATCACGTGCTGTAGCAGTAGCTGGTTGGTCTCCCGCTGCTGCACGTTAGCCTCTATGAGGGCTTTCACAGCCGCCTCCATTTTGTCGGGGATCACAGGCTGCAACTTTGCCGGCTTAATATAGGACATTCACTTTTGCCCAGCAAAAACAAAGTTCGGCGTTCACGCCAGCCTCACTGCGCATGCCCGCATCCGACACCAAATGTGGGGAGTCGCTCTGGTAGACAGCGGTGCGGGTGCAGTTTAGAGGCAAAACAAGGAGTCCAGATTGTGCATCAAACAGTGTTTTATTCACACTTGCACACCAAAAATGAAAACAGTCTCTTGGTGACAGTTCATACACAACAGAAATCATGTGGAAAAACCAAAAACAGGCCAACACACGGTCCAGTCACCTTGGGTGGTTTAGGTGCGGGTTCACACCTAGCAGTCGGCTCAGCCGCAGGCGATTCCACCTTCAGGTCGCAGGGCAACACCACCTTGCTGAACTCCTTCCTCCAGGACAGAGAATTCCTCAGCCCTGTTTGCAGGCTCCAGGATAATCACACACACAGACACAGCTGCTGGCTGCGTTTTATACCCAGCCCCAAAACATGGACTGGACCGTGGGGAGCAGCCACCCACCCTACTCTTTAGCTGCTCCCAGTAAGAGCCGGCCCGGATCGGCTTTGCAGCCATGCTATTTAACAGAGCAGCACTAGCTGCTGCAGACCAAAAACCCCGGCTCTTACCTCACCGAGGCCAGCAACCTCGGTGACACGTACCTGCTATCAAAAACAACACCTTGCACCCTCTTACATTGGTCATTGCAAGAGTAGGATGGGGGGAAGGCCAGATTTACTATTATTTATGCCAGAAAACTGGCATAAACTATAGCGGAAATCTATGCCAGCTCCAAGTTTAGGATTGGAAATATGCCAAAATTATTGAAAGCCATGATCCTCTTAGTAAACAAGGTCACTTGTCTAAGATGATCCAAATTTATTAAGACTGGGTACTAATGGCAATCTTAGTAATTTAGGGACTTGTGTATAGAAATTATTTAAAAAAAATAAAGATGGTACAAAACTCACGTCGATAGCCAAACAAAAAAGTTATAGCTGTTGAACTAGTGAATAATAAAATGAACTATGTCTGGTCCCAAAAAATTAAATGCCATGGATCTGAACTGGTTAACTACTACTACGAAGAAGTATGTTAACAGCTGCAGGACACATCTTTATGTGCAACACAAGTCTGTTGTGGACTGCTTGGGATATTCTGTTTGCCTTACCAAAGTAAATCAACTCAGTCAAGCAGGCTTTGAGGGTGATTTGCAAAGGCAAAAACAACACAAAAAGTAAAATTCATGAACATTTTGAGTACCCAGCTTATTTATTTTAATTCTATAAGTACAAAATAAAATTACAGATAGCCCTTGCATCTATTCTCCACGTTTCTCACTTGGCTTGCTGTGTACATGCAACCCCTCTAAAACTATCTATTGAGTTTGAAGGTTTAAATAAGGTTGCTTGGTCACTTAAAAACAATTTTCAAATAGTCCATGAGGCTATTCGGATTTAACGGAGAAGAGATAGAGCAGAGGTACTGATCACTTGCTGCCTGTTTCCCCCATAGTTTAAAACTGACCGCTGAACATCTTAGTGCAGCAAGCCACTGCAGAGGATGGGAGTGGTAGTGGTCCTAATTTGGTGTTGTGTCAAGGTGTGCTCCCTCAGACATTGTTCCCTGGGGTTTGGTGCAGTGAAAAGTGGTATGAAAGAATCAGGCAGCCATCAAATGCCTTTAAAAGATCAGATGACATCAAGAGAACATATAATGGCTTTCTTTGCCGAGTGCAAAGGATGAATTACAAGACATCCAGTCGTCTGTACAAGGTGCAACGTCTTTATCCCCAGGTGATTAGGTATGGTGTCAGAAGATGGCAGATAATAGCACTGTACGGTAGTCCTTCTCTCTCTTCTGATTTCCCTTAACTAACAGCAATATGCTGGTACTTATGGCTATAGGTATTCATTTGCAGTCTTTTGCATGTGCCTGTCCTGAACTGTGGTGATTGGTGTTTGTATAGCTGTAGTGCTGATCATACTGCTGTCTCTAAACACTGCAGCTTGCAGATCTTCTGGTGGCCTGGGACCCTGAAGTCGCCCTGGACAAGCTTTATCTTTAGTCCCAGAGGACCTTCGAACAGGAGCAGATGGATGGGCTTCCTCACTCCAGGCTTGCTAAGCTAACTCTCCTTAAAACTCTCTAAAGCTCCTCCTCCTGGCCCACTCCTACCAAGAGAAGAGGAATGGAATGGTAAGTTCCATTCCTAAAGCCAAATTATACCTTATCATTAATTAAGGATATGGGAGATACATAAAACATAACATGACACCTGTACAAAACAACTATTGCAGATACCCAATGTAGGGTATTGCACTAGCAGCAGTACATCATGTGAGCTGTTTGGTTTTGAAGTATCCTGCTAAAAAACCAAAAGAGTCCACAGCAGACAACCCCTTTAAATAATTTGGTGAAATATTTATTACATAAATACATATTTTAAGATTAAAGAAAACGATATAAGACTTTAAAGAGAAAGAACAGTGCTCAGTAAACCAGTAAAAGTTATTTATTTCCAATATCATGTCTGAACTATACAAAATTTCAAATGTTTGTGCTTGTTCTGCTGTTCCATGAAACTATTTGGCAACTCATACCCTTTATGGTACATTAAAGTTTATCTTTAACCAGCATGGGCACTGGAATCTTTCATTCCCATACCTACATGTTACATCAAAGATAAAATAACATATGACTTCTGTATATTTATTATATTCCCACATTGACTGCATTTGACTATTTTGTCTATTCACATGTCTTCAACTCAGTTTCTATATCACTTATTTATATATCAAAATACTATAGCTTACAATTAGGGAAAAGAATCAAGACTAGAAAACTCTCTGAAATGACCGCCAGCAACCTGTCCTAGAATGTGAGCAGTACTGGTTGCCTCCTCTTGAAGAGCTGTCTAGGGGGTTGAGGGGGCAGGACCTCACTACACACTATCCTCTGGCACATATTGGTGAGTTTTCCTATCAGGCTACTTAGCCATGATGGCATATAGTAGGCAGGAAAGCATCGTTACCATTGTGGTAAGGTGCAGGGTGCCGTCGTGGATGGCAGGTATGTGTCACCGAGGTTCATAGCCTCGGTGAGGTAAGAGCCCGTTTTTGTTGATGTCAGCAGCAGCTAGTGCTACTGACAGAGTTTAAATAGCATGGCTGCAAAGCCGATCCGGGCCGGCTCTTACCGGGAGCAGCTAAAGTGTAGGGTGGGTGGCTGCTCCCCACGACCCAGTCCTGGTTTTGGGCTGGGTTTAAAAGCTCAGCCAGCTCAGCAGCTGGAGGCTGTGATTATCCTGGAGCTGCTAACAGGGCTGAGGAGTTCTCTGTCCTGGAGGAAAGAGCTCAGCAAGGAGGTGTTTTGTTCCTGGCTACCTGAAGCTGGATTCTCCTGCGGCTGGGCCGACAGCGTGGTGCGAACCTGCACCTACACCTCCCAGGTGACTGAACCTGTGTTGGCCTGTTTTTGTTTTGCCACGTTATTTCCGTTGTGTGTGAACTGTCACCAAAGAGACTGTTTTTCATTTATGGTGTGCAAGTGTGAATAAAACACTGTTTGTTGCACAATCTGGACTCCTTGTTTTGCCTCTAAACTGCACCCGCACCGCTGTCTACCAGAGCGACTCCCCACACCATCTACTGTAGAGCAGTATAGTGTTTAGTGAGACCTCACCCCCTAAGCGGCTATGCAAGTGGTGGCAAGCAGTCCTTCTTTAATTCTAGGAAAGATTTCTGGCAGTCATGTTAAATCATTCCTGGAGAACGCCTTTAAGGGTCCATTCACATGTCTGCAACTGTTTTGCAGTTCGCAAATTGCAGATCCGCAAAACACAGACACCGGTCATGTGCGGTCCGCAGGCCAGCACTTTAATAAGAATGCTTTTTCTTGTCCGTGGCTGCGGAAAAGAATAGGAAATGTTCTATTTTTTTGTGGGGCATTGAAAATTGCAGAACGGTTGTGGACCCATTATGTGGACGTGTGAATGGACCCTAAATCAAATATCTTGCAGCCAATAGCAGGCCACAACAGGGACGAGCCTCCCTAGTATCTCTGGTGACGCTCGGGAGGCTCATCCCCGTTGAGGAAGCAATCATAGAGTGTGGATAAGGGCTCATGCACACGACCGTTGCCTGTTTTGCAGTACACAAATTGTGTATCTGAAAACCACGGATACTGGCTGTCTGCATTCTCCATTTTGCGGAATGGAATGTTTGGCCCATAATAGAACAGTCCTTTCCTTGTCCGTAATGCGGACAAGAAAGGGACATGTTCTATATTTTTGCGGATGCAATGGAATGAACAAACTGATGCAGACGGCACACAGTGTGCTGTACGCATCTTTTGCGGTCCGGTTGAAGTAAATGGTTGCAAAAAAAAACAAATCGGATGTGGACACAAAATAAGTTTGTCTGCATGAACTCTGTGTGAAAGTGATATTCAGTGATAGACTATGAATCTGTATTGGTCAAGAAGATGACTACCTGAAGAAAATTGGGCAATGCCTGTATTTGTAATAGGAGGGGGTAACTCCAATATCCAGATGAGCATTTTCCAGTAACTCCAACTAAAATGAAAAACCTAGAGGTTCTCTACCATGGTAGCCAATTTTTATTTTTTCTGGACAACTTATCAAAAAATCACAGTCAAACAATATTTTTTACTGACAAATTAGAACATAATAATGAATAATAAAGATCATAATTCGTAGAGGTCTATAGATCAATATACTTAGTCTGTTATTTCCATTATTAACTGGAAATAACCTGCTCAAGTATTACAACCCTGTTCTCTACTGACCATATAGCCAAACTCTTGTCATCGTTTCAACTTTTGATTTTCTAATACATGAACAATTAAATGTTTTAATTGGACATCCTCGATAACTACAACTAAGGGGCTTCTGAGCCTTTAATCCCAGAAAAAATTATAAAGAGTATATTCACCTGTGAACAACACTGTTTATGTATGTAGATATCATCAACATTAATAGCTGAGTAACTTATAAATATATTCATTGCTTAACTCTGATCCTGATCTACATCCTGTATTATATCCCAGAGCTGCACTGACTATTCTGTTGGTTGCTGGCAGGAATAAAAAATACAAACATACTCATTGCCTTATCAAATGTGGGAGCTGAATGCCTATCTAACAATAATAATCTTTATTTAAAAGGTGCAAGCATGAGGTCCTGCTCACAAGTGCATATAATTTATCAGCTTATAGTGGCAACAGTAGACGTAAAAGTGCTTGTTTTGTACAATGGACGATCAATCTTTTATACAGAATAGGAAAGCAATAGTAAACATAAAACTGAATGAGCTGGTCACGCAGCCAGTACTTGTGTATACACAAAAATTAAGTGGATTAAGGTGTAAGGAGAGGGGGGATACTGTTGAATGAAATTAGTCTGATTGTCTGAGGTAGTGCACAGAACTGGTGCAACACAAGAAAAGTCTTGGAAACAGGTGTGGTAGGTTCAGGGTCTAATTTTAGATGGTTAGCAGAACATACAGCATGGATAGGTTGTCAGCCAGAGATGAAGGAGGAGATTTAGGATAGTGCCGTAGTGTAGACATTTTTGTTGGGTGAGTGTGGTACATTTAAATCAAATTCCAAAGCGAATGGGCAACTAGTGGGGTGATGGCACATGGTAGAGGCATCTGTGTAGCAATTGGACAGAAAGATGAGCCTGGATGCTGCACTGAGTATAGTTTAGAGAGGGGGAGTCTGATTAGTAATGACTTATAGCAATCAAGACAAGAACGTATCATTGGAGTTCTGGATGATAGATCTGCTAAAAAAACTAAGAAAAATCTGGATCCTTAAAGGAGGTTTTTCCACAAGAGACATCAGCTATCCATCGGATAGGTAGTAAATGTCTGATCTATGGGATGCCTGTTGCTGGGAACCCCACTGGTCAGACATTTATCACCTATCCTAAGAATTTATGATAAAACTTGATTGTGGAAAAACCTCTTTTGGGCCAATAGAGTGGAGCATGCTAAGTAGGAATTTCTAGTCTACAGTGGAGAGAGATCAAGAGAAGCAATACAGAGTAGCACTTTACCATGTCTACCAGCCTACAAATATGTGCCTACTTCTAGTGAACTAGCAAATTACTCTGTCCTGTTGGAGTCCTAAGTAAACGTCCTATGTTCCCACAACCTCAATACTTCTTAATCAGCCTCTCAATCAAGCACTGGTATAAGATACCAGATAATATTAGAAAAGAACTGCATGTGTATGAGAATTCCCTCTCCGCCCTCCTTCTCTCTTCTTTGTGTAGTATTATCCATCAGTTAGAAACTCTGATAACTTTTATGCTTCATAGTTATGATTTTCAGTGAGTGCAGCGTTTTTGAACAGGTTCAGATGGTTTAGTAGCTAGGCAAAGGTGGAAGATGCATCTGCTACATGGAAAAAGAGGCATTTTCTTTACATGCAAAATGTAAACATCAGTTAAAGCTTTAATTTCAAGAACCTGATCAATAAAATTAGAGTGCCACTTTTGATCTGATTATTAATTTAGATGGAAACTAACCAAGATATGTTTTCTGTGATGCAAGCTAACATCAATGAGGGTTTTCTTTTTTGTGCTACAGGATGTTCTTAAACGTTTTATTCTTGAGATGAGACAACACTTGAAAATGAATCATTACTTACCATCATAACCAACAGTTTTGTTTACTCTAGAATCCTAATAAATTTTCCCAACTGCATCAGCAGACTACATGCAGTATAACTCGACAGCACAGCATCACTGCTCTACGATGTATTCTGCTGCCTGCGCTGGGATTACAGTCACTGGAACTTTATTTACCTGCTGTTGCTTTTGTCATCTCTCTTTTTTAAATCTTTAAAATGTGTCCATGTAACAGTGTAAAGTTAGTACAGAACCAGGGCCAATTCTAGCTTTTCTGCTGCCTGTGACGAAAACTGGAATTGTGTCCCACCCCCCACCTCCCCCTGTAGAAACTCTCAATTGAATCACTCCCCCTTCCAGTAAAGACGCATTTGGATAAACATAACATATTCAGTAGCACTTCCAAACATACAGGGTAATACAGAACTACATAACTCTTACGTGCAGTGAAGTACACTATGATGTATGTGTTCTTTTTACTCAATGTCTCCATTTGGACGAGACCATGACAAATTAATTTATCCACGTCTCATCTCTGAGGAGTTTGCCACAATTACATCTTAGATTCCTCATTTTTCCATCATCCTCACCCTGATAGTGAGACCCAAAAGTGTTCTCCTGGTATCACCTAGATACTATGCCTGCTGTGCTCCCCAATGTCCCCAAACACTACACTGTAGAAATAATAGTACCGTACAGTCCCCCTCATAGTAATAGTGCTCTACAAGGCTCCGCCAATACTAATAATCTCCCAGAGTGCTTTCATTAATAATAGTGCCCACAATCGTGATAATGCTCCCTAACATTGCCTCATTAGTAGTAGTGCCTTACACTTTGTTTTCAATAATAATAATGGCAACACAGAGCCCCCAGTAGTAATAATACAGTTATAATGCCCCCTCAGTATTTATAAGAAAAAAAATTGTAGCGCCCCTTGTAGTTATAATGCCCTTCCTGTAGTGCCCTCTGTATTTATATTGCTCCACTGTAGTGCTAACAAGACCACAGAAATATAGTGGCCAATATGGGGGAACTGCTCAGACCCCAAACACTGTAGCGTGTTTCTCATTGGGGGAGCAGTCCCACTGCATGTGGACCGCAGCAAACGACCATTATCAGCAAAAAATGCGTACAATGGAGGATGCCAGAGCGGACCACATGCACCACAAAGGCATCCTACACAAAACGGAGCATTGTGTGGATGAAATATATAAATCACAGAAAAAAAATGCACCAAACGGATATATGCCACTGACTATACTAGCTAGTCAAACAAGCAGATATTAAAAGCTGAGACTTTTGCCAATATATTCCTGTCAGGAACACATCGGAGCCCCTCATGCACCACGTCACGGTCACTCAGCATGGCATGGGGTCCTACCACTACGCTAACTATGGTGTGAACATGGTCTGAAGGTGATGGAATACTGCTCACAGCCAAGCTTCCACACAACCGCATAGCAGGACAACTAATGCAATGTGAATAAAGCAGGACTGCAAGCCACACCCATATCAGACCGTGTGATGGAGGCTACCAGGTGCAAAAGAATGTTAAATGCCAGATGAAGGCACATTCAATACATATGGAACAAAAATCACAGAAATATAGTGTCCCACTATGGGACTTCAACTTTTGGGGGTTTGATCCCCTCTACAATGCATTACAATACATCTGTATTGTAATGCATTTGCTGTAAGTGTATTACACAGTGTAATACACTTCAGCCTGCTTGCTTGTGAGACCCAGGGGGTTGGGTCTCGCAGGCTTCCATGGAAGGCAGCCACATAGCCTATTAAAGGCATCAGGCTGCCTTCAGAACCATTGGGTACCTGTCACCGCAGTGCGAGGAGCCGATGGAGACGGGGATGGAGCTCCCTCCCTCCCCACACCCTGCATATGCTGCAGTCAGTGCTGGATGCAGCACAGCTAGGGTTATTGTGTCGGCATCTGTGCTTTCATCAATGCCGGTGCATACAGCAGGGGCACGGCTGTCAGGATCAGCGCTCCGTAGCTGTACGGCTCTGGGCGGCAAGTTACTTTCCGAAGTGCCATACTATTGCGGTGCTAGTCGGGAAGGGGTTAAACTATTACTTAAACTATAACTTTATTTTTTTAAAGCATTCTTTCTATATCTGCCTAAAACATTTGCACAATACAGTAGTTCTAATGTTTTTTTGTATGTTAGATTGGTGTCCTATGCAGTAATACTGTTGACCTTGTGATATGTTCTAAAAATGCAAATGTCCAGAAGAGAAAGCATTGGGTCGCACATGCACAATGCTATGCTATGATCTATTGCTTCTCAGCATTCTATTAATGTGTACAGCCCACTATACTGCATGCTGTACCAGAGGCATTAGTGTACATTTTGATCAAAAGGCATAAGCCCACTCACCACGCCAAGGTTGCCTCTTTGAGTGGGACCTACTCTGACTAAGGGGCGCAGCACAATGCAGTGACAAAGCATCACTGCCCTGGTAGGTGGCGGGACCCAGGAGTCAAACAGCAACCCTGCTGTCCGACAATGCCAACCATTCGGCAGAGGTGTTTTTAATTTCGCAGAGGTCTGCATAAAAGTGGTGATTGACCTGCAGTTCCTGATAGTAATGGACATGTTGTGTTAGACAACTGTTCACATGGTGCAGTACTGCGTGGTGGCCTTTGTTTTGTGGTGCTGCGCTGGTGGGATGGTGGGACCCAGCGCCATGGTTGGCATTGTCGGACAGCAGGATTGCTGTTTGACTCCTGGGTCCCGCCGCCTACCAGGGCAGTGACACTTTGTCACCGCATTGTGCTGCGCGCTTTAGTCAGAGTAGATCCCCCTCAAAGAGGCAACCTTGGAGTGGTGAGTGGGCTTATGCCTTTTGATCAAAATGTACACTAATGCCTCTGGGACAGCATGCAGTATAGCGGGCTGTACACATTAATAGAATGCTGCGACCCAGTACTCTCTCTCCTGGATATTTGTATGTTCTAAAAATGTTTACCTGCAATAAGCAGTTTCAGATTCCTTAATTTTTCTGTTTTGCATGATAGCTTCTTTGTACCCTCATGACATAGGTCCTGTACACTGATTGAGAGACAGCTTGCAATGACTGGCACTCCTCCACAGTGCTGGCAGTGTCCGGTTGCTAGCGAGATTAGGACCAGCACTCCCACGTCAGGCGTGTTAACATCACTGGTCACGTCACTCCAGGCACGTTACATGATCAGGATGCGCAGCCTATTTAAACAGGCGACCTGCTGGCCACAAGTTGCCTGTGAACTGTGTTACTTACCTCAGCAGCATGTTCCTTATTGATTTTCTGGACATTGACTTGTAACTTTGGATATTTCTCTGACCCTGATTTGGCTTTACTGTTTCCTGGTTTGATTTCGGCTTGGTTTTTAGATTTGCTCTTTAAGAATGAACAAAAGAAAAAAAAAAAAGTGTGATTACCTTTAGACTGGCCACATTAGATACACATTAGATAGCTGCTCAGGTGACAGACATCCCTCCAGACACATGCCCACTCAGCTCGGTGTCCATGTGTTCTGATTAGGAAGTAAGTTAGACACCTCTAGTGGTGGCTTATATCCTTTAAGAACAAAACAACCAGGCAAGCTGCAATCCAACTGCTCAATCCATCTCTATGTCAACACCTGCCGTTAGAGAGAGTTAGGAGGCCCCCATACACATTAGACTGTTAGCCGATCCTTGGTTCACCTGACATTAAAATAGGTTGATCATAGCACCTTAGTAGTCTAACTTAAAATATGAAAAGTGTTTTGAAGTTTGATGTCACACACAGTGAATAATTTATTATGAATAAATTGATCATCCTAAGAGATTACAAGCATGAGAAAGTCAACATGCATGTACACAACACGGGAAATGTAAACATATGCATCATTTGTTAATTTTAGCTCCTTGTTTAACCCCCATTTGACATGAAATTTTGTGTTGTGATATATACAGTGTATTTTATTTAGGAAGAACATTGAATCACAGTGGATTTTTTTTACACCAATCCATAAAAAAGAGGCTCTTGAATGTTTAAGAGCCACTTTAACATTTAAGCAGCTCAGCCAGCAGCTCAGCCCCATTATAGTAAATGGGGCTGAGCTGCAATAGCCAGCTGCCCTCAACAGAGCTCCAATGAGCGTGGCGGCTCCCTGGAACAGCTGGGGCTTGGACCGCCACCGATCTGATAATGATGACCTATCCTGAGGATTGGTCATTATTATAATTTACTGGATAACCCATTTAAAGGGAACATTCATTACGAATGGTGCTAGAGATGAGAAAATTGATTCTAAACTAATCAAATTCGTCTCAAATTTCCTACAAATTTGCATTCCAGTCGAAACTGAATGTACTGCAATTTAGTCAATTTTTTTAAATGGTATGCTACCATTTTACAGGCCAGAAAACAAAGAAGAAGGCATCTGCCACCAAAAAGAGATCATTTTTGGACCATATGTGTGATAAAAAAAAAAATTGGCAGTGCATTGCAATATTACACAGGCCAATTGTTACCACCAGCTACCATCTGTATATCTACAGCCATATATGTTGCTGTCGCTTTGACATTTACTAATGCTATCTTGGCGTTAAAGGGATTTTCCCAACTCAACATTTGCGCCATATCACTAGGAAATAACAGGTGCGGTTCCTACCTCTGGAACATGCTCCCATCTCCAGAATGGTCCCCAATGTGAAAAAGAACACACTGCATATTCAGTGCTATAAGACTTCCAAAAATAGCTGAGCAAACACGCTCTACTATTTTCTGAATGCCCATAACTCCGAATGGAGGGACTCCGTTATGGAGAAGGGAGTGGTTTCCAAAGGTAAGATCTGCACCTATCAGACATTTGTGTCATATTATAGCTATATGCTACAAATGTTGAGATGGGAAACTCCTTTGAAGAGCTTGAAAGAAGTTGGATAGGGTCCTAGGAGACTGCAGAGTGTCATACCGAAATTGACATAAAAATTAGTGTATTTTTGATTTGTGTAATAATTATTTGCCCAACCGATTCATTAGAAATGTACTTCAGCTCTTTATGAGGTGTGCTATTCTGCAGGCATTGCTTATTGTAGAATCCATGTACATGGCTGTATTATGAATCTATTTTGTATGGCTGCCCTACAGGTGAATGAGACTGTACTGAACCCCCGTACACCAATGATTTTATACAGAGGTTAACAGAGGTATTTTGCTAATTCCATACAGATCGAACATTAAAAGACTGACACGCTTCGTAGGAATGTGTATGTAGCTGCAGCACCACCATAAACTATAAAATGGTGTGGTATTAGAAGCAGGACGTGCTCAACCCCATATGCAGTGGCGCATCTATACCGGGGGGGGGGCAGATCATTCACTTGTGGTGCGCACTTGTGGTCCGCTGCTAGTGGCGATCCCCAGCAAAAAAAATTTAGTTGGGGATGCCCACAGCGGATCACAAGTACCACAATAGACATCCTACACAGGATAGAAAATGTGTGAATGGGATAAACAATATAACAATAACATTTACAAGGACAGGTACACTCTGCGGTCTAACTAAGCCCTCATACTGGTGTTAAAATTGAGAGTTTAGCCGACATATCCTACTGTGGAGTACTTATCTGAACTCAAGCACCGCGCCAAGGTATCTCAAGTAGTTTGGGGCCTTAACGGTAACCTACCTGTGCCGTATGGGCAATACCAGGCGCCAGTGGGCGAATTACAGGAGTGTAAGGTCTGACTCACAGCAAACTTCCAGTTACCTCCAGCACTCAGCCATGCTTTCAATGGGAGGAGGGAGAGAGCTCTGAGCCCCACCCAAGACTTGCTCATATAGACCAGGCCTCACAGGTGCACCAGAATGTTGCCTGTGGATGGAAATAAAGGCACATTCAGACTAGGAGTTTTTACACCTCCAACCAATTCTATATACAAACTATAAAATGGCATGGTATTAAAAGCAGGACGTGTTCCACCCCATATGCAGTGGCGCATCTATACAGGGGGGGGGGGGGTTTGGAGGAGATCCTGCACTTGTGATCCCCAGCAAAAATGTAGTCGGGGATGCCGACAAGTACCACAATACACATTCTACACAGCATAGCAAATATGTGGAGTCTGCAGTCTAACTAAACCCTCATACTGGTGTTAAAATTGATAGTTTAGCTGATATATCCTACTGTGGAGGACATATCGGAGACTGAGTACCAAGGTATCTCAAGTAGCCGCAGAGTGCAACTGTCCTTGTAAATGTTACTTTTATATTGCAACACCAACATAAAGAGCAAAATAAACTGGGCACTACCTAGACAAGTCATCTCTATCTCCCCTATAAAGTGCAGTTCACACCAGGAGCAGACTGGCCATAGACCCTACAGGGACATTTCCTGGTGGTTCAATGCCCAGAAGACCACCCAAGTCCTCCTCACAGCCGCCAGCCAAGTACATAAAGATCTTATGCTCTCAGCATTAATTAAAGTAGGAGAAGCAGGCACTTATGCATCTGGACAGCGGTCGCAGGTGCCCTCCTTAAAGGGGTTCTCCGGGAATGAAGGAAATGAAAATACTTAAATATTACTTTATTATAAATATATTCTCAAATACCTGTCATTAGTTATAATGGCTCATTTTGTCTGGGGAGCAATCATCAGGGGAAACAAAATGGCTACCATCCTAGTAGTACACACAAAACCTGTCCTAATCACACATGAGGACAAGTTATTTCACAACACTGAGGTAAAGAGCTGCCTCATTCTCCTCTCCTGCTTGTCAGAGATTATGATCCCGAAAACAGATAAGAACTTTAGCTGAATCTCTGGGGAAATTAGTTCAGAGAGGACAGACAGGCTTTGGTAATGTGTTGCTATGGTAATGGAGACTGTAAACAAGAGCTGCTGCTCATTAGCCACACTTTACCCTCCTCTCATGTCTCCATATCTGAAGTAACTTGTCCTCCTGTGTGATTCGGACAGGTTTTCTGTGTACTAACGGGATGGCGGCCATTTTATTTCTCCTAATGATTGCTCCCTAGACAAAACAAGCCATTCTAAGTAAAGAAAGTGATTGTGGTCTAGCAGTCCTCATGACTGACCTTTCGACCTTTGTTCCCGGGCGTCGCCGAGTCCCCCAAAGTCCAGGCTATTGCATAGCCTCGTGTCCCCTCAGCCTTGCCTTGCTGAGACCACACTGACAGAGCCTCACCAGGCCTCTGTCTGCACACTCTCCAGAGTGAGACACACCCAAGTCCAGCAACCAGATTAAATGGAATCCCTGGACGTGAGCATGCCCTAAGTCTCGGACTGAAGCATGGGGAACAGGCACCCACCCAGCACATTGCCTGTTCACAGTAAAAGACCACCCCGGACTAGCTGGAACCAGCTATGTTAACTATATTTATGTCCACCAGCTAACTTAGTGGCCACCTAATCTAGGGCCTTTACTCCACCAAGGCGGGGCACCTTGGTGACATGCTCCCGATGCAAACACCCCTGTTTGAATGCTTCTCTGGGACTTCACCGCACACATCAGTGTTCACATTGCCACATACACTCCCCCCCCCCCCGTCCCTCCCCCTCTGTTCAAACCCATGGGGGTGGACACATGTACCAATCGGATGCTCATGATAGGGCATCTGCATTACGCTGCCATCTTCTGCGCAACATTCCCCCTGGAAGATGTGGCCAGCATCACAGGCTTCCCTTTATTCTGCCAGACCCAGGCCAGAAGAGCCCGGTTTGTCATAAACACTGTCTTCCTACCTAGTAGAAACTGTCTAAAGGCCTTCTGTGCCCAACTAACAGCCAGATACTCTTTTTCTACTGTTTTCTGAGTGACAATAACATGCTCCCGCACTCTTTGATTCTTGCGCTCATGCTCAGGCCTTTTCTTGTACTGCTGTAGCTCTTGACTAGACTGTTCGCATAGTTGCTCACAGTCATGGTCGTGTTCACACTCGCTTTGTTTCTTTATTCTATCAACAGATAGCTCTTCTCTTTTTTCTTTAGTCCCCACAGGGGTTACCTCAGGTTTGGCTTCAGTTTCAGAATCTTCTGCTTCTTCAGTGGCTCTCCCCACTTCGGCAGACTCTTCTTCATCCTTATCCTTGGTCTCTGGAACATCTAGGGATTTCTCCCACTCCAACTCATCGGCCTTAGGTCCTTCAACCTTTAAATCTCATTTGGAGTTTTCATTCACTTTGTTAGCCTTCTCATCCTTCTCAGACACTGCATAATATACTTGCATTCTGAACCCCTCCTCCTCTTTCTCATCAAGGTTGGAGGTACTGGGGACACCAGGGTCTTCACTAGACTCGTCATCTTCCGGTCTTTTCTCCACAGGCTCACCCAGGATATTGTTCCCCTTTCGGGCAGGATTCAGGAGAGCAAGCCCTTTGTAATAGACAGGATCCGCATACTGGTCGTCGTATTTCTTCCCCAGCAGACCACTGTTTTTTTGGAAGGCATTGACAGCAGAGGGAATGTTTTTCATGACCAGGCCACACACCCCCACAAGACTCTTGGCTTCTGCATCCACATCAGCCCCATCAACTGGTTCAGCAGAAAGATCTTCCATCTTCTCTGCTTCGGCCAGCACCACGGTGCCACCACCTCTAGACCCATTCTTAACAGGCTCCCACTTAGACTTCTTGAACTCATATACGTTCTTCCTTACGTCATCTTTTGAGCTCATGAGATCTTCCATCTCTGCTCTGAGTTACCTGTTCAGCCTCTCAAATTCATCTCTCTCCTTAAGTGCTTCTTCAAGGGCTCGAACCAAGGAAAGGGCCTTGGTCTCAACTTTCCAAGCATCAGCCTCCGCTCGGTAACATTCTTCGGCTTATCGAGGCGAGATGTATTTCTCTTCAACCAGGAGCTGGTCAAACTTCTTTTTCTTTTCCAATCTAAACACCATTTGTCTCTGGTGGTCCAGGTCCACCATCTGATCATGCAACTCTTGATCAAGTTGAGCTATCCTGGCTTCCAAATGTCTTTTCTCCTCCAAGAGAGAAGATTTTTCTGAGGCACTGTTTAAGGCCTCATCCCTTTCCTGCTCTGCATGACGCCTGGATCGCTCAGAAGCTGAAAGTTCCCCTTGAAATTCCTCTTCAGTTCATTCCTCTCTTTCCGAGTCTCTTCCTGTGAGACTCTGGAGCTTTCTTCAATTGTACTGTGAGAACAGCTAGTCCCTTCTCTAGTGTATTTAGGAACTGTGCGGAGCGAGCGAAAACATCTTCAAGGTTGCAGCTGTACTGATCTCAAATGCCCAGCTGGTAGTGAACCTCTGCCAGCAGTTGTCATGCTCGTCTACATACTCTTGGCAGGTTTGACCAACCAAAAACCCTCGTGTCATTATCAATCCTGACCTCTAGGGGCACCGATGAGCCAATCCTCACATTGGACACCTCCCCAGCAACCATAGAACCCCTTGGAGACTCCATATCCACCTCTAGTATGTGTGGTACACCATCTAGGACTGCCACATGTCCTTGCACATTTTTCACAGTGGCTTCCTTCAGCTGTGAGCCCTCAACCTCAGTTAGCATTTTTATACCATCCACATTTTTAACCAACAGGGAGCTTCTTCCCCAATCGCAGTCTGCAACGGAAAAGGATTGCCGTCATCATCATCATCACACATTGTACATAAATCTACATTGTCATTATGCATTTCAGACAACTTGGCATATTCACTTTGCACCGTATTGGCACCACTGTTTCCAATTGCACCTTCACTTAAAGGGATTGGTACAAGTTCTGCAGGAGATTCACCACGGACCATCGAAGTGTCTCCTCTTCCCCACAACAGGAAGTGTCTCCTCTTCCCCACAACTCCCAAAACAAGGGGAACTCACGGCACAACAATATGTTATGCCTGAGCGTGTTTGCAACTTCAAGTTTACCAGTCTCAGTTCCTACTGTAGTCCCAGTGGTGTTGCTAGGGCTGGTGTCACCTGGTGCAGTAGAAAATGGTGCCTTCTTAGTGCCCCCATAATGTGCCTATATAATATACCCCCATAGTATTCTTCTCCCCTCCAGCACCATAGTGTCCCCATAATGTGCCAGTAATGCCCCCAGTAGATGCCCCTATAGTGTCCCCCATGTGCAAGTAGATGCCCCCATAGTGTCCCCCATGTGCCAGCAATGCCCCCATGTGCCAGTAGATGCTCCCATTGTGACTCCCATGTGCCAGTAGATGCTACCATCGTGCCCCCCCATGTGCCAGGCATTGCCCCCATCGTGTCCCCCATGTGCCAGGCATTGCTCCACAGTGTCCCCCATGTGCCAAGCATTGCTCCAGTGTCCCCCATGTGCCAGGCATTGCTCCACAGTGTCCCCCATGTGCCAGGCATTGCTTCACAGTGTCCCCCATGTGCCAGGCATTGCTCCAGTCCACAGTGTCCCTCATATGTGCCAGGCAATGCCCCCATGCCCCATAGTGTCCCCTTTATGCCATCAATGCCCCCCCCCCAGCCCAGCGCGTCACAGGAAAAAAAGAAAAACAAACACTTACCTCCATGGCAGCGATGCGATGCAGGCCCCTTCTGGCCTGTGTCCCGAGCTGTACACAATGCCTCCGATAGGCTGCTGGCCTTGTGTGCGCAGCTTACCAGAGGAACAGGGAAGGGAGTCACCTCTCCCTTGCCCTGCTGCAGTGTTCATCTGTATCGCTGTATACAGATGAATGTAGGGAGATGAATG
This sequence comes from Bufotes viridis, assembly GCA_033119425.1. Classification (NCBI taxonomy): domain Eukaryota; kingdom Metazoa; phylum Chordata; class Amphibia; order Anura; family Bufonidae; genus Bufotes; species Bufotes viridis. The sequence goes on along the minus strand of CM065593.1, from coordinate 292,132,886 downwards.
CTTCCATAATGCAAGCGCTCATCTCCTGGTGGTGTCACTCCATCACTGGTGTCACCCGGTGCGGCCCGCACCCGCCGCACCCCCCTCGCAACGCCACTGGTTACAGCCACCGGATAGTCTGTACTATTCATATGAATGTCCCGCACATAGTCCCCAGCTACACAAGCAATAATAGGAACAGTCTTACCCATTGACTTCACGGGTTCGTCAGTCCCGGGAGATGAGGATTTACCAGGATTACCTCCACTGAGGTTTTTATTCTCAGTAACCGCATCTGCTTCCGGTCTTATAATAGCTTTATCAACCTCAGGTCTTACTTTCCTGCTTGCTATTACATGTGTTAGCATTGGATCCCTGAGGTTAGCCATTCCAACGTTACCTCTTGTAACCAACAATTCTGGTAAAGCAGTGACTTTCTCTCCAACCGACTCATCAAGGTTGGCAACGGCACATATCTGCTGTTTATTGGATTCTCTGCTCCACAGCTGTCAGAATAATGGAAAGGCTTTGCCGAGCACAAACTCCACTTCCAGAGTCTCACATTTCAAAGCCCCCAATCTCCAAATCGCAGAACTTTTCCCACGGGCTCCACCATTTTGCAGCCATTTTGACAGGTCAGTTTCTTTTACTGTGCTTCTGGCCCTTTAAATCCGCACACAGCTTGCACCACAGAAAAAAAACTGTCCACAATCACATGAGCAGCACTTGCTCCACTGGACAAAACAGGCTTCCAGCCCTTTAACCTCTTAAGGACGCAGGGCGTACATGTACGCCCTGTGTGCGATCTTTAAAGATGGCGCCTGCTCCTGCTTCATGTGGGCGCCTTAGCCGCGGGTGTCCGCATGGTTCTTGTAGCAGACAACCGCGGCAGCAATGCCGATCGCAGACATTTAACCACTCAGATGCCGTGGTCAGTCTTGACCACGGCATCTGCGCGCGATCCAAACCGAAAGTAAAACTTTTCCCCGTGTGGCGATCGGAGAAGCCGGAGCGCGCCTGTAGTAGCCTGGGTTTCTATGAATGAAACCCAGGCTTCTCTGTAGTATTTATTTCCTATGGAGCCTTGCCTGTAATAGGCTTCATAGGAAATATGCGCTTTTTTCATTGGAATGTATGATAATCGCATTCAGATGACTGTAAGTTATAGTTCCCTATGGGAACTATATAAAAGTGTAAAAAAAAAAAAAAAAGTTAAAAAAAAAGATAAATAACAAAAACATAAAAGTTCAAAGCACCCCCCTTTTGCTAAAAAAAAAATAAAAAAAAAATTACACATCATGGGCATCGCAGTGTGCGAAACGCCCATACTATAGAAAAAAAAAAAATATTCCCCATATGTCAAACAGCAAAACGGAAAAAAGCGCCCAAATGGCAGATTCGCTGTTTTTGGTCGCTTCATTTTCCACAAAAACATTTATAAAAAGTGATCAAAAAGTCATATATACCCCAGAATGGTATCAATAAAGAGATAAGCTTATGATGCAAAAAATGAGCCCCCATACAGCTCTGTACATATAATGACAAAAAAGTTATGTGGGTCAAAACATGGCGACAAAAAAGTAAAACTGATTTTTTCCCACTTTTGAATTTTTTTTTCCACTATCAAAACGCAAGAAAACCTATACATATAGGGTATCGCCGGATTCGTACTGACCTGTAGTATAAAAGTAACTGGTCAGTTTTATTGCACATCAAACGTCGGAATTTAAAAACCCACAAAACTATGGTGGAATTGCTTTTATTTTTTTGCAATTTCACGCCATTTGGAATTTTTTTCCTGCTTCCCACTACATCATATGCTATATTAAATGGTGTTGTTGGAAAGTACAACTTGTCCCGCAAAAAACAAGCCCTCATATGGTTATGTTAACCAAAAAATATAAAAGCTATGGCTCTGCAAAGGCAGGGAGCGCAAAAATAAACCACAAAAAATAAAAACCTCCAGTCCTTAAGCGGTTAAATCACTGCACAGCAACACACCAATTCCTTGGCAACATTCACAGCGCCTGCTCTTCTCAGTCAAGTCATTGCCCTAGCAACCTGCTGTTATTGCCCTCATCCTCCACCATATGTAGGGATCGCCTCTTATTCGGGGGTCATTCTCACAGAATTATCTTCATAACCACTGGGTTTCAGGTCCAAACAGTGCAATTTATTTGACACGCTTCATACGCAGCATGGAATAAAACAAAAGCCTGCCCATCTGGGCTCTACCTAAACATAATAAACATCGTATACCTAACTCGACTATACGATAGCGTTCACACATGGAACCAGGTGCGGCTTACCCCAGCCTTAGGCCCCTTTCACACGAGCGAGTTTTCCGCGCGGGTGCAATGCGTGATGTGAACGCATAGCATCCGCACTGAATCCTGACCCATTCATTTCAATGGGGCTATGTACATGAGCGTTTTTTTTCACGCATCACTTGTGCGTTGCGTGAAAATCGCAGCATGTTCTATATTCTGCATTTTTCACGCAGCCCTAGCCCCATAGAAGTGAATGGGGCTGCGTGGAAAACGCATTGCATCCGCAAGCAAGTGCGGGTGCGTTGCGTTTTTCACTGATGGTTGCTAGGAGATGTTGTTTGTAAACCTTCAGTTTTTTATCACGCGCGTGAAAAACGCATCAAAACGCATTGCACCGCGGAAAAACTGAACAACTGAACGCAATCGCAGGCAAAACTGAATGGCTTTGCCTGTGAAATCGCACAGTTTTCACTGAACGCATCCGCAACGCATCCGGACCTAATCCGGACACGCTCGTGTGAAAGAGGCCTTACAGTCCACCAGCCCTCAGGCTGCAACGAGTGCAGTACCTTTGGAGGGGGGTTGTGGTCTAGAAGTCCTCCCGACACTGACCTTTCAACCCTTGTTCCCAGGCGTCGCCGAGTCCCCCAAAGTCCACGCTATTGCATAGCCTCATGGCCCCTCAGCCTTGCCTTGCTGAGACCTCACTGACAGGGCCTCACCAGGCCTCTGTTTGCGCACTCTCCAGAGTGAGACACACCCAAGTCCAGCAACCAGATTAGGGCTAGGTTCACACGACGACATTTGTCGCCCGACAATTTTTATAATGGGAGTCTATGGTGTCGCATTGCGACATGCAACATGCTGCGACTGCGACGCGACAGTCACAAAAAATCTACTCAAGATTGGTTTTTCTGCGACTGTCGCGTCGCAGCATGTCGCATGTCGCAATGCGACACCATAGACTCCCATTATAAAAATTGGCGCGCGACAAATGTTGCAGTGAAGTTGTGCCCTATTTGTCACGCGACAAATGTCGTCGTGTGAACCTAGCCTTAATGGAATCCCTGGACGTGAGCATGGGGAACAGGCACCCATCCAGCACGTTCCCAGTAAAAGCCTGCCCCGGACTAGCTGGAACCAGCTATATTAACTATATTTGTGTCCACCAGCTAACGTAGTGGACACTTAATCTAGGACCTTCACTCCACCAAGGCCAGGCACCTTGGTGACACGCTCCCGGTGCAAACAACCCTTTGCTCCCAGTGCAAACAACCCCTTTGTTTGAATGCTTCCCCGGGACTTCACCGCACACATCAGTGCTCACATTGCCACACTAATCATATCATGTGTGATACTATCTGCTGAACTGGGTATCTAATCCTATCATGTGTGATACTGCCTGCTAAACTGTGCATCTAATCCTGTCATGTGTGATACTGCCTGCTGATCTATATATCTAATCCTATCATGTGTGATACTGTCTGCTGAGCCATGTATCTAATCCTATCATGTGTGATACGGTCTGCTGAGCAATGTATCTAATCCTATCATGTGTGATACTGTCTGCTGAGCTATGTATCTAATCATATCATGTGTGATACTGTCTTCTGAGCTTTGTATCTAATCCTATCCTGTGTGATACTGTCTGCTGAGCTGTGTATCTAATCCTAACCCTGGGAACACACCTGAGCGTTTTTCAGCGCGTTCAAACGCGCTGAAAAACGCTCAACATGTGAAAAGCCATGCATCCCTATGGGCATGGTTCACATTTGGGCGTTTTACAGCGCGTTTGAACGCGCTGTAAAACGCCCAACGCCCAAACAAGTACATGAGCTTCTTTTGGGCGTTTTAATGCGCCTATGGACAATGTTACCATAGGGGAGAATCACTGAATCACGCGTATGACGCGCGTTTCTTAGTTACAAAAACGCGCATCCAAAAACGCGCGTAAAACGCGCGTCATACGCGTGATTCAGAAATGCCTAGGTGTGTCCCCAGCCTTAGGGTTGGGAGTGGAACCGAGGGAGGTGGAATTTTTTTTAAACAGTGGCTCATTTTAAATTTCCCAGCTTTTCCTGTCTCTATCATTCTTTAAATTCCCTCTAGAGAGGAAGGTTTTATGTTAAGGAATAGATCTGAGAAGGAGGTCAGATGGAGGGAGAGATAAGAATTTCCTTGCTGGGTGCAGGGGTTTTAGGGTGTTTTAGGTAGTGCAGGAAAATAGAGTTGATAGTTGTGGGAAGCAGAATCATTGTTTGCAGTGAATATTTCATTATTTACAATTCTGGTATAATTTGATTTTGTGCATTTTTTTGCATTTTGGATGAAGACCAATGTCTCAGAAGAACTAAAGCCTTTAGGGTTCATGCACACAAACGTATATTCTTTCCGTGTCCTTTCTGTTTTTTTGTGGACCATATACGGTACCATATATTTAAATGGGTCTGCAAAAAAGGGAAGTCAGTCAGTGTGCATTCCGCTTCCGTATGTCGGTATTTCCATTCCGCAAAAAAATAGAACATGTACTATTATTGTCTGCATTACGGACAAGGATAGTACTATTCTATCAGGGGCCAGCTGTTCCGTTCCGCAAAATACGGAATGCACACGGACTTTATCCATATTTTTTGCGGATCCGTTTTTTGAAGACCGCAAAAAACATACCGTCATTTGCATGAGGCCTTACACTTAGACTTCTGGGTGGGAACAATAAAAGTGGGGCTGGATTTCTCTTAATCAGTAGTGATGAGCAGGAGGTGCCATATTCGATTTCGCGAATATTCGATTGAATATTCGTCATATATTCGTCGAAATTGAATATTCGTCATTATTCTATATATTGCGAATGTTACGTGAATTAAACTTAGAGCTGGTTCCTAATGGTTGTAACTTGTATTGCTAGAATTGACGAAGATAACGAATATCACGAATATAGCACTATATTCTCAATCTTCGTTATATTCTAGCAACAACCATAAGGAACTCAGCTTTAAGTTTAATTCGCAATGCGAACATATACTCGCATTGCGAATTCAACTTAAAGCTGGGTTCCTAATGGTTGTATTGCTAGAATATTTAACAAATATCACGAATATAGCACTATATTCTCAATCTTCGTTATATTCTAGAAACAACCATTAGGAACTCAGCTCGAGGTTTAATTCGCAATGCGAACATACACTCGCATTGCGAATTCAACTTAAAGCTGGGTTCCTAGTGGTTGTATTGCTAGAATATAACGAATATCACGAATATAGCACTTTATTCTCAATCTTCGTTATGTTCTAGCAACTGCCAATAACCATTAGGAACTCAGCTCTAAGTTGATTTCGCAATGCGAACATATAATTGCATTGCGAATTCAACTTAGAACTGGGTTCCTAACGGTTGGCTTGCTAGAATATAACGAAGATTGAGAATATAGCGCTATATTCGTGAATTTGTGATATTCCTTATATTCTAGAAATACAACCATTAGGAAACCAGCTCTAAGTTGAATTCGCAATGCGAGTCATTCAGGGTATATTAATTGCATTGCAATTACAACTTAGTCAAATTTATGAGATTGTGATTCTCACATCCGACAGTACATTTTAGCATGGAGGCTTTCCTATCCTATGCACACGGGAAGTCGGCAGAAGCGGCAATGGGCATTGACTGGAGCAGGCAGGGAGCCAAGAATTCCCCGGACAGGTAAGAACAGCTTTTGGGAAGTGGGAAGAAAACCAGAGAGCAACAAAGATTAACAGCTTAAAAAAAATTTTTTTCGAAATAGCGAATATATAGCGCTATATTCGCAATATTCGTTAATTTGCGAAGTGCCGATATTCGCTAAAAAAAATTTGCTATTCGAATATTCGCGCTCAACACTATTAATCAGGGACTAATCAAAGAACAGCGGGATACAAGGGTGAATAGTCAGAGCAAACAAACAATAAAGACACAGGGAATGGAGACTAGAACGTTGACATAAGCAGTAAATATGAGGCCTGGACAAGTAGATGGTAGGAAAGTTGTGAGCAGCTGTAATGCTAAATGCTGACATACCAGGGCTATGCACAGCCGATTTTCAGCCAAAGCCAGAAGTGGATGCAGCAGGAAGGAGTATAAATCCTTTATATTTCTAATTCCTTTCCAATCCATTTATGAGTTCGGCTGAAAATCCTGTAGGCAGGTCTGCTTCAAATCCTCATCCCAAAAACTCCATGTGAATTTAGCATGTGTACAACACTATGGCTACGTTCACACGACGACATTTGTCTCGCGACAATAAGTTGCACTATTGTCGCGCTACAAATTTTATAATGGGAGTCTATGGTGTCGCATTGCGACATGCAACATGCTGCGACTGTAGCGTCGCAGTCGCAGCATGTCGCATGTCGCAATGCGACACCATAGACTCCCATTATAAAAATTATAGTGCGACAAAATGTCGCACGACAAATGTTGCAATGAAGTTGTGCCCTATTTGTCGCGCGACTTATTGTCGCGAGACAAATTTCGTTGTGTGACCGTAGCCTATATGCTGCCTGTCTGTTCCGTAGCCCCGCCAAGAATATAGAATCTGTCCTATCCTTGTCTATTTTGCAGGGGGAATTCTCTATTGGCTATACAGAGTGGGCAATATATATTTATTGGCAATGCATGCAATATGAGGAGGGAGGTCGAAGGAGGATTATATACTGGCACTACTGGTGGAAACGGAGGAGCATTATACACTGGAACTATTAAATATGTATACAGACACTTCAGGGGGCATTATAATACAGGGCACAATACAGGGGTTATAACTGTAGAGGGCATTAGAACTACAAGGGGACCTGCAGGGGCTGCATTAGGAATACTGAGGGCACTATTGTATTATTATTGGGAATCATTGCGTTGCTCGTTAGTGAAAGAGACAGCTGCTATTACATGCAGTGATCTCCTTTATACTATGGGGAGGAGTGATCGCTAATGCCATCACTCCTCCCCATATAGAATAGGTAGGGAAAGGGTTAAATCACTAATTAGCTGCACAGTCCCAAAAGTTGTATTTTACACTTCTGATTGTAAAGTACATTTTTTATACCATTTGCTATAATTTTTTATTTACTGTCCTTCTGTGTTCATTGTGCCTACATTCATATTTTTACTTTGCAATAAAAATATAAAACCAAACAGATACATGTGGTTATTTTGTTTAAAAAAATAATTTACTTACAATAATACCAGCAAAAACAATCACACAAATCTAAGTACATAATATACATTATATTTGCAATGGGCATTATGCTTATGTAGCATGGCAGAAATGCTGTTTGTTTAAAAAAAAAAACTTGCTTGCTTATTATTCACTACATGCATCACGTCCAGACAGAAAACTCTCTTCTGTGAAAAAGGGGAATGGGGGGGACTGAAATATAGCAGCACCTCCCCAACCTCTATTATCTCTAGCAGTGGCCGCTCAGGAGTGTACAGTCGTGGCCAAAAGTTTTGGGAATGACACAAATATTAGTTTTCACAAAGTTTGCTGCTAAACTGCTTTTAGATCTTTGTTTCAGTTGTTTCTGTGATGTAGTGAAATATAATTACACGCACTTCATACGTTTCAAAGGCTTTTATCGACAATTACATGACATTTATGCAAAGAGTCAGTTTTTGCTGTGTTGGCCCTTCTTTTTCAGGACCTCTGCAATTCGACTGGGCATGCTCTCAATCAACTTCTGGGCCAATTCCTGACTGATAGCAACCCATTCTTTCACAATCACTTCTTGGAGTTTGTCAGAATTAGTGGGTTTTTGTTTGTCCACCCGCCTCTTGAGGATTGACCACAAGTTCTCAATGGGATTAAGATCTGGCGAGGTTCCAGGCCATGGACCCAAAATGTCAACGTTTTGGTCCACGAGCCACTTAGTTATTACTTTTGCCTTATGGCACGGTGCTCCATCGTGCTGGAAAATGCATTGATCTTCACCAAACTGTTGTTGGATTGTTGGAAGAAGTAGCTGTTGGAGGGTGTTTTGGTACCATTCTTTTTTCAGGGCTGTGTTTTTGGGCAAAATTGTGAGTGAGCCCACTCCCTTGGATGAGAAGCAACCCCACACATGAATGGTCTCAGGATGCTTTACTGTTGGCATGAAAACAGGACTGATGGTAGCGCTCACCTTTTCTTCTCCGGACAAGCCTTTTTCCAGATGCCCCAAACAATCGGAAAAAGGCTTCATCGTAGAATATGACTTTGCCCCAGTCCTCAGCAGTCCATTCACCATACTTTCTGCAGAAGATCAATCTGTCCCTGTTGTTTTTTTTGGAGAGAAGTGGCTTCTTTGCTGCCCTTCTTGACACCAGGCCATCTTCCAAAAGTCTTCGCCTCACTGTGCGTGCAGATGCGCTCACACCTGCCTGCTGCCATTCCTGAGCAAGCTCTGCACTGGTGGCACTCCGATCCCACAGCTGAATCCTCTTTAGGAGACGATCCTGGCGCTTGCTGGACTTTCTTGGACGCCCTGAAGCCTTCTTAACAAGAATTGAACCTCTTTCCTTGAAGTTCTTGATGATCCAATAAATTGTTGATTGAGGTGCAATCTTAGTAGCCACAATATCCTTGCCTGTGAAGCCATTTTTATGCAACGCAATGATGGCTGCACGCGTTTCTTTGCAGGTCACTATGGTTAACAATGGAAGAACAATAATTTCAAGCATCACCCTCCTTTTAACATGTCAAGTCTTCCATTTTAACCCAATCAGCCTGACATAATGATCTCCAGCCTTGTGCTCGTCAACATTCTCACCTGAGTTAACAAGACGATTACTGAAATGATCTCAGCAGGTCCTTTAATGACAGCAATGAAATGCAGTGGATTACCTTTGGGATTAAGGTAATTTTCATGGCAAAGAAGGACTATGCAATTCATCTGATCACTCTTCATAACATTCTGGAGTATATGCAAATTGCTATTATAAAAACTTAAGCAGTAACTTTTCCAATTTCCAATATTTATGTAATTCTCAAAACTTTTGGCCACGACTGTATGTACACAAAGCAGAGCTCCGTATCTCTGTATCTGTATCACACTCTATACCAGGCATCCTCAAACTGCGGCCCTCCAGGTGTTGCAAAACTACAACTCCCTGCATGCCCGAACAGCCTACAGCAGGGCCTTGCGGGAGTTATAGTTTTACAACGCAGTTTGAGGATGCCTGCTCTATACAGATACATACAATAGCTTCATAGACAGTATTGCACCTGGTAGGATTAGATACACAGCTGAGCAGACTGTATCAAACATGACAGGATTAGATACACAGCTCAGCACACTCCCCTCCTGAAATACTCTATGCTGCTGGGGACCCTGCTCCCATCACTCTGTAACTCTCAGCCTGTAACCCCCCACAAGATCAGCACACTCCTCTCATGAAATTCTCTGTGCTGCTGGGAGGACCCTGGTCGAGCATGCTCAAGTTTCCTCCCCGCATGTTTGTTGGCTGCTACGCAGCCAATAAACGTGTGAGTAAGTGCTACGACTAACTATAATGCTGTAGCCATGTTGGTTACTGGCATTACAGTGATTGGCTGGCCGGAATGCGTCATCGGGTGCTATATAGCACCCAATGACACGTGTTTGGCTCAGTCTTAGTAAGGGAGAGCTGTGCTGAAAAAGTGACAGATAGTGTAGGGAGTGAAATAGTAACATTTTAGGGGAAAAACTTGTTAGAGACCCAAGAGTCATTTAAAAGACTATATTTGTATCTGGCTGCAATATATATTATTAGCGCAACCTGTGCTAAATTGCGTGCAAGTATTAGTGCTGCTTCTGATATTGACACAACCTCTGCTACATCTTTTATTTTACATTTGCGCAGCCTACATTTCTGTGACATCCAGCACAATAGTTTGACCGCTGGTGACAGCGACATTACCAGCACAACATCTTCTGTATAACATTTGTGCATCCTAAATATCAGTGACATTCATTCGGTGTAATTTTTTATTAGATGGTGGTGACAGCGACAATACTTGCACTATACCTCCTGTATAAAGTCTGTGCATCCTAAATGTCAGTGGCATTCATTCAGTGTAATTTTTTATTAACCGGTGGTGACAGCGACATTACTTGCGCTATACCTCATGTATAACGTTTGTGCATCCAAAATATCAGTGACATTCATTCAGTGTAATTTTTTATTAGCCGGTGGTGACAGTGACATTACTTGTGCTATGCATCCTGTATAACGTCTGTGCATGCTAAATATCAGTGACATTCATTCAGTGTAATTTTTTATTAGCCAGTGGTGACAGCGACATTACTTGCGCTATACTTCCTGTATAACGTTTGTGCATCCGAAATGTCAGTGACATTCATTCCATGTAATTTTATATTAGCCAGTAGTGACAGCGACATTACTTGCGCTATACCTCCTATATAACGCTTGTGCATCCTAAATATCAGTGACATTTATTCAGTGCAATTTTTTATCAGCCGGTGGTGACAGCGACATTACTTGCGCTATACCTTCTGTATAACGTTTGTACAGCCTAAATATCAGTGACATTCATTCAGTGAAATTTTTTATTAGCCGGTGGTGACAGCGACATTACTTGCTCTATACCTCCTGTATAATGTTTCTGCATCCTAAATATCAGTGACAATTATTCAGTGTAACTTTTTATCAGCCGGTGGTGACAGCGACATTACTTGCACTATACCTTCTGTATAACGTTTGTACATCCTAAATATCAGTGACATTCATTCAGTGAAATTTTTTATTAGCCGGTGGTGACAGCAACATTACTTGCTCTATACCTCCTGTATAACGTTTCTGCATCCTAAATATTAGTGACATTCATTCAGTGTAATTTTTTATTAGCTGGTGGTCACAGCGACATTACTTGTGCTATACCTCCTGTATAACGTTTGTGCATCCTAAATATCAGTGACATTCATTCCGTGTAATTTTTTATTAACCAGTGGTGACAGCGACATTATTTGCAGTATACCTCCTGTATAATGTTTGTGCCTCCTAAATATCAGTGACATTCATTCAGTGTAATTTTTTATTAGCCGGTGGTGACAGCGACATTTCTTGCGCTATACCTCCTGTATAACGTTTGTGCATCCTAAATATCAGTGACATTCATTCCGTGTAATTTTTTATTAGCCAGTGGTGACAGCGACATTATTTGCAGTATACCTCCTGTATAATGTTTGTGCCTCCTAAATATCAGTGACATTCATTTAGTGTAATTTTTTATTAGCCGGTGGTGACAGCGACATTACTTGCGCTATACCTCCTGTATGACGTTTGTGCATCCTAAATATCAGTGACATTCATTCAGTGTAAGTTTTTTATTAGCCGGTGGTGGCAGCGACATTACTTGCGCTATACCTCCTGTATAACGTTTGTGCATCTTAAATATCAGTGGCATTCATTCAGTGTAATTTTTTTATTAGCCGGTATTGACAGCAACATTACTTGCACTATACCTCCTGTATAAAGTTTGCGCATCCTAAAATTATCTGTGACATTCAGTGTACTTTTTTCATAGACGCTGCGCACAGCGACATTATCTGTGCTACATATCCTGTTTAACATGTGCGCATCCTAAAAATATCTGTGACATTGTGTGTACTTTATTTGCGCATACACGTACAAAACCTGCGCTACCGTGCGTGTGACATATATACCATTTAATATGCGCAATGCGAGCAGTAAGGGGGAGTGGCCGTGCTGCTGATGGTGCACGCAGAGGCCGTGGCCCTGGGCGTGGTGAAACTGTGCCTGCTGCCAGAGCACAAGAAACACACTCATCCACGATACCTAGCTTCATGTCCTAGTTTACAGGGCGCGCAGGACACCACTCTCGAAGTCAGACTGGTGAGACAAGGTGGTCGGTTGGATTGCAGCAGATAATGCTTTCAGTCGGTTAAGCACCACCCTGTTTTCCACAAAGTCCAGTCTTAGTAGCCAAGAGTCTGGTCAACAGAATCCTCACCCTGATACTCCTTCCACCTACCATGGAGAGTCTTGGCAAACAAGTGATCCCACACTCGGATATTCTGAGGAGCTCTTTTCATCACCATTCCTTAATTTGGGCCTCTCGACAAGCCCGCTTAACATAAGGAGATCTTGTGCCCTAATTCCCAAACTCTTGAGCATCCACATTCAGAAGATGGTGGGGAACGGCAATTAATGTTTCACAAGATGGATGAGGATGATGAGACACAGTTGCCAATAGGTCAACCGCAATAAGTGTCTGAAGAGGTTCATGATGAGGATGAGACTCAGTTGTCAATAACTGAGGTTGTTGTTAGGTCAACAAGTCAGGAGGATGACCAGAGTGAGGAAGAGAAGATGGTGGACGATGAAGTCACTGACCCAACCTGGGAAGGTGGCAGGCCGAATGAGGACAGCAGTACAGAGGGGGAGGGATCCGCAGCACCGCAACAGGCTGGAAGAGGCAGTGGAGTGACAAAAGGGAGAAGGTGGGCCTAACCAAACAGGCCTGCAATTGTTCCCCAGAGCACCCCCTTGCGGCAATCTCCCTTCCTAAGGGGTAGGTGTTCCACAGTCTGGCGCATTTTTGAGGAAAGTGCGGACGATAAAGGAATTGTCATTTGCAACCTGTGCCGTACCAAAATGGGCAGGGGCATGAACACTAGCAACCTCACCACCACCAGCATGGTCCGCCACATGGCATCAAACCACCCTAATAGGTGGGCCGAATGCATGGGTCCACAATCAGTGTCTGCGGGTCACACCACTGCCTCCTCTAAATGTTTTAGAGGGTCAGTTCAGCAGCAGTCCAGCACCCCTATTTTTCTTAGATGGTCAGCTCTGCAGCAGGCCCTCGCCCATAATGTTTTAGATGGTCAGCTCGGCAGCAGGCCCTAGCCCATAATGTTTTAGATGGTCAGCTCAGCAGCAGGCTCTCGCCCATAATGTTTTAGATGGTCAGATCAGCAGCAGGCACTCGCCCATAATGTTTTAGATGGTGAGCTCGGCAGCAGGCCCTCGCCCATAATGTTTTAGATGGTCAGCTCAGCAGCAGGCCCTCACCCCTAATGTTTTAGATGGGCAGATAAGCAGCAGGAACTCGCCCATAATGCCATCAATCATAATTTCAATGGTGTTTATGATGCCCTCCTTTATGTGTAATAAAGGTGTATTGGAGTGCCGATTACTTGTCATTTTTGGCAGCCCTTTTACTTAGTGCATAGGCTTTATGAGCCAGATCAGCAGCAAACCGTCACCCCTAATGTTTTAGATGGTCACTGGTCATATCAGCAGCAGGCCCTCGCCCTTAATGTTGCTCCTAATGTTTTTGAGGGTCACCAGCAGGCCATCCATCATCATTTTTCAACGGTGTGTACGATCCCCTCCTTTATGTGTAATAATGGGTGTATTGGAGTGACGGTTCCTTGTAATTTTTGGCAGCCCTTTCACTTAGTGCATAGGCTTTATGAGTGTAGGAGTCCCACTACCTGAACAATTGTACCACAATGTGAATGAGGCCTTCCTTTATGTGATATACAGGTTGTATCGGAGTGCCTCTTCCCTGTAATTTTTTGCAGCACTTGCACTTTATATATAAGTAAATATACAGGAAAGAATGTTTCCTCTAAAAGAGATTTTATCTTCATTTTTTTGCGTATTATTGTCAGTCTGTAAAAGTGCCGTACTACTCGGACAGCAGCGACATGGGAGACCAAGATGCATCCAGAAATCCTCGCCATGCTGTTCCCGAACCATTTCAGTGGTGTTTCCATTAATTTCTGACCTTTTCCTGTGAACCAGACATTCTCCCCTCTTCAGAGCAGGGGGTGCCTGGTTTAATGCTCGGGTTCTCCCATTGACTTCCATTGTGCATCCCGAGGTGTTCTACTCGAGCACCTGAGCACTTTGGTGCTCGACCAACACTAGACCATAAGTATTTTGCAGTCCGCAAAAATGGATCTGCAAAAAATACGGATGATGTCTGTGTGCATTCCGTATTTTGCGGAATGGAACAGCTGGCCCCTGATCGAACAGTCCTCTGCTTTAGAGATGGCCCGAACTATTCGCCGGCGAACAGTTCCTGGCGAACATAGCTTGTTCGCGTTCGCCTCTGCCGGGCGAACATATGCGATGTTCGGTCCGCCCCCTATACATCATCATTGAGCAAACTTTGACCCTGTACCTCACAGTCAGCAGACACATTCCAGCCAATCAGCAGCATACCCTCCCTCCCAGACCCTCCCATCTCCTGAACAGCATCCATTTTAGATTCATTTGGAATTTGCAGTCTTAGTGAGAGGAGGGAGAGTGTAATTGCTGCTGATTATATAGGGAAATTGATAGCTAGGCTAGTGAATTCAGTGTCCACTCCAGTCCTGAAAGACTCATCTGATCTCTGCTGTAAGGACAGCGTCCTGACAGCACCCCAAAAAGCCCTTTTTAGGGCTGCAACATTAGTCTGCTTTTTTTTCCTTTATATGCATATTGCAGTTGCATGGCCTGCCTGTGTGTGAGGAGCTGCAGGCCCACAGACTGTAGTGTGCCCACTGCCAGTGCCCACCCCTGTCATCCCGTGTGGCACAGGACTTTGCATCAAAAAAGGCATTTCATTTTTACACTTTAATCTAAGGTTAGTTGCCTGCCAGTGTGTGTCAGGCTGACTTCCATGAACTGTAGTGTGCCCACTGCCAGTGCCCACCCCTGTCATCCCATGTGGCACAGGACTTTGCATCAAAAAAAGGCATTTAATTTTTACACTTTAGTGTAATTTCAGCTGCTTGCCTGCTGCTAGTGTGTGTCAGGCCAGTGTGTGTCAGGCCGACTTCCACTGACTGTAGTGTGCCCACTGCCAGTGCCCACCCCTGTCATCCCGTGTGGCACAGGACTTTGCATAAAAAAAAGGCATTTAATTTTTACACTTTAATCTAAGTTTAGTTGCCTGCCAGTGTGTGTCAGGCTGACTTCCAGTGACTGTAGTGTGCCCACTGCCAGTGCCCACCACTCATACCGGCTGGCACAGGACTTTGCATCAAAAAAGGCATTTAATTTTTACACTTTAGTGTAATTTCAGCTGCTTGCCTGCTGCTAGTGTGTGTCAGGCCGACTTCCACTGACTGTAGTGTGCCCACTGCCAGTGCCCACCCCTGTCATCCCATGTGGCACAGGACTTTGCATCAAAAAAGGCATTTAATTTTTACACTTTAATCTAAGGTTAGTTGCCTGCCAGTGTGTGTCAGGCTGACTTCCACTGACTGTAGTGTGCCCACTGCCAGTGCTCCACCCCTGTCATCCCGTGTGGCACAGGACTTTGCATCAAAAAAGGCATTTAATTTTTACACTTTAGTGTAATTTCAGCTGCTTGCCTGCTGCTGGTGTGTCAGGCCAGTGTGTGTCAGGCCGACTTCCACTGACTGTAGTGTGCCCACTGCCAGTGCCCACCCCTGTCATCCCGTGTGGCACAGGACTTTGCATAAAAAAGGCATTTAATTTTTACACTTTAATCTAAGTTTAGTTGCCTGCCAGTGTGTGTCAGGCTGACTTCCAGTGACTGTAGTGTGCCCACTGCCAGTGCTCCACCACTCATACCGGCTGGCACAGGACTTTGCATCAAAAAGGCATTTAATTTTTACACTTTAGTGTAATTTCAGCTGCTTGCCTGCTGCTAGTGTGTGTCAGGCCGACTTCCACTGACTGTAGTGTGCCCACTGCCAGTGCCCACCCCTGTCATCCCATGTGGCACAGGACTTTGCATCAAAAAAAGGCATTTAATTTTTACACTTTAATCTAAGGTTAGTTGCCTGCCAGTGTGTGTCAGGCTGACTTCCAGTGACTGTAGTGTGCCCACTGCCAGTGCCTACCACTCATACCAGCTGGCAGAGGACTTTGCATCAAAATAGGCATTTAATTTTTACACTTTAGTCTAATTTCAGTTGCTTGCCTGCTGCCAGTGCGTGTCAGGCCCACTTCCAATGACTTTAGTGTGCCCACTGCCAGTGCCAACCACTGATACCGGGTGGCACAGTAGCTTGCCGATAAATAAGGCATTTCATTTTTACACATTAGTCTAATTTCAGTTGCTTGCCTCCTGCCAGTGTGTGTCAGGCCCACTTCCACAGACTGTAGTGTGCCCACTGCCAGTGCCAACCACTGATACCGGGTGGCACAGTAGCTTGACGATAAATAAGGCATTTAATTTTTACACATTAGTCTAATTTCAGTTGCTTGCCTGCTGCCAGTGTGTGTCAGGCCCACTTCCACAGACTGTAGTGTGCCCACTGCCAGTGCCACCACTGATACAGGGTGGCACAGTACCACTTATCGGAAAAAAAATGACAGGCAGAGGCAGGCCACCCCGTAGGGGCCGTCGTGGTCGTGGTGCTGTGATTTCCACTGTCCCTGGAATAATGCCTAGTGTTCAGAGGCCATGTACCCTGAACCCGAAAAATTCTGAGGACGTAGTTGACTGGCTTAGACAGGACACCCAATCTTCAACAGCTTCCGCTAAGAACCTTGACGCACCATCTTCCTCCAGCTCAGCTTTGGTCACCTGCTCTCAAGTTACCACGCACCCGCCTGCCGCTGATAGGAATAGTACTAGTTAAGACACCACTCATATAGGGTGTCACAGCACATTGCTCTGTGCACGCGCAGTGCCCCAATTTGGGAGTATGAGGACCGACCAAGCTGCTTTTTCCATCTCCCGGTTCCTGAAATCAATTAAGTTTGGTGTATGAGAGTTTGGTCTGTCATTGTGAAGGCAGTCGAAGGTACCAGGCCTAAATTTTTTTCACAAAGGCAATCCCTGATATGGGATGTAACAGGGATTAAACTGATGAGAATAGTACTACAGAAAATACCACTCATATCGGGTGTGACAGTAAATTGCACGGCGCAGACGCAGTCACCATGGATTAAAACAAAGGGGAGGGAGCCAGCGTTTTTTTAACCATCTCCCCGTTCAAAAAATCTATTCAATAAATGGCCCCCAGATTGGGGACGTTAGAGGGATTAAACTGATGAGAATAGTACTACAGAAAATAACACTCATATCGGGTGTGACAGTAAATTGCACGGCGCAGACGCAGTGACCGTGGATTAAAACAGAGTGGAGGGAGACAGCGTTTTTTTAACCATCTCCCCGTTCGAAAAATCAATTCAATTGACCTTTCGGGGACCCTTGGTGTTGTACGTGGCTGGGTGGAGGAAGAAACCTTCAATGACATCACCGGGACGTGGCTAGCTTGGTATCCAACCTTGTGCAAATGGGGAGTTTGCGGTTGTGCAAATGGACTGTTTGCGGTGCATTAAAAGAGGAGTTTGGTATGTCAATGTCTGTGAAGCGGGCGTAACCCTTACACTACCTGATCGATACAACATCATACCTGATCGTATAAAGCATGTTATTCCAAACAATTTAGGAATGTTACGTGATTTATGCCCTTTATGGATTAAAACCCGACTCTGCGTCCACTACGTAATTTTCCACAGGAGTTTTGCCATGGATCCCCTCCGGCATGCCACAGTCCAGGTGTTAGTCCCCTTGAAACAACTTTTCCATCACTATTGTGGCCAGAAAGAGTCCCTTTGGTTTTTAAAATTCGCCTGTCTATTGAAGTCTATGGCGGTTCGCCCGGTTCGCCTGTTCGCGAACATTTGCGGACGTCGCTTCGCTGTTCGCGAACTGAAAATTTTATGTTCGCGACATCACTACTCTGCTTGTCCGTAATGAAGACAATAATAGGAAATGTTCTTTTTTTTGCGGAATGGAAATACGGACATACGGAAACAGAATGCACACGGAGTATCTTCCGGGTTTTTGCGGACCCAATTAAATGAATGGTTCTGCATATGATCCGCAAAAAGTTTAGCAGCTTAGCAGACAGTATCACACATGGCAGAATTAGATACACAGCTCATCATGCAGTATCACACATATCACACATGACAGGATTAGATACGAAGCTCAAAGGACAGTATCACACATGGCAGAATTAGATACACATCTCAGAGGACAGTAGGTCACATGATTGGATTAGATACACAGATCACAGGGCAGTATCACAAATGATAGGATTAGATACACCGCTCAGCAGACAGTACTGCACATGGTAGGATTAGATACACAGCTCAGTGGACAGTATCGCACATGAGAGAATTAGATACATTGGCTTAGCAGACAGTATCATACATGTTAGGATTAGGTATACAGCTAAGAGTACAGTATCACATATGATTGGATTAGATAAATAGCTCAGCAGACAATCAATAATCAATAAGTATGTTAAATGTCGTGCAAAAATTGCGGTATATACTGACACCTAATGTGTCTGAATTGTATTATGTACATTTGTAACATGTAATGGGTCTGTTAAAAGTATGTAATAATCTCTGCACAGCAAACATGCCAAGAGGTGGGCTGAAAAAAATGACAGTACGCTGCAGTTTTATTCCAGCTGCCTCTCGGCATGCTTGCCGTGCTGCGGCCGGACCTCTGGTCCGCCCCCATTATAGTGAATGGGACTGGAGCGGACTTCCAGCAGCACAGATCCGACAGGCTGTTCCCCCGCTGGAACAGCCTGCCGGAGAAGACTACAGCTAGTGTGAAAGTAGCCTTAGAGTACTGGGTCATATTCATTGGGGCTTGGGCCCCAGATCTTTTGAGACCGTAGCAATGGCTTGTCTCAACCACCTTTTCAATATTCTCGTATGGGCCCTGTCACTTTGCCAGGA
Organism: Bufotes viridis; assembly: GCA_033119425.1. Lineage (NCBI taxonomy): Eukaryota > Metazoa > Chordata > Amphibia > Anura > Bufonidae > Bufotes > Bufotes viridis. The sequence goes on along the minus strand of CM065593.1, from coordinate 292,113,927 downwards.
ACTTACTTTCTACCGTGGGCACTAAAATCAGGACTCTGTCCCTGGGATTGAAGCTCCTCACCCTGGCAGATCTGTATTAAATTCTGCTCTGAACCTCCTGAGCTCTTTGCAGATGCTCTTTGACAATAGGCATTACAGTCACCATCAGGTCTTGCATCTGGGCCACATGCTCTATGACACTTTTATATGGAGTAGCCTCTGTCTCCCATGATTCTTTGGCAAAATCTAGCAAACCCCTTGGGTGGCAGCCATAAACTAACTCAAAGGAAGAAAACCCTGTAGAAGCCTGATGCACCTCCCTAATAGAAAACATTAGGTAGGATAGCAGGCAATCCCAATCATGGCCATCCTTCTCTACTACCTTTTTTAACATGTGATTCAGGGTCTTGTTAATTCTTGCAACTAGCCCCTCTGTCTGGGGGTGACAGACAGAGGAAAAGTACATATGTGTGTGATTTTAAACAATTTGCAGAGTTATTTCGTAACTTTAGATATAAAAGGTGTACCCTGATCAGTGAAGATTTCTTTAGGGATCCCTGTACATGAGAACATGCAAAATAATTCCCATGCAATATTCTTGGAAGCTATAATTCTTAACACCTTAAGGACACAGCCATATTTCACCTTAAAGAGGACCTTTCATCACCCTAACAAATGTAAACTAAGTACACATACATGGAGAGCGGTGCCCAGGGATCTCCCTGCACTTACTATTATCCCTGGGCGCCGCTCTGTTCTGCCGGTATGTCCTCCGGTGACTTCAGCTCTGCGTCGCAACTAGGAGGAGCCTGCCCTTGTTCTCCTGGGCGTCTCCTTCTCCCAGGCTGTAGCGCTGACCAACCGCAGCACTCAGCTCATAGCCTGGGAGAAGAAAACCTCCCAGGCTATGAGCTGAGAGCTGCGGTTGGTCAGCGCTACAGCCTGGGAGAAGGAGACGCCCAGGAGAACAAGGGCAGGCTCCTCCCAGTTGAGACGCAGAGCTGAAGTTACCGGAGCCTATACCGGCAGAACGGAGCGGCGCCCAGGGATAATAGTAAGTGCAGGGAGATCCCTGGGCGCCGCTCTCCATGTATGTGTACTTAGTTTACATTTGTTAGGGTGATGAAAGGTCCTCTTTAAGGACCAGGCCATTTATTGCAAATCTGACCAGTGTCACTTTATGTGGTGATAACTTTTAAACGCTTTTACTTATGCAGGCTGAGATTGTTTCTTCGTCACATATTGTACTTCATGACAGTGGTAAAATGGAGTAAAAAAATTTCATTTTTATTTATAAAAAAATACCACATTTATCAAAAATTTGGAAAAATTTGCAATTTCAATTTCTCTACTTCTATAATACATAGTAATACCGCCCAAAAAAGTTATGGATTTACATTCCCCATATGTCTACTTCATGTATCAATCATTTTGGGAATGCCATTTCATTTTTTGGGGACATTACAAGGCTTAGAAGTTTAGAAGCAAATCTTGAAATTTTTCAGACATTTTCAAAAACCCACTTTTAGGGACCAGTTCAGGTCTGAAGTCACTTTGTGAGGCTTACATAATAGAAACCACCCAAAAATGACCCCATTCTAGAAACTTCACCCCTCAAGGTATTCAAAACTGATTTTACAAACGTCGTTAACTCTTTAGGTTTTCCACAAGAGTTAATGGCAAATGGAGATAAAATTTCAGAATTTAGATTTTTGGGAAAATTTTCCATTTAAACCATTTTTTCCGGTAACAAAGCAAGCCAAACAAAACAAACAGCCAAACAAAACTCAATATTTATTTTTCACTAGTCTGGTCAGACTTTTGCCTTTAGCCTCTGAAAGTGTCCTCCTGCCATGGTAACCATCACCCGCTGCCAGAACAGAGCAGCGGGTGATAGGGAGGGAGGGGGGCTCCCTCTGCGATCCCATCAAGAATCGGGGGCTGCAAGGGCACAGCAGCCCCCAATGGGAGAGGTAGGAAGCTCCCTCCCTGTTAACCCCTTCCATACAGAGGTCCGTATGGACTGCGGCATGGAAGGGGTTTAACTGCTGAGATCTGCAGCACAGATGTCAGCAGTTTTTAGCAGAGTGTCAGCAATGTGCTGACACTCTGCTAAAACCACCATACCACCAACAATTACTACTCCCGCACCGCCCGCAACCACTCCCCCCTGATCAGAGACCGCAGAAAGGGCTGCAAACCGCAGGTCTGAATTGACCTGCGGTTTGCAGCAATCGCCGATATGGGGGGGGGGTCACAGGATGTATCGGTGCGTCATGTGTCCTTAAGGGGTTAATGACACAGCTTCAGGGTAATGGGTGGCATAATCCAACACAATCAAAATGTACTGATGTCCCCTAGCAGACTTGAGAATGGGAACCACCAAATCTTTAGCAATTCTCCTAAATAACACTTCAATGATGGGAAGAGGCACTTGCCTGGCAAATGGAGCATGACATCCCAGCCCAGTAAAACTTTTTAAAGAGCCTCTCTTGTGTTTACTAGACCCAAATGCCCCCAAGTACATGGTTATGTGCCATGTCAAGCACTATGCATCGATATATTGATTTTGGCACACAAGATCACCATTCATGGTAAAATGTGGAAATTGCTGGTCAGCTTCTGGTTCTTGTCGTACACCATTTATTACTGTAGCATTCTCCTAAGCATTCACCAGAGTGGGCGTCTCTCAGTTGATCGAGCAAAGTGCTCGGGTGCTCGAGTAGAAAACTTTGGGAGAACCCGAGGATTTAACCAGACACTCCTTGCTCTGAAGAGGGGAAGTACTGAGGTCTATGCAGACGATTGCTGTACAGTGAGGAAATCCCCCAGTGTGAGTCCGCGGCTTAGGAGTCCCTGCTCTGACTCCATTTATAGCTATGTCCATATATGGAGTCAGTGCTTGGGGGCACCCAGTGTATTCAAATCTAATTTAGCCTCTATTTCTGAAAAGTTTCTGCTGGGATTGGAACTCACAACCTTCTACATTAGAGACAGGGACCTTAACCACTCAGCTATAAAGTTGAATGATAAACTGTGTCAGCATTCCTATGTAGCAGAAGTATCATTTTATATTTCACTGCAGGTTAATAAGTAGATGTATAGCGTAGTGGTTAAGCTTCTTGGCTCTACCTGAGGCCTGCATTACTAAGTGGCTGCTTTCATAAGTGGAGTTAAAGAAACCGGAGTTCTACTGCTGAGTGTCTTTAGTTGGGATTGCAAGTGACTGGGTGTAGCGTGAAGCTGCTAACCTAGAAAGTTAAGTACTTGCAGTTTAGTCCTGCCATTTTAAACCACTTTTTTTCTCTCTGTTGTGTCGTGTCATTTAAAGCAGTTTTTTTTTTTCTCTGCTTGGTGAGGGGGAGTGGCTTGGCCTAACAGGTGCTATAAATTAGACCACTCAACTCTTCCAGAGCCTGCTCTACCTGAGGCCTGCATTACTAAGTGGCTGCTTTCATAAGTGGAGTAAAAGAAACCGGAGTTTAGGAAAAGGAGCAAGAAACAGAGATTCATTAGATCATCCTTGTATACAGTTGGTTTGATTCTAGCTAGTCTTCCTACTGCTGTAAGGGACCACAGTAAGTAAGAATCTTAATATCACTGCTCTATATTGTATTTTTATTTTTTTTTCCCTCTCTTTTCCTGCGTAATCCCCATTTAGTATGACTTCCATTATTGACAGCGCCGTCCAGTGCACATCTTGTCTGATGTATGCAGTCCTGGAACAGCCGTTCGAGGGTGTATATGTTTGTTCAAAATGTGAGCAAATTACCTGTTTGGAATCGCACATCGAGTCTCTAAACAGGTGAGTTGCAACACTGAAAGCCACTGACAATTTGGAAAAGAGTTTGCTGCTCACTGAGCAAGCACTCTATGGGAGGGAGATGTGGGGGAGGGTGGTAGCAAGGAGGCTGAGGAGAGTGAGGTAGTTAGCTGGGTAATAGTAAGAAAGCGGGGTAGAGGGAAGAGTGCCAGGGAGGCTAGCCCTGATCTGACACACCCCAACAAGTTTGCACGGTTGGCAGATGAGGGGGATGACAGTTCAGGGACGGCACTGCTGCAGCCGGACACTTCCTCTGCCAGTCAGGGGAATGTCAGCTCCAGTAAGCAGGGGACCAGGAGAGCAGGGCAGGCTAGACAGGTGCTGGTAGTGGGAGACTCAATTATTAGGGGTACAGATAGGGCGATCTGTCACAAAGATCGTGATCGCCGAACAGTGTGCTGTCTTCCTGGCGCTAGAGTTCGACACATCGCGGATCGGGTTGACAGATTACTGGGAGGGGCTGGAGAAGATCCAGCGGTCATGGTCCATATCGGAACCAATGACAAAGTTAGAGGAAGGTGGAGAGTCCTTAAAAATGATTTCAGGGTTTTAGGTCAAGAGCTTAGGGCAAGGACCTCAAAGGTAGTATTTTCTGAAATACTGGCTGTACCACGAGCCACACAAGAAAGGCAGCGGGAGATTAGGAAGGTTAACAAGTGGCTCAAGAACTGGTGTAGAAAGGAGGGGTTCGGGTTCCTGGAGAACTGGGCCGACTTCTCTGTCGGCTACAGGCTCTATCGTAGGGGCGGGCTGCACCTCAATGGGGAAGGGGCAGCTGTGTTGGGGAGAAAGATGGCTAGAAGGTTGGAGGAGTGTTTAAACTAGGGACTTGGGGGGAGGGTAATTACATTATAGGAGGGGAAGATAGTGCAGATAGAGACCAGGGGTGAGGTAGTGTCACTGGGGGAGGAATGGAAGGGGGGGACTAGAACAGCTCAGAATGAAAGATGTAGGGTAAAAAATACACATAAACCTGTCAAATGTATGTATACTAATGCCAGAAGCCTGACTAACAAGACTGGTGAACTGGAATTAGTGATGTGTGAGGAGGACTATGACATAGTGGGAATAACTGAGACATGGCTGGATGATAGCTATAACTGGGCAGTAATATAAAAGGTTCGTCAAAACCGGAGAGGTGGAGGGGTCTGCCTCTATGTGAAGTCGTGTCTAAATCCCGTTATTCGAGAATACATCTCTGAGGGACATGAACATGTGGAGTCACTGTGGGTAGAAATACATGGAGCAAAAAACCATAATAAAATACTAATAGGAGTGTATTATAAACCACCTAATATACCAGAGTCCACAGAAAATCTATTACTAAACGAGATAGACGAGGTGGCAAATCATAATGAAGTCGTTATTATGGGGGACTTCAACTACCCAGATATAGACTGGGAAACTGAAAGCTGTACATCCCAAAAAGGAAACAGGTTCTTGGCAATAGCCAAAGACAATTTCCTTTCCCAACTGGTTCAGGACCCCACTAGAGGGACGGCCATACTGGACTTAGTATTAACCAATAGACCTGAAAGAACAACAGATGTGCAGGTTGGGGGACACCTGGGAAATAGTGACCATAAAGTTATAACCTTCCAATTATCCTTCAAACGAGAGTTTCTAAAGGGAGGAACAAAAATACCAAACTTCAAAAAAGCTAAATTTAGCCAACTAAGCGAGACCATAGGCCTAACTAACTGGGACAAAGTCCTCAAAAATAAAAATACAACCATAAAATGGGAGTTTTTTAAAAGCATTGTAACATCTAATTGTGAGAGGTACATACCTTATAGGAATAAAAGGCTAAGGAACAATAAGAAACCAATGTGGATAAATGGAACCGTAAAGAAAGCAATAAATGACAAAAAGAAAGCATATAAATCACTAAAACAGGAGGGGAGTCAGGAAGCACTGATAAACTATAAGGAAAAAAAAAATATGTAAAAAACTAATAAAACTTGCCAAACTAGAGACCGAGAGATTAATTGCCAAAGAGAGTAAAACTAACCCTAAAATGTTCTTCAATTATATAAATAGTAAAAAAATATAAATCTGAAGGAGTCGGCCCTCTACATAGCAATGAGGGGGGTGTTGAAGAGAGCGACGAGGATAAAGCAAAACTATTAAATATTTTTTTCTCCACTATATTCACTGAGGAAAATAAACTGTCAGATGAAATGCAGAATGTAAAAGTAAATTCCCCATTAAAAGTGCCCTGTAAAAAATTCCCCATTAAAAGTGCCCTGGAAAAAATTTGTGTGCCGTAAAAAACAACGGTATTTTAATGCAAGGGATGGCTACCCAACTGGGGTCAATGCAGAGCGACATATCCCTAATAAGGGAAGATTTGGCTAAAATTCGAGACCGAGTTCTCAATATGGAGAAGATGGTCGATTCCCTTCAAACGGATGTTGATATGTTAAAATCAAAGACTTTGTTCTTTGCTTCAGAAAACCATCGTTTACAAACTAAGCTTGAGGACTTGGAAAATAGATCAAGGCGATATAATATCCGTATAGTAGGATTTCCAGAAGGAGTTGAAGGCCCACAGTTGATTAAACAGCTCAAAGACGTGATATTCAATAGTCTGGGTGATGAACATTTTTCCTCCATGTTCCAAATAGAGAGAGCTCATCGCATTCCAGGGGGGAAACCTATACCAGGGAAATTACCGTGCGCAATTCTAATGAAGCTGCTATTGTCCATGGATAGAGATACAATCTTGAGAAGAGCTAGAGAATGTTCACCTATTAAATATCAGGGGACTAAATTGTTATTTTTTCCTGACTTTGCACGGCAGACCCAGGAAAAAAGAAGAAGCTTTGGACATTAAATATTATCTACAGTACCCAGCGAAGCTAAGAGTGATCTATAACGGGACCTCCCAGTTTTTTGAAAAACCGGAGCAAGCGCGAGAATGGATGGACCGGATGGGCATTTGAAATTTTGTAGCTTGGTGATGGGGGGGGGGGGGGCTAGTGGGGGGAGAGTGGCCGGAAGATAAGAGGTTTGCTGACAGGATCGGGCGGACCAGCGGGGGGAGGGGAATGGGGGGGAGGGGGGGATTTGCCTTGCAGGGGTGCGTTTTTTTTTTTTTTTTTCTCCTTTTTTATGTGATTAATGTCGGTCAGAATCTTCTCTTGGAATGTTAGAGGTCTCGGGGAGAGGGTTAAGAGACAAGCCATTATGGATGCAATAAAAAGAGTTCTCCCTGCCATTGTCTGTATAGTAGAAACCCATCTCACCAAGGAGACGGTGTCTCGTTTGACAGTAGGGTGGCAAGTTCAATCATATCATTCCACCTTTAGTAGTTCCTCAAGGGGAGTCTCAGTTTTAATCCATCATTCTATAGATTTCACGTTAATAGAGTCCTCCATAGATGATCAGGGGAGATTTATTTTTTTGTATGGTAGACTCTGTGGACGTGACTACACTCTGGCGTTTTTTTACATACCTCCGCCGTTTTCGGTTTATTCACTCAATCGGTTGCTGTTATTTTTGGAAAAGAGACCAGAGTGTCGACTTGTCCTGATGGGAGATTTTAATGCTGTTATGGATTCTAAAAGGGACAGATTGACTTTGGATGCAGATTTGGGTAGGAATTCTGGTTCTTCCCCACTGGCCCAGTTCTGTTTGGAGGTGGGCTTGGTGGATATATGGGAACATCTGGGTGGAGGGAAGAGAGTGTACTCCTGTGTTAGCAGGGGTGGTAGAGCAATGTCCAGAATTGATTTAGCGCTTACCAATGAGAGTAATCGGAACAATATTAAAACTATACGATATGGAGTAAGAACAATTTCAGATCACTCTCCTATAACAATTGAACTTCGCACTGGGGGGGACAGAGATATTATGGGGCTTGGGTTTAAGCTGAATCCATACTGGCTTACCATTATGGACAACTCCCCCTCTATTAAACTACTGATATCCTCCTTTTGGGAGGTGAACCTCCCCTCTGCTAATATCAATACAGTATGGGATGCCCTAAAAGCGTACCTAAGGGGAGTTCTTATAAGCGATATCACTGCTATGAGGAGGACATTCAGGAATTGGGAATTGGCTAGGAAGGTGGCGTCTACAACTGAGCGATTTATTAACCAATCTACGGATGAAAATAAGGATAAGATGCAGAAAGCTAGCCGTTCTCTTGAGGAATATGTAATTGAAAAAGCAAATCATAGACTATTTTTTAACCTCTTAAGGACGCAGGGCGTACATGTACGCCCTAGCGTCCTGGTACTTAAGGACTCAGGGCGTACATGTACGCCCTGAGAAGATCCGATCACCGCTGCGCACGTGGCGGTGATCGGAACAGGATGCCTGCTGAAATCATTCAGCAGGCATCCTGTGACAATGCCGAGGGGGGTCCTGTGACCCCCCGTAGTCAGTGATCGCAACAAACCGCAGGTCAATTCAGACCTGCGGTTTGTTGCGCTATGTAGTCTCTGATCCCCGCGGTCTGTGACCGCGGGATCAGAGACTAAAATCTGCCCCTTATTGTAAATTTTAACCCCCTGCACCCCGCCATCTTAGTGTCCCCCCGGGCGGTGCAGGGGGGGGGATTTGCGGGCGGTGCTGAGGGTGGGCGGCGCGGGAGGCTCGCAATTGCGATCCCCCGCCCGCCTCCTTTCAATGCATTTCCCTGGTGTCTAGTGGGTATAGCAGGGGGTCAGCACATTGCTGACCCCCTGCTATAAACTGCTGACATCTGTTCTGCAGATGTCAGCAGTTTAACCCCTTCTATACCGTGGTCCGTACGGACCGCGGTATAGAAGGTGTTAACATGGAGGGAGCTCCTCCCTCTCCCATCGGGGGCTGCCGTACCTTTGCAGCCCCCGATGGGATAGGATGGTAGAGGGAGGGAGCTCACCTCTCTTCCCATCACCCGCTGCTCTGTAATGGCAGCGGGTGATGGTTACCATGGCAGCAGGACGCTTTCAGAAGCGTCCTGCTTGCCATGGTATAGTAACTCTTGTCAGACTTCTGCTAAAGGCAGAAGTCTGACCAGACTGTGAAAAGTAAAAAAATACAGTGCAGTACACTATATAGTGTACTGTTCTGTATTATATAGACACCAGATCCACTGGATCTACAAGAACCAAGTGGGTCTGGGTCAAAAAAAAATTAAAAAAGTGAAAAAATAAGTAAAAATCTGAAAAATACATATCACTGAATAAAAAAACAAAAAAAACAAATAAACTACACATATTAGGTATTGCCGCGTCCGTAAAAATCTCCTATATAAAAATATCACGTGACCTAACCCCTCACGCAAATACCGTAAAAAAAATCACAAAAAAATGCTATTATTGTGTTAAAGTAAAATAAATAAATAAAAAGTATACATATTATGTATCGCCGCGTCCGTAAAAACCTGCTCTATAAAAATATCACATTATCTAACCCCTCAGGTAAATACTGTTAAAAAAATAAAATAAAAACAATGTAAAAAAAAAACATTTGTCACCTCACATCTCAAAAACTGTAATAGCAAGCGATCAAAAAGTTATATGCACCCAAAAATAGTGCCAATCAAACCGTCATCTCATCCCACAAAAAATGATACCCTACATAGGACAATCACCCCCAAAAAAAAAAAAAATAGGGCTCTCAGACTATGGAGACACTAAAACATGATTTGTTTTGTTTTAAAAAATGATAATATTGTGTAAAACTTAAATAAATAAATAAAAAGTATACATATTTGGTATCGGCGCATCCGTCGCAACCTGCTCTATAAAAATAACACATCACCGAACCCCTCAGGTGAACACAAAAAAAAATAATAATATGGTGTCAAGAGCCATTTTTGTCACCTTACATCACAAAAAGTGTAATAGCAGGCGACCAAAATGTCATATGCACCCCAAGATAGTTCCAATCAAACCGCCATCTCATCCCGCAAAAAATTAGCCCCTACATAAGACAGTCGCCCAAAAAATAAAAAAAAATATGGCTTTCAGAATGTGAAGACACTAAAAAAATCATTTTTTTCAAAAATGCTTTATTATGTAAAACTGAAACAAAACCCCCCAAAAAGTAGCCATATTTGGTATTGCCGCGTCCGTAGCAACCTGCTCTATAGAAATAGCACACAATCTAACCTGTCAGTTCAACAATGTAAATAACAAAAAATAAAAACGGTCCGAAAATAGCTATTTTTTTGCAAATTTTCCATTTTAATCAATTTTTCCAGTAAAAAAGCAAGGGTTAACAGCCAAACAAAACTCAATATATATTGCTCCGATTCTCTAGTTTGCAGAAACACCCCATATGTTGTCGTAAACTGCTGTATGGCCAAACGGCAGGGCGTAGAAGGAAGGGAACGCCATATGGTTTTTGGAAGGCAGATTTTGCTGGACTGGTTATTTGACACCATGTCCTATTTGAAGCCCCCCTGATGCACCCCTACAGTAGAAACTCCAAAAAAGTGACCCCATTTTGGAAAGTACGGGATAAGTTGGCAGTTTTGTTTGTATTATTTTAGGGTAAATATGATTTTTGGTTGCTCTATATTACACTTTTTTTGAGGCAAGGTAACAGAAAATAGAAATTCCGAAATTTCATCTCCATTTGCCAATAACTCTTGTGGAACACCTAAAGGGTTAACAAAGTTTGTAAAACTGGTTTTGAATACCTTGAGGGGTGTAGTTTCTTAGATGGAGTCACTTTTTGGAGATTCTACTCTAGGGGTGCATCTGGGGGCTTCAAATGGGACATGGTGTCAAAAATCCAGTCCAGCAAAATCCGCCTTCCAAAAACCATATGGCGTTCCCTTACTTCTGTGCCCTGCCGTTTGGCCATACAGCAGTTTACGACCACATATGGGGTGTTTCTGAAAACTACAGAATCGGGGCAATAAAAATTGAGTTTTGTTTGGCTGTTAACCCTTGCTTTGTTACTGGAAAAATGGATTCAAACGGAAAATTTTCCAAAAAATCTAAATTCTGAAATTTTATCTCCATTTGCCATTAACTCTTGTGGAAAACCTAAAGGGTTAATGACGTTTGTAAAATCAGTTTTGAATACCTTGAGGGGTGTAGTTTCTAGAATGGGGTCATTTTTGGATGGTTTCTATTATGTAAGCCTCACAAAGTGACTTCAGACCTGAACTGGTCCCTAAAAGTGGGTTTTTGAAAATTTCTGAAAAATTTCAAGATTTGCTTCTAAACTTCTAAGCCTTGTAACGTCCCCAAAAAATAAAATGGCATTCCCAAAATGATCGATACATGAAGTAGACATATGGGGAATGTAAATCAATAACTTTTTTGGGCGGTATTACTATGTATTATAGAAGTAGAGAAATTGAAACTTGGAAAATTGCTAATTTTTCCAAATTTTTGGTAAATTTGATATTTTTTATAAATAAAAATACAAATTTTCGACTTAATTTTACTAGTGTCATGAAGTACAATATGTGACGAAAAAACAATCTCAAAATGGCCTGGATAAGTAAAAGCGTTTTAAAGTTATCACCACATAAAGTGACACTGGTCAGATTTGCAAAAAATGGCCAAGTCCTTTAGGTGAAATAGGGCTGAGTCCTTAAGGGGTTAAAGGACAAAAATATTTCTCAGAGTCTGGCCGCCCAGGTAAGCTCCTTGCCAGAGTTGTTTCACAACAGGAGAAGAAAAAGAAAGCTATAACTTTGATTCGTAGTCCAGATGGTGCAAATATACATGAACCAGAGGGAGTTAGAGACACTTTTTTGCAATATTTTTCTCAAATACATAAGGCATCCCCTGGTATCTCATCGGACCTGGCGAGGCGGTTCCTGGAGAGAATCTCTCTGCCGTTGTTAACAGAGATTCAGAAAAACTCTCTGGAAAAAGAAGTGACCCTATTGGAGTTCCAGGAGGCTTTGAGGTCTATCTCGGGGAACTCCTCGCCAGGTCTAGATGGTTTTCCATATGAATTTTACCGTAAGTACAGTGATGTTATTCTTCCTCACTTGTTGGAAGTGTTTTCCCACGCGTTGGACGAGGGAGATCTCCCAACTTCCATGATGGAAGCCTTAATAGTTTTAATTCCAAAAAAGGATAAGGATCTGGCGGATTTGAGTTCTTATAGGCCTATCTCACTAATAAATACGGATGTTAAGTTACTGTCAAAAGTCATGGCTAGGAGACTTTCTAGGGTTTTGCCCTCGGTTTTCATCCAGATCAGAATGGTTTTATGCCGAGAAGGGGCACTCATCATAATCTACATAGGTTCTTTACCAATATTCAGTCATCTGGGAGTGATGCCCGCTCCATCCTGTCATTAGACGCCACTAAGGCGTTTGACAGGGTCGAGTGGGCTTTTCTTTGGGAAGTGATGAGAAAAATGAACTTTGGTCCTAAATTTATAGCAATGATACAGCTGTTATATAAATCTCCGACCGCTAGGATCAGGATCAATGACATGTTAACTGAGAGCTTTGAATTAGGGAGAGGTACCCGACAAGGATGTCCCCTTTCTCCCCTCCTGTTTAATATTTACATTGAGCCCCTTGCGGTCAGTATAAGGCAGGATACAAGGGTGGCTGGTTTTGGGGTAATGGGAAAATAAGATCGCATCTCTCTTTATGCAGATGATATCCTGTTCTTTATCCAACAAACAGAAAGTACACTTCCCCGAGTAATGGAGCTAGTTAATCTTTTTGGCAACTCTTCCGGATTGGAGGTCAATTGGGCTAAGACGACTCTCCTTCCAGTGGATGAAATGCGAGGACCCACTAATCTTTTGACTAGTAGACTATCGGTTTCGGAGACGTTGAAGTATCTGGGGATGACAGTCTCTGCCAGAATTCAAGATTATTTACAGCTTAACTTGTTTCCTTTACTACAAAAACTGAGATCTAAAATTAAGATATGGCAAAAAATTCTGTCTGCAAGAGCGGATAGAGTTTCGTTAATAAAAATGGTGGTGTTGCCCCAGGTTCTCTACGTTCTCCGTAACTCCCCTACATGGAGAGAGGACAAGTACTTCAGGCTAATTGAGCGGATGATAAATGATCTACTATTGGGGAGGAAACGGGTGAGACTAAAGGCTATGTATTTTTCTATGGCCCACAAGCAGGGAGGTCTTAATCTCCCTCATTTCAAGGGTTATGTTATGGCTTCTCAACTCTGCTTTTTCAATGATTGGGAAAATAGCCATCTCTGCAGAAAGTTGGTTAAGGATTCAGGTTTCTCAGATTTCTTTACAGTTTTGGAGTCTTACTATTTACGTAAGATACAGGATGAATATAAACCCTTCTGCAGAATGGCTATGAAAGCATGGATGGTTATAAAAAGCTGGATGCAAGTCAGTGCATCACTGATCTGCACTCCATTGTGGCACAACCTAAAATTATTGAGTTTGGATGACTCAATCTGCCAGCAATATTGGAAGAAAAAAAATATTTATTATTTGAGTCAAGTGGTTAAAAACGGGCAGATTCTTACTCGTTTGGAGCTAGAACAAGAGGAAAATGTAGGTGAGGTGGCTTGGTATGCATATCTTCAATTGCGTTCGGCACTGCTTAGTATTTCTGATAAGCATTTATTTAATATAGTCACTCCGGAATTTTTACACAAGTTGATTCAAAAGAAGGGTGGTATGAAAGTTAGAATTTCACACTGTTATAGGTACTTGATAAAAAATTATTTCACGGATTGTTTATCTCCAGGGCAAAGATCCTGGTCCACTTTACTGTCAGATTTGGGTTCCCCGGATTGGGAAAACGTCGGTGATAATTTAAGTTGGGTTTCACACAACTTTAATCACACGGTAGTACAGTTTATTATTATGCACAAAATATATGTAACACCTCTATGGCTCCACAGGAGAGGATTAGGAGCCTCCTCCTGGCAGTCCCGGGGCAGATCACCTACATCTGTTCTGGGATTGACCAATGGTGAGTAGATACTGGAAGTTGGTTCAAAGAACCCTATCCCAAAGACTTAATATGGACATTCCATTTTCTCCCAAGGTATGGATTTTGGGGGATTTATCGGAGGTTAGTTGCCAGGTTATGAAGTCCCGATTGTTGATTAAAGTTTTGTTCTTAGCTAGGCTTCTCGTAGCTAGAAAATGGTTCTCCCCCTCCGCTCCAGATTGCAAGAACTGGCTAAATTTAGTCAACAAGGTTAAAAGCTATGAAAAGATTCTGCATAGACAGAGAGGATCTTATGAAAAGTGGGATAGTATTTGGAAGGAATGGGATGATTGAGGAATTTTTTTTTTTTTTTCTTTCTTTCTCTGCAAGGCGGGGGGGGGGGGGGTAATGCTGCACGGGGGGGGGATGATCTTGTAATTATGTTATTATGATTTTTGTAAATTGTATACATTGAGAATATTGAAATAAAAGATTAAAATTCTTAAAAAAAAAAAAAAAAGTGCCCTGTCTGACCCAGGAAGAAGTACAACAGCGACTTAAAAAGATTAAAATAGACAAATCGCCAGGACTGGATGGCATACACCCCTGTATCCTAAGGGAATTAAGTGATGTCATAGCCAGACCTTTATTTCCGATATTTACGGACTCTTTACTGACAGGGAATGTTCCACAGGATTGGCGCATAGCAAATGTGGTGCCAATATTCAAAAAGGGTCCAAAAACAGAGCCTGGAAATTATAGGCCGGTAAGTTTAACATCTATTGTTGGTAAACTGTTTGAAGGGTTTCTAAGAGATGCTATTTTGGAGTATCTCAATGAAATAAGCAAATAACGCCATATCAGCATGGCTTCATGAGGGATTGGTCATGCCAAACGAATTTAACCAGCTTCTATGAGGAGGTAAGTTCTAGACTTGACAGCAGCGAATCAATGGATGTCATATATCTGGACTTCTCCAAAGCATTTGACACCGTACCTCATAAAAGGTTAGTATATAAAATGAGGATGCTCAGACTGGGAGAAAATGTCTGTATGTGGGTAAGTAACTGGCTAAGTGACAGAAAACAGAGGGTGGTTAATAACGGTAGATACTCAGATTGGGTCACTGTAACTAGTGGGGTACCTCAGGGGTCAGTATTGGGCCCTATTCTCTTCAATATATTTATTAATGATCTTGTAGAAGGCCTGCACAGTAAAATATCTATTTTTGCAGATGACACTAAACTGTGTAAAGTAGTTAACACTGAAGAGGACAGTTTTCTGCTACAGAGGGATCTTGATAGATTGGAGGCTTGGGCAGAAAAATGGCAGATGAGGTTTAACACTGACAAATGTAAAGTTATGCACATGGGAAGGAATAATGCAAGTCACCCGTACATATTAAATGGTAAAACACTCGGTAACACTGACATGGAAAAGGATCTAGGAATTTTAATAAACAGCAAATTAAGCTGCAAAAACCAGTGTCAGGCAGCTACTGCCAAGGCCAATAAGATAATGGGTTGCATCAAAAGGGGCATAGATGCCCGTGATGAGACCATAGTCCTACCACTTTACAAATCACTAGTCAGACCACACATGGAGTACAGTGTACAGTTCTGGGCTCCTGTGAACAAGACAGACATAGCAGAGCTGGAGAGAGTTCAGAGGAGGGCAACTAAAGTAATAACTGGAATGAGGGATCTACAGTACCCTGAAAGGTTATCAAAATTAGGGTTATTCACTTTAGAAAAAATACGACTGAGGGGAGATCTAATAACTATGTATAAATATATCAGGGGTCAGTACAGAGATCTGTCCCATCATCTATTTATCCCCAGGACTGTGACTGTGACGAGGGGACATCCTCTGCGTCTGGAGGAAAGAAGGTTTGTACACAAACATAGAAAAGGATTCTTTACTGTAAGAGCAGTGATACTATGGGACTCTCTGCCTGAGGAGGTGGTGATGGTGAGTACAATAAAGGAATTCAAGAGGGGACTGGATTTATATCTGGAGTGTAATAATATTACAAGCTACAGCTACTAGAGAGGGTCGTTGATCCAGGGAGTTATTCTGATTGCCTGATTGGAGTCAGGAAGGAATTTTTTTCCCCTTAAGTGGGGAAAATTGGCTTCTGCCTCACAGGGGTTTTTTGCCTTCCTCTGGATCAACTTGTAGGAAACAGGCTGAACTGGATGGACAAATGTCTTTTTTCGGTCTTATATTCTATGTTACTATGTAATGTAGAAGGTTGCGAGCTCAAATTATTTCTGAAAAGTTTCTGCCGGGATTTGAACTCACAGCCTTCTACATTAGAGCCAAGAACCTTAACCACTCGCTATGCAGCTACATGTTAACCTGCAGTGAAAAATAAAATGATACTTCTGCTGTATAGGAATACTTACTACATGACAAACTACTATGAGGTTTTTCTGAAGAAGTTTATTATTCAGCTTTATAGATGAGTGGTTAAGTTCCTTGCCTCTAAAGTAGAAGGTTGTGAGTTCAAATCCCAGCAGAAACTTTTCAGAAATAGAGGCTAAATTAGATTTAAATACACTGGCTCTAGAACACGCAGTATTCAGCCGAGCATCGCGATGCTCAAGTTGAACACTTCTAGGCACATTTTAAACAGAAGGGGGATCTTCTTCTTCCCCAGCTAACCCCCAGATCAGAATGGTTTTATGCCGAGAAGGGGCACTCATCATAATCTACATAGGTTCTTTACCAATATTCAGTCATCTAGAGTGATGCCATCCATCCTGTCATTAGATCTGCCACTAAGGCGTTTGACAGGGCTCGAGTGGGCTTTTCTTTGGGAAGTGATGAGAAAATGAACTTTGGTCCTAAATTTATAGCAATGATACAGCTGTTATATAAATCTCCGACCGCTAGGATCAGGATCAATGACATGTTAACTGAGAGCTTTGAATTAGGAGAGGTACCCGACAAGGATGTCCCCTTTCTCCCTCCTGTTTAATATTTACATTGAGCCCTTACGGTCAGTATAAGGCAGGATACAAGGGTGGCTGGTTTTGGGGTAATGGGAAAATAAGATCGCATCTCTCTTATGCAGATGATATCCTGTTCTTATCCAACAAACAGAAAGTACACTTCCCGAGTAATGGAGCTAGTTAATCTTTTGGCAACTCTTCCGGATTGGAGGTCAATTGGGCTAAGACGACTCTCCTTCCAGTGGATGAAATGCGAGGACCCACTAATCTTTGACTGAGTAGACTATCGGTTTCGGAGACGTTGAAGTATCTGGGGATGACAGTCTCTGCCAGAATTCAAGATTATTTACAGCTTAACTTGTTTCCCTTTACTACAAAAACTGAGATCTAAAATTAAGATATGGCAAAAATTCTGTCTGCAAGAGCGGATAGAGTTTCGCTAATAAAAATGGTGGGTGTTGCCCCAGGTTCTCTACGCTCTCCGTAACTCCCTACATGGAGAGAGGACAAGTACTTCAGGCTAATTGAGCGGATGATAAATGATCTACTATTGGGGAGGAAACGGGTGAGACTAAAGGCTATGTATTTTTCTATGGCCCACAAGCAGGGAGGTCTTAATCTCCCTCATTTCAAGGGTTATGTTATGGCTTCTCAACTCTGCTTTTTCAATGATTGGGAAAATAGCCATCTCTGCAGAAAGTTGGTTAAGGATTCAGGTTTCTCAGATTTCTTTACAGTTTTGGAGTCTTACTATTTACGTAAGATACAGGATGAATATAAACCCTTCTGCAGAATGGCTATGAAAGCATGGATGGTTATAAAAAGCTGGATGCAAGTCAGTGCATCACTGATCTGCACTCCATTGTGGCACAACCTAAAATATGTAGTAAGTATAGGAATACTTACTACATGACAAACTACTATGAGGTTTTTCTGAAGAAGTTTATTATTCAGCTTTATAGATGAGTGGTTAAGTTCCTTGCCTCTAAAGTAGAAGGTTGTGAGTTCAAATCCCAGCAGAAACTTTTCAGAAATAGAGGCTAAATTAGATTTAAATACACTGGCTCTAGAACACGCAGTATTCAGCCGAGCATCGCGATGCTCAAGTTGAACACTTCTAGGCACATTTTAAACAGAAGGGGGATCTTCTTCTTCCCCAGCTAACACCTGCAAGGGAAATATGTCATCCTCATCATCATAATGCATTTCAAGTTTTCCCACATTTTCATCACTTAAAGGGGAAGGTACAAATCCTGCAGGAGTTTCTTCACTTACTGCAAAAGTGTATCCTCTTCCCCACAACTCTCATAACAATGGGAAATCTTGGCCCAAAATAACATCATGTATGAGTTCTTTTACCATCCCAACTTCATAGTTCACAGTTCCAGCCAGAGTTACAAAATTAATAAGGGCCACGGGGTAAACCTTGGTATCCCTGTTGATGCACAGTACACTCATATGTTTGTCAGGCATATAGTCCTCAACTAAAAAGCTGGCATGTACCAAAGTTACCAGACTACCGAAGTCCAAAAGGGCCTAGAAGGAGCAGTCATTTCACTACCACAGGGATAATCAGTGGCCCAGTCTCTTGTCCTGGTAAAGCCAAAGAAACAGGTTCGGCAAATCGTGACTGTCGCCGACTAGCATTACACTCTATCAGCTGTGAGGTAAGAGGGCAAAAGGCAGCAACATGTCCCCACTCATGGCACCTCCAGGACTGGAGTAGCCCTGGTCTTGTCTGTAGGGAGTCCTTTCTGGGGTCTAGATTGCCACTGGGAACCCCCATCAGTCTTTAGCCCAAGCTCAACCTCCAGAGCCAGCTTCCTCTCACACTCTTTCACACACCCTCAACAGCCAGAACTCTCTTACCCACAGATGTCATGGGTCTGGCACTTGGGAGGTGCTGGCGCTGAAGAGACATTACAGAAGTAATCCTCGGTCACTAGGAACCTTTCCACCAGGTTGACGAGCAGTCCTGGGGTCTCCATGTCCAACCCACCATTGCACTGGAAAAGCCATAAAGTAATGGTCTACCACCACCTTTTCCACAATCTGTGCCTAAGTAGAGGACTCAGGTTCCAGCCATTTTCACACTAGATGAATGAGGTCATACATTTGGGAAAGGGCAGGCTTGTCCATGGTGTAGCTCTAATTGTGGACCCTCCAAGCACGAACAGCCTGTGTAACCCCATGGCGAGCAAGGATCTCCACTTTTAATTTAGCATAGTCCCGGACATCTTGTTCCCTAAGGTCGTACCTTCGTAAAATCTGCCTACTCTGTGGCTGGCAGTCTCTCTCTTTGTCACTCTTTCAAACACAGTAAGGTAGGCCTTGACATCATCATTATGTGTCAACGTTTGCATGGCCCGCTGCATAGCTCTCCTCACATTAACAAACTTGTGGCCTTTTCTCCACTTGTTGGGGATGAGGTACAGCAGTCTCTCTAAGTTCAGTGATCTGCTCCATCAACAGGTAATTGGTTTCCTGCTGCCATGCCTTGGCCTCCACCTGGGCCTATTGTTGGGCCTGTAAGGCCTCTGCATGTAACCTTTACATTGCTTCTTTATGCCTCAGGTTAAACTGCTGTTGTTGCACATTGGCATGCTGTTGTTGCACATTGGCTTGCACCAGCTCCTCCATGACATTAGAGGTGCTTTGCATAGCGGCTGCAGTCTGCACCCAGGACATACAGCTTAGGCACAAAAACGCTATTGCCCAATTTGGCGGAATCTGTATTCTGGGTGGATTTACCAATGTCCTGGTACGCAGTTTCTGGTACACAGCATAACAACAAGAAAACAACATCCAAGTTATCACTTCACTTGGGGGGTAAAGCTCCGGCACCAGTATAACATAAACAACTAAATAAACTCCTACCTGCCTGGGCACCACCTAGACAGGTCATCTCCATCTCAGTTCACACACATGGGGAATCAGGCCCCAACAGCTAGCAGGCCAGCTAGCTTCCCAGGCTTTCTGACTCAGACTTACAGTCTGAAGCTTCTTTTATTCCCCAGTAATGATCCTAGCAACTGCACCAGGGTTTACCTATTGCAAGGGGAAATAGCTGTACTGCAAGGATGGGGACTGGTAGGTCCCACTACCAAACCTACCCACCAGTAAAAATAAAATCCAGCCCAGAACAGAATCTAAACAAAGCTGTCTCAGCAAACTACACTTTGCTGAAACCACTGCAGCTTTATGGATATTATTTATCTCACCCAGCAGATTCTGGGTGAAAGATCCTCCCCCCCCCCCCAGCACTTTACCGTACACCTTACCACAATACATGCAAGTGTCCCAGGGGTCCAAATCAGGGGTGGGATTCAAATTCTTAACTACAGGTGCCCTACTCAACGGCGGATACGTTGCATCACGGCACGTTTACATATACATATACCATATATATGCAACACACATACACATAAATACACCATATTCATGGTACACATACATAAATACACCATATATACACTACACACACATACCACCCAACTAAAGAGTTAATCTATCAACGGTGTGTGAAGCAATGGAAGTGAACATGTCCAGCTGCGCTTTGGGGGCGCCAGAGCACTGGACTGGGATTCAGTCGGTAACACGGTTCTCCGATTCAGTTGTAATTTTAACAAGAGATCTAGAGAACTGGAGGGCACTAGATGAATCAATAACAAATGACAAGACAGGTGCATACTGCGGTCTTACTAAGCCCTCAAACTGATGTTAAAATTTAGAGATTGGTCAACATATCTTGCTGTGGAGGACATGTCTAAGCCCGAGCGCAAAGGTTTCTCAAGTAGCTTGGGACCTAACACTCACCTACCTGTGCCGTATGGGCAATACCAGGGGCCAGTGGGCTAAATTACAGGAATGTAAAGGCCGATTTGCAGCAAACTCCCCAGTTACCTCCAGCATGTAGCCATGCCAGCAATGGGAGGAGGGAGAAGGCTGTGAGCCCCACCCTAGACTGGCTCATATGGCCCAGGCCTCACAGGTGCACCTAACTGTAGCCTGTGGATGGAAAACAGGCTACATTTACATAGGAGTTTATACACCTCCAAAAAATTATATATACAAAACAACTGAATGGTGGCATGAGACAGGATGTGCTCAACCCAAGATACAGTTGTGCAAATATATACAGGGGAGCACATCCTGGACTTGTGGCCCATTGCTAATGGCGATCCCCAGCAAAAATGCATACGGTGGAGGATGCCCGCAGCTGAATCCCATGCCTGGTCCACATGATTGTCATCTGCGGCCAAGCAGTATGCAGGCCACACAAATGGTGAAATACCACTGGGACAAGGATCCATATATGATTTTATTCTACTCACGGGATAAAAAAAAGGTAAAAGCATAAAACATGTGCACACCCGACTGAAGTTTCACAACCAGCTTCTTCCAGGTGGGAAACAAACATCCTATGTGTGGAATCATAGGAACTCTACATACCACCAATCAGGTTCTGGGTAAATGGCTTTGCCTAGCAACAGTAAAATCATTTTCCTTTAATTTATGACTGGAGATACTGTTAAAGGGTATGAGGTTTTTTATTGTAGCAAAGTGCCAGCAGCCATGTTAAGTAATAAGAAAATGCACCTTTCTTTCCTTCTACACTCCAGCGCTACTGCCCTGTCCTCATCTTCCTCAAGCTGCAGTCAGTGACATATTGTTTGGCTGCAGCGATGCCATTCCATATACTGCTGCAGCCAATCACTAGCTACAGTGGTGTACAGAGACAGTGGATGGCAGTAATTGCAATGGTATACATAACCACTGCATCCAAATAATACATCTTTGATTGCACCCCGGGAAAGATGAGAGTGCGGCGCCGCTGGATCAGAGTGGGGACAGGAAGGGAAGGTACTTTTCTTTAGTATTTTACATGGCTCCTGAAACAGGAAAAAAAAAAACTCAGACAACATCTTTAAAAATCTTTCTTAATTCTATTAGACATGCGATACATTTACAAAGCAACATATTTTGGCATCTGTATCCCTATTAATGACCATGGCCACAACATGCTGTTTCTACAGAGTTCCATTTTAGACAATGCACTGGGATTATGGAAATACAGCAATGATCCTTCTACAGATTAGGCTCACAAATGTGCATTGCAAGCATGTGATCAGACTTCACAGAGTGTACTTGAAAAATTAAATATAATGACAAAACTGCTTAATTATTTTTGCCATGCAAAAAGGCATAAAGTCAGTTTAAACCTGCAAAAGGAGAACCAGCTGTCTCTGTTCTGCGTCTTTTTCTTCTAATTTGGTATTCTACAACTAAATCAATTTTCACATAGAATACTGTATAAAAATTCATTTAAACAATTGCAATTTAATATTTTTATTTTGAGCTTATATTAGCACTAGAGATGAGCGAATTTTAAAAAATTAGATTTGGCCAGTTTGCTTTAATCTTAATTTATTTGCAGCGAATCGCATTAAAAAACTGCTATTTCCTGGCTGCAGAGAGCCTTTATAGGGGTGTAGAACACTGTGCCTTGAAGTAATAAGCATAGGGAGTCTGCTGTGGTAGTGAAATAATACTGTGAGTCAGTATGACATGCAGATGACAGGAGTCGCTCTTAGAATCACTGCACACTTCACTTATTTGGGCAGTCATGGGGCCAAAACTGACCAAATAACTCAAGTATCAACTTAGCCTTACAGGTAGATTTTAGTGTCAAGAAGAAGCACACTCCTTTTACGCTGTCGTCAGCTGATTCCACATAGATGTCTACAGAACCTGTTCTATTAAATGCTTATACAAGTAGAGCCCCCCTGACAGAGTGGAAAGGGTGTCAGCAGTAAGTTTGTGTTGACGTCACTGATCAATTTTCCCCATTCTCTGATCCGTCAGAACAATAACCCAGAAAAAACTGATCCTATCTGTGGAGCATACGCCTTCACTTGGTCAGCATTTGTTCAATAATCCATCATTATTGCTAATGCCTAAAAAAAAGGAGTGGATCTAAAACGGAGATGACACATGAATGGAATATTTGCATGTCTTCTGTATTTTCAACCCATTCCTGCTTTTGGCTACCAAATCATGAGCCAATTCTGATAGGACCATATAGGCCTTAAAGCTACTACACAGACAGGATTCATTGTGCGTCTCATTTTTCCTTCCTTCTGACAGATCAGAAGAAGTTTCAAATAAATGATGATGTCAACTAGGACAGAAGCCAAAATTGTGGATCAGTCATGAACTGGGGAGGGTGGGAACAGCATGAGAAGTCCACAGAGTAGACCTATGGCATAGTGGTGAGGTGGAAGTAGCATGAGGAGACCACAGTGGCAGAATGACAGGGTAGGGTCTTGAGGTGGAAGCAGTATGAGGAGGCCACAGAGTGGCACAATGACAGAGTCTGGAGGTGTCGGCAGTTTCAGCATCAGGAGGAGGCCACAGAGTGGCACAATGACAGAGTCTGGAGGTGGCAGCAGCATGAGTAGGCCACAGAGTGGCACAATGACAGAGGCTAGAGGTGTCAGCAGCATCAGGAGGAGGCCAGAGTGGCACAATGACATTGTCTGGAGGTGGCAGCAGCATGAGTAGGCCACAGAGTGGCACAATGACAGAGTGTGGAGGTGGCAGCAGCATGAGTAGGCTACAGAGTGGCACAATGACAGAGTCTAGAGGTGGCAGCAGCAGCATCAGGAGGAGGCCACAGAGTGGCACAATGACAAAGTCTGGAGGTGGCAGCAGCATGAGAAAGCCACAGAATAGCACAATGACAGAGTGACGATCAACCAAGATACTTCTGGGGGAACCTGCCTGGCATGAACATGCCTCTAGTAGCTACAGACAATGAGAAGACAAAGCGTCAAGATAGTTTTGAGCCGGGAAGAGTCGCAATGTTCATCAAGATACGTCACTAAAGATTTTACCGCATATACCCGCAGCGCTGATCGCTGAATAAATTTTGTTATTCGACCGAAATACTTAAATAAATATTTTAGCATATATAACTGCAGTGCTGAACGCTGAATAAAATTTGTCTTTGCACCGAAATACGTCAATAAAGATTTTACCACATATTACTACAGCGCTGAACACTGAATAAATTTAGTTTTTCGATTGAAATACGTCAGAAAAGATTTTACCACATACTGTATAACTGCAGCGCTGAATGCTGACTAATACTTGTTTTTCAACCAAAATACGTCACAAATGATTTTACCGCATATAACTACAGCACTGAATGCTGAAAAAAATTAGTTTTTCGACCGAAATACCTCACTAAAGATTTTGCCACATATACCTGCAACAGTGAAGGCTGAATATGTTTTGTTTTTCTACCGAAATACGCCACTAAAGGTTTTAGCACATATAACTGCAGCGATGAACGCTGAATAAAATTAGTTTTTCCACCGAAATACGTCAATAAAGATTTTACCACATATAACTGCAGAGCTGAATGCTAAATAAAAAAATGTTTTCGACCAAAATACATCACAAACGATTTTACAGCATATAACTACAGCACTGAACACTGAATAAAGTTAGTTTTTCGACCGAAATACGTCACTAAAGGTTTTGCCACATATACCTACAACACTTAATGCTGAATATATTTTGTTTTTCTACCGAAATACGTCACTAAAGGTTTTTGCACATATAACTGCAATAGTGAACACTGAATATATTTTGTCATTGTACTGAAATAATAACTACGGAAATGAAATCCATATATATTTTTCGTTTTGTACTGAAATAGGCCACTAAACTCTTTCACCACAAATAAATGCATCAGTGAACTGCGTATATATTTTTCCTTTTTGAACTAAAATAAAACACTGAACGCTTTTACCACATATAACTGCAGAGGTGAAATGCGTATATATTTTTCGTTTTGTACTCAAATAGGCCACTTAAACTCTTTCACCACAAATAAATGCAACAGTGAAGTGCATAAATTTTTTTCCTTTTTGGACTGAAATTGGACACTAAACGCTTTCCACACATATAACTGCAGAAGTGAACTGAGAATATATTGTTCTTTTTGTACTGAAATAGGCCACTAAACGCTTTTGCCACAAATAAATGCACCACTGAAGTGCGTATATAATTTTTTTGTACTGAAATAGGCCACTAAATGCTTCTGCTACAAATAACTGCACCAGTGAAGAGCGTATATTTTTTTCTTTCTGTACTGACATAGGCCACTAAACACTTTCAACACATATAACTGCAGAAGTGAACTGAAAATATATTTTTCTTTTTGTAGTGAAATAGGTCACTAAACGCTTTTGCCACACATAGCTGCAGAAGTGAACTGTGTATATATTTTTCTTTTGGTACTAAAATACGCCACTAAACGCTTTCACAACATATAGCTGCAGAAGTAAACTGCGCATATATTTTTCTTTTTCTACTAAAATACGCCACTTAACGCTTTCACCACATATAGCTACACAAGTGAACTGAGAATATATTTTTCTTTTTGTAATGAAATACGCCACTAAACGCTTTTAACACATAGCTTCAGAAGTGAACTGCTTATATACTTTTCTTTTTCCACAGATGTAAGCCACTAAAGGCTTTTCAACGTCTCTCCCTGCACTAAGATGCTATGAAATAAATCCTCCCTATCCTTTCCCTGCACTTATAAATCATTTTTTTTTCACAATGAGGTTTTTCAAATTGCTGTCCCTAGTGTCTTCTCTCTGCACTCAGAATGCTGGAAAATGTCTGATTCTAAGATGGCTGTCGTATTTATAGGGCTGTGACATCACAGGGCTGGCTGCTGATTGGCTGATTCATGCATGTCAGTCTGGATGATCCCGCCTTCCCATTCTTCCTTTCTCCATTTCCTCACATGTGCAGCAACCATTTTAGGAAAAATGTGATTTATTACCACGAAGCGCGAGGAAATTCGCATTCGCATTGAATTTTTCCTGAAATTTGGATCGAATTCCACTTTGTCAGCTTCGATTCGCTCATCGCTTATTAGCACACTTTCGTATGCTAACACATGATCAATATGATCTATGTACCTATGACAGAGGCTTCAGTTAGCAGGCTTACTGAACAGACAACCCTGGGGTTCTTTCTAGGTTCCCAAAGCTGACAGGACATAGATCCTCCAGTCTCTGATGGGTCTCCAAGGAACTCTGTGAACATCTACACTGTGGTAATGAAAGAGCTTAGTCATCTGAGGGCCCTCAGACCTCAGCATACAGATCTTCATAGATAACAGGACACCTCTATTCCCCCTCTACTGCAGCAACAGCAAAAAATTATTATCCAGACTGAGGATCAGTACCACCCACTTTCAAAGCACCATTGGAAGTCTGGTGCAATACTCTTTTAAGACATTTAGCATTGTGGTTTTTGGTGTTTTTGCTTTTGGGGTCAGTGGAATTTTTATTAAAACACAGTAAGCTCTTATGGCATTTTGTCTGGTGTTTTTTGTCTGTTGGCTTCTTTATTATGTTTCAAGAATGCTAGGAAAACTGTACAAAATTTCACCAGGCAAATAAATATCACCACCACCACCATCTCTGAATGCATGTAAAACACCTGCAAAGACTCTTGAAATGCAATGTGTTCTTGTGTGTATCACCCACAGATTTTTTGGATCACTGATGATTGATCAAATGGCAGTTGCAGTCCCAAAGATTGCATACAACAGTATGAATTCCTTTGGACTACAATTGTAGCTCAATACTTAAAATCAATCAATAGTACTACAAAAATTCTGTGTGTAATCCAGACCACAAACTCTCAAAACTTCAGATTCCTTTACTTAAAGCAGAGTCAAAGGAAAAAGAGGCATAGCCCTCCAACATATAAGCCAGTACAAAAAAAGATGGAAAGACTTAGAATTAGCAGCATAATAAAAACTGCAACTAAATCAAATAACAGTCAATGGTTAGAGACCAGGTGCCCTTTATCCGGATCCACCTCAAGTTTTTATTTAAAGGGAACCTGTCACCTCTACTATGCTACCCTCACTGAGCATTTCTAAATGTTTATTCGGTTTACCTTAAACATATAAATTACACTTTTAATTTCATCTGCAGCCAAATTAAATAAGTATGATGCATTTGGTACTGCAAATTAATATAACAGTCATATCTTACTTGTGTGACCAGAGAAGAGTCATACTTTCTCTGAGTCAAGCTCCTCGGCTCCGCCTAAGAAACGCCCCTAAGGATAAAATCTGGCAGATTGGCTGTCAATCAAAGTCTAGGGGGAGGGAAATAGGCTCTGATGGTGTGAGGGGAAGGAAATATTGTTATGTTAGTCCCGAGATGGTTATGGATGGATCGCTGGTAACTATCAAGGTAGACAAACTTGAAGGTACATTTAGTTTTATATGTGAAAACATGGTGACAGGTTTCCTTTAAGACCCAATGGGTTAAAGAGAATCTGTCTCTGTGAAAATTCTGTGCAATAGAGCTGAAGGAGTTTAGCAGATTTATATATGTATATATATATATATATATATATATATATATATATATATATACTTTTGTGAGAAAAGATTCAGCAAAACTTGGAATTTATGGATTAAAGTCTCTACTCACTTCCCCAAGTGGGATGTCTAATAAAATGGCCTACTTTGGCAACTGAGCTCAGATAGAGCATATTTTTAATGTATAAATTACAGATAATACTGTATCATTTGCCATAACATGCTATATCAATCTGCCCAGCACCTTCTGCTCTATAACTTTGAGAGTGCACTGCATTTCATGGTGATAGACTCATTTTAAAAAAGAAAGAGAGCCACAGAAAAGAGACGTAATGTAAAGAGAAGAAAAAAAAAGTTAGTGGGGTTGAAAGGAAATACTAGGGTATTGAGGAAATGTCTCCAGAGAGTCCAAACTAAAGAAGAATCAGTAGCTTGTTCAATGTGAGTCTTTTTAAGAAATCATAGTACTATGTGGTGTTTTAAAATTCCATCCAGTAGTACAATGTTTTATAGTATCTATCAAATGAGTTTTGTAGACATTAAATGGGTTATCCCATGAAAAGTATTACCATGCAATGAATGCAGCATTTAAATAACATTATTGCAAATACAGTCTTACATGCAATACAAATATTGTATATTTTTTATGTGCATTTGATTTTCCTCGTTGGTATTGCCCCCTGCAGGATATCCTTCTGGTCCACCTTTTTTAACATTCATTGGTGGACTGACATGCTCAGTAGCTTTCCTGCTCCCTTGCCCTCCCCTTAGTTCTGGTGTAGTGATCTCATAGTGATGCAGGTGAAGCGGCTCAGACTCCTTTCATTCATTCATCAGTACTTCTAAATTCACTGAAATAAATAACTGCATCTCTCCCTGGACAGTGAAGAAGTGTGGGACATTCAATACCATATGTATCTCTGGGGACATATGTGAAGTATTATTTTGTATGCAGAGGAGGAAGGCGTTAACAAGAGCTAATTACAGAGCATCCTCAGAGTTACAGGTGCATGATGAGCTTCTGCCCACCCATTGAAAGAGAAGCAAGTCTTCCAGATATGTGAGTAAAAAACTGTTTTAATTCATGGCATAACCCCTTTAAGTTCTCAATGTACATTATATTGTTCATTTTCTAAAATCAGAGTGATATAGTAGGCAAATAAATCTTGCAAGTGATATGAGAGAAAAATAACAGGATCAAGAGTCATTGTCAAGCCTGTAATTTAACATATCACCTGCTTTTACAGTACATATCACTGTCCCTCAAAGACCTAAAAATGTGGAACGTTCCTTTTTCACCACCACACGTTCAGCAAGTAAAACTCATCTCTAGTATTAGGGTATGGTGGTGAGACAGGACTCTGTACCTGCGTGATAGAAGATTGTAGCTGGCTGCCTGCAAATGTCAGCTGATTGATTTATGCGCAAACACAAAAATATATGATATACATTTTCTAGATAATATACGTTTTCTCAATTTGGTGTTTGTTACAAGATCTGCTTCCTATTGTAATATGTATATGGGTGGAAGCTGAACAACGAGATATTGTAGAAAGAGTAGACAATCTATGGCTGTCCTAAGCATAGTGTTTAAAATGTGGTTTTATCCCCCATATAAAACGACCTAACCTAAGTGGTAAGTTATGGAGAAAATAATCCAGTTAATGATCCATGCAGGTTTAGAAATATACGTGAGGATCTCTGGGGTAGCCCAATTTGTTTTATCCCTGAAGAGACATACCCTAAAATGACCTACTGAAGTCTTGGATTGGAATATTTGAGTCCAGAAAAAAATTCAGACCGTACAGATTTTAATTTGGATTTACAAAAAGAAAAAAAATTATGAATCATGAATTCATTTAAATACATTGGATTTACTCAAACACAAGAACAAGGGGCAGAAGTTTGAAATTAGTTTGGGGGGAAGATCAGAAGCCATATCATAAAATAGAATTTTGCTGGAATGGTAGTAGATGTTTGAAACAAACTTCCATCAGATGTTGGAAATAAGTGAATTTAAAGGGAACCTGACTCACATTTCAGTGGTCTATCACTTCTGCAATGGCAGTAATTACTTTGAAACTACTGACATGGCGAACTCCACAGCGCGCATGAACAATGAGAGGCAGATGAGTTTGTTGGGAGATGAGTTAGTTGAGTCTTACTGCCCCACTCTCCCAGACCACCAGACAATGACTGTCAGGTTTCTTTCCTGTTGTGTATGGGGGAAAAAAAACTTGTCAGTCATCATCTGGAGGAGAGTGGGGACAGCGGGCCTCATAGGACTCATGCCCCTTAGGGTTTGGCATGTCAGAAAGTATTGACTGCTGTGATAGAAGTGTCAGACCTCTGAAATCAGTCACTGTCACTACACTGTGCTTCCCCCTAGTGAGGGCAGCATAGTGCAGGCGACTGGTTCTCTTTAAACCTGCCGGAGAGATACATATGTCTTTCTTAAGATAAAAAAGAAAATAATATAAGGCTACATGCACACGACAGTGAAAACGGACGTGTGATGTACATTTTTTTAACGACCATCACACGTCCGTTTTAAGACCAATGGTAGTCTATGGGGTTATTCACACAGCAGTTTTTTTGACTGTCAGGGAAAAACGGACATAAAAAATTAGAACATGTTCTATGTTGTCCATTTTTTACTGACAGACTGCCCCCATACGATTGAATGGGTCAATTTTTAACATCCGTTTCTTAAAAAGGCATCAGTGAAAAAAAGTCCATTAAAAATGTCGGTTTTTAACGGACTTTTTTTTCACTGTCGTGTGCATGTAGCCTAGGGGTAGACTGGAATGACCTTCTGATCTTTTTCTATCATCAGTCTTTCATATTATGGATTTTAAGAATCTGGCCGAAAGGTTAATCAAGGGTTACATTTACATAAAAACTAGGTAAATAAAGTAAAAGTATTTTTGGTCACAGAAAGTTGTTGCTTGGTTGTAATATAATCAGTTCATTAACTTAGACCAAAATATAAAGAAAAATAATTACAGAAAATCTAGGGACCAAAGTCAAAACTGCAGGCAGCTGGCTAATGATGGGCACATGGGTATGTCAGTAACAAATCCAACTATACAGTTCAGTTAACAATTTAATTGATTTCATTCACATCACATCAATTGGTTATGTTTCAGATGCTATTGCTTAATCACTGTTGGGAAACAAAATTAAAGGAGCGCAACCTGAAAAGAAATGAAATTGGAAGAAAAAGTCCTTGTGATTATCTGTGCATTTCAAGAAAAAAAATGAAATTATAATGGCAATAATATTCTATTTATTTTTTTTCGTAAAAGTTATGTGATTGCCTCTGAAAAGAGTACAAAATGTTTAGAAGGAAAAAAATATGTTTTTGACCACCTGAAATCCCTAAAAAGGCCATTAGGGGCACTGGTGTTTAAGTAGAGATGAGTGCATTTCTTGAAATTCACTTTGGGTCTGATAGACTTCAATATTCTACTATAGACTTTGAAGTAATATCTAGCTGCAGGCATTTTGAAATAAAAAATACAAAAAAATATTTTAAAAGTCAAACCTCTGTGTGTGAAACCCTGTCACTCTGTGAGATGCCATATGCGTTTCTTCTTACAGCACTTTATTAGGGCTCATGCACATGGCTGCATTATGTCTGAATTCCATACAGACCCCTATTACACCTGCACAGAGGTCCATGAGGTCTCTACTGTAGCTCCATATACCTCCAATTGGAGTTACCATAGAAATTCAACAGAAAAAAAGTGTGACATGCTCTATCAAACTCCACCTAGGTTATTTTCAAAAATCTCTTGGCTACTTTTTGAAGTCCCATAGCGGTGAATTGAGGGTTGACCAAGCATGCGTAGCTTGCTCTGTATTCACGTTTGGGCCCTGTTCTTCCGGCACCTGCATATATAGGACATGTAGGCATGTTCTATCAATATGTCAGAAATGCCTCGGATTGGATTACCCTTTTACGTTTGGATGGTTTGTTTGTAGAATTAAATTGAATAAAAAACAATTGTCTGAACTGTATCAACATGCAATACATACTCTATGTGAGCAAAGGTCTTGGTTACATTCATGTATGGAATCATAATATTACTCCAATAGCCTGTATTGCATATATACTGGACATCTAATTTGTGCCTGAAAGTTGCCTGTACCTCTGGTTTTATTTGGAGACATACATTTTTTTTTTTTTTTTCACAGATTCTGCGAGAAACAGGACGTAGAAAAGAGCATCAAGCCGCTAATGACGCCGCTGCACCACCCAGGGGGCGCGGCCCAGCAGCACGCCCCTCCCAGCACAGCTGCGCCAAAGATCTCACCGCTGGAGCCTGGACAGGCAAACCCGTGACAATAAAACTGTGTGTTATAGCTGACCATTCCACGGCACCTAAAGCTGAATCTGCCCTCTTCTTTTCTTGCAGCAACTGTAGATAAGAAAACGCAAGGAAGAGGGGATAGCAGGCCAAGCTACCGCAGGTCCCATGGGTGCTTAGTAGAGATGTGCAAATTTCCTGAAATTTGTTTCCAGATTAAGTCTAACAAATCATTTGGCAGACTTGATTCAGATACTAATAAATTCTACAGAATCAAAGGTGCTCAAATTGCCCTAAGAAAATTGCATATTATATGCTGAGGTCTCCTAGGACTGTATCCATCCCCTTTTAAGTTCTTTAACGCCAAGACAGCATTAACTATAAGAAAGTGACAGTGACATATATGGCTATGGGCAAACGAATGGTAGACGGTAGTACTGTAGCTACTGAGCAAGGGGAAATATGGACCATTATCTGTCCATTGCACCCTTTAATAACAAAGATATGTGATGGAACCTGGATTAACAGTGAATTTCCTGGGGACAGATTCCCTTTAAATGGAAATTTTGTCATATTTTTAACATTTTTAAAACACTCTAACCATATGCTCTTTTATGCTTCTTTTTTGTACAGAGTTGTTATGGGATTTGCATAGAGGTGCATACCCTCAATATACCGAAGCTGACAAAGGCATTTATTTGACGTTCTGTACAAATCCGATAGAATCAGGCAATGCCTAAGGGGGAAAATCTGCAGTGGAAATTGACCTGCCAATGATTTTACACCGCAGATCTTCACCATACATTTTACCCTTTGCAATGCATAGGCTAAGCATGCGGATTTTGGTACAGATTCACAGCAGGTTTTGGGATATCCACATTGCAAAATTAATGCATATGGGTGTACCCTAAATCGTTTCAGCACATAAACTCATTCGTGTTGATAGTTTCCAAATACCAACACAGAATATGCATCAGAATTCAGCTCTTGCATTCTGACATCAAAAGGTATACATTATTTCATTGAGATAAAAATATCATCTATAGACCTATTTTCATTGGGCTAGAAATTCCATTTCTTCTATGAAACTCAAATTTATAATAAACTCAGAAATATAAATTGCTCCTCTGTTTAAAATAAAAGACATCTCTAACAATTCCACAATTTCTTCACATTCTCAAATGCAATCATTATTTTCTGAGCAATCTCTTGTACGGAAAAACAATTGGGCCCTAATTCCAGCTATATAAAGATTTTTAATCAAGAATCACTGGTGGGACAGTTTTCTTTAATAATTTATTTTGGTATTTTCTTGTAGCTTTCAGGCACAAACTAAACATGATGAGAACTTGTCTGCATTTGGCGTATTGATCTTGTCCCAGTGGGTGCCGAGATAATGTTATCTAATTCGGCTTATATTGGAAATGCTCGAGCTTTTATATATGAATTAGCTAAGCGGGGCCTATAAACAAAAAGCACCTTGACTGCCAAATGGCATAAAGAAATCCCCATATGACCATGAATTCTTCAGTGATTATGCTTTATTGTGTACAGGTGCTTTTGTGGCTTTTATGACTCCAACACCCAACAGAGATTCCACTTAGAAACATAACAAGATTAGCTGAAACACGTTCGTTATCTCACTTGCCTTTTTAGCTTTTTTTTTTCTTTTGGTCCTTAAACACAATGACAATGAAGTATAACATTTCTAAAGGTAGTGTTATATCACTGGATTATTCAATATAACATAGAGTAGAAAAGCATAATACTGTTTAAACCACCTAATGTAGGTGGTATAAGAAAACATTCCTGTTTGGAACTTGTGCCACCGTAAAATGATCCAAACAACATGTAAATGGGCAAGATGCCATGCACACAGATGGTCAGAAGAGCAGGAAGCCAAAAGATCATGTTTGTACATCAAGATCAAGAGTGGGTGCTATGGGCATGACTTGGAGCAGCAAAATGTCTGTGATACAACATAAGCACCAGTGAAGCATTGGATGAAGGTCTTTAAAGGGGTTCTCCAAATTAAGAAAATAAAAATACTTAAATATTACTTCATTATAAATATATTGCCAAATACCTTTCATTAGTTATAATGGCTTGTTTTTGTCAGGGGAACAATTGTTAGGAAAAATAAAATGGCCGCCATCCTACTAGTCCACACAAAACCTGTCCTAATTACACAGGAGGACAAGTTAAAGAGCTGCGCCATCTCCCTATCTTACTTGTCAGGGATTATGATCCTGAATACAGATAAGACCTTCAACTTAATCTCTGTAGGAATGGAGTTCATGAGGAGACATGAAGTACAGAGAGGAGGTGGGGGTAACGAGCAGCAGCACTTGTATGCAGTCTCTATTACCACAGCTCCACATTACCGTACCCTTTCCTGTCCGTCCTCTCTGTAATTCATGTCATGTCTTATCATCTGTATTCAAGATCATAATCCCTGACAAGCAGAGCAGAGAGGAGGATGAGGCAGCTCTTTAGCTCAGTGTTGTGAAGTAACTTGTACTGCCGTGTGATTAGGACAGGTTTTGTGTGTGCTAATAGGACGCGGCCATTTTATTTCTCTTAATAATTGCTTCCTAGACAAAATGAACCATTATAGCTAATGAAGTGTATTTGTAAATATACTTATACTAAAGAAATATTTAAGTATTTTCATTTTCTTAATTCCTGGAGAACCCCTGTAATATACACAGACACCCTATGATTTATGAGCTAGATCAGTAAGAATACATCACTGCCTATCAGCCACCACCAGTTAAAGTAAGATATGATGTCCTTTACCAGAATTTGGTTATAAGACAGTAGGGCGCATTTACACAACTGTATGTATTTTGCAGTCCACAAAATGTGGATCAGTAAAAAATGCGGATGATGTCCGCGTGATTGTTTTTTTTTTTTTTTGCGGACCAATTGTAACAATTAGTGTTGAGCGAATCAAAATAGAGTAGACTAAAATCTAAATTTCTGGAAAAATTGGATTTGCGCGAAGTCAAATTTCCTTGTGCTTCATGACAATGAATCATTTTTCCCTGAAGTGGCAGTAAAAAAAAAAGTACTCACAAAAAAAAAAGCTTACCTTCCATTTGTACGCAAAGAATTGATTGAAGATCCCGTGCAACATCTCATGCGCTGGTGACGTATGATGCCACCAAGCCAGCCAGTTCGGCTTGTCTTCAATTAACCGCTTCAGGACCGCCGTACGCAGGATTGCGTCCTGCGGGCGGTCCTGTTCTTCTGATCGGACGCGCCGGGGCGTCATCTCGCGAGACGCGAGACTTCCTGTGAACGCGTTCACAGTGTCTGGCGTCTGAAGAGTTGTACTACAGCCTGCCAGCGATGATCAATCGCTGGCAGGCTGTAGATGCGATATAAATCGCATCAAACAGCTATATCAGACGCTGTTTTATGAACAGCGTCTGATATAGCTGCTACCTGGTCCTCTGGTGGTCCCATTTTCTGGGATCGACCACCAGAGGACCAGGTAACACAGTAAAGTTGCACCAAACACTACACTAACCCCCCACCCCCTCACCTATTAACCCCTTGATCACCCCATCTAGACCCCTGATCACCCCCTGTCATTGATCACACCCCTTGTAAGGCTCCATTCAGACGTCCATATGTGTTTTGCGGATCCGTGATTCACAGATCCGTGGATTCACGGATCCGCGGATCCGATCCGCGGATCCGATCTGTGGATCCGATCCGCAGATCCTCAAAACACGGACACCGGCAATGTGCTTTCCGCATTTTGCAGATCCGCACATTGCCAGAACTATATAGAAAATGCTTTTCTTGTCCGCAATTGCGGACAAGAATAGGACATGTTCTATATTTTTGCGGAACGGAAGTGCAGACTCGAAGCGCGGATCCGTAATTCCGGATCCGAAGCGGACAAAGTCTGTCCCCATAGAAATGAATGGGTCCGCAATTCCGCTCCGCAAACAGAATTAAGTGGACGTGTGAATGGGGCATAAGGGTCCCCTATCACCACCAGTTAGTTAGCTACTTGTTAGGTAGCTAGCGCCCAGCCCACCGCACCGCAGTCACTGATTTTTGGCAGAGATTTATTCATCCACATTGATCGATGCGAATGAAGAAATCTGTGCCGCTTCATTTTTTTTTTTTTCAGCGCAGAGGCTGAACGGAAAAATCTCATTACCCGTATGCTCAATATACGGAGAATCGCAGAAACTCCTAATGCTGGCCATACGTGTAATGATTATGGAGACCCTCAAATGCCAGAGCAGTACAAAACCCCACATGTGACCCCATTTTAGAAAGAAGACACCCTAAGGTATTCCGTGAGGGGCATAATGAGTTCATGAAAATTAAACTTTTGTCAAAAGTTAGCGGAAAGGAGACTTTGTGAGAAAAACAATAAAAATCAATTTCCACTAACTTGTGCCAAAAAAATATTCTATGAACTCGCCATGCCCCTCATGGAATACCTTGGGTGTCTTCTTTCCAAAATGGGGTCACATGTGGGTATTTATACTGCCCTGGCATTTTAGGGGCCCTAAAGCGTGAGAAGAAAATGCGTAAAAATGCCCTCCTAAAGGTACTCATTGGAATTTGGGCCCTTTGCATTTGGCTGCAAAAGTGTCACACATGTGGTATCGCCGTACTCAGGAGAAGTAGGAAATGTGTTTGGGTGTATTTTTACATATACCCATACTGGGTGAGAGAAATATCTCTGTAAGCTGACAACTTTGAATAAAAAAATGTAAAAAGTTGTCGTTTACAGCGATATTTCTCACACGCAGCATGGGTATATGTAAAAATACACCCCAAAACACATTGCCCTACTTCTCCTGAGTACGGCGATACCACATGAGTGACACTTTTTTGCAGCCAAGATGCGCAAAGGGGCCCTAAAACCAATGAGTACCTTTAGGATTTCACAGGGCATTTTTATGCATTTGGATTCTCACACTTTAGGGGCCCCTAAAATGCCAGGTGAGTATAAATACCCCACATGTGACCCCATTTTGGAAAGAAGACACCCCAAGGTATTCCGTGAGGGGCATGGTGAGTCCACAGAATTTTTATTTTTGCCACAAGTCAGCGGAAATAGTTTTTTTTTTTTTTTATTTTGTTTTTTACAAAGTCTCATATTCCACTAACTTGTGACAAAAATAAAATTTTACATGAACTCACCATACCCCTCACAGAATACCTTGGGGTGTCTTCTTTCCAAAATGGGGTCACATGTGGGGTATTTATACTGTCCTGGCATTTTAGGGGCCCCTAAAGCGTGAGAAGAAGTCTGGAATCCAAATGCGTAAAAATGGCCTCAGAAATCCTCATAGGTACTTAGGGTCTTTAGCACTCAGGCTGCAAAGTGCACACATGTGGTATCGCCAGTACTAGGAGAGTAGGGCATGTTTTGGGGTGTATTTTATATATACCTATACTGTGTGTGAAAATATCTCTGTAAACGACAACTTTTAAAAAATTTTATACAAAGTTGTCAGTTTACAGAGATATTTCTCTCACCCAACATGGGTATATGTAAAAATACACCCCAAAACACATTGCCCTACTTCTCCTGAGTACGGCGATACCACATGTGTGACACTTTTTGCAGCCTGGGTGCAAAGGGGCCCAAATTCCAACGAGTACCTTTAGATTTTACATGGCGGCTCACAATTTAGCCCCGCCCAAAATGCCAGAACAGTAAACACACCCCACAAATGACCCCTTTCGAAAGTAGACACCCCGAGGTATTCACTGAGGGGCATAGTGAGTCCGTCTGAGATTTCTTTTTTTTGCCAGAAGTTAGCAGAAATTGAAACTTTTTTATTTATTTTTTTTCTCAGAAAGTGTCATATTCCGCTAACTTGTGAAAAAAATGAAATGATACATGAACTCACCATGCCCCCGCGAATACTTTGGGGTGTCTTCTTTCTAAAATGGTGTGATTTGGGGGGTATTCATACTATTCTGACATTCTAGCACCTGAAGAAACATGACAGGCGCTCAGAAAGTCAGAGCTGCTTCAAAATGCCGAAATTCACTTTTTTGCACCATAGTTTGTAAACGCTATAACTTTTACCCAAACCAATAAATATACACTTATTGGACTTTTTTTTATCAAAGACATGTAGAACAATAAATTTAGAGAAAAATTTATATAGAAATGTAGTTTTTTTAAAAAAAATTTACAACAGAAAGTGAAAAATGTCATTTTTTTGTAAAAATTTCGGTAATTTTTGATTAATAGCAAAAAAAGTAAAAATGTCAGCAGCAATGAAATACCACCAAATGAAAGCTCTATTAGTGAGAAGAAAAGGAGGTAAAATTGATTTGGGTGGTAAGTTGCATGACGGAGCAATAAACGGGTAAAGTAGTGTAGTGCGGAATTGTAAAAAGTGGCCTGGTCTTTAAGGGTGTTTAAGCTAGGGGGGCTGAAGTGGTTAAGATGGCCGTGGCAGCCTCTTCGCGATCAAATGAATAAGGTGAGTATTATTATAATTTTTTTTTTTACCAGATTAACCCCTGAAAGCCCCCACTATTATTCTCAGATGCCGCAATCAGTGATGAATGCACCAACTGAGGGGTTCAATTATGGGGGGGGGAGGCGCAAACGCAGTTCCCAGTCATTATGCCCACTACTTACAAAGAAATGCACTCTGTGAAGAGGTAATTTGTCACAAAGCAAATTACTTTGTGAAATTCGGTGAAGCAGCCAAATCAAATTTTTGATAACTTCGCTCATTTCTAGTAACAATGCCTACTCTTGTCCATAAAATAGACAAGAATAGGACATGTTCTATCTTTCTGCAGTAATGCACTACAGACATATGAATACAGACAGCCCCATAAAATGCGGATTGGATGTGGACCAAAAATATGGTAGTGTGAATGGAGCCTTAAAGGGGTTATCTCGCTTCAGCAAGTTGCATTTATCATGTACAGAAAGTTAATACAAGGCACCTACTAATGTATTGTTATCAACTTTGCTTCCTTTGCTGGCTTGATTTATTTGTCCATCACATTATACACTGCTCATTATCATGGTTACAACCAGCCTGCAATTCATCAGTGGTGGTCGCGTTTGCACACTATAAAAAAAGGGCCCCTCTCTGGTGGATGGGACCATGGGAGCACACATAGGCTAGTGCTTTATCCTATAGTGTGCAAGCATTGCCACCACAGTGGTCATAACCATGGAAACGAGCTGTGTATAATGCAATTTTTAAATGAATGAAGCCAGCAAAGGAAGCAATATGGACAATCACAACACATGTATTGTATTAACTTACTCTACAAAATAAATCCTATTTTCTGAAGTGAGTCAAGCCCTTTAAAAAGCAGACTTGGACCATTCTGGAGATTTAGATGTAGGGAGTGATGAAGTAGTAGATCAGGGGTAGGCAACCTCCGGCACTCCAGCTGTTGTGAAACTACAACTCCCAGCATGCATACTTGCTCTGCTCTTGTAAGAACTCACATAGAAATGAATGGAGAATGCTGGGACTTGTAGTTTCACAACAGCTGGAGTGCCGAAGGTTGCTGGTCCTTGTAGTAGATGGTCCTGAGCACCTACACCTATAGTACATATCATATGGGCTACAGGCAGACATGGCACGCAAGTCAGGGGGATGATTTTTATTGCCTGATAGCTACTGTACATCCTGTATCCTTTCACAGTCCAATAAACTGCAATACTTAAAGGTTGGTCTTTAAGGCTCAAACAGGCCCAGTCCTTAATCCCTTTGCTACCAGCGCCATACATGGAGCGAAGTGCAAACATGACACCCACTCGCGTGTGCAGCGAGCACCATGGCTGACGGGTCTCCGCTGTTTCAAACAGCAAAGACCCGTGGCTAAAGACCGCAACCAGCAATAATGCCGATCGCGGTCATTAAAGCCTTTAGATGCAGTGATCAAGTGCAATCATGGCATCTAAAGGGTGAAAAACCCACAAGCTCGCGCTTTCAGCTTCTTACCGGCATCCTCTGTGGCCAATGAGCATGCCGGTAATTGGTTTCAATAGGCTGGGTCTTCCTGAAAAGACCAAGGGTATTGAAGCTGCAATTCTTATTTTGGGCCTACATAAGAAATTACCAATTTTCCTATTATGTCTAAAAGATCCATGAGGGCTCAGAATTAAATAAAATGGGTTATGTATGCCCAAGTACGAGAAAATATATAAAAAATTAAAAAAATATAAACGTTTAAATCACCCCCCTTTCCGTAAACTAAAATAATAAAAAATAGCAAAAAATATAAACATCATTTGCATCAGCACGTCCGAAAACACCAGTACTATTAAAGTAAAAAAAAATTCCAACATGGCGTAACGGAAAAAAGGGTTTTTCATCACTTCTCTTATCCAAAAAAATGTAATAAAATGTGATCAATAAGTCATACACACTCCAAAATTGCATCAATAAAAACTACAGATTGCCCCACAAAAAATGAGCCCCCACTCAGTAGAAATAACTATAAAAAAAAGTTATGGGGGTCAGTATATAGGGATATAAAAAAAAACATTTTTTTCTTCAAAGTTTAAATTTATTTTTACACTATTAAGACAAAAGAAATCTATTCATATGTGGTATCATTTTAATCGTACTGACCTAGAGAATGAAGGGCACAAGTCAGTTTTGCCTCAAATGGAATGCTGTTGGAACACAACCCGTAAAACAGTGGAGGAATTGCAGAAATTTTTTTTTTTTTTAATTTAACCCTATTTGGAATTTTCTTTCCGATTACCACTACATTGTATGCCATATTAAATGTTGGCATTAGAAAGTACAACTTGTCCTTCAAAAAATAAACTTTGTGAACAAAAAAAAATAAAAAAGTTATGGCTCAAGCAAGATAGGGAAGAAATATAGAAAAAGCAAAAACAAAAAAAAACTCTGGTATCCTAAGGGAAAATTTTTGTTTCCTAAAATCTCTTCCTCAGTTTTATTCTCAATTCTGTTAAGAGTCTCTGCTCCTTTTAGGGCATGGTCACATGGAATGTATTTTGGTGTAGAAAATCCACAGAGGATTTTCTATAGGTCTGCTAGATTTGGCAGCCATTGATTTCACCTGAATTGCAAAGGGGGATATACAGGGTAGAAATCCCCAGTAAAAATTGACCGGCTGCAGATTTAAAACCAGCACTGCAGGAGAAGTTATGTACAGGTTCCACTAAAGAGATTTTATGAAATCCTCAGCATATCTGACCTGAGTGGCTGTACCTTTAAAAGGGTATTATGGTTTTAATTGGGGTTGAGCGAATTAGGGTCGGATTGCTGTATCCGAACCCGATTCTTTTAAAAACTACCTTAATCATATGGGCTCTTTTTTACTGTAAAATGTACGTCCTTCACAAAAGTCTTTCCGAAAGTTTCTGCAAATATTGTGAGACTTACTTCATCTCACCTCTATCACATGTCAGTTCGTTTATTGGCATAAATTACTGTTTTAAAATACAAAGCTGAACTCGGCTTTGTTAATAAGGCATGACGCCAAGTTCGGCTTGGTATTTTGACACAGTAATTTATGCCAATAAATGAACTGACGTGTGATAAAAGAGAGATGAAGTAAATCTCGCGATATTTGCAGAAAATTCAGAAAGACCTCCGCCCGCATACATTTTACATACATTTTACAGTAAGATGGAGCCCATAATATTAACTAAGTTTTTTCATGAATCGGGTTTGGATACAGCTCAACCCTAGTTTTAATGATTACAGTTA
Source organism: Bufotes viridis (assembly GCA_033119425.1). Classification (NCBI taxonomy): domain Eukaryota; kingdom Metazoa; phylum Chordata; class Amphibia; order Anura; family Bufonidae; genus Bufotes; species Bufotes viridis. The sequence continues at coordinate 292,072,863 of CM065593.1, read as the reverse complement.
TTTATTTAGAGAATGGGATGTTGAACAATTTTCTAATATAAATCTATTTAAAATTTTGCTCACATACCTTTATTATACACAAGAAGTAACCTCTCCCTAAAGACAAAAAATGGTACAGCCTGTTTTATTCCTGTAAAATGCATCCATAGGATAGCTGGATAGGACTAAACATGGGGTCAGTCATGTCAGCTGTCATCATACACTTAAAAGTATCATATGACCTGGCTTTCAGTTATCCCGTAGGATACCAGCGCCGTACATGTACAGTGCAGAAATGTGGGACACAAATACCAAAGCCGTACATGTACGGCGGGCTTATCGGGTGGGTACATGAGCTGTCTGATCAGGGGCAGGGGTCCAGCAGTCACTGATAGCCGGTCCCCTGCTGTATTCGCAGGCATCAGTTTAAAAACGCAGATGCCGGTGCATTAACCCTTGCACAGCCACGGTCAGCGCAAACATGACGCCCGTGTGAAAGAGGCCTTGACCCTGGGTTCACACCTGAGCGTTTTACAGCGCGTTCAAACGCGCTGTAAAACGCTCAACAGATTAAAACCAATGCATCCCTATGGGAGTGGTTCACACTTGAGCGTTTTACAGCGCGTTTGAACGCGCTGTAAAACGCCCAACGCATAAACAAGTACTTGAGCTTCTTTTGGGGCGTTTGGCGCGCGTTTTGTGATTGACACCACAGTAGTCAATCACAAGAACGCGCGTTTTACGCGCGTTTCCTATTTGCAAAAACGCGCTGAAATACGCGCGACAAAAACGCGCGTAAAACGCGCGTTTTTAGAACGCTCAGGTCTGAACCCAGGGTAAAGCTCAGGTTCTTAGTGAGACCTTTGCATTTTGAAAATCACCTGCTAATCTGTAAGATTTTGCTATCCTGTCTATTGTGGCATAAAAAAGTGGCAAATTATGGTGCATGTCATATTTGCGCCGTTAATTTGGGACTTTTCACTTCTCTTGTCATTTTCCAAAAATGGCACATTTATTAACCAGCTCAGCCCCCTAGCTTAAACACCCTTAATGACAAGGCCACTTTTTACAATTCCGCACTACACTACTTTCACCGTTTATTGCTCCGTCATGCAACTTACCACCCAAATGAATTTTACCTCCTTTTCTTCTCACTAATAGCGCTTTCATTTGGTGGTATTTCATTGTTGCTGACATTTTTACTTTTTTTGCCATTAATACAAATTTAACGACATTTTTGCAAAAAAATGACATTTTTCACTTTCTGTTGTAATTTTTTTTTAAAAAACTACATTTCTATATAATTTTTTCTCTAAATTTATTGTTCTACATGTCTTTGATAAAAAAAAAGTCCAATAAGTGTATATTCATTGGTTTGGGTAAAAGTTATAGCGTTTACAAACTATGGTGCAAAAAAGTGAATTTCGGCATTTTGAAGCAGCTCTGACTTTCTGAGCGCCTGTCATGTTTCTTCAGGTGCTAGAATGTCAGGATAGTATAAATACCCCCCAAATCACACCATTTTAGATAGAAGACACCCCAAAGTATTAGCGGAGGGGCATGATGAGTTCATGTATCATTTCATTTTTTTTCACAAGTTAGCGGAAAATGACACTTTCTGAGAAAAAAAAAAAGTTTCAATTTCTGATAACTTCTGGCAAAAAAAAAAAATCTCAGACGGACTCACTATGCCCCTCAGTGAATACCTCGGGTGTCTACTTTCCGAAATGGGGTCATTTGTAGGGTGTGTTTACTGTTCTGGCATTTTGGGCGGGCTAATTGTGAGCCGCCATGTAAAACCTAAAGGTACTCGTTGGAATTTGGGCCTTTGCACTCAGGCTGCAAAAGTGTCACTTATGTGGTATCGCCGTACTCAGGAGAAGTAGGGCAATGTGTTTTGGGGTGTATTTTTACATATACCCATGTTGAGTGAGAGAAATATCTCTGTAAATTGTCAACTTTGTATAAAATTTTTAAAAGTTGTCGTTTACAGAGATATTTTTCACACAAAGTATGGGTATATATAAAAATACACCCTAAAACACATTGCCCTACTTCTCCTGAGTACTGGCGATACCACATGTGTGACACTTTTTGCAGCCTGGGTGCGCAAAGGGCCCTAAACCAATGAGTACCTTTAGGATTTCACAGGGCATTTTTACGCATTTGGATTCCAGACTTCTTCTCACGCTTTAGGGGCCCCTAAAATGCCAGGACAGTATAAATACCCCACATGTGACCCCATTTTGGAAAGAAGACACTCAAGGTATTCCGTGAGGGTATGGTGAGTTCATGTAAAATTTTATTTTTGTCACAAGTTAGTGGAATATGAGACTTTGTAAAAACTAAATTAAAAAAATATATCAATTTCCGCTAACTTGTGCCAAAAATAAAAATTCTGTGGACTCGCCATGCCCCTCACGGAATACCTTGGGGTGTCTTCTTTCCAAAATGGGGTCACATGTGGGGTATTTATACTCACCTGGCATTTTAGGGGCCCCTAAAGAGTGAGAATCCAAATGCGTAAAAATGGCCTGTGAAATCTAAAGGTACTCATTGGTTTTAGGGCCCCTTTGCATACAGGCTGCAAAACTGTCACTCATGTGGTATCTCCGTACTCAGGAGAAGTAGGGCAATGTGTTTGGGGTGTATTTTACATATACCCATGTTGTGTGTGAGAAATATCGCTGTAAACGACAACTTTTACATTTTTTATTCAAAGTTGTCAATTTACAGAGATATTTCTCTCACCCAGCATGGGTATATGTAAAAATACACCCCAAAACACATTGCCCTACTTCTCCTGAGTACGGTAAAACCACATGAGTGACACTTTTTTGCAGCCATGATGCGCAAAGGGGCCTAAATTCCAATGAGTACCTTTTAGGAGGCCATTTTTACACATTTTTCTTCTCACGCTTTAGGGCCCCTAAAATGCCAGGGCAGTAGAAATACCCCACATGTGACCCTATTTTGGAAAGAAGACACCCCAAGGTATTCCATGAGGGGCATGGCGAGTTCATAGAATATTTTTTTTTGGCACAAGTTAGTGGAAATTGATTTTTTATTGTTTTTTCTCACAAAGTCTCCCTTTCCGCTAACTTTTGACAAAAAGTTTAATTTTTCATGGACTCATTATGCCCCTCAGCGAATACCTTGGGGTGTCTTCTTTCCAAAATGTGGTCACATGTGGGGTATTTATACTGCCCTGGCATTTTAGGGGCCCTAAAGCGTGAGAAGAAAAATGCGTAAAAATGCCCTCCTAAAAGGTACTCATTAGAATTTGGGCCCCTTTGCGCATCTTGGCTGCAAAAAAGTGTCACACATGTGGCATCGCCGTACTCAGGAGAAGTAGGGCAATGTGATTTGAGGTGTATTTTTACATATACCCATGCTGGGTGAGAGAAATGTCTCTGTAAATTGACAACTTTGAATAAAAAAATTTAAAAAGTTGTCGTTTACAGCGATATTTCTCACACACAGTATGGGTATATGTAAAATACACCCCAAAACACATTGCCCTACTTCTCCTGAGTACGGCGATACCACATGAGTGACACTTTTTGCAGCCAAGATGCGCAAGGGCCCTAAAACCAATGAGTACCTTTAGAATTTCACAGGCCATTTTTACGCATTTGGATTCTCACGCTTTAGGGCCCCTAAAATGCCAGGACAGTATAAAACCCCACAAGTGACCCCATTGTGGAAAGAAGACACCCCAAGGTATTCTGTGAGGGGTATGGCGAGTTCACAGAAAAAAAATTGGGCACAAGTTAGCGGAAATTGATTTTTTTTTTTTTACAGTCTCATATTCCACTAACTTGTGACAAAAATAAAATTTTGCATGAACTCGCCATACCCCTCACGGAATACCTCGGGTGTCTACTTTCTAAAATGGGGTCACATGTGGGGTATTTATACTGTCCTGGCATTTGAGGGTCTCCGCAATCATTACACGTATGGCCAGCATTAGGAGTTTCTGCGATTCTCCTTATATTGAGCATACGGGTAATGAGATTTTTTTTTTCCGTTCAGCCTCTGCGCTAAAAAAAAAAAAAATGAACGGCACAGATTTTTTCATTCGCATCGGTCAATGTGGATGAAAAAATCTCTGCCAAAATCAGTGACTGCGGTGCGGTGGGCTGGGCGCTAGCTACCTAACAAGTAGCTAACTAACTGGCGGTGATAGGGGACCCTTATGTCCCATTCACACGTCCGAAATTCTGTTTGCGGAACGGAATTATGGACCCATTCATTTCTATGGGGACAGACTTTGTCCCGCTCGGATCCGGAATTACGGATCCGCGCTTCCGGGTCTGCACTTCCGTTCCGCAAAAATATAGAACATGTCCTATTCTTGTCCGCAATTGACAAGAAAAAGCATTTTCTATATAGTTTTGGCAATGTGCGGATCTGCAAAATGCGGAAAGCACATTGCCGGTGTCCGGTGTTCCAGTCCGCGGATCCGATCCGCAGATCCGTGAATCCACAGATCCGAAAAAAAAAAAAGGACGTCTGAATGGAGCCTTACAAGAGGTGTGATCAATGACAGGGGGGTGATCAGGGGGTCTAGATGGGGTGATCAAGGGGTTAATAGGTGAGGGGGTGGGGGGGGTGGGGGAGGTTAGTGTAGTGTTTGGTGCAACTTTACAGTGTTACCTGGTCCTCTGGTGGTCGATCCCAGCAAATGGGACCATCAGAGGACCAGGTAGCAGCTATATCAGACGCTGTTCACAAAACAGCGTCTGATATAGCTGTTTGATGCGATTTAATTCGCATCTACAGCCTGGCTGTAGCCGAACTGCCGAGACGCGCTTTCACAGGAAGTCTCGGCTCTCACGAGATGACGCGCCGATGCGTCATCTCAGAGCTACAAGACCGCCCGCAGGACGCATCCCTGCGTTAGGCGGTCCTGTAGCGGTTAAGAGGCATGTGCTTCTAAATAAATTTGGCGCATTGTGCGTCAACTGACTTTATGCTAAGACTGTCCTTTGTAATGCCAGTCATAGTATATGTGCCCCATTATGTCTTTTAAAGATATTGCCCAACACAACTGCCTGGTAATTTACTATTGCATGTGAATTCTGTAATAGGCAGAATACTTTCTTTGCACTAGTACAAGGGCCCCATAATTTTATACAAAAGTCAGTTTTCATTGGCTTATCTAACACTAAAGTACATTAACAAGACAGCCAGAAACTGTACATATGGCAAAATGCTACTAATAAACAGTATTTTTCTCACTTTTGAATGTGCATTTATCAGGAAGAATCTAAGTATTTATGATCAGTGTATTTTTAACATTAAAACTAGTCATCCTCCTTTTGTGCTTCATATGGTTATAAACAAACAACATATTTCTGTGTTTTCAGAAAACCTTCCACATGTTCAACAATATGGAAAATATGTACCTGGAATAAATATATATCAGCAACCGAATAGAAAATGGAAAAAAAATAATTATGGTTCATTTTTGCTGTTTAGTATAACTAAGAGCAGTGTTTGTTTAATACGTTGAGTATTTCATGGTGGAATTAAAGGGAATCTGTTCACCACCCTAGACCATTTCTAACCGTTCGTATTCCAATGTAGCTCTGCTATAGTCCTTTTCAAATATACCTTTATGTGCAGAACAATGTTCACTATCCCCCCAAAAACACTTTTTTTAATAAAATAAATTTGCTAATTAGACTGAAAAGAGCTCAAGAGGCTGCACTTAAAGGGAACCTGCCATCAACTTTATGCTGACCTCACTGAGGGCAGCATAAATTAGTGACAGAAATGCTGATTTCATAAGTGTGTCGCTCCTGAGCTAAAAGTAAGTGGTTGCTGAGAACCAGCATCATAATCATTGCTGCTCAGGCCTTGAAAAGAGTCAAATCTAACTGAGAAGTGTCATGGTTATTCATATTCTCCTGCTGATGATTGGCAGTTCTCTCCTAGAGAGAAAGGGAGAAAACTAGGTAGAAGCCTCTCAGTCATTAGCAGGTGGGCAGGGAGAGCAAGAATTCATGAATGACCAGGACTCTTCTCAGGTGGCCGTGACTCTTTACCAGGCCTAGTGATGTTGGTTGTGATGTTGGTTCTCAGCAACCACTTATTTTTAACTTATAAATGACAGACCAATGAAATTAACTCCCCTGTCTCTACTTTATTCTACTGTTAGTATGGGCAGCATAAAGTTCATGACAGGTTCCCTTTAACTGTGCTGGAGCCCAGCTGCGCCCATCAGCAATGAGCCCTGCTCGTCCCCTCCTCTTCTTCTCTCTACCTCCTAGCTCTCGTGTACAGGATTCTCCCTGCTCCCAGGGAGTGCTCCTGCTCTGTATACGAGAGGTCAGAGCTGTTGGTGCCCGCCCTCCTCTCTCTCTCTCACAGCATCGGCTCCAGTAAGGGGTCGCGCATGCGCGATACTTACCAGAGCCGCGCTGACAGATTCGGTAGCGTAGAGCCTTTGGTGCCCGCCCCCCTCTCTCTCTCTCACAGCATCGGCTCCAGTAAGGGGTCGCACATGCGCGATACTTACCAGAGCCGCGCTGACAGATTCGGTAGCGTAGAGCCTTTGGTGCCCGCCCCTTCTCTCTCCTCTCACAGCATCGGCTCCAGTAAGGGATAGTGTATGCGCGATCCTTATCAGAGCCATGCTGACAGATTCAATGGCAACATACAGTGTACCATTATGGCTCCCTCCCTCAATTTGATCCACCAGAATACCCATCCCTTCGGCGTCTGGCGATCCTTAGCAGAGCCCTGGCCACCTCATCAAGTTCACCTTCATCTACTAATTTTGCCCCCAGGAATTAAAAAGTAAATAACTGTCTGTGGCGTTTCGAAATGTCAGCCTTATACAAATCACGCATCTGTGAGGTGACTTGTTGAATCAGACATCCTCCACTTACAGTTTACGCATCAGACACCCAGGAGTTAATCAAGTAGTCTTTAATTCGGAGATCGTATTACACGATATGCAGGGAATCCAGATGGTAAAAGAATTATGCCTCTAATAGTCTCCTTGATAAGAACATGAGATACTCAGATTCTCCTCAGAATCTCCTCAGAATTAGAGCACACAAAACAGCAATGCATGACAGGGTAAACAGGAAGTGGCTAGACTGAACCAAGTAGAAGCTGAAACAGAGGGGGGAGGAGAAGAGAGGAGCATACCAATACACAATGCAAGATACTGAAACAGAACACTGTCTATCATATAGATATAGCTATAGCTATATCTAAGCTATAGATATATGTAAGCGATATCTGTATCCAAGCTAGAACTGTATCTAAGATATATCAGCACAGCAGGGTAAGGGGAAGGTCAGATTGTTCACACCCACAAATATTCAAGAGGGAGAGCACAGGCATTGTTGTTAAATGCCCCCTCAGCATGTACTTCAGCATGTAAACACAGCAATAACAGAACAATGAAAAGGTGTAAGTATGGGTTTTTCTCTTAAGAAATCAAGCTTAACTAATGTATATGTATGTCCTGATGAGTTTTATGAGGTTTTATTTTTTTCCCCATAACTTGGACAAACCCTTTAATTCATTTGTTAGTTCGGTGGGTGACCTCAAAGAATGAGGAGAGCATCAAATAAGGGACGTGGCCCTGGTCGTAGTGCTGCTGGTGTTGGTGGAGCTCCTGTTGCAGGGAGAGGACATGGATGTAGTCGATCTGTGCCAGCTACACGCCCAAATAAACCACCTTCCTCAGGTACATGCAGGTGACAGAACGTTCAGCGTTATTTTGTAGTCTAAAATACCGGAGTACGAATGGTGAGGCCAGAACAAGTAGAGGCGGTAGTAGATTGGGTGGCTGACAGTGCCTCCAGCTCCTTCACATTGTCTCCCACCTGGTCTCCTGCTGAAAGCTCAGAGTTGTCACCTGCAGCCCATGGGCATCTGTCTTTCACCTCACCCCCTTGCAAATCAGGCAAGCAGTCTGAGCCCCAAGTCACGCAGCAGTCTATTATGCTTTTTGATGACTCTGCTAGCAGGGTTTCCGTCGGCCATCCACATAGCCCTGCCCCAGAAGTGGAAGAGATTGAGTGCACCGATGCCCAACCACTTATGTTTCAGGATTTGGACATGGAAGGACCACAGCAGCACGTCTCTGATGATGACGAAACACAGGTGCCAACGGCTGCGGCTTTCTGCACTGTGCAAACTGGCAAGGAGGGCAGGGGTGAGGAGTGGGTGGAAGATGATGTGGAGGATGAAGAGGTCCTAGACCCCACATGGAATCAAGGTCATGCGAGTGACATGTGCAGTTCGGAGAAAGAGGTGTTGGTCACACAGCGCCAGCCGCACAGCAAAAGAGGGAGCAGGGAGCAAAAGCAGAGTGGTTGTCCCCTAGCCAGTACGCCTGCTACTGCCCACTGCACCCAGGGACTGAGCACAACAAAGCCAGCTCCAAGGAGTTCCCTGGCCTGGTAGTTTTTCAGACAATGTGCTGACGACAAAACGCGAGTGGTTTGCACGCTGTGCATTCAGAGCCTGAAGTTAATAAATGTTCTAAACCTGAGCACCACCTGCATGATCAAGCATCTAAATGCAAAACACGTGCTGCAGTGGAGTAAACACCTCAAAAAGCACAAAAGATCTCAGGCTCCTCCTGCTCCATCTTCTGCTGCAGTCTCGGCCTCTTCTTTCCCCTCTGGAATGACAGTGGCACCTGCCACCCCGCAAACAGAGGATGTGGCAGCAACAACACCACCGTCACCCAGCATATCCACACTGTCCCATGGAAACGTTCAGCTGTCCATTCCCCAAACACTGGAAAGAAAGAGGAAGTACCCCCCTACCCACCAGCGATCCCTGGCCCTGAATGCCAGCATTTCAAAATTCCTGGCCTTTGAAATGCTGTAATTCTGTCTGGTGGAGACAGAGACTTTTAAAAACCTTCTGGCGGTGGCTGTCTCACAGTACGTGGTTTCCAGCCACCACTACTTTGCCAGGCGAGCTATGCCTGTCCTGCAATACCAAGTGACAGACAAAATCAGGTGTGCACTGCGCAACGCCATCTGTGGCAAGGTCCACATAACCACAGATACGTGGACCAGTAAGCACAGGCAAGGACGTTATATCTCCTTAAAGGATAACTGTCACATTTTTTTTTTTCAATATCTTAATAGAGACCATCTTCATGACATTAGTGGCCATCTTCATTTTTTTTTTATTATCCCTGAACCCCTATAAAACTCTCATTTTGCCCCCCTCAGCGCCTATTTTTACCTTAGCCTAAAAACAGGTTGCTATGTGAGGTCCGTCTATCTCATGGAGGACGGGAGACGCACAGTAACTTGTCCATGCGCGCTCCCGGAAGTGAGAGCTCTCTATTATGCCGGTTTCAGGCTGCGATCTCCACTCTGGAGACTGCAGTCTGAAATCGCGTTAGTGCCCCAGTCTGCTGCCGTGCCCCCAGTGCCTTTTTATAAATAAATGCCCCCACTGCCCCCCACATGCGGCCATCATTGCCCCCATATGCCTCCATATGTCACCCGCTGCCCCCTCCGTTCCTCCTCCTGGTTGTTCCCCCCTGCTCTGCTCCGCTCCTCCTGCTGCGGGCTGTATTCATCAGCGAGTGTTAGCTGTGACTTACAGCTAACACTCTGCTGCTACACCCCAGATCGGTGCTGACACCGATCTGGGGCGTTTAACCCCATAGATGCCGTGGTCAGCAGCCGCCCGCGGCATCCATGAGGGTTAAGAGGGATGGAGCTCTCTCTCTTCTATCGCGCTGCTGCAGCGATCGCTCCACTCTGGAGATCGCAGCCCCCCCCCCGTGCGGCCATATGTCCTGCTGCCCCCGTTCCTCCCTCCTCCTCCTCCTCCACCACGTGGCTCCCCTCCCTCCCCCTTCTGCTCCAATCCTCCTCTGCTGCCGTGTGTAATCTGCAGCGAGTGTTAGCTGTAACACACAGCTAACACTCTGCTGCTATGCCCCAGATCAGTGCTGGCACCGATCTGGGGCATTTAACCCCATAGATGCCGCGGTCAGCAGCCGCCCGCGGCAACCATGGGGTTAAGAGGGAGAGAGCTCCCTGCGATCCGCTGCTGGTGCGATAGCTCCGATATATTCGCAATTGCGCAAATCGGCAATTATTGATGCGCATATTTTTGCGCAATACGTGCAACTTCACATTTTAGCAGGTCTGACTACATATTAGTGATTGTGCACTAAGTACTGTTGTGAACTTGTGACATCACAGCACTGTCTGTAGCATGTATGTATGGACAGCACTACCTAACACCCTGCACTCGAACCTATCAGCTGCACTACATCAAAATCTAACGTACATTGACAATCTCACACTAACTACCTGTATTAAATATATAAGCTAACTAACTAACTATATAATGAAATGTGACACAGCAAAGCACAAAGCACAGAAATGACACTGCTGTCTCTCTCAGAACTGAAAAAAACTGCAGAAAATGGCTGCTGGGGAGGTTCTTATATAGTAAGGGGTAGGCAACTTTTCTATTGGTCGCTAGGGATGTTGCTAAGCTGAGACAAAGACATTGCAGCCTTCTCATTGGCCCATAAGCAAGAAGCAGGGAGGGATCATGGGATCAGAGGAAAGAAAAATTTAGAATATTCGCAAACACGAATATATAGCACTATATTTAGCACAGCAGGGGGGGTGATCACAGACATGCGCAGCTGCCTGCCCACAGGCAACGTGGACAAGCTCACGTTCATTAAAATGAACCAGGCATGGATCCCACAGGACTCTGCTAACCTTGTGCTTAATAGACCAGTATAAAGGCCGCACCGAGCCATTGTTAGACTCCAGCGCACTTTCTCTTTGTATTCTCTTTTCTATTTCCCAATGTTTAGGGGTTTTCCCAAATTTATAAAAAAAAAACAAAAAAAAAAAACAACAAAAACTGTGTTGGCTACCTTTTCCCTCTCCACCGCCGCTTCGACCTACACCGTCACGTCCACCACCTCCTCAACCTTCGGCTCCACTTTGACCACTTTATATTCTATGTTATTTTAAGTCATTTTCCTATCCACATTTGTTTGCAGGGCAATTGTGCTGCTCTTACCCCCATTTTGCTTCCTTTTGCAGCCCTCTAGCCCTTACTATGACTATTTTACAACAATTTTAGTGTGCCAAAGTTCGGGTCCCCATTGACTTCAATGGGGTTCGGGTTCCAGTACGGGTCAAGTTCGGGTCCCGAACCTGAACTTTGACCCAAAGTTCGGCCGAACCCGGCGAACCCGAACATACATGGGTCTGCTCAACCCTAGTTATGACCACTAGCAAGTAAACCAATCTTTTAAGGTGTTGCCAGGCTAAAAATCATGGTCACCCCAGTCATATAGTGCAACCCGAGGTCTAAGTTGGTAAAAACACACCAACACTGCCTGCCACCATGAATCTTGTAGGTAAAAAAAAAAAGCTAAAGTGAACAGCATTCCTAGTGCCCAAGAAGTGCGGGTGCATACTCCTATAGGGGTTTGGTCCAACTCCCCTCTAAAGATGGTCCAAAAGTCCAAAACAAAGCAAGATGCAATCCAAAACAGATACAACGATTTGGCTGTCATCTGGAATAAAGGAAAAACACTTTTTGCAAGATATTGCTACTTCTCTCCATTGCTTTGTTTACAGTATTTGAGATGTTATGGGTATGGTAAGTATGCAACCCTGTAATCTGCTTCATCTCTGATTGGCCACTGTCATTTGTGATATTTATTGATTTCAACTTATAGTTTAAAAATTGTGCTTTAGAGGCATTTTTTTGCAGTGAACTATCCTATGGATAGGTGATAAATGTTGTTTGTTGGCCAACTGAGTCCCCCCCCCCCTCCCCAGTAGTGGACGCTTTAAATATAATACCCCCAGTAGTAGCCTCTTCACATATAGTGCCCCCAAGTAGTGGTCTCTTTAAATATAGTGCCCCCCCCCCCCCAGTAGTGGCCTCTTTACAATTAATGGCCTGTGGATATATTATGTCCCAACCCCTCCTCTGTAGTGCCCCTAGTAGTGTCCACAAACAAACAAACAAACAAAAAACCTCACTCCTGCTGTCTGCAATGTAGGCCTCCCCACTGTTCAACTCCAGCCACGCCCTGTGGACCAGTACCAGATGATCCATGGCCTGGTACTGGTCTGCATCCCAGTGGTTGGGGATCACTTCTTTAGAATTCACAAAAGTTTGTAAAGGCAGACAACATGGCTAGGGGCTGGATTTTATACACCTGTGGCAATGGAACTGAATGACACCGTCATGTCTGTGTGTAGGACGAAGAAGGAGAGGGAACAAGGAAGAAGACCTGAAAGCTAGGGAAGAAAGAAGGACACCTCCTAGTTAAATCCCAAGTCACAGTCCTGACTGGCTATCAGTATGAACAGACTCCAAAGATAGGTGAGTTCATACTCAGGAGTACCTAGAGTCCTAACTTACCCTATAAGACCCTGGCGATAGTGACAGGACTGAGACTACCTGTTCCTCCAGAAAGGAAAGACGAACCGGAGTCTCCTTCAGGCCTACAACAAAGGGCAGGGGAAAAACAACACATGGATAAATCAAAACAAAATACAAAAGGGAAAGGAAACACTTAACTTTCCAGTAGTTATAGCAGCAACAGGAACTCAGCCGAGAACCATAAATAAGGAAAGTTAAATCACCACAATAGCATCAGCTGGAGGTTAGAGGTGTGGCCAGTATCAGAAACAACACAGACGCCTATTGATCCACAAGGAAACTTGTCAGATCAAAGCACGTCTTGCCAGTCTCACAGATCTTCTGTCACCCACTGTCGCGGGAGCATCCGTATGTCTTGGTACGTCCGTGACAGATACATCTGAATTCAATGATTAAGATGTGTGTCACAATACTTTTGTCCATATAGTCTGGGGTGTAGCTATAGGGGTTGCAGTATTCGCAATTGCGACCAGACCCCCTTGACAGTGGTGCCTCGCCAATTATATAGCATCATCCTCAGGACAACAATATAGTTAGATGCTGCAGCGGGGCACAGAAGCAATGTCTCCCTGCCTCACTGTTACCTCTGATAGGCTTCAGGCTTAGTGCCTATAACCTATCAGAGGCTGGCACAGGCAGAGCAATAATGTAATCATCATCATGCCACATGAGCTGGGCAGCATACAGCTCAGGAAACAGGCATGCAATCCAGTAGTTCTGCCCTCTTAGTGCCCCTACCCAGTAGTGCTGCCCCCTTAGTACCCACATCCAGTTGTTCTGCCCCCTTAGTGTCCCCATCCAGTAGTGCTGCCCCTTAGTACCCTCATCCAGTAGTGCTGCCCCTACCAGTAGTGCTGCCCTCTTAGTGTTCACAATACAGTAGTGCTGCCCTCTTAGTGCCCCCATCCAGTAGTTTGGCCCCCTTAGTGCCCCCTTCCAGTAGTGCAGCCTTCAGTGCCCCCAATCCAGTAGTTTTGCCCCCTTAGTTCCCCCATCCAGTATTTTTGCCCCTTAGTGCCCACAATCCAGTAGTTCTGACCCCTTAGTGCCACCAATCCAACAGTGCTGCCCTCTTACTGCCCCATTCAGTAGTTCAACCCCCTTAGTGCCACCAATCCAGTAATCAAAATCTAATACTTACCTCTCAACCTCCTTTCCCCTGTGAGCAAAGAACACCTCACTCTCTCCAGCAACAGGTGTAATGTGATAACGTAATTGCGCCTGCTGAGCTGGAGAGTGGGCAGGCAGATTCCCGTCCTGTGCGCTCTTGCAATGTGTCACTGCATTGTGCCTGTTACGCTGAGCGCTCCGGGCCTTCTGCTGGCCTCGGAGCGCTCACAGCGTGTGTCCCCAGGCAGCGCTCCAGCGTCTCGGCGTGTGCGTCCCCGCTCTCTAGGGCGTACACGCACCGGGACTCTTAGATCTAAAGGACCAGTGCACAGGTGATTTGTGCCTGGTCCAAACTGGCTTATCAAGGGTTAAGCTTTGTGAGAGGCAGTACTGTTTGGCCTTAATTAGGCTTCACCTGTGCACTGCCTATAAGTACCATCCCCTTCCACAGTCTCCTGCCGGATCTTTGTTGCCTCTGTGCCTTAGAGAAAGCTTCTTCTGTGTACCCTTTGCCTGTTGCCATACCCGTTGCTACGACCACCGCCTCTGAACCTGTGCCGCCTGTCCTGACCTTTTGCTTCGTCCGACTACGCCTCTGCCTATTCCCTCTGTACTACGCCTGTCTCAGCAGTCAGTGAGCTTGCGCCGCTATCGGAGGACACGACCTGGTTGCTACCGCCGCAGCAAGACCATCCCGCTTTGCGGCGGGCTCTGGTGAAAACCAGTAGCAACTTAGAACCGGTCCCCCGGTACGGTCCACGCCTATCCCTCACTGACACAGAGGATCCACTTCCACTACCGCCTCCTGCTACCAGTCCGGATCCTGACAGTGCCTGCTCCTGGAGAGTACAGGCTGGTTCATAGTGAAGCAGGGAGCTGACGGGCATTCAGTTTGTGAAGTTGATGAATCGTTTCAGTGACTGGCTGCCTAGAAAAAGGGATCATCTGGTGCCCCCTTCAGGAGTGCAAAGTAGTCCAGCCCTGATCCCTACCTCTTGCCACAAATCATGAAGGGAAAGGGGGCCCAAGCTGCACTTTTGCACCAGGGCCGATGAGCCTTTAGCTACACCCCTACATATAATATGGACCTATTCATTTCTATGGGTCTACAAAAAATGACAGCACACTGCGCACTGTCCGCATCTGTAAGTTCATTCCACAGCCACGCAATAAAGATAGAACATATGCTATTCTTGTCCGGACAAGAATAAGCATTGTTACGATGGGTTCGCAAATAAAACGGACACAACATGTACATCACATGGGCACCATCCATGTATTTTTTGAGGATCTACATTTTGCGGGCCGCAAAATATATACAGGTCATGTGAATGGAGTCTTAAGCTGTTGCCAGAAGTCCCTGATAGTGGCTTTCTCCCTTCTTCCCATTCACAACACATGCACATTTGGCTAAGACAAGTGGGCATGTGTATACGGGGATCAGAAGAGATAGCTGTCTCCCCAATGGCCATCAGATATAACATGTATATAGCCAACCTTGTACATACAAAAATACAATGAGGATGTGGAGTTCCCCTTAATGTGGAAGCAAAACATTAAGATCTGATGCACTATTGTATGTTAGACCTACGTAAGATATTACAAAACTAATACATTTCTGTACAGCATACAAAAGACTAAAACTATAGGTGTTACTTTCATTATGACATTGATCGTCTATATTAAAAGCAAAAGACAATGTGGGTGTTTACATGAAATCTTTGTTTTTGACTCATTCTTGACTGCTGATTCAGGTTCAATGGGGTTAAAAGAGAAATCTAAAGAGTGAGAGCAAAGACCTTATCAGTGGCAATCTTTATTGCAGGAAGCCTAAAAAGACATTCTGCTTTTCCTTATTCTGAGATCACAAGGCTGAGAGCTAAAGTGGTTTGATTTATCTGCCCAAGGTTTGGAAGATTGTATCATGATAATAATAATAATATTTATTTATATAGCGCCACCATATTGAGCAGCGCTTTACAATTCAGAGGGTTCATGTACAAGATAAAAGACATTACAATGTAACTGGATAATATACAACTAAAACACTAGGAGTGAGGGCCCTGCTCACAAGAGCTTACAATCTATGACCAAGTGGGAGTGACACATAATGTAGTTGACTGTGATATGTAGTAGTCAAGCCATTTTTGTACTGAAAGCAGTGGTGTAGGCCGATCTGCTTCGGGTGTGTGGACTGTTAGAAGATCGAGTTCAGGTCTGAGGAGATGTTTTTTACTCGGGGAACAGTCAGTTTAGGAAGCATGATATACCTGTCTGAAAAGATGTGTTTTTAAGGCACGTAGGAAAGTAGGGAAGTTGGGAATAAACCCGATATTCCAGGGCACAGCATTCCAGAGAGTAGGTGCAGCTCGAGAAAAGTCTTAAGGAGGTGTGTGAGAGGTACGAATTATGGAGGATTTTAATTTTAGATCAATAACAGAGAGCACGTGTAGGGCTGTAGATAGAAATAAGGGTCATGCCCTGACTATGTACATGTAAACTTTGAGTTCACATGTCATTGTGTTCTGCTGGACTTTTGTTTTCATGGATTATTTTTTATTTTAACAGGAGGAAGAGAAATGACAACTTGTAACAAGTTTAACTTTCCAGGAACTACAGTGATTACACAATGAGGAAAGGCTTTGTGAGCTTCTAGACACTCCAAAAATGCCAAATTCCAAAACTATTGCCACACAGTAAAGGGGTTTTCCACCTCTCCATTCAATCCAGTACCATCCTTCGAGCGAGCTTGATGGGCATGTCTCTTTTAAAACAGCACTGTGTTACTAATTTCATGTAGATAAAGCACAGTAATTAATAAACTAGTTTTTACGACTTTCTATGGCTGGGTTCACATCACATTTTTATCATCCGTTTAACAGAAACCCCAAAAACGGATGCAACGGATGCCAATGGAAAGGCATCTGTTTGCATCCAATTTAGATTGCCTTTATTGTTTTGAAAAAATGTACAGTTCGTTTTTTTAGCATACAAAAGTGTAGTCTACCAAACATTTATGTTCAGCCAAAAAAAATGGACATTTTATTGAATTTTCAAATGGGAACAAAACAAGTACCACTTTCAAGCAGGAATGCAGGCCTCATGTTGCAGAATATAAATGGTCCAAAAAAAAGTGATAAAAATCAAAAAGAACAAATATGCTGATTGGTGACAAAACAGAGAGACATCAGAGACTGGATAGATATCTAGTACAATCATAAGTACTGAAAGAGAGATAATGAGGAGAAGACAGGTATGTGCAGAGGAATGGACTATAAAGGAAGGGCTAGACCAATATGAACCAGCTGCCTGACAGTAAGGCCTCTTTCACACAGACGTCATGTTTAACGCCAGGATTACAGGTGGGTCCGTTGTGGGAAAATGCGCGATTTTCCTGCACGAGTGGAAACTGTTGTAATGCGAAAAATCTGCATGTTTGGTACCCGAAGTCCGGTTTCGGGTTAAGTATTCTGTATATTTTATTATTTTTCCTTATAACATAGTTATAAAGGAAAATAATAGCATTCTAAATACAGTATGCAAAGTAAAATGGGTAATTGAGGGTAAAAAAAAAAAGTAACTCACCCCCTCCAATGGGGATGGAAGCATGTGATTGGACCATGTGACCCATGTGATGTCACGGAAGGTCATTTAGCCCCCCAGCTGAAGACAGAACAGGAGAACGGCAGCTAAGCGCTCAATTGGAGGGGGTGAGTTACTTTTTTTTTTTTTTTAACCCTCAATCACCCATTTTACTTTGCATTCTGTATTTAGAATGCTATTATTTTCCCTTATAACCATGTTGTAAGGGAGAATAATAAATATCGGGTCCCTATCCCGATCGTCTCCTAGCAACCATGCGGGAAAATCGCACCGCATCCAGATTGCTTGCGGATGCTTGCGATTTTCCCGCAGCCCCATTCACTTCAATGGGGCCTGCATGAAAAACGCAGATTATAGAACATGCTGCAATTTTCACGCAACGCAAAAGTGATGCGTGAAAATCCCCGCTCATGTGCATAGCCCCATAGAAATGAATGGGTCCGGATTCAGTGCGGGTGCTATGCGTTCACCTCACGCATTGCACCTACGCGGAAATCACACCCGTGTGAAAGGGGCCTAAAGGCACCACACAATTGTCAGGCCGATTATTGGGAACAAAAGTTACTACAAACGCTTGGCTCATGTGCATGTGTCACAGATCACCCAATAAACAAGAAAAATGCATGTTCATCAGTGAATCCATCATTAGTACAGCACATCAAATCAGTGTTCCTTGGCAGCAGATCGAGCTGTGTAAACAGGGATCTGCTGCCCAGAAACAATTAATCTATAGTATATGAGCACAACTAATGGGAGTAACCATCGTTTGTCCCCATATAGTGGATGAGATTGCTGCATGCAAATGCAGCTTTTTCCTCAACTGACAAGCAAGTAATTATCGGGAAGGAACGGTACTGATAATATTTCTGATAATTGCCCACTCGTGAATGTGCCTTAAGATTTCTTGTGCATATTCCAGCTTTACAGCTGGCAAGTTCTAAAAATCTGGAAATTTGGTTAACTTTGTCCAGCCATTGCTCCACACTTTGGACCTCCATTTCAAGGTGATAAGTAATCTTGCTGATGTTCTGCCAGATTCCTATACCTTGGCAGAATGCTATACCCGGAAGTGATGCGGCCGCACCGGAAGTGAGAAGCACCCACTTCATGCGCATGCGCGAAACCATACACCGCGTGTGCGCACTCAGGGGTAGGTAGATTTTTCAGTGCAAAATGTTCCATCAGATCTCCCTACCCCTGAGTGTGCACGCGCGGACACATCATCAGGAGCAGTTCAGCCTCACCATATAGCTGAGTGAAGGATATTGATGTATTCCGCAGTGAGGGGTCATCGGTACAGAGTGCCTCGGCAGGCACTCTGTCATAATGCCTAGGGGGGTCCTGTGACGCCCCGTATCGGTGATTGCAGAAAACCGCAGGTCAATTCAGACCTGCGGTTTGCTGCGTTTCCGGGTTATTCGGGTCTCTGGTGACCCGATAACCCGGGAATAGGATGGTGATCAGTGGTGTAATAATACACCACCAATCACCATCATTCGATCCTGTGAGGTGATGGTGACATGGGCCTTACATGACAAAACGCGTAATAGCAAGCAATCAAAAAGTCATATGCACCCCAAAATAGTGCCAATAAAACCGTCCTCTCATCCCGCAAAAAATGAGCCCCTACCTAAGACAATCGGGTAAAAACAAAAGCTGACTCTTAGGCCTCTTTCACACGGGCGTTGCGGGTGCACTCCGTCAAACAGTGCGGGTGCGTTGCGGGAATCGCCGCAATTTTTCCCTGCGAGTGCAAAGCGCTGTCATGCGTTTTGCACGCGCGGGAGAAAAATGGGCACTTTTGGTACCCAGACCCGAACCTGCACTTCTTCACAGAAGTGCATGTTCGGGTCAGAAATTGTCCCGCTGGTATTATTTCAAATTATAACATAGTTATAATGTAAAATAATACCCTTGGCCATCTTCCTAATGTTTAAACCGGTGCAGAATGGGTTAAAAATAATAAACTAATATTAACATACCTGTTCCATTTGATCGCGAAGCCCGGCATCCTCTCCGTTAGCTTGGACCTGTGAAAAGGACCTGTGATGATGTCACAGCATCACATGGCCCAATCACCTGCTTCATCACTATGGTGATGGAGCATGTGATTGGTCCATGTGACCATGTGACATCATCACAGGTCCTTTTCCTACTAGCAAGCTAACGGAGAGGATGCCGGGCTTCGCGATCAAATGGAACAGGTAAGTTATTATTAGTTTATTATTTTTAACCCATTCTGCACCTGTTTAAACATTAGGAAGATGGCCAAGGGTATTATTTTACATTATAACTATGTTATAATGTGAAATAATACAGAACCGGTTACACATCCCGATGGTTGCATAGCAACCATGCGGGAACATCGCAAAGCATCCGGCTTGCGATTTTCCCACAGCCCCATTCACTTCTATGGGGCCTGCGTTCCGTTAAAAACGCAGAAGATAGAGCATGCTGCGATTTTTTTCACGCATCGCAAAAGTGATGCGTGAAAATCAACTGTCATGTGCACAGCCCCATAGAAGTGAATGGGTCCGGATTCAGTGCGGGTGCAATGCGTTCACATCACGCATTGCACCCGCGCGGAAAACTCGCCCGTGTGAAAGGGGCCTTAGACTGTGTAGATAGTAAAAAAATTTTAGTTTGTTTCAAATAGGATAATATAGTGTTAAACCTAAATAAATTTAAAAAAGTAGACAAATTAGGTATTGTCGCGTCCGTAATAATCTGCTCTAAAAAAATAAAAAAACTGTGCCAAAAGAGCTATTTTTTGGCAAATTTACAATTTTAATCAATTTTTTCCAGTAACAAAGCAAGGGTTAACAGCCAAATAAAACTTAAAATTTATTGCCCTAATTCTGCAGTTTACAGAAACACCCCATATGTGGTGGTAAACTGCTGTATGGCCAAACGGCAGGGCACAGAAGGCAAGGAACGCCATATGGTTCCTGGAAGGCAGATTTTGATGGCTTTTTTTTTTTACACCATGTCCTATTTAAAGAAACCCTGATGCACCCCTAGAGTAGAAACTCCATAAAAGTGACCCCATCTAATAAACTACACCCCTCAAGGTATTCAAAACTTATTTTACAAACTTTGTTAACCCTTTAGGTGTTCCTCAAGAGTTTATGGCAAATGGAGGTGAAATTGCAGAGTTTCTATTTTTGGTAACCTTGCGTCACAAGAATATAATATATAGAACAACCAAAAATCATATGCACCCTAAAAATAGTCCCAACAAAACAGCCTCCTTATCCCATAGTTTCCAAAATGGGGTCACTTTTCGGGAGTTTCTACTCTGGGGGGGCATCAGGGGCAGTGGTGGATCCAGAGCCTGGTCTCGGGAGGGGCACTTCCGGCAATCGATACGCCCCTGCTTCGATCACTACAGAAATACAGCCTCACTTACCTCTTACATCCAGTGACGTCTCCTTTGATGTAGATGTTCTCTGTCCTCATCTTCTCCTTTCAGACCTGCAGACCAGACCACCAGTTTTCGTCTCTGAAGTATGACAACAACAAAAAAAAACTCAGTTTACTACTTTTCCATCATCCTCCCATTTTCCTGACAATTCAATACTGTGCCGCTGTGGTCCCCAATATTATACTGCAGAAACAGATAAACCCCCTGATAATACTAGTACCACACAGAGCCCCCCCATATAAAATACCCCTTCTTTGTGGCCTCAGTAGATGTCCCCATAGTGCCCCCCAATAATGTGCCAGTAAGATGTGCCCCCATAGATGCCCCCCAATCATGTGCTAGTGAAAAGTGCCTCTCCCCCTCCCCCCATCATGTGCCAGTAACAAGTGCCACTCCCCCCCCCCCTCATGTGTCAGTAATAAGTGCCAGTCTCCTATTCCCCCATCATGTGCCAGTAATAAGTGCCAGTCTCCTATCCCCCCTCATGTGCCAGTAACAAGTGCCACTCTCGCCTCTCCCCCCCCCTTATGTGCCAGTAATAAGTGCCAATTTCCCTTACCCCCCCCATCATGTGCCAGTCTCCCTTCCCCCCCCCCTCATGTGCCAGTAATAAGTGCCACTCTCCCCCCATCATGTGCCAGTCTCCCCCCCATGTGCCAGTAATAAGTGCCACTCCCCCCCATCATGTGCCACTCTCTCCTCTCCCCTCCCATGTGCCAGCAATAAGTGCCACTCTCCCCCATCATGTGCCAGTCTCATCTCCCCCACTCATGTGCCAGTGATATGTACCACTCTCCCCCCATCATGTGCCAGTCTCCCCCCCATGTGCCAGTAATAAGTGCTACTGTCCCCCCATCATGTGCCAGTCTCCTCTCTGCAACCCCCCCCCCCCTTCCATGTGCCAGTAAAAAAAAAACACTTATACTTACCTACTGTACATGCGATGCGATGCAGGTCTTGCGGGAGGTCAATCCGCCAATGATCAGGGGGGCTTCAAATGAGACATGGTGTAGATAAACAAGTCCAGCAAAATCTGCCTTTCAAAAACCACACAGCGCTTTCCCTCTACGCCCTGCCGTTTGGCCATACAGCAGTTTACAACCACATATGGGGTGTTTCTGCAGACTACAGAATCAGGGCAATAAAAATTGGGTTTTATTTGGCTGTTAACCCTTGCTTAGATACTGGAAAAAATGGATTAAAATTTAAAATTTGCGAAAAAATTAAAATTCAGAAATTTTAGCCCCATTTCCCATTAACTCTTGTGAAACACCTAAAGGGTTAACGGCGTTTGTAAAATCAGTTTTGAATACCTTGAGGGTGTAATTTCTAGAATAGGGTCATTTTTGGGTGGCTTTTATTATGTAAACCTCACAAAGTGACTTCAAACCTGAACTGGTCCCTAAAAAGTGGATTTTTGAACGTTTCTGGAAATTTTAAAGATTTACTTCTAAACTTCTAAGCCTTGTAACGTCCCCAAAAACTAAAATAGCATTCCCCAAATGATCCATACAGGAAGTAGACATATAGGGAACGTATACATTTACACCCCTTTTTATTAAGCATCTGTTACATGGACCAGGTAAGTGGATGATAGAAACATGATGTGAATCCAGCCCAAGGCAATTGGCGGCTGTTTCCTGATAGGGATAAAGGAACATTAAACCTCAAGGGCAAAGCCTATAAGGACACAGTTTATAGAAAAAGATGCAGGTTCAGCAAAAACGCTTCCATTACTGATAATACAACCATCTGCATCCGTTATGAACGGATCCGGTTGTATTATCTTTAACATTGCCAAGACGGATCCGACATTAACTCCATTGAAAGTTCAATGGGGGACAAATCCGTTTTCTATTGTGTCAGATTGTGACAGAGAAAACGGATCCGTCCCCATTGACTTGCACTGGGGGTCATGCCCAGGACGGAAATAAAACCGCAGCATGTTGTGGTTTGCTCTCCGGTCTGGGAACGCAACTAAACGGAACTGACTGCATTTTGGAGCATTCCGTTCTGTTCAATGGATGGGACAAAACTGAAGCGTTTTTTTCCGGTATTGAGCCCCTATGACGCAACTCAATACCGGAAAACTTTAACGCTAGTGTGAAAGTAGCCTGACAGGGAATACTAAGCATGCATTGCACCGTCTATAGAGGATGTTTGCGTTATAAGGTTAATCTGAGCACAGAAACTCTCTATATCTTCACCAGGGCTGCACATACAATGTGGCAGGGCGTGCTGGTTACTGTGGTTCTATATTAGCTTTAAAGGTACACTAATACTACTATTACTAATACTACTAGCAATAATACTACTATTACTACCACCTGTCAGAAAAACTGTAACCTTTCCAAGCTTCATAGATACTGTATCTTGATATAAGTGGCACTAGCTAGGTGAGGTAGAGGGAAGTGGTTGTGGCACAGTTCTCAACACCTCTCAGATGAAGGATTTCATGCTAACACATCAACCACAGGTTACATACAGTTCACATTTCAGCTGTACACAGCAGCCCCCTTCCATCAGTCTCTTCCCCCCTCTGGGGGGCATCCTGGAGCCTGCTCCTACTCTTGAGTCTGGACAACTCCTCATATAAATTGGCATTCGGGAAATAGAGAGGGAGGAATGTGCAGTTTATCTGCTGCAGAATATACAAGGCAGAGATGACGAGGAGGGGGTGCATCCTGGCCATGAGAGGAAGAAGGTGCCAGCTTTAGATTATGTGTGTCACTACTAGCTCATCGGTTGGCACATAAAAGAAGTGGGACATCAGACAGGTGGCACTTGTGACAGAAGCTGTGCTATGGGTGTCATGCAGGAGACTGGGAGGTGCACAGGGCGGATCAGTGAGGTGCTGTCAGTCACCTCTCCTCTATGTATGAATCTACACACACACAGCAGTCACTAGAGAGGAGGCACAGTCACAGGGCTCAGGGGAGATAACATCAGTCCTGCACAGCTGCTCCTCTCCTTCTTCCCTCCTGTGACCTAAAACCCTCCCAAAACTAGAGAAAGTGCAGTGCACCCAGCCTTCCATACAAGTGGATGGAGAAAGGAACAAGAAAGTGAAGTTGAGGGGAAGGAGGACCTGAGTGCTGGCCGAGGTACAGTAAGTGTTTGTCACCAGCTGCTGCAGCAGAGGGAGCTTTATACAATGGCACTCTCCTAAGTGCTTCTACCAAAGGTCATTGGGCAGTTCTCCTCCATGCCAGCTAGGCACCGAGGGCAGACACCCAGGAGGATGGCACCAGGGTATAGCTAGTGCCTGCCCTGTGACACTGCCTATGGGTGTGGGTTCTATTGTGTCACTGTTTATCTCCTGCTGCACTTTGATACCAGATCTTATAACCCAGCTTCTTTATCTGCCACCCAGATGTCATAGTCATCTGGGTCAGTGCCTCTTCTAGGTCTCATGAGTGACATGTGGACTGTCTATCATGTGCAGTCTGTCACGTCCTTCAGTTAAGATGATTTTATATTATAGCCTCCTCTTATGAGATGTAACTGTGTCCTATGTGGTAGAGTTATTATTATAATGATAAGGTAGGATATGCTTTACATTTTGATTTATTATATTGCACCCCAGATATCATTACTACAGCATGTGTAGTTATTTATGACTTATCATTATTTATATAGCGCCAACATATACCGCAGCTCTGTGAACACCATCCACTCAGCCCTCACAATTCGGATTTTATATCAGCCTCAAGCAATCATACAAATACCTGGGCAATGTATTGTCATATAAGAGAATATATGTATATAGTAACAGACCCCCATAAGTTGTCTTTCCAAGCACCGCCGAATCATTTTTATAAATGTGGTAAATAATGTATAGTCAAAGGAAAGAGTAGAAATAAGAAGGAAACATAGTGGCAATTTGTGGCAGTCAGCGTTACTGTATCATCCATCAGTGAGGGTCAATCTTAGGCTCCATTCACATGTCCGTAATTTGTGTCCGCATCCGTTCCGCAATTTCAGGACCCATTTATTTTCAATGGGGCTGAAACTGATGCAGATCCGCATTTTCGGGATTCGCATCCGTTTTTCCAGGATCCGTTTTTCCAGGATCCGTTTTTTCAGGATCCGCAATTCCGTTCCTGAAAAAAATAGAACATGTCCTATTCTTGTCCGCAATTGAGGACAAGAAAAGGCATTTTCTATTATAGTGCTGGCTATGTGCGGTCCACAAATTGCGGATTGCACATTGCCGGTGTCCGTGTTTTGCAGATCCGCAAAACACTCATGGACGTGTGAATGTAGCCTAAGGCCTTATTCATACGTCCGTAGTGTGTTTTGCGGAAACACGGATCCGCAAAACATGGACGGCTGCAATGTGCATTCCGCATTTTGCGGACCGCACATTGCTGGCACTATAGAAACAATGCCTTTTCTTGTCCGCAATTGCGGACAAGAATAGGACATGTTCTATTTTTTTACGGAAACACGGATGCGGAAACACGGATGCGGAAACACGGTTGCGGACATCACATAGTGTGCTGTCCACATCCATTCCTGCCCCTATGAAATGAATGGGTCTGCAACCCTTCCGCAAAATTGCGGAAGGGATGCGGATCCATTTTGCGGACGTGTAAATTAGGCCTTAAGCGCAGAATGAACTATTGTGTTCATTTCTGATACTCATCTCAACGGGGGCATATCAACGTGTCATGATAATAGGAAGACATAACGGTCATTCTTATTATATAACCGCAGATATGTAGATGTGCACATCAGTCCAAAGCAACGATGGAGATAACAACTTTGCATTCTTTGTATCTTAGATGAGATGGAATAAGTGATATCATTGTAGTGCATGAATTGGCCGCCTATGTCCGATTTACTTTATAAAGCAGACAAAAATAATGGGTTAATTGTTCCAGGCATCAACTGAATCTGTAAGGAAACAAAAGAAAAATGTTTTGTTTTTTTCCCATCAATGTCACAAGGGACCTGATGATTTATTTGCATGCTCTTGTCTACATTGGAATGGGAGGGGGGGGGGGGGGCTTTATGGCTTAAGGACAGTTTTAAGGCAGAAAGTTCAAATTTTGAAGGTCTCTGTTTTAAGTACTGCAGGGGCTTCACTGGAAGACTCCCGTGTGCAAATACGCATGATAGAAGCTGTCTACACACGTAAGATGTTTTTTAATGATGGTTCAACAAATTAAAACAATTCATCAAAAAGGCAAACAATCGTACACTGAGAATCCACAACCAGTATGTGTAATGAGCAAACAATCATGCTCTGAAAATTGACAGTGACTCGTTACGCATCAGCAGACTGGCAAAAACGCAACTGTCCCGATTACCAATCAATCAATACTTTATAACGTCTCATAAAGTTTCCCTACATTTTCAATGTTATTGATATCAATAGGAACTCAACATAGCAGTCATTTTGGCATCACCGGGCAATTGAATACACAACCATTACATATCGGGCCAGTACAATTAATGTGGATAGGCACCTGGTGCCAATGAGAGCCAACAACATACTTTGTGCCACTACCTACTATAGTACATACATGCTGAGATGTATTAGACATGGGGAGTATAGAAACGTGTTTTGTACAGATAAACAGACAACTGGGGAGAGTCACATAATGCCACTTTTGGACTCTATAGGGGAATTATAAATACTTGGCCGCACAGTATCGTACATCGAATTGACCATCCTGACTTTTTTATTTTATTTTACATAACGGTCAGCATGTAACATATAATACTGTTTAACAATGGAAAATGTGAGTTTGTCATAGTTCTCATCAAAGAGTACCTAATATTCCAATATAATGTTATGCGGGATACAGTATGTTTGACATGGCATTTTACATGCTTCCATTGCACGGTGTCGTTTATACAGCATTATAACCTTGGCTGCGGATTGTGTATATAACTTGTAATGTTATATCAAGATGAACAAATACATTCAACACAAGCTAACTGTATCCAGTGTATAAATCTGGTCTAAATCAGAGATGGTCAAATCAAAGGAGTAGTCCTTCAGAGAGGTGATAGATAGATAGATAGATAGATAGATAGATAGATAGTACATACACATTAGATAGATAGATAGATAGATAGATAGATAGATAGATAGACAGTACATAAACATATAAACATTAGATAGATAGATAGATAGATAGATAGATAGATAGATAGCACAAGAAATTCCACAGCACTTCCTTGATAGTGAAAAAAAGTGGCTACTTTATTTGCCGGGTAAAAAGCGACGTTTCGGTGCGCTCAATGGCACCTTTCTCAGCTTGAGAAGGTGCCATTGGCGCACCAAACGTCGCTTACCCGGCAAATAAAGTACCACTTTTTTTCACTATCAAGGAAGTGCTGTGGAATTTCTTGTGCTATATTTCCGTGGACATAGGGGATTGTCCACACAGCCACTAGCACTCCATCTTTTTATTTTTTTTGAGCCTGCTGTGCGATCCGTTGCATTTTTTTCGATAGATAGATAGATAGATAGATAGATCATACACATTAGATAGATAGATAGATAGATAGATAGATAGATAGATAGATAGTACATAAACATATAAACATTAGATAGATAGATAGATAGATAGATAGATAGATAGTACATAAACATATAAACATTAGATAGATAGATAGATAGATAGATAGATAGATAGATAGATAGATAGATAGTACATAAACATATAAACATTAGATAGATAGATAGATAGATAGATAGATAGATAGATAGATAGATAGTACATAAACATTAGATACATAAATAGATAGTACACATGGGCGTAGCTATAGGGGGTGCAGAGGTAGCAGTCGCTACCGGGCCCAGGAGCCTGAGGGGACCCAAAGACCCTTGTGCCACATAAGAATACACACAAAGCACTGAGAGAAGGGGGCCCAAGCTGAACTCTTGCACCAGGGCCCATGAGCCATTAGCTACGCCCCTGATAGTACATAAGTATATAAACATTAGATAGATAGATCGATAGATAGATAGTACATAAACATTAGATAGATAGATAGATAAACATTAGATAGATAGCTAGATAGATAGATAGATAAATATTAGATAGATAGATAGATAGATAGATAGATAGATAGTACTGTAGATAGATGATACTGTAGATAGGGGGTACATAAACTTTAGAAAGATAAATAATTTAAAATAAATGTTAAAAGTAAGTGCTAATAATTAGATTCATTTTATACATAAATACTTGTGTTTAAACAGAATGATTACAATCTGAGCATTGTTTTAGCTGTAAAACATAGTTGGGTGTGAAAAGTCGGTTATTTCTTACAGGAATACATTCTTCCCCAGTCCCACAAGTAGAAATATGTATTGAACAGTATTTCTTTGTATGAAGAACTCTATTATTATAAGTGCATGGGCAGTCAGCTGGAATGCAGTCATTCGTGTGCTTTATCATAACATTGGTTTATATTGTACTTCCTTTCAGCTCTGTTGTAAGTGAAGTAAATTCACGTCTGTATAAATATGTAGGTGATAACACTATGAGCGTTTCAAATGTTATTATGTGGAAAAGGTTTTCCAATAATGGCAAAAGTCATGGAATTGACTGTTATTTAGTTGTTGTTAATGTGTAGAGATGAGCGAATTTCATATTTTGAAATTCGTCCACGCTTCGTTTACTGGTAAAAGGTGAATTGCGTGATGGATTCCATTACCATGGACCATAACGCAATTCTATGACAGAATCCATATCAGAATACCTTTAGAGGCATTCCGTTATTCATTCCGTCATAATAGAAGTCTATGTGCTGCAAAACGGATCCGTCCTGTTTCCGTTATGCAGCCCATAGACTTCAATTATGATAGATAGATAGATAGATAGATAGATAGATTTTATTATAGATAAATAGATAGATAGATAGATAGATAGATTTTATGATAGATAGATAGATAGATAGATAGATAGATAGATAGATAGATTTTACAAAATCTCATCCACACGCTGCAGAAAAAAAGTGGAAAATAACATGCGGTGCAGATCTTAAATCTGCAGCATGTTGATTTGTATGTTTTACCCTACGCAACCCCAATGTATACACAGAAAAATGTAACAAATCCACATGCAGAGTTTGTTGCAGATTTTGCCAATGAATCGCAGCAAAATCTATGGAAAAAAAATCTGTGCAAAAAACCACTTGTTGCGCTGTAGTGAAGAATTATATCTTTTCACTGCCATAAATCAGTATAGATTAAATTTATACTGTTCTCTTACATATCTATAGTGATCGAGTACTTCTATAAGCTGCATTCATAAAGGTTTAAAATTGATGGAGGGCCCCCATGCTAAACATGTATGGAAGGGGGGGGGCTTCTATTTTTGAAAAGGAGGAAAATGATTAGTTCAGTTGTGCTGCTGTAATAGTTCACAAAATAATGTTCCCTTTACTGCCCAAATTCAGTATTAAAAGAAGAGCACCAAATATAGTGCCCAAATAATACTTCCATACAGTACCCAAGTTATAATGCCCAAATAATTTCACAAACATTACCTTGATATAAACATGAGGGGACCTGCCAAGGGTGAAGTTGACATGAGACTTGCTTAAGTAGGGACAGGGTGGCAAAGAGCCCGAGTGACACCGGTTCCTGGGTAAATGTCTTTTGTGGCCATTCTATAGCATGAATTCGCATTTACACAGTATCTCACCAGTGTGAACACAGGAAGAGTAGTTCATAGTGTGGCAAAACTGAATTCCTTAGGATGACTCATATAAAAGGGGAATTCTGTTGTTAAAGTTTAGTTTTTTTTTACATAAGAGGTTAATATGACATGTAATGGTTATAGTTTGTAGAGGAAATATTGTCCGATTTGTTCCTTGAAAGTTGATGATGGGGATCAGTATAAAATGTCTGATGCAGACTACTAAAAGGGCATTGATATTCATTGACACGTACAGCATGATCATGATTATTGAACATACTTTGAGTCAATGAGTTAAAAGTAGAATTCCTCTTATATATACCGTAGTTATTGTTATTGCTGTCTAGATGCACATTTTGTTGATCAATTTATTTATTGTATAATTGGATTCTCATCTAAATCAGTTCTTTCTGTGGATTCAGTTGGGTTAAAACAGTGGAAGACTCCGTGATCTGCATCCAGAAACTTGAACGTGTGGCCGTATCCTAAGAGAGACCTTAGTATAAGCTTACAGCAAAGCTGAATAAATCCCAGCACCTACTTAGCAAACATGCCAGAAAATAAAGTTTTTGGGTTGTTTTCTAAAGTAGAGCAAATTCTTATCAAGGGGACACAAAAATAACTCAAGTTGGCTCTTAGCTTTGTCAGTCTGTTGTATATAATATACAGGACGAGGATGGGGACATCAATATATGGCCATGCGATAGAACATTGGGGGGATGAGCAACCTGACATGTCTGTGTTGTCATAAGGAACACTGACTATAATATCATCAATTAAAATAAGTGCCAGTGAGGCTTTTTCCACGTTTGAGCACCATGATTGGTGTATGCATAGAGAAAGCTTCCAGCACATATAGCAAGTGTATCCATAGGCAGTGGCGTAACTAGAAATGACTGGGCCCCACAGCAAATTTTTGAATGGGGCCCCCTCCCCCAGTAAGTTTTTCACAACCCCTTCCTTTCATGCCGCCCCCTTTCCTGTGGCTAGTAAAGATCGCTCTCTCAGACCAGGCCCGGCAGCTGTTCCATCCGTTTTCTACACTGTCTATACTGCCACTGTATATAATTTCATTGTGTAATACTGTTGAGGGGCCCAGACAAAATATTTTAATACTTCTCCTCCTCTTGGATGGGCCCCTTCTGGGTCAGGGCCCCAAAGCAGCCGCTTCCCCTGCTTCCCCTATAGTTACGCCCCTGTTGATAGGGCTCCATTCACCTGTCAAATGCTAAAAGGGTTTTCTTTAAGTATACATTGTTATACCCTTTTTCAACTGTATGGAACAGTGTATATTGCCCAGTATACTTTTAATTTTTTTTAAATATGGAAGCCTATGGGCAATGTGTGTCTGTCATGAAAAGGTAGGGAAAAGTGCAACCCAGTACTCCAGCCGCATCACTATCCCTACCTACTTCCATGATCCTTCCCAAGTGATGGCCCACAACTTAACCCCTTTGGGACACATGACGTACCGGTACGGCATGTTTCCCGAGTCCTTAAGGACACATGACGTACCGGTACGTCATGAGTTGTTCCGATCACTGCTGCTCAGCCGGCAGTGATCGGAACAAGGTACCTGCTGAAATCATTCAGCAGGTACCTTGTTACAATGCCCAGGGGGGTCCTGTGACCCCCCCATATGGGCGATCGCTGCAAACCGCAGGTCAATTCAGACCTGCGGTTTGCAGCGCTCATGCGATCTCTGATCCCGCGGTCTATGACCGCGGGGATCAGAGAGTTAATGCCCCAAACAGTTTTTAACCCCCTGCAGCCCCCAATCATACTGTGGCTGCGGGGTGCAGGGGGTGGTTGCGGGTGGCGCGAGGCGGGAGGCGGGCGGTGCGGCGGGCGGGTTCGCGATTGCGATCCCCCGCCCGCCTCCCCTGTAATCTATCCCTGGTGTCTAGTGGTTCTATCAGAGTGTCAGCACATTGCTGACACTCTGATAGAAACGGCTGGCATCTGTGCTGCAGATGCCAGCCGTTTAACTCCTCCGTACCGCGGTCCGTACGGACCGCGGTATGGAAGGGTTAACAGGAGGGAGCGCTCCCTCCTCTCCCATCGGGGGCTGCTGTGCCTTGCAGCCCCCAACAGGATGGGATCGAAGAGGAGGGTGCTCCACTCCCTTCCTATCCATCACACCCTGCCCAGTTATGGCAGGGGTGATGGTTGCCATGGAGACAGGACGCTTTCAGAAGCGTCCTGCTCTCCATGGTGCTGAAAGTCTGAATAGACCTGCTAAAGGTCTATTCAGACTTTCTAAAGTACAAAATACAGTACAGTGCACTATATAGTGTACTGTACTGTATTATACAGACACCAGATCCACTGGATCTTTCAGAACCAAGTGGGTCTGGGTCAAAAAAATGTAAAAAGTGAAAAAAAGTAAAAATGAAACAAACACATAACACTGAATAAAAACTAAAAAAATAAAATACACTACACATATTATGTATCGTCGCGTCCGTAAAAACCTGCTCTATAAAAATATCACATGACTGAACTCCTCAGGTGAACGCCATAAAAAAAACCCAAAAATGGTGTAAATAAGCCATTTTTGGCGCATTATCACTAAAAGTGTAATACAAAGCGATCAAAAGGCGTTTGCCTCCCAAAATAGTACCATTCAAACCGCCATCTCATCCCGCAAAAAACGAGCCCCTACCTAAAACAATTGGCCAAAAAATAAAAAAAACTATGCCTCTCAGACTAAAACATGATTTTTTTTGTTTCAAAAATGCTTTTAGTGTTAAATGTAAAAAAAAATTAAAAAGTAGACATATTTGGTATCTACACGTCCGTAAGAATCTGCTCTATAAAAATATCACATGACCTAACCCCTCAAGTAAACACTGTAAAAAAAAAATAATAAAAACTTTGTCAAATAGCCATTTTTTTGCCACCTTACATCACAAAAAGTGTAATAGCAAGCGATCAAAAAGTCATATGACCCCCAAATAGTGCCAATCTAACCGTCACCTCCTCCGCAAAAAATGATACCCAACCTGAGACAATTGCCTAAAAACTGAAAAATATATGGCTCTCAGACTATGGAGATACTAAAACATGTTTTTTTCATTCAAAAGGATATTATTGTGTAAAACCAAAATAAATAAAAAAAGGTATACATATTATGTATCGCCGCGTCCGTAAGGACCTGCTCTATAAAAATATAACATGACCTAACCCCTCAGATGAACGCCAGTAAACATAAAAAATAAAAACGTTGTCAAACAAGCCATTTTTTTGTCACCTTACATCACAAAAAGTGTAATAGTAAGCGATCAAAAAGTCATATGCACCCCAAGATGGTGCCAATCAAACCACCATCTCATCCCGCAAAAATGAGCCCCTACATAGGACAATCGCCCAAAAAAAATATATATATGGCTCTCAAACTATGGAGACACTAAAACATGATTTTTTTTTGTTTTAAAAAATTATATTATTGTGTAAAACTTATATAAATAAATAAAAAGTATACATATTATGTATCGCCGCATCCGTCACAACCTGATCTATATAAATAACACATGACCTAACCCCTCAGCATAACACAGCAAAAAAAAAAAAAAAAATACGGTGTCAAGAGCCATTTTTGTCACATTACATCACAAAAAGTGTCATAGAAAGCGACCAAAATGTCATATGCACCCCAAGATGGTGCCAATCAAACCGCCATCTCATCCCGCAAAAATGAGCCCCTACATAACACAGTCGCCCAAAAAATAAAATAAAACTATGGCTTTCAGAATGTGGAGACACTAAAAAAATTATTTTCAAAAGGCTTTATTATGTAAAACTGAAACAAAAACCCCAAAAAGTAGTCATATTTGGTATTGTCGCGTCCGTAACAACCTGCTCTATAGAAATAGCACACAATCTAACCTGTCAGTTCAACTATGTAAATAACAAAAAATAAAAACAGTCCCAAAACAGCTATTTTTTTGCAAATTTTCCATCCAATCCATTTTTGCAGTAACAAAGCAAGGGTTAACAGCCAAGCAAAACTCAATATTTATTGCCCTGATTCTCTTGTTTGCAAAACACCCCATATGTGGTCGTAAACTACTGTATGGCCAAACGGCAGGGCACAGAAGGAAGGGAACGCCATATGGTTTTTGGAAGGCAGATTTTGCTGGACTGGTTTTTGACACTATGTCCCATTTGAAGCCCCTGATGCACCCCTACAGTAGAAACTCCAAAAAGTGACCCCATTTTGGAAACTACGGGATAAGGTGTCAGTTTTGTTGGTACTATTCTAGGGTAAACATGATTTTTGGTTGCTCTATATTACACTTTTTTGAGACAAGGTAACAAAAATAGAAATTCGGAAATTTCATCTCCATTTGCCAATAACTCTTGTGGAACACCTAAAGGGTTAACAAAGTTTGTAAAACTGGTTTTGAATACCTTGAGGGGTGTAGTTTCTTAGATGGAGTCACTTTAATGGAGTTTCTACTCTAGGGGTGCATCGGGGGCTTCAAATGGGACATGGTGTCAAAAATCCAGTCCAGCAAAATCTGCCTTCCAAAACCATATGGCGCTCCTTTCCTTCTGCGCCCTGCAGTTTGGCCATACAGCAGTTTACGACCACATATAGGGTGTTTCTGAAAACTACAGAATCAGGGCAATAAAAATTGAGTTTTGTTTGGCTGTTAACCCTTGCTTTGTTACTGGAAAAAATGGATTCAAACGGAAAATTTTTCAAAAATCGAAATTCTGAAATTTTATCTTTATTTGCCATTAACTCTTGTGGAAAACCTAAAGGGTTAATGACGTTTGTAAAATCAGTTTTGAATACCTTGAGGGGTG
Organism: Bufotes viridis; assembly: GCA_033119425.1. Taxonomy (NCBI): domain Eukaryota; kingdom Metazoa; phylum Chordata; class Amphibia; order Anura; family Bufonidae; genus Bufotes; species Bufotes viridis. The sequence continues at coordinate 292,038,831 of CM065593.1, read as the reverse complement.
TAGTTTCTAGAATGGGGTAATTTTTGGGTGGTTTCTATTATGTAAGCCTCACAAAGTGACTTCAGACCTGAACTGGTCCCTAAAAAGTGGGTTTTTGAAAATTTCTGAAAAATTTCAAGATTTGCTTCTAAACTTCTAAGCCTTGTAACGTCCCCAAAAATGAAATAGCATTCCCAAAATGATCGATACATGAAGTAGACATATGGGGAATGTAAATCAATAACTTTTTTTGGCAGTATTACTATGTATTATAGAAGTAGAGTAATTGAAACTTGGAAAATTGCAAATTTTTCAAAATTTTTGGTAAATTTGGTATTTTTTTATAAATAAAAATGAAATTTTTCGACTTCATTTTACCACTGTCATGAAGTACAATATGTGACGAAAAAACAATCTCAGAATGGACTGGATAAGAAAAAGCGTTTTAAAGTTATCACCACGTAAAGTGACAATGGTCAGATTTTGAAAAAATGGCCTGGTCCTTAAGGTGAAATAGGGCCGTGTCCTTAAGGGGTTAATGACAATCCCTTCTTAGCTAAGTGGAGGGGCCTAAACCAAATGGGTAAAAAGTAATTAGACAGAAAGAGGTAAAATCCAGAGGCAAAACCAGAACCAGATCAGAATCCAAAATCTGATACAAATACACAGCAAAGTGAAACCAAGGGATAACGTCAGAGGCAAAGCCAAGTTCACAAACTAGCAGAGTGAATTACCTAACAGTGTCCAAAATTTTGCAAGCTCATATAACAGAAGGTCCCTTCAGAGGCAAAAGGTTAGTGATCCAGAGTAATAAACTCACAACTTGCTAGTGAGGCAGGGACACCAAACACAGGCAACTGTGGCCAGCAGCTGCCTGTTTAAATAACCCACTCTCAGAAAGCATATTATGCTGGCACCGAGCCTTATTGGTCCGGCATCCCTGCTCCCTGATAAGTCGACAGCCCCACAGTCATCAGGGCTGATTACGGTAGCAGGAGTTACGCCACCATAGTGGGGCTGGACTCGCCATCAGAAGGCCGACGGGTGTGTGGCATACATCACAGTTAGTGACGAGCAAGTCAATTTTGATTGACAGGGTCAAACATGTCATCAAGCCCTGTCCAGCTCATGCTTATGCCATTGCTCCTTTGGCAAGCACAGAGAATCTGCTCAGCAACACAGATGCCAACTGTGCATGTTCCAATCCACTTTTGGTGTACCCAGACTTGAGTGGCACATGCACAGTCAGCATCTTCACTGCTCAGGTAGCAGCAGCAGATCCTCTGTACCTGCACTGCTACTCACAGCAACAGTGCAGGAGCCAGATTGGCAGGGCAAGGCAAGATCTGGCCCTGTCAATCAAAGGGGATGGGGAGTCTCTTCCATTTATTTGGAAGTGGGTGTTTCTATTTTTATTTAGCTGAACACACAAAGAGTAGAGGAGGTATGCTTTCAATTATAGAAGGTCCAGTAGGAGTTCTCCATCCACTGTGTACACCCATGGATACCTGTTTTTCTAAAAAGAAAAAATATATATATATGCTTGTCTCTTTTCTTCCACAGCTTTTCCTACTGACACACTTCTTGGAAAACTATTTATTTCATAAAACCACATGTATGTAGTGTACATACAGTTTTTGAAGTATGACTTTCAACTGCACGTTTTTCCCAACATGTGAATGTACAAAAACAACCAAACAGGCCAAGCACCTATAACACCTAAGGCTACTTTCACACTAGCGTTTTTCCTGGATCCGGCAGGGTTCAGCAAAAACACTTCTGTTACTGGTTATACAACCATCTGCATCCGTTATAAACGGATCCGGTTGTATTATCTTTAACATTGCCAAGCTGGATCCGTCATTAACTCCATTGAAAGTCAATGGAGGACGGATGCGTTTTCTATTGTGTCAGACTGTGTCAGAGTTAAACGGATCAGTCCCCATTGACTTGCATTGGGGGTCATGACTGATCCGTCTTGCTCGGCACCCCAAGACGGAAAGCAAACTACAACATGTTGCGGTTTGCTCTCCGGTATGGAGGCGCAACTAAATGGAACGGACGAGCTGCAGGCCCACAGACTGCAGTGTGCCCACTGCCAGTGCCCGCCACTCATACCGTGTGGCACAGGACTTTGCATCAGAAAAAGGCATTTAATTTTTACACTTTAGTGTAATTTCAGTTGCTTGCCTGCTAGCGAGTGTCAGGCCGACTTCCACTGACTGTAGTGTGCCCACTGCCAGTGCCCACCACTCATACCGTGTGGCACAGGACTTTGCATCAAAAAAAGGCATTTAATTTTTACACTTTAGTGTAATTTCAGTTGCTTGCCTGCTAGTGTGTGTCAGGCCGACTTCCACTGACTGTAGTGTGCCCACTGCCAGTGCCCACCACTCATAACGTGTGGCACAGGACTTTGCATCAAAAAAAGGCATTTAATTTTTACACTTTAGTGTAATTTCAGTTGCTTGCCTGCTAGTGTGTGTCAGTGTGTCAGGCCGACTTCCACTGACTGTAGTGTGCCCACTGCCAGTGCCCACCACTCATCCCGTGTGGCACAGGACATTGCATAAAAAAAAAAGCATTTAATTTTTACACTTTAGTGTAAGTTCAGTTGCTTGCCTGCTGCCAGTATGTGTCAGGCCCACTTCCACTGACTGTAGTGTGCCCACTGCCAGTGCCCACCACTCATACCGTGTGGCACAGGACTTTGCATCAAACAAAGGCATTTCATTTTTACACTTTAGTGTAATTTCAGTTGCTTGCCTGCTGTCAGTGTGTGTCAGGCCGACTTCCACTGACTGTAGTGTGCCCACTGCCAGTGCCCACCACTCATACAGTGTGGCACAGAACTTTGCATCAAAAAAGGCATTTAATTTTTAACCTTTAGTGTAATTTCAGTTGCTTGCCTGCTGCCAGTTTGTGTCAGGCCGACTTCCACAGACTGTAGTGTGCCCACTGCCAGTGCCCACCACTCATACCGAGTGGCACTGTAGCTTGCCGATAAACAAGGGAAATTAATTTTTACTCTTTAGTGTAATTTCAGTTGCTTGCCTGCTAGTGTGTGTCAGGCCGACTTCCACTGACTGTAGTGTGCCCACTGCCAGTGCCCACCACTCATACCGGGTGGCACAGTAGCTTGCCGATAAATAAGGCATTTAACTTTTACACTTTAGTGTAATTTCAGTTGCTTGCCTGCTGCCAGTGTGTGTCAGGCCAACTTCCACTGACTGTAGTGTGCCCACTGCCAGTGCCCTCCACTCATACCGTGTGGCACAGGACTTTGCATCAAAAAAAGGTATTTAATTTTTACACTTTAGTGTAATTTCAGCTGCTTGCCTGCTAGTGTGTGTCAGGCCGACTTCCACTCACTGTAGTGTGCCCACTGCCAGTGCCCACCACTTATACCGTGTGGCACAGGACTTTGCATCAAAAAAAGGCATTTCATTTCTACACTTTAGTGTAATTTCAGTTGCTTGCCTGCTGCCAGTGTGTGTCAGGCCGACTTCCACTGACTGTAGTGTGCCCACTGCCAGTGCCCACCACTCATACCGTGTGGCACAGGACTTTGCATCAAAAAAAGGCATTTAATTATTACTCTTTAGTGTAATTTCAGTTGCTTGCCTGCTGCCAGTGTGTGTCAGGCCGACTTCCACAGACTGTAGCGTGCCCACTGCCAGTGCCCACCACTCATACCATGTGGCACAGGACTTTGCATAAAAAAGGCATTACATTTTTACACATTAGTCTAATTTCAGTTGCTTGCCTGCTGCCAGTGTGTGTCAGGCTGACTTCTACAGACTGTAGTGTGCCCACTGCCAGTGCCCACCACTCATACCGGGTAGCACAGTTGCTTGCCGATAAATAAGTCATTTAATTTTTACCCTTTAGTCTAAATTCAGTTGCTTGCCTGCTGCCAGTGTGTGTCAGGCCGACTTCCACTGACTGTAGTGTGCCCACTGCCAGTGCCCACCACTCATAACAGGTGGCACAGTAGCTTGCCGATAAATAAGGCATTTAATTTTTACACTTTAGTGTAATTTCAGTTGCTTGCCTGCTAGTGTGTGCCAGGCCGACTTCCACAGACTGTAGTGTGCCCACTGTCAGTGGCCACCACTCATACCGGGTGGCACAGTAGCTTGCCGATAAATAAAACATTTAATTTTTACACTTTAGTCTAAATTCAGTTGCTTACCTGCAGCCAGTGTGTGTCAGGCTGACTTCTACAGACTGTAGTGTGCCCACTGCCAGTGCCCACCACTCATACTGGGTGGCACAGTAGCTTGCCGATAAATAAGTCATTTAATTTTTACACTTTAGTCTAAATTCAGTTGCTTGCCTGCTGCCAGTGTGTGTCAGGCCGACTTCCACTGACTGTAGTGTGCCCACTGCCAGTGCCCACCACTCATAACAGGTGCACAGTAGCTTGCCGATAAATAAGGCATTTAATTTTTACACTTTATTGTAATTTCAGTTGCTTGCCTGCTGCCAGTGTGTGACAGGCCAACTTCCACAGACTGTAGTGTGCCCACTGCCAGTGCCCAACCCTCATACCGGGTGGCACAGTAGCTTGCCGATAAATAAGACATTTAATTTTTACACTTTAGTCTAAATTCAGTTGCTTGCCTGCTGCCAGTGTGTGTCAGGCTGACTTCCACAGACTGTAGTGTGCCCACTGCCAGTGCCCACCACTCATACCGGGTGGCACAGTAGCTTGCCGATAAATAAGGCATTTAATTTTTACACATTAGTCTAATTTCAGTTGCTTGCCTGCTGCCAGTGTGTGTCAGGCCGACTTCCACAGACTGTAGAGTGCCCACTGCCAGTGCCCACCACTCATACCGGGTGGCACAGTAGCTTGCCGAAAAAATAAGGCATTTAATTTTTACACCTTAGTCTAAATTCAGTTGCTTGCCTGCTGCCAGTGTGTGTCAGGCCGACTTCCACTGACTATAGTGTGCCCACTGCCAGTGCCCACCACTCATACCGGGTGGCACAGTAGCTTGCCGATAAATAAGGCATTTAATTTTTACACTTTAGTCTAAATTCAGTTGCTTGCCTGCTGCCAGTGTGTGACAGGCCGACTTCCACAGACTGTAGTGTGCCCACTGCCAGTGCCCAACCCTCATACCGGGTGGCACAGTAGCTTGCCGATAAATAAGACATTTAATTTTTACACTTTAGTCTAAATTCAGTTGCTTGCCTGCTGCCAGTGTGTGTCAGGCTGACTTCCACAGACTGTAGTGTGCCCACTGCCAGTGCCCACCACTCATACCGTGTGGCACAGGACTTTGCATCAAAAAAAGGCATTTAATTTTTACACTTTAGTGTAATTTCAGCTGCTTGCCTACCGGGTGGCACAGTACCTAGCACGCGTAGTACCACTTATCTAAAAAAAACTGTACCCTGAACCCGAAAAATTCTGAGGACATAGTTGACTGGCTTAGACAGGACACCCAATCTTCACCAGCTTCCGCTAAGAACCTTGACCCACCATCCTCCTCCAGCTCAGCTTCGGTCACCTGCTCTAAAGTTACCACGCTCCCGCCTGCCGCCACCACCACCACTACCACCACAGCCGCTTCACCTGATCCGTTGGATGCAATTAGATTACAGGGATATGTCTCAGTCAGGCAGGATTACACACATGGATGTAGTCTCTTAATAGTTTATTAGAAATAATGCAGACAATTAAAAAAATTCCTATCAATTCCAATACAAAGCAAGAACAGAGCTCAGAACTAAATTATTTCATGATGTCGTAATGGTTCGTTAATTCGACAATGGTTAATCAATTCGACACACGTCCCCGGATAGGGTACGTAACAGGGATTAAACTGATAGGAATAGTACTAGTTAAGACACCACTCATATAGGGTGTCACAGCACAGTGCTCTGTGCACGCGCAGTGCCCCAATTTGGGAGTAAGAGGACCGACCAAGCTGCTTTTTCCATTTCCCGGTTCCTAAAATCAATTCAGTTTGGTGTATGAGAGTTTGGTCTGTCACTGTGAAGGCAATTGAAGGTACCCGGCCTAAATTTTTTTTCACAAAAGGCAATCCCTGATATGGGACGTAACAGGGATTAAACTGATGAGAATAGTACTACAGAAAATACCACTCAAACGCAGTGACCGTGGATTAAAACAGAGTGGAGGGAGCCAACGTTTTTTTAACCATCTCCCCGTTCGAAAAATCAATTCAATAAATGGATCCCAATTTGGGGACGTTAGAGGGATTAAACTGATGAGAATAGTACTACAGAAATACAACTCATATCGGGTGTGACAGTAAATTGCACGGCGCAGACGCAGTGACCGTGGATTAAAACAAAGGGGAGGGAGCCAGCATTTTTTTAACCATCTCCCCGTTCGAAAAATCAATTCAATTCAACTTTCGGGGACCCTTGGTGTTGTACGTGGCTGTGTGGAGGAAGAAACCTTCAATGACATCACCGGGACATGGCTAGCTTGGTATCCAACCTTGTGCAAATGGGGAGTTTGCGGTTGTGCAGATGGACTGTTTGCGGTGCATTAAAAGAGGAGTTTGGTCTGTCTTACCCTTACACTACCTGATCGATACAACATCATATAGAAAATAGTAATATCAAATGCTGATTAGGTGGCTCACTCAACTCTTGGAATGGAATATGGTGCTCTATCCCAGGTTATGACGCACCCAACGTCACAAAAAGGCAAACGATATATAATATAAAAAGGGGGATGGCACTCAATATATTAGTTCTGTATGGATGGTACTCAATATGTTAATTTTGTAAAAATAATTTAATTAGATAGTAAGTAGTTAGAATACAAATACACAATCTGCGTTAAAAATGTATAATCGACGTTAAAATGTACAGTATCCACTCTTTATAATGAAATAAGATAGAATAAAATATGCAATATCAATTATTTCATCATATAATGTCTCAATTCCTCGGATCCAGAGGTGCTTCCTGTATCCATTATTTTGATCGAAGTACTATCATCATTTTTTACTAATTCCTTGAATGAAGTGACTATTACTATCATCATTTTTTATCCAATTTTTTATACATTTTTTTGATCGAAGTACTTTTATCTATATATATTTTTTTACCTATATACGCTTTACAGGAAGCACCTCTGGATCCGAGGAATTGAGACATTATATGATGAAATATTTGATATTGCATATTTTATTCTATCTTATTTCATTATAAAGAGTGGATACTGTACATTTTAACGTCGATTATACATTTTTAACGCAGATTGTGTATTTGTATTCTAACTACTTACTATCTAATTAAATTATTTTTACAAAATTAACATATTGAGTACCATCCATACAGAACTAATATATTGAGTGCCATCCCCCTTTTTATATTATATATCGATACAACATCATACCTGATTCTATACACACACTGGATGTTTTAAAGCATGTTATTCCAAACAATTTAGGAATGTTAGCTGATTTATGCCCTTTATGGATTAAAACCCGACTCTACGTCCACTACGTAATTTTCCATGGTAGTTTTGGATTCCCCTACGGCATGCCACAGTCCAGGTGTTAGTCTGCCTATTAAAATTCGCCTGCCTATTGAAGTCTATGGCGGTTCGCCCGGTTCGCCCGTTCGCGAACATTTACGGAAGTTCGCGTTCGCCGTTCGCGAACGGAAAATTTTATGTTAACGACATCACTAGCCATAAATAACCTACATAGAAAAATGAGCCCACAATGTACCCATAAGATCTAATAAAGCTTTATTAGAGTGTATACAAAAATAAAAATAGTATTATTAAAAATAACATGATGCAAGGATAGGTGACAGAGAAAACACCATACAAAGACCACATCATTACAAATGGGAATGAATATGGCAATATACAACAATAAGTATTGTCCGACTCCGAACTACATCCACTGGGTGATGCCCTGTAGACAATGTATCTGCATCCAAGCCCAATTGGGAATAATTATATTCAGACATAAAGTTAAAAACTGAAAAATAGTAGTACAGATATTCAAAACTCACCCATATGTAAGTGTGGACAATGGATATGTAGGTGTGGTCAATGGTGGGTGCTACCCAAACACGCGTTTCGGTGTGCCATCGCCTGGGGGTAACATCATCACTGTGAATTATGCCTAATAAATTCACTAACACCAATCATAGAAGGCCCCTATTGATTGCTAAAGTGCATCCACCTCAGTATAAGTGGCAACATGGGGAATGCACTCCCACCTAACATCACTTCCAGGCCAAGCGTCACGCTTGCATACACCGGGTCACGTGACTTACGGAGCAAAGCGTAATGACGCAAGGCTGGAAGGTGTCACGTGGGAGCTGTCAGTCTAGTGCTCCACTCAGGCGGATACCAAAACAACAGTAGATAGCAACTACATAGAAAAGCCCCTCTCTGGTGAATGTGGGATATTGCAATTAATTCAAACATTACATAAAGCCTAAATTGTCAATCTATATTGTCTATATTGTCATCTTCACCAGTGTTTTTTTGTTATTGCCACATATAAAGAATTTTTATCAACATATATATATAATATAATACACAGCTAATTGAATCCATGATAATATAAAATATTTCTGACCAACATTTCTATATCACGTGACCGGATGTACATACAGTAGGTTATAAGCACCATCTATTACATTTATATTACATATAAATTATAAAATAAGATCACTGATAAAAGAAATCTTTGTGGTAATCATAAAAACAAATAAAAAATGAATATGAATAAAAATAAAAGTGAAAATGATAAATGACAATATATTGCAATGTGCAAATGAATAGTTAAACACAGCAATCATGTGCAAAAAAATAGCAAAATTTTTTGGGCAAAATATACACTAATTTTGCAAAAAAAGGGGTGCAGAAGTAAAGATAAACGTATGTGCAAAAAATTAGCAATTGGGGATATGTAATCAATAATAGATAAACATAATGCAAAATATAAAAAAAATAAGAAAAACATGAAAATATAAATAAATGAAAAATGATTACATGAATAAATAAATAAATATCATAGCAGGAGCTCACTACTTGAAATATTATTATCATGTGTTAAAGAAATAGTTGTGAAGTCGGAAACCTAGGTGGCAGGTCAAACTAAAAATAAAGAAAAAAATATATATATACAATAGAAAACAATTTACAATTCATTAAAATGATTCACAGTTGTAGATAGGATGGTCAGAGGAATGCATAGAATCTCAAATTCTCATTAAGTCCTATGGGACGCAAAGTCCTAAGTGTCCGTATCCATCTATTCTCCTTTTGGGCAAGTTTATTAGATACATTACCCTCTCTTAAGCCAGTTTTAATGCATACATGGATTACATCCATGAACCATTCTAAAGTGCTTCAGGATTGGTTTCAATTCCTCACAGGATTTTTCACTGTTTCACTTTATGTCTGGACATAGTTATTCCCAATTGGGCTTGGATGCAGTTACATTGTCCACATGGGCATTGCCTAGTGAATGTAGTTCAGACAATACGTATTGTTGTATATTGCCATAATTATTCCAGTTTTTAATGATGTGGTCTCTGGATGGCGTTTTCTCTGTCACCTATCCTTGCATCATGTGATTTTTAATAATACTATTTTTTTTTTGTATACACAATAAAGCTTTATTATATGGTATGGGTGCATTGTGGGCTCACTTTTCTATGTAGGTTCTTCGTTCCCAACATGTGAATGTAGAGACATAGCAAGGCTTTTCTTCACCTACTGTCCTATCATCTACATATCCTGGCCAATGCAGGGTGCTTTTTGGCACTCCTCTAGTACTCAAAATTTGGCCTCATGCCTTACCAGCTCCCCCACACCACCGCGCACATACATACCCTAATTAAACCCTGTGTGAATTTAACTTAGAGGAAAACTTTATTTGTTAGGACCTATTTTGGCGAAACATGTATCAAAACTGCAACATGTGAGCAAGGTTAAAACCAAGTTATGAAATAAAAAGGTATGAAAATTAACCCAGGAACTCCTCCAACAGGATGAGTAGCCCATCTGCAGACAACTGTCTTGGGGTTCTTGTCTCTCTTCAGTAAACAAATGTATAAGGCTGGGCCCACACTTTCGCTTTGGCCATGACACACATGGCACTGCCAGAGATCACAACAATACCCAATGAGCATTTCCTAGAATTGTATCTCAGTTAGAAAATGCTCCCCAGGAAATGCGCCAAAACATGTTTGTGTTCCCTACAATTTGTGCTGTGATAGTGGTTTAGGTCAGAACTATACCACAAGCACCCAAGCAAAATCATGTGTGAAAGAAGCCGCGCATTGCTGCATTACTTCTTGCAAGAGACAAACATAACAATTTGTTATTTATGCTTCATCAAGCAATTTTTTAAACACAATTTTAAAAGCATTTTACTTAAAACATACATTTAGTAATGTTTTATTCAGTAGAATTGTTTTTCCTGTATTTTGTAGGTGCTTAAAAGTAGGTAAAGTATTTTCCTCTATGAGGGTTATAATTATCACATTGGAATTTTAATAACATGATGGTATGTTTGAGTTGTCGTGGAATTCTTCTGAAATGATTTTGTACAGCACCAGCCTCACTTAAGTAACATTGATAAAGAATTTTGTGCGAAGTTACAGTTTGCAGCTGCTTTGAAGGGGTTCTACAGGAATTATTTTAGAATGGCCACCAGCACTCTGTCCTAGAAGGTGAGTGGGACTGATTGCCTCGACTGCAGAGCTGCCTAGGGGGGTGAGGGGTAGGGCCTCACTGCACATTATGCTCTGGCACTTGTATGTACTACATATTAGTGAGCGTTCCTGTCAGGCTGCTCAGTCATGATGGCATATTATAGGCAGGATCACATCATTACCATCAATTGTAGAGCAATAATGAGACCCGACCACCACCACCACCACCACCACTGTAGAAAGCTCTGCAAGTGGTGGCAACCAGTCCTTCTCACATTCTAGAACAGGTTGCTGGTAGCCATTTAAAATCCTTCCCAGAGAACCCCTTTAAAGAATATCAGGAATTGTAACACAAGCAGTTTCCCTCAATTTTTATATGGAAATCCTTTAAAAAGTGTGAGCCCCCAGTCAGAAGAGACATACTAGTAAAGTTTACAGCAGCCTGCATTCAGATATAGGTTGTTTTGATCTTCTTAAGCCACCTACCACAGTTTGTAGCCATGACATAATACGGAGTGTGTTAAAATACACCTAGAATAGGTCTGAAAATTAGTTAGGGTCATGCCTATCTACATATCTCTTTCCCCCACTGTACACAAAAGTCTGGCGGGTAGGTACAACGGTCCTTGACATCCAACTGGAAATTGGCCTTATAAGTCTGAAGTGACTGGTTCCTTGATACGCAATGAGAGCGTGGTCTCATGTAGTGGTGACCACATGCAGTGGGTGCAGTTTTAAAATGTGATTTTCTTGAAAAACTGTGCGGCCATAACACTGACTGGACCACAAACATTTATTACTTATCCAAGAACGGGGTTACCAAGTCACTTTGGCTAGTGGACCAGTAGTGTGCGTCATTGTTTATAGGACTGAAAAGTACAGCGCTTGACTATCTGCAGCAGTCCCATACCTGTGGATGGAGTGGTAGTCACACATATACACAATGCACTACCACTCCATTTACACAAGCAACTCAGTGGGTGGATTTCTCAGTGGTCAGACCCCAAGCAGTCATAAAGTGATCAATTGCGCTGTGGATGGGTAATAAATCTTATTCATGGCCCAAGCCCTTCAATATCTGAGGGCAGCATAAAGTTGATGACAGATTCCTTTTAACTATCAATTGAAAAAACTCGCTTACTGCATGTAGCGGTCTGTTTTTTGGTGGAATGAGACTTTCCTATGTGGGACCATACCACATACTTTAACCACATCCCGACCGCCTAACGCAGGGATGCGTCCTGTGGGCGGCCGGGATGCTCCTCCTTGACGCGTCGGCGCGTCATCTCGCAAGAGGCGAGATTTCCTGTGAACGCGCGCGGATCGCGTCAGGAGGAAATTTTACTACAGCCTGCCAGTGCTGATCATGCGCTGGCAGGCTGTAGATGTCAGAAAAAAGCCATCTAAATCGCATATCAGACGCTGTTTACAAAGCGTCTGATATGCCTGCTGCCTGCTCCTCTGGTGGTCCCTTTTGCTTGGGACCACCAGAGGAAACAAGCAGCTAAAGCACCAATCACCACACCACCCCCGCAGATCCGCAAAACACGGACACCGGCAATGTCCTTTCCGCATTTTGCGGATCCGCACATTGCCAGAACTATATAGAAAATACCTTTTCTTGTCCGCAATTGCGGACAAGAATAGGACATGCTCTATCTTTTGCGGAGCTGCGGCCTGATGTTTCGGGGCCGAAACCCGGAAGTTCGCGACCGCAGCTCCGCAAATGCTAATGCGGAGAGCACATAGTGTGCTTTCCACATCACCGCCGGCCCCATTCACACTGAATGGGTCCGCATCTATTCCGCAGAATTGCGGATTAGATGTGGACATTTTTGCGGATTGATCGATGCGAATGAAGAAATCGGTGCCGTTCATTTTTTTTTTCAGCCCAGAGGCTGAACAGAAAAAAAAATCTCATTACCCGTATGCTCAATATACGGAGAATAGCAGAAACTCCTAATGCATGAGAAGTAGTTTGGAATCCAAATGCGTAAAAATGCCCAGTGAAATCCTTACTCATTGGAATTTGTTACTCTTTGGAATTTGGGCCCCTTTGCGCACCTAGGCTGCAAAAAAGTGTCACACATGTGGTTTTGGGGTGTATTTTTACATATACCCATGCTGGGTGAGAGAAATATCTCTGTAAATGACAACTTTTTAAATTTTTTATACAAAGTTGACAATTTACAGAGATATTTCTCTCACCCAACATGGGTATATGTAAAAATACACCCCAAAACACATTTCCCTACTTCTCCTGAGTACGGCGATACCACATGTGTGCCACTTTTTTGCAGCCTAGGTGAGTAAAGGGGCGTAAAGTCCAACGAGTACCTTTAGGCTTTACAGGGTTGCTCACAATTTAGCCCTGCCCAAAATGCCAGAACAGTAAACACACCCCACAAATGACCCCATTTCGGAAAGTAGACACCCCAAAGTATTCATTGAGGGCCATAGTGAGTTTGTGGGAGATTTTTGTTTTTTTGCCAGAAATCAGCAGAAATGGAAACTTTATTATTATTTTTTTTCCTCGTAAAGTGTCATTTTCCGCTAACTTGTGAAAAAAAATGAAATCATACATGAACTCACCATGCCCCTCCGCATATACTTTGGGGTTTCTTCTTTCTAAAATGGTGTAATTTGGGGGGTATTTATACTATCCTGGCATTCTAGCACCTGAAGAAACATGACAGGTGCTCAGAAAGTCAGAGCTGCTTCAAAATGCGGAAATTCACTTTTTTGCACCATAGATTGTAAGCGCTATAACTTTTACCCAAACCAATAAACATACACTTATTGCATTTTTTTAAATCAAAGACATGTAGAACAATGAATTTAGAGAAAAAATTTATATAGAAATGTCGTTTTTTTTTTTTTACATTTTACAACAGAAAGCGAAAAATGTCATTTTTTTGCAAAAATTTCGGTCGATTTTTATTAATATAAAAAAAAAAGTTAAAATGTCAGCAACAATGAAATACCACCAAATGAAAGCTCTATTAATGAGAAGAAAAGGAGGTAAAATTCATTTGGGTGGAAAGTTTTATGACTGAGCAATAAACCTTGAAAGTAGTGTTTTGCAAAATTGTAAAAAGTGGTCTGGTCATTAAGGGTGTTTAAGCTAGGGGGCTGAGGTGGTTAAACCAGACATGGTTTTTCCAAAAATTCAGTTTGGCCCACCAGGCTTAAAGGGTTATTCCAGTTATAGAAAGTTATCTCCTATCCATCAGATTGGTGGGGATTCCGAGCGCTGTACTTGGCTATCTCAGGCACTCCTATAGAAATGAATAGAATGGCAGTGCGCTGTACCAACAAGCGGTTCTGTCCATTTCAGGGGGCTCCTCAGGGTAAGAGTCACCAGTTCTTGTGATCGTGGGGGTCCCAGCTGTAGGATTTTCACTGATCTGATAGTTATCCCCTATCCTGTGAATAGGCATAACTTTCTATAACTGGTATAACACTTTAAGTCTCTTTAATCTTCTGAATAATATGGGTGAACCGAGGCAGAGAAATGTAGTGATGGAAGTTGTACAGTCATCTAGCTGAGTCAGGTTAAATTAGTCAAAGAAAAGCATCTCCGCTCATCCCTGCTGGACCTGCTACGGAGATCTGAGATGCCACGAGAGTGTGGCTTAGTAAGTTCTTAACCTGTAACACACCATCACAGGAGCGATGGCCTAAAGAGGTTGTCCAGGTTTAGAAAAAGTGTCATTTGTCTCTCAGATGCACATAAGTATCAGTTGTGCATCTATTTTTGTTACAGACACGCTGTGGTGCGAATCCATTGACTTCAATGGGTCCCTGATCTGCAAGATGCGGTGTAAGACAGGACATGTTTTATCGTTTGCGGCTTGGAGGCATGGACCTGGAAGCCACTGAAGGGCTTCAGTGTTTTCCTCCGGGTCGGTGCATATGTGCTGCAAAAGATAGAAAAAGTCCTATCTTTTGCTGCATCTTGCGGATCTCTTGACTTCAATGGGTCCGCACCACAATGTGGTGGACGCAGCCGTGCCCATTTTGCAAATTTGCAGTTTGCCATCCATAACAAGGGCACTACGGTTGTATAAATGAGGCCTAAAGGTGATAATTGTTTTTCACAGGATAAGCATCTCTAAGACACTGCTATTACTTGGAGGTTCCTGTGGATACCCTGTTACACTCTAAAACAGATGTGTGTATGTGTCTGCTTGTGAAAATGGTGTTTTATAGAGCAGTACAACATAGGATAACGAAATGTTGTGACTTTCTCAGTTCGTGAACATTTTGCATGCTCTGCAACATATTTACCAAAACAACACCCCCCACACACATATACACCACATACACCCACTTTTTCACAGCGTGGGGTGCTCCATACATACTGGCACCCCATGCTGCAAAACAGCAGTAATAATTAATATGTCCTATTGTACATAGTACAATTTTATTAGCCTAAGCGAAAATGGATCGGGTTTTTATGCCTTAAACTCAGTAAATCTCACTGGTGAAATCTTACTCCTACTTTTCTGCAAACAATATCCTGAGTAAGTTTAGCTGTTCATAATTGAAAGTGGTGGCTTAAAGAATACATAGGTGCAGACAAGGAAATATTTCCATCACAAACCACACATCAAAGGCTACCTAGAACTGACTTACAATGATATTAAAACCATAAATGACAATGACTAGTGACTGCAGAAATTTTTCAGTATTATACCACACTACATATACAACATGAGTAGTACTGCAGGTAAGTACTTCACATCAATATTTTTTATTTTCAAACTACCCTGCTGTCAGCGTTCCAAGCTGCACTGAGCTACATAGTCTGGACTGTGGAGCTCACACACAGAATGGAGAGAACTCATCAGCTTGGGTTCAGCAGTCCGAAAGAATGTACTGCAGAGCAGCTTTGAGCACTGACAGCATGGGAACAGGGGCAGTTTGAAAATAAAAAATACTGATCTGGAGTCTTTATCTGCAGAACTGCTCATATAGAACTGTAGATAATCGTCCAAAAATTGTGGTGACAGCTTCTCTTTGAAGGTCCATTTACAGAGGCTAATTATCGGCTATGGGGCTGGCGGCATCCTGGTGGCATCACTGACAAGGAAACATTGGTACTGATTTGTATACACACTTGGGCTGTATAATATTATTTACTCATATCTGTATTACCCCAGGTTGGGATTAACATACAGTATGTTGATATGAATTAGAATATACAGCTATGTTAGATTTTTTTCACAATACATTTTACCATGTATCTGTTCCTATGCCGTCCTACAACCTAGCCAAAATATGGACCTCCATGTATGGGATAGTGTTTTCTAGGTTGCCATTTTTTTCACTTCTATTGCTTTCATACATGCCCCTGTGTTGCTGTCCTTCCTATGTATAACTCATTTTTAACCTTCCCGATATTCAATAAAGTATATTATTCATTCTATTCTTGGTTATATGGACTCATTTTTTGATAGTATGTGTATTCAAATGGAGTTGGACCAGCGATTCAGTATGTATAATATAATTACATTGTGCATCATTATTATTAGTCAGGTTTGGTGCCTTTATTTATTTACCTCCTTTGGTTCATTATCAGCCCAAAAAAAAAATCCTTACCAATCATGGGCCGATGTAAGAGGCTTACTAAACTAAAAGGAATAAGAATAAAGTTAATGTAAATGTGCAGTAATTTTAAAATCTCAAAATATTCCACTCCTACACCCCGTGTCTGGCCATACACATTAGATAAATGTTAGATAAATGTAGAACCTGACACATGTCGGGCAGAGCCAAGCATGCATATGTATGGAGGGTTTGGTAGAGACAGCTATCTGTTTAACAAGTTGTTCGGCAGGCAGCTTTCTAGCATGTAGTGGCCTATTAGTAATAGTAATAACATATGGTGGCTAGGAATGGACAAAATATTCTATTCTTGGCCCTGCGCTGAGACAATTTTGTAAACAAGTATAATACATTCTGTGGTGACAATGGCAGGGTTTGAGGTGGCCCCCAACACTATGCATTGTTCCCTGGATACTGTTGAGGTGGCACCATGTGTTGCTGCTCTCCTTAGTGGACGGTAAGGTATGGTGCACCCCAATGGAAAATAAGTCCAGAGAGTCAAAGTTTGCTGTAAACCAGTGTGCTTCTTTACTGGAAGAACTCACGTGCAAAACAATACAGACAATGCATTGAGCTGCCTTCTCCAGTCTCCTCTCTGGCAGCAGAAGGTTCTGTGCTGAGGAAAAGCCTGAGATAGCTGTCTCTGAGATAGCCCTCTCTTTCTTAGAGGTCTGGTGGCCCAGGGTCTGTGACTCAGTTGTCCTCCTGGATCTCAGATCAAACGGCTGGTGACATGGTCTGTGGCGGAGTATCCCTTTCTCAGGATCTTCTGGTCACTTGTGCAGTCTGGCAGAGTCTCTCCTACTAAACCCTCGGCCTACCTGCAGACAACTAGGGGCTCTGACTGCTCTACTTTTATACAGTTTCTATTTGATCTAGAACCTTCCAGTGGTAGGTGTGAAGCTAGGGAAGCACAACCTAACAGAAACAATGTTGCAGTTTAAGGCTGCCATAGACTTGCATTGGGTCTTAATACAAATCAATGGGAATGACTAAGCAGTTTCAGTTGTAAACAACAGTCTGACAGAGCTAAACTAGACAGTCAAATGTTCACCGTGTCTGGCTTTTCCCTCCAAAACTCAGCCATGCATAGTGCCCTATGACAGCAGTGGAAAATTACTACCTTCTCAATGCACAGGCTGGAAATTCCCAAAGTCTCTTAGTCTGAACTGGCTGTGCATTAGCCTTTTCCACAATCCAGGGCAATAACAAATAAATGCCTTTCAATGGGCATTAATTCCGGATCCGGTCTTGCGGCAAGTGTTCAGGATTTTTGGCCGGAACAAAAAGCGCAGCATGCTGCGGTATTTTCTCCGGCCAAAAAACGTCCCGGTCCTGAACTGAAGACATCCTGATGCATCCTGATGCATTTCTCTCCATTCAGAATTTTCTCTCCATTCAGAATGCATTGGGAATATCCTGATCAGGATTTTTCCGGCATAGAGACCCGACGACGGATCTCTATGCCGGAAAACAAAAACGCTAGTGTGAAAGAGCCCTTAGCAGCTGACAATTTCGGTTTCTGCTAATGAATCAGTGGCAGATTTTAGCCATGTGATCATACCCCCGAAGGCCTGTTTATCATGATCAGTATTTGGTTACTATTTTGTATCAGTATTTGTAAGCCAAAACCAGAAGTGGAACCTACAAAGAAAAGGTATAATAGAAATATGTGTGGCTCTTCTGTGTTTTGGACCCACTCCTGGTTTTGGCTTACAAATACTGATGCAAAAATACTGACAAAATACTTACCGTGTGAAAGAGGCCAAACTGTGCATGGACACACCCGCTACTGGTAACACCTAGTTGTACATTTTTTCAAAAACCTTTTTTTAACACTTCCGCTTAGCAATATTCCTGGTGACTTCACCAGCACTGATGGGTGGGCTTTAGTGCTGCCCTAGTCATTTTACAGGTACATCACCGGATCTCCAAAAAAAAAAAGCCTTTGCACTGCGCGAATCAGCGCAGGGTAAAGGAGAGCATCGGAGCATGAAATGCTCATGTCAGAGGGGCTAACTGGGTGAAAACAGGGATATGCCCGGATTAAGCTCTGAACCTGGACAACCCCTTTAACTAATGAAGACCACACTGTATGGCCGCCAGGTATTGAAGAAGTCAGACCACCAATACAGTGCGGTCTTCATTAGTTACCGTATTTTTTGCCCCATAAGACGCATTTTTTCCCCTGTAGAAATGGGGGGAAAATCACCTTGCATATTATGGGGCGAATACTAATGAGCGCTTCCATTATTGAAGCACATTAGTACCGGAGACCAGGAAGACTAGGAAGCGGTGAAGGCTCTGTACTCACCACTTCCTGGTACTCGGCTGTCGGCTGTGTAGTGGCTGCGCACAGAGTGAGGGCACTCTGTGACCTCACGCTGTGCGTGCCAGTTCACAGCACAGCCGACAGCAGAAGGAAGTTAATCGTGGGCGGTGAGGAGCGGCACCATCCAGGAGCTGGAGAGGTAAATGTTTTTTTTATTTTATAAAACATGAGGCTGCTTGGGGCTGAGGCAATGGGGGTGATGAGAGGCATAATGGGAGCTAATAAGAGGCATAACATAAGGCTGATGATGGGGGCTAATAAAAGGCATAAGGCTGATAATGAGGGCTAATAAGAGGCATAAGGACTGATATGGGGGCTGATGAGAGGCATAGGTGCTGATATAGGGGTGATGAGAGGCATAGGGGCTGATATGGGGGCTAATGAGAGGCATGGAGGCTGATGAATGGCATGGGGCTTTTATCTGAGGTCTGATTGGGGTCTTATTAACATTGGGGGTCTGATTGGGGCTGTCAGCTTAGGTCTGATTAACATTGGGAGTCTGATTGGTGGTCTGACCTGAGGTGTAATGAAAAATATATTTTTTCTTATTGTCCTCCTCTAAAACTTAGGTGCATCATATAGGGCGAAAAATACGGTAAATATCAAGCAGATGCGGCCTTATTGACTGCCCGCGACCTGAATAGATCACGACCTCGCCATATGGTCGTACTCTTATACAGAAATGTCACAACATAGAGTCATGAGATTAGATGTTTCAGAATTGTCATTTCATGTAGAATACAATTATTTACTAAAACAGACAAGTCAGGATAGGCGACAGGTCCTTTTTTAATATGCATGGTTTGGCTGACAGCGTAAGTGTTTCCTGAAATAAAAAATTGCATTGTGGTTTGGTGCACATACACCTTACCAAATACTCTCTGCATTTTAATATTTACCGGTGGTGAAATGTACAAAACCTGTCCCTTCCTGACTCTAGCATAGTTATTATTCCGAGCTAAGAGGCCTACTATTTTAGCGGTGTGTACATACCAGACTAGAAAAACATTGCTCAGCGTTCCCCTTGCATAACTAAATTGCAAATGAAAAAGCAAATCATACCTTTCTGAACACATGCTTAGCATGCCATTTACATTGTGTGCAGAGGACAGCTGCAGACTACTGAATCGGGAGCATTACAGACAAATGCACATTAGCGAGGCTTTTCTTGTTACAGAGCAAACTGTGGAAATAACTGTCATCAGAGATAGATTTGCTTGTTTATTTGTCTAACTGGGTGGATACTGGGAGGAAATGAAGACTAACATGTTTTAGTCACTAGTTTGTATTATGCAGGGCCCGTTTCCCGATCAAAGGTATTTTCCCCCGTTTTAACTTTCACATTATTGATATTACCGTAAAACCCAAATGTACCTTGAAATGAGACATACTTACCTAGAATGTCAAATTAACTTGTTGCTGTCTCTCATGATAGTTTAAATTTTACCTGCCCAATTTCATTATAAAATATAGGCAGACCATGCAGCTGCCATGGGACTCTTGGAGAAAGGGGTACAGCCTCGGTTGCTCTATCCCTTTTCTTACTGAGTGGCGAGAACTTGTGTAGCAATTGCATTGTTAGCAAGCAAGAGGTTGTGAATTCGCCAAAAAGAAATGGAAAGGACATAGAGGGAAAAATAAAGACCAGGCCCTTTTGTCCCAAGAGGCAGACTGGGTACCCTGTTGGATGGTCTTTTTTAATCTTTGCTCTGATGCCCCTGTTTTGCTGTTGTCACTGTTTTCTTTTTTCTGCAGGAAATTAAAAAGGTTGTCTTGCTATGTACATTTTTTACAAGCCACTCTTGTTCCTACACTGCCCGCTCCCCCTCCAGTTGCTGTATCTTGGCTTCAAAGAATGCTCCAGCACTGCCGTACATAAAACCAGATTCTTTATTTGTTTGCAGGATACAAAAGCAGATAAAACATTGACGCGTTTCAGGCTACACTTGCCCTGTTTTGACAAAAGGGTAGTGTAGCCTGAAACGCGTCAACATTTTATCGGCTTTTGTATCCTGCAAAGAAATAAAGAATCCGGTTTTATGTACGGCAGTGCTGGAGCATTCATTGTTTTATAACTGAAGTTCTGTTTGACCGTGTCACGTCGATCTGTAAAGCCCATGTAGTGTGGAGCTGTTGAAGGTGATTACCTATTTTGTACCAAGTTCACATGTTTGGGTTGGTATATCATCACTGGAAGCCAGGTACATAGACTAACAGTGGAACATGAGCGATCACATGTAAGGTGATATATGTAATATTATTGCATGGTGGACTGCAGCAATGAAAAAAATATAGAAAAATGCTGGGTCATGAAGGCTTAAAGAGTAACTAAAATTTTGTATGATTTTTTGTGAATGTGTCCCTAATAACAAATTTTGTAATCAATGTATTTTGTACTTTTATTCCACTTTTTCCACACTTATCTGTGTACCGCTGACTTCACAATGGTTTACGGTGTATGGACTGTACATTTTATGAATGGGGACGCAGCACTCTGAGGTTTACTACTCTGTACCCATATGCTATTCCAGGATTAGCTGAGCGGAGCGGGCTCCTGCATGTCAGCTCTTAGCTTAGCGAAACAGGCACAGGCAGGAGCTCGCTCCGCTCAGCTAATCCTGACATAGCACATGGTCAGCTGCTTGCAGGGGCCATGACACTTGTTCAAATGCGGCGGTTTCTTACATAGCAATATAGTAACATAGTTTGTAAAGCTACAAAAAGACATCAGTCCATCCAGTTCTGCCTGTTATCCTGCAAGTTGATCCAGATCGAGGCAAAAAACCTGTAAGGCAGAAGCCAATGTTCTTCATTTTAGGGGAAAAATTCCTTCCTGACTCCAGTCAGGCAATCCGAATAACTCCCTGGATCAAAGACCCTTTCTCCAGAAATCTAATAACTATAACCTGTAATATTATTACCCTCCGGAAATTCATCCAGACCCCTCTTGAACTCTTTTAGTGAGTTCATCATCACCACTTCCTCAGGCAGAGAGTTCCATAGTCTCACTGCTCTTACAGTAAAGAATCCTTTTCTATGTTTGTGTACAAACCTTCTTTCCACCAGACGCAGAGGATCTCCCCTCGTCACAGTCACAGTCCTGGGGATAAATATATGATTGGAGAGATCTCTGCACTAACCCCTGATCTATTTATACGTAGTTATTTAAGTTATCTTCTTTGTTTACCTTGGTCTGTCTACCTGCACCGCGGCCCCTTCAAACAGCTGATCGATGGAAGTGCCCAGAGTCAAACCTCTACCAGTCTGGTACCGATGGGCTATCCTAAGGATAGATCCTCAATAAACGGATCACACAAGACCTCTTTCAGTATGTGGTCAGTATTTTGCATCAGTAAAGTACTCTTCCATGTTCTGGTTCTAGCAGTGCTGTACAGAGAATTTGTCTGTTTGTTGTTGTGATCAGTGGCAATCCCTGCAGTCAGACCGCCACTGATCAGAAAGTGATAGCATATCACAGGGGTTTTCCAGGCTCCTGATATTGAAGTGAATGAGAGTTTGGCTGCTGTAACCCAGCACAGCCAATACACTTCAATGGAGCTGGGCTTTTGGCTCTGTTCAAAATACTAGTTCTGCCATGGCTGATTGGTGGGGGTGTGGGGTGTTGGACCTTCACAATCAGATAATGATGACCTATCCTGAATATCAGTAGCCTGGAAAACCCCTTTTAACTCTGGAAACAGCATAACTCACTGTGCTGTGTTGTTCCCCTTTGACTTCTGTGAAATTTATGGAAGCAGCATAACACATTCTGCTTGTCTGTTTCCATAACCCCAGCCACCTCTGACCCATTGTAGAATCAGTGGTACGTGTTAAAGGGTGTATAGCTATTTTTCAAAAAAGCACCTTTACTTCTCCACCTCTCTAACACCACTGATCTGATGGTCCGACAGTCTCTCCATATTTCCAGGCATCTGATCACAAACTATATGCTTGCTGCAGCCAGTCACTGGCCTCAGCGGTGTACTGCTGTACACACAGACAAGCAAGACCATTGAAGCCAGAAATTGGTTATGTTAGACTGCACATAATTAGCTGCATGGAAGTACACGGAGACCAGCAGGGACTATCAAATCAGTGGTACTGGGTATTAAAGGGAGTTTTCTGACAGTTTTACACTGATGACCTGTCCTTATGATAGATCATTACTATCTGTACTATCTGATTGGTGCACTTCTGGTACCCCCGCCAATCAGCTCTTTAAAGAGGCCGTGGCTGTCAGTCCCCCACCGATCAGATACTGGTGACCTATCCTAGTGATAAGTCATTTGTCTAAAACACTTGGAAAACTCCTTTAACTATATGTATTTTTTATTTCTCTTAAAAAACTAAAAAACTCCCTGGACAATCTTAAGTAACTAACAGTTTCTATTTTCAGCAAGATCAGGCCCCATTTTAAATACACATTTCTGTTTCTTTAAACTGGTCTCCTCTATTCGCCCTGTTAATTGTTGATATGTTGGCATCCACAAGACAAAAATTATGCTGTAATTAAATAATCATGTGATCCTCCTTGGTGCCAGTGAGAGCAAACTCATTTTTCCGAGCACTAATGGTCACTGATTATTGCATTACAACTGGCTCATTTTATGTTTTATTTTACAGCTCACTGTACTGCTTACCTGAAAAACAAAAAGTGGGTAAAATTGCATCAGTGATAAGGAACATAGATAGAAACGCACTGGTACATCACCTTTCTCCCATCATTTGTTATTTTGGAGACTCACTTGAACAGTGTAAATCTTCTTAGCCATGCAATTTAATCTGGTGTTTTGGCTGGTAGGAAAGTGTACAAGGAATGCCAGGAGAATTACAAAAGAAGCATAGTATTAACATTCAGGAATGGTTAAAATTTAAATAAAAGGATTTAGCAGTTAAAATAAAATAGAGATTACTTTCTACCTTTATCATCTGTCACTTGACTTCTTTACAGGGGCGTCACTCCGCACACCTATTTCATCTGTACTAATACACTTGAATCCTTTACTAAATTGGATTAAACATGTAAATGTGCGGAAAACAATAGTGACCAGTTTAAAAATCCAATTCAGAACTTCAGCTGCCCAGGGCATCTGCTGTAGTCTGATAATACCTGTAGACATCAAGCATAGTGCCCATCCCGTTACATAGTTAATACGGTTGAAAAAGGACATAAGTCCATCAAGTTCAACCAAGGGATGGGTGGGGATACGAATCCCAGAAGGAAGTGAGAATAAGATTTCTACACATTTTCTTAAGCATTAATGTGATTTACTTTTAAGAATTCATGTAAACCCTTTTTAAAACTGTCCACTGTTCCTGATGTGACCACATCCTGAGGAAGTCTTTTCCAAAGATTCACAGTTCTTACAGTAAAGAAGCTTTGACACCTCTGGAGACTGAACTTTTGCTTCTCCAGTCGGAGGCAGTGCCCCTTTGTCTTTTGAGGGCATTTGACATAGAACAGTTTTTCACCATATTTTTTGTATGGCCCATTTATATATTTGTATAGGTTAAAGGGTTCTTAAGACTAAATAAATGTAATTCTTTTAATCTTTCTTCATAACTAAGACCCTTCATGCCCCTTATTAGTTTAGTCGCTCTCCTCTGTACTTTTACCAGCTGCAGGGCATCCTTTCTAAGGACTGGTGCCCAGAACTGATCTGTATATTCCAGATGAGGCCGCACCAACGCTTTGTAAAGTGGTAATATTACATCCCTGCCCCGCAAGTCCATGCCTCGTTTAACTGCTACAGGACCGCCGCACGCAGGATTGCGTCCTGGCGGCGGCCCTGTAGCTCTGATCGGACGCATCTAGGCGTCATCTCGCGAGACGCGAGATGACGCGAGGACGCGCCCGCACATGCGCAATGCGCGCCATCGGCGAGCTCGCATGTAGTTATACTACAGCCTGCCAGCGCCGATCGTGCGCTGGCAGGCTGTATATGGCAGAAAAAATCGCAGATCAGGCGTTGTTCT
Source organism: Bufotes viridis (assembly GCA_033119425.1). Classification (NCBI taxonomy): domain Eukaryota; kingdom Metazoa; phylum Chordata; class Amphibia; order Anura; family Bufonidae; genus Bufotes; species Bufotes viridis. The sequence continues at coordinate 292,014,254 of CM065593.1, read as the reverse complement.
GTGAACAGCGTCTGATCTGCTGCTACCGCTTCTCTGGTGGTCCCTTTGCTTGGGACCACCAGAGAAAAAATATCAAAGTGCACCAATCACCACACAACCCCCCACCGCCCCCACCCACCACCCCCTGTCACTGATTAACCCCTGATCTCCCATGTCACCCCCTTGATCACCCCTGTCACCCCCTGTCACTGATCACCCCTGTAAGGCTCATTCAGATGTCCGCATGTGTTTTGCGGATCCACGGATCCGCAAATCCGCGGATCCATAAGCTACGGACACCAGCAATGTGCTTTCCGCATTTTGCGGATCCGCACATTGCCAGAACTATATAGAAAATGCCTTTTCTTGTCCGCAGTTGCGGACAAGAATAGGACATGTTCTATACTTTGCGGATCTCCAATTACGGATCCGCAATTACGGATCGAGCGGGACAAAGTCTGTCCCCATAGAATTGAATGTATCCACAATTCTGTTCCGCAAAATTTTGCGGAACAGAATTGCGGAGCAGCTGAATGAGGCCTTAGGGTCCCTTAGCGATCGCAGCTTTATAGCTTTTCCCTCTTTTTTTGCACATTTTTAGAGATTTTTCATCCACATTGATCAATGTGAATGGAAAAATCTGTGACGTTCATTTTTTCTTTCAGCGCAGAGGCTGAACGGAAAAAAATTCTCATTACCCGTATGGTCAATATAAGGAGAATCGCAAAAACTCCTAATTCTGGCCATACGTGTAATGATTGCGGAGACCCCTAAAATGCCAGGGCAGTACAAAAACCTCACAAGTGACCCCATTTTAGAAAGAAGACACCCCAAGGTATTCCGTGAGGGGTATGGTGAGTTCATGTAAAATTTTATTTTTTGTCACAAGTTAGTGGAATGTGAGACTGTAAAAAAAAAAAAAAATATACCATTTCCGCTAACTTGTGCCAAATTTTTTTTTTCTGTAAACTCGCCATACCCCTCACAGAATACCTTAGGGTGTCTTCTTTCCACAATGGGGTCACATGTGGGGTATTTATACTGCCCTGGCATTTTAGGGGTCCTAAAGCGTGAGAATCCAAATGCGTAAAAATGTCCTGTGAAATCCTAAAGGTACTCATTGGTTTTAGGGCCCCTTTGCGCATCTTGGCTGCAAAAAGTGTCACTCATGTGGTATCGCCGTACTCAGGAGAAGTAGGGCAATGTGTTTTAGGGTGTATTTTATATATACCCATACTTTGTGTGAGAAATATCGCTGTAAACGACAACTTTTTAATTTTTTTATTCAAAGTTGTCAATTTACAGAGATATTTCTCTCACCCAGCATGGGTATATGTAAAAATACACCCTAAACACATTGCCCTACTTCTCTTGAGTCAGCGATACCACATGGTGACTTTTTGCAGCCAAATACAAAGGGCTAAATTCAATTAGTACCTTTTAGGATGGCATTTTTACGCATTTTTCTTCTCACGCTTTAGGGCCCTAAAATGCCAGGGCAGTATAAATACCCCACATGTGACCCCATTTTGGAAAGAAGACACCTCAAGGTATTCGCTGAGGGGCATAATGAGTCCATGAAAAATTAAACTTTTTGTCAAAAGTTAGCGGAAAGGGAGACTTTGTGAGAAAAACAATAAAAATCAATTTCCACTAACTTGTGCCAAAAAAAAATCTTCTATGAACTCGCCATGCCCCTCACGGATTACCTTGGGGTGTCTTCTTTCCAAAATGGGGTCACATGTGGGGTATTTATACTGCTCTGGCATTTTAGGGGCTCTAAAGCGTGAGAAGAAAAATGCGTAAAAATGCCCTCCTAAAGGTACTCATTGGAATTTGGGCCCTTTGCGCATCTTGGCTGCAAAAAGTGTCACTCATGTGGTATCGCCGTACTCAGGAGAAGTAGGGCAATGTGTTTTAGGGTGTATTTTTACATATACCCATGCTGGGTGAGAGAAATATCTCTGTAAATTGACAACTTTGAATAAAAAATGTAAAAAGTTGTCGTTTTCAGCGATATTTCTCACACACAGTATGGGTATATATAAAAATACACCCCAAAACATTGCCCTACTTCTCCGAGTACAGCGATACCACATGTGTGACAATTTTGCAGCCAAGATGCACAAAGGCCCTAAAACCAATGAGTACCTTTAAGATTTCATAGAGCCATTTTACGCATTTAGATTCTCACGCTTTAGAGGCCCTAAAATGCCAGGGCAGTATAAATACCCCACAAGTGACCCCATTTTGGAAAGAAGACACCCCAAGGTATTCTGTGAGGGGCATGACGAGTTCACAGAATTTTTATTTTTGGCACAAGTTAGCGGAAATTGATATATTTTTTTTTTTTTACAAAGTCTCATATTCCACTAACTTGTGACAAAAAATAAAATTTTACATGAACTCACCATACCCCTCACGGAATACCTTGGGGTGTCTTCTTTCCAAAATGGGGTCACATGTGGGGTATTTATACTGTCCTGGCATTTTAGGGGCCCCTAAAGCGTGAGAAGAAGTCTGGAATCCAAATGTGTAAAAATGCCCTGTGAAATCCTAAAGGTACTCATTGGTTTTAGGGCCTTTGCGCACCCAGGCTGCAAAAAAGTGGCACACATGTGGTATCGCCGTACTCAGGAGAAGTAGGACAATGTGTTTTGGGGTGTATTTTTATATATACCCATACTTTGTGTGAGAAATATCTCTGTAAACGACAACTTTTAAAAAATTTTATACAAAGTTGACAATTTACAGAGATATTTCTCTCACCCAACATGGATATATGTAAAAATACACCCCAAAACACATTGCCCTACTTCTCCTGAGTCTGGCGATACCTATAAGTGACACTTTTTGCAGCCTGAATGCAAAGAGTCCAAATTCCAACAGTACCTTTAGCTTTACATGGCGGCTCACAATTTAGCCCGCCCAAAATGCCAGAACAGTAAACACACCCCACAAATGACCCCATTTCGGAAAGTAGACACCCCAAGGTATTCACTGAGGGCATAGTGAGTCCGTCTGAGATTTTTTTTTTTTGCCAGAAGTTAGCAGAAATTGAAACTTTTTTTTTTTTTTTCTCAGAAAGTGTCATTTTCCGCTAACTTGTGAAAAAAATGAAATGATACATGAACTCACCAAGCCCCTCAGTGAATACTTTGAGGTGTCTTCTTTCTAAAATGGTGTCATTTGGGGGTATTTATACTTTTCTGACATTCTAGCACCTGAAGAAACATGACAGGCGCTCAGAAAGTCAGAGCTGCTTCAAAATGCCGAAATTCACTTTTTTGCACCATAGTTTGTAAACGCTATAACTTTTACCCAAACCAATAAATATACACTTATTGGACTTTTTTTATCAAAGACATGTAGAACAATAAATTTAGAGAAAAATTTATATAGAAATGTAGTTTTTTTTGAAAAATTTTACAACAGAAAGTGAAAAATGTCATTTTTTTGAAAAAATTTCGGTAATTTTTGATTAATAGCAAAAAAAGTAAAAATGTCAGCAGCAATGAAATACCACCAAATGAAAGCTCTATTAGTGAGAAGAAAAGGAGGTAAAATTCATTTGGGTGGTAAGTTGTATGACAGAGCAATAAACGGGTAAAGTAGTGTAGTGCAGAATTGTAAAAAGTGGCCTGGTCATTAAGGGTGTTTAAGCTAGGGGGGCTGAAGTGGTTAATGCATGACAATATCCTGGTAGCCTTAGAAGCAGCTGATTGACATTGTATGCTGTTTTATAATCTACCATCTACAATGACACCCAAATCCTTCTCTATAAGTGATTCTCCCAGTGTTACATCTCCTAGGACATATGATGCACGGAGATTATTACTACCAAGATGCATAACTTTACATTTATCCACATTGAACCTCATTTGCCAAGTTGATGCCCATTGACACTGGTAACAGTCATGTAATGTCTAAATGAAGGAAGGCCCAAATCAAATGAGGAAGCTACAAACTATTGCCCTGTGAGTCACTAATGAGCGAAATTCAAGAAAAATTTGGTTCTGGTCGGCAGATTTGATTCAGGTGCAAAAAAATTCAAACTAAATCAAAAAGTGCTCACATTGCCCTGAAAAGTGGTGTATGAAGCGCTGAGGTTCCTTAGGACTGTATAAGTAACATCAAAGTAACAGCAAAATACGTATACGGCTTTGGGTAAACTATGGTAGCCGGGGATAGCAAACAGCCTGTTTAAGAACACACTGCACTGTCAGATTAAAACATGGTCTAAAAATTAACCCTTTTATTGGCAGATGCCTTTTTCTCTGTTTTCTGATTAGTAAATTGGTGGCCACCATTTTTAAAAGATTTATCTAATCACAAAAGATTCAGATTTAACTTGGAATCCTAAGCTTTGGGAATTTTGAGATGAATTTAAATTGATTTGCTTATCTTTATTCATTGCATGTATGATCTCCAGTACAATAATATAATCTGTAAATCAGTCATTCACAATCTATGTGCCGGGAAGGACCCATAAGTATGTACCCATCTCAAGAAACACTTACCACAAAGCTGTTCAGTATGGAGGTGGGCAAAGCATTCAATACTTCTCAGGCAACTGTATGTTCTGGACAAGATTTGTAAAAGGGATTATTGTAAGAAAATTATTTATGACCTGTCTGCAGGCAAGCAATATCAAATAATACAGAAATCCAACCGCTTGAGACCGCCCGCAAACCCAAGAACAAGGGGTCCCTGAGTCCCCTTTCTAAATGGAGCAGTAGTGCACATATTGGTCTACCACTCCATTCACTTCTGTGCTGACTGAGAATTGTCTACATCAGCCCTAGAGATGTAAATGGAGTAGTGGAGCAACATGCACACAACTGCTCCATTCTGAGAGGGCACCTGGGCACCCTGTATTCTGAGGATCATGGTGGGGTCCTTCTGGTCAGATCCACTGCATTCCGATATTATTGTGGGAAAACCCTTTTTAACCTTTTTTATTAGATTCTTAGAATGAAACAAGCATAACAGTTCAGAAATCTTTCCTAGAGTATAGAGTTGATATAGAATCCCCTCCACCATGAACTGCTTTAAGGTAAGTGTCCCATGGGAGGATTCATATTTTGAGGGTACAAAGATTGGGAATCACTGATATACATACTGTATTAAAATATTGGAGATTACATTCAATGACATGCTGTGACCAATGGCTCACAGGATATTTGCCTGCAGCCTGTTCATTTGATATGGGCCAAGTGTTTACAGGTTAACATATTATGCGATCGCTACTGTAATAGCTGTTGATGCTGCTGTCTTCTGGGGTATCATGGACCAAGTTGTAAGGAAGCCCAGGGTACCATAGAACCCTAGTTGGGAATTACTGGTTCATAGTCTAAAAATTCATGCCTACGTCCACTACAAGAACTATCCTGAAACAATCTACTCGAACCTCTGGCCTTTTCTACATTTTCACCTTTGTTCTACTTATCTCCATTCCATCCCCTAGTTCAGGGTAGGTTCACATTTGCGGCAGATAACTTCAGTAGTCTGTTCCGGCAGAGGAGCCGGTGACTATCATACCTGGCATAGCAGGACACCGCCGGACACTGCCAGATCTCCATTCACTGTAATGGGATCTAAGTGGGATCCAGCAGATTTCTGGCTGGACCCAGTTAGATCCCATATAGTGAATGGGGGTGTCCGGCTTAGCTGGATATAATAACTCCAGCAGTCTGCCCCTTTGCTGGAACAGATGTGAACCTACTCTAAAGCATGTGCTCTCCAAATTACAGCCCCCTTCCCTGTTCTCTCACAGTCTCCTATTTTACTTTTCATCTGAAACTGTCTGTAAGTAGACTACAATCTGTAATCACCGACACAGGAAGTGAAATATCTGCATGCCTACACATGAAATCGGAGTACACAGTGGTACAGTATGGGGGCTAAATTACGGATTTGCACAACATAGATCTTTAACAAAGACATGTGCTTGAAGCCTGCAGACAACGTGACCAAACATAACAATTTGATAAATGTACTAAACAGCAGTAGTGAGTGACTATTATCAGTATGAGATTAATGACATTTATATTTATAAAGTAGAAAGGGGAAATTTCTGTGTGTAAGAGTTGTTTCACAATCTATTTATGCACAATGTATGTCAGCACACACCAAAACGATGGCCCTTCAGGTGCACTTTTAGCAACCCCCTGTCTTCACAGACAAAACAAGGAGTAAAACACTCAAAATTTTAACCCCTTAGTGACTATCAATGCACCTTTTTACAGCAGAGGCAGTAGCACGGGTCAATAGCAACCTTGGCATCTATATGTGGTTTTTAGAGGGAGGTGGCTCCAAAACTTGTGAGCAGCAATACCCAATTATTTCAGTCTTGCCTAATGAAATGGATATCTAATGTTGCCAGTGTCAACAATTCTGTAAGCCATGGATAATAGTTTAATAAGTGGTATAGAGTGTGGCGAGGTTTATGCGGGTGACTTAAATTAAAAAGTGAAATTACTAAAACAGTAAATAAGGTAAGAGAAAATGAGAGGTAAGGAGTTAGAGGACTAAGAAAAGACTAACTTTAAAAAGTTGTTCATGAAGATATAGTATTTGCAGCCGGCAGGAGGAGTTTTTTTACAGGCCTGGAAAAGACTGCTATTGTTACTTTACTGATAGCTCTTGGAAATGCTGCTATGAGCGTCATTAACAGATACCGCCAATCGCAATCAATGTTAAAGTTGTGTTTCAATGCATGGATTTAGGCACAATTTCCGAACAACAAGACCAATATCAAGTTGTTGTCTGACATTTACTATTTATCTTCATGAAATCTATCACTTCTGTCTTTGGTCGGCATGTGTCGAAAAGTGGATGAACAATGACAATAGGTGATCAAAATCTGTTGTGTCATTGACTAAAATTACCAAGGTACCATTTTGAAGTTGTTTGTCTTAGATCTAGTATTTAATGTAATGTTGAGGGGCAGCAGAAAAAAAAAGTGTTCCTAGCTAGAGATCCTGATGGGTTCCCAAGAGGTCCACTGACACTCTTACATCATGGATAATTTATATGCTGTAATTAGTGTTTGCCATAGTCTATGATTTTATGATTTTGCAGAAAAATGCATGACAATATATTATTAAAACTCTATTCTGTAATAAAATGTTTGCCCGATTACAAATTCCATTCTTTGTTTTATTTTTTTTATATTTTTTTATTTTTTTTGGAGGGGGGGGGGGGGGATAGGTTGAGATTATCATCAACATTAGTCACCAATAACTTTTTCTAATGCACAGGCATTTTTGCTTCAAGCTTAGAAATGCTTCACAAAAAAATGAAAACATTGAAAAACATTTTTTAAATCTGCTGTCATAGTTAGTTCACATGGTATAAAAAAAAATATTTGCTGTCAATGCATTTTGATATCCCAGCCATCAGAACAACTCAAACTAGCGTTAGGGATTCCGTTATGGCTTTCCGTTATAACATGGTTATAATGGAAAATAACGGAATCCATAAGACGGAAGGACGGATCAGTTCTTCTGCCCATATACTTGTATTATAACGGAATACAAAACGGAAGCCTTTAAAAGGCATTCCGTTTGCTTTCCGTCCTAATAGAAGTCTATGGGTATCAAAACGGATCCGCCTGGTTCGCGTTATGCAAGACGGAAAACAAAGTCCTGTCGACAGGACTTTGTTTTCGGTCTTGCATAATAGGATCCAGACGGATCTGTTATGCTTTCCTATAGACTTCTATTAGGACGGAAAGCAAACGGAATGCCATAATGGAATCCCTAACGCTAGTGTGAACCCACCCTTACTGTGTCCTTTTCTATATAAAAATAATTACTAGAGGGTAGAATGATAGATACATTACTATCTATGTACATTGGATTGTGTACATAGATGATGGTAAACCATAATTAGAGGCATGTGCAAACAATATTCACTGAGACATAACAAGCAAATTACTAGTAGATTTGTATTTAAAGGGATCATTAGTTAAAGGGATCATGTCAGTAATGTTTGAAATTAAACCATCGGCATGATACTGTAGTACTTGTTCCACTCAATGTGCAAAGTCAGTGGCAACTCTGTGGAGCAGGACATCAATTAAGGCAGCGTGGACGTGATAAGTGACAGGACACCATGACTAATTATTGCTGCAGCCCCACCCAGGTGAGTATCGGTGATTGGCGTAGAGGGTTTTATAACTTCTTTATCCCCCTCATACCAAAATAGATGATTTAAAAAGTATCTGTCACCATAATCAACCCTATGAAACATAATGCCTGGGAGGGTTGATCATGGTGAGTACAATGACCCCACTCTTGTTCCAGTACTTTATATTATGCTGTTGCTAGGAGCACCATGGGGCTGGCCTAGCCCCTCAGAGAACCACTTCAATCAGATGTTCCATTGCAGAGCAATTCATACTTTTATTATTATGCAAACAAGGTGCCCGGAGAAATGCTTCAACTCCTCCTCTCCCCACTGAATGATAGGGACATCCATCCTTACTGCCTTGATGCCAGCCCTGAAATCGTGCACATGTGCTGGCAATAGTGCAGTCGTTAAATGCTCAATTCAGATCTCAATAGGAGAACCGAATGAGAACAACTGTGCATGCGTAAGATTTTAGAGCCAGGCATTGGAGCAGTGAGGATGCCTTGTCCTGTTAATCAGTGGGGGAGAGGGAGTGGCAACCAGGGAGAGGAGGAGGTGAAATGTTGTCCATATATAAAATTCAAAATACCAAAAGAGTAAATAAAAAAGAATTGTAAATATATATATATATATATATATATATATATATATATAATAAAAATAAAAATAAACAAGTAGCAAAAGACAGGATCTAGGGTGAAGGGCCAGGACTTATTGTATCTTCCCATGCTTCTCATCTTTTCTCTTGGCTTGGCATTTATAAGCCATTTAAAACAGAAAGTTTTCCCTACTATGAGGTAATGATAAAGTTTTTGCATTTCTCCTACTGCGTTAATGTTCACACTTATAACCTGAGTTGTTTTAGCCTTTTTACACCAAAATTGTTTCCCTGCTACTCTTTTGGCATGGTGAAACATTCCAAAATTATTGTCCTGATCACATCAAAGTAGGGGAAATAACCCAAAGTCATCAAAGAACTATCGTCATTTCACATTCCTTATCTTGCCAATACAGATAAACACTCCACACAAGTGGAAAGGCCAAGCCTTTTGAAGTGGCAAGCTTAGGAACCTACCCAATAAACCTCAGGGTATATTGGAGGTGCCCATGCCAATTTTGTACAGCTCAGCAAATCCGAGGTTTCACAGCAAACAGATGTACTGTATATGCCTCTAGATTTTTATGTATCCAATATAATCCAGTGTGATCCCCAACAACATTCATTGCATTGTTCAAATATACAGCCAGCAGAAAGAAATACAGATCTTATCTGATCTTACTCAAATTATTGAAATATTGTGTGCATTGCCTTACAAACAGAAATCTTATCTCGGCAGTCATCTCCACGTTTTTTTTTTCACATGACCAAGAAAAGGAAAAGTCAGCAGAGTCATATGTAAACTGTCAACTAGATATTCTTGAGATATTTCTTTCCAACTACTGCACATAAAGTTACAATATGTATACGTAGAAAGGTGAACACTTGCGTAGGGAAGATGACCTCATGTCCATACTGCGTTTTCTAATACATATATTAGTTGCTGATGTATGGCAAAGTATCCATGTATGCTGTGTTTCATAGAGCACCTGTATCCAGCTCTCCATTCAAAGGTGAATGAAGTCAAAGGGCCACATCATGCATGCCACAGTTGATCCCATTGATGTAGAGATTACTGGGGGTCTTAGCACCTGGATCCCCACCGATTACTTATCCTGGTATTCATTTTTCCTCTTTCAGGCCGTGCAACTCAATAATGTACTTATGCTACTTTTTTTTGTCTCACTCTGGAGATTGGGAGAGTGATCACATGTCTGTGTCCTCTGTGGAGACTGGATTTCCTCTGAAATCTTGACCAGATGTCCCATGATCCCCTCTGTCAGACACATGTGATCTTGGAATAGGCTGGTCCATGCTCTCAATCCACAAGCAGGGTAGGTCCACTGCTTGTCATATTGAGGCTGTGTGGGAGGAAACTTTAGAAGGAGTCAGCAAGGGGATGATGGAGGGTGTAGTGGGTTGAGTTTTCAGCCCAGGAAAGGATGTAGTACGGGCGTTTACATTTCTGCCTGATCTTGCAGCACACAGCACTATTAGTGTTGTGGCTGCAGATCATCTACACCCACAACCTGGAAATTCAAGTTGTAAAATAAGGAGCTCAGCAGGAGCATGAAGATTGAAGTGAAGACTTAAAGTTAGGACATAGGAAAAGTTGACAGGTATACTAGTATGTTCTATAATCATAAATAGAAGACCTTAGTATTGTCTGCATCAATTTAGCACAAACACAATATTTCATAAACGTAATGGGTTATTCAGTTTTCAAGACACAAAAAAGGTGTTGGGTAACAAAGATTAGGATATAACGATAGCAATAAAAAACAAAAATCTTATTTTGTGTTGCTCCAAACCACATTAACCCCCAAGTTTATTTCTAAAATTTATGGGCTAAAGTCCACATGGGGCCAGATTATCTTTTATGCTGCGGATAAGCCATAACAGCACCTATCAAGGGACGCGCTTGAGAGACCAATAAATGAATTGGCATTGTAATGTAAGAGCTGCTGGAGTCTGGTTTTGTAGCCAGTAGTGGCATCGAGCACCCGGACAGATTTCTCAGCCAATAGAGCTGTAGCAACTGGTAAAGAATCGAGAACCCCTAATAGCTATTCACTGATAATCTCTGGGGAAAAAAAAAAAAAAAACAGCTGATTTTAGTGGTAAATAAATCACTTTCTTTATATCTAATTTGTCTTCATCCAATTGGGCATAGAACTCTCTTGAAGACTTAAAAGTGAACATTTAATGGTACATCTAAAAGGCTTAAACTCCCAATTTAAACTGTATATTCACATATAACGATAACGATTTTTTGATCATTTAATATTATGTTCTTGGGAGACGAGATGACCAAAAAATAGCTGTGATAGTTTTTATTTTTGTATGGCATTCACATGATGGAGTAGATCATATAATACCTTTATAGAGCCAGTCGTTGCTGAAGCGGCAATACCTAATATGTCTATTTTTTTATTTTTTTTACAATAATAAATGGCTTGATTACACTTTAAATTTTAGTTTTTTTTTAATAAAACACTTTATTTATTTATTTTACACTTTGGGGGACATTTACAATTAAATTTATTTTATTTTATTGCTGACATACTAGCCACATTTACGGGGGGAATACAGCCCCCAAAAAGGTTTTACAGTGCTGTACTGCTCTCTTCAAACTCTCTGCAGGGAAGATTTGAGTCTTCTAAGACCCAGCAGCTTGTGCAGAGTCCCGGCCCCCGGTGTTCATTTGACTGCTGGGACTGGAGCAGGAAGCGGCATAGTTATAGATAGATATACAGAAATAGGTAAGGGATGGATAGTGAAAAACTATCCCTGCCTTCTCTATAAGGAGCCTTGCTGTTACTGACAGCAGGCCCCCACTCCAGCAGCTGCACAATGAATGTTCGGCTGCCATCTCTGAACATTTAAAAATATCCGATCAGTGATATATTCCAACTGCCTAGACGTTTACAGTCTATGGATAGTCAGGAACTGGTTAAAGTGTGTCATGTTAAAATCAATCTTGTAGCACTACAACAAGTCTAGGTGTAGCCAGGGGCGTATCTATAGTGGAGGCAGGGGAAGCATCTGCTATGTGGTCCAAACTCAAAAGGGGCCGGCCCAGTAGGAGGACTTAAAAATGTTATTATCAGGGCCCCCTCAACAGTATTATACAATGACATTATATACAGTGACAGTATACAGTGGTCCCTCAAGTTACAATATTAATTGGTTCCAGGACGACCATTGTACGTTGAAACCATTGTAAGTTGATTAATCGGTTCCAAAGTCCCAAAATGTCTTTCAAGAGAAAATGAAGATTTAAGAAAAATAAGCAGATAACTAAGACCTTACATATACCAGTCAGGAACAGCTGATAACTAGTAACCAATTCAACTAATTTACCTGAGAAGTGGCCTTGATTGGTTGGATTTGGGTCTGAGACATTGTATGTTGAGTCTAGTTTCAAATTACCCAGAAAAGACCATAGTATGTTGAAAATATTGTATCCTGAGGCTGTTGTATCTTGAGGAAACACTGTATACAGTGAAAATATATACAGTATACAAGTGTAGGAAATGGACAGAACAGTTGCCTGGCCTGGTTTGAGACAGCAATCTTGACTAGCTGGAGAAGTGAGGGTTGCATGCAAACAGAGGGTTGCTGGGGGTGGGGGCCTATTCAAAAATTTACTGTGGGGCCCAGCCAGTTCTAGTTATGTCACTGGGTGTAGCTTTACCCGTAGAAGCTGCTTTTCTTGAGAATTTATAGGACGTTCTGTCTGCATAGAGCAGGATCTGTGTTTACCATTTCTTACTATAAAGAAATGCCTTCAAACAATCCCCACACCCTTGCTTCCGTTCTTGGTGATATATTCTGAATATTCTCAACCTTTCTTTTTCCGTTGTGGTCAGGCTTTGTGAACTTGCCAACTTTAATTGCTTAATATCTTGTTTATATATATATATATACATATATATATATATATATATATATATATATATATTGTGACACAGTGAGAGGTTTTGTGGTAAAAAAACAGGTATTTTCCTCTCAGCCTGTGCTGCTGGGTTGATTGCAGCCAGGTGGGGGCAAATACTGGACCGGATTTTAGGTGCCGGTCCGGGTTTTTTGGGTGATTACCTAGCTGCACTTAAGACAGCTGGGTTTTATGCAAAGGGACTCTCTCTGTGTGTGGGATCTGAGCCCTGTGCTGGGCTGAAAAGCTGAGACCTGTGTGTCAGGAGAGCAGGCCATTTAAAGACGGTCAGTGGACTTTTTGTGTTGCCGAGCATTCAGCCAGGTGTGAACTGACACCTAGGATTTGAGGTGATTTAACCTGGAAACTGCTGGTGTTCCGTGGAGCTCTCAGGGCTGGAAGCAAGAGCTTGCAAAGAGGCGTGCAGTCTGCCTGGAAGCCTGAGGTTGGATTTTCCTGCGGCTGGGCTGACAGCCGGGTGTGAACACGCACCTAAACCACACAGGTGAATTTGATTCAGTCTTGGACTTTTGTTTTGCCTCAAGTTTTTGCTGTGAGTGTGAAGTAACACTAAGTGACTGTTTTGAACTTTTTGTTTGTGCAAGTGTGTAATAAAACACTGTTTGCTGCACTACCTGGACTCTCTTTGCCTCTATACTGCACCCGCACCGCTGTCTACCAGAGCAACTCCCCACATTTGGTGTCGGATGCGGGCAATTGCAGTGAGGCTGGCGTGAAGCCAAAACTTTTCTTAGCATTTTTTTTTTTTGGGCACTTTTGTATGTCCTGGATTAAGCCTGCCAAGCTGCAACCACCAACACAGGACAAGATGGAGGAGATGATAAAGCAGCTTGTCCAGGTCAACTTAAAGCAACAGCAGGCCATGGATGTCCAACAGCAGGCCATCGCACAACAGCAAAAGAGACATGAAGAAGCCTTACTTGTCCAACAGCAGGCCGACGCACAGCTGCTAGAGGCTAATCAGCGACAGCAGGACACGAACCAGCGGCTGCTGCAACACGTAATGGTGCTAGAAAAGTCAGGGATGCCTCAGGGAGTGCACGATGCCCGGAAAGCAGTCCGCACGGCCGTTCCCAAGATGACACCGACAGATGATGTTGAAACCTACTTGGCGATGTTCGAAAAGGTGGCCGTGAGAGAGAGACTACCCCGAGACCAGCGGGCGGAGGTCATCGCTCCGTTTCTGGCGTCAGGACCCCAACAGGTATACTTTGATTTACCGGACGACCAAGCGGCAGACTACTCTGTGGTCAAAGGTGAGATCCTGGCGAGACTGGGGGTGAATGTGTTGGTTAGGGCCCAGCGGGTACATCAGTGGGAGTTTAACCCAGCTGAGCCAGCACGACCCCAGTATTACAATTTGCTAAAACTCTTACAAAAATGGCTGCCGCCTGACGTACTTAGTCCCACTGCTATGCTGGACCGAATTGTAGCTGACAAATTCTGGAGGGCATTGCCACTACCCCTCCAGCGCTGGGTTGGCCAGACCTCTCCTACTAGTGCCCTGGAGATGGTGGACCTGGTCGAACATTATGGGGCTACTGAGGAACTTAAGGGAGGGACTCTGGGGAAGGGAGTAATAAAACCCAGAAAATCCCCTCCCCAGACCCTGCGGCCTGAGCTGAGAAAGACCGCACGGGATGTGCCCTTTGGGGATCAGGACTCTATAATCTGCTGGCGGTGCCAGGAGCCTGGCCATGTACGGGCCAACTGTCCCCTCCTGGGTGAGCCCATGGATGTAAACTTTGGGTATCGACAGTCATTGTATGCCAGAAGGGTCGATGTGTCAGAGGTTATCCATGATGAACACTTGTGTCGGGTGGAGGTGGGAGACACTCCAGTGGCAGCGCTGCTGGATTCGGGGAGTCGGGTGACCCTGGTGAGGGCTTCCTGGTGCGACCCACAGAGTTTACAGGCCGGAGAGTCGGGGTTTTCAGCATTCATGGAGATTTAAAAGAATACCCCACTGCTCTGTTGTCTGTAAACACGTGTGCCGGCAGGCAGGTCCATGAGGTGGCTGTAACCACGAGTATGCCTTATGATGTGATAATAGGAAGAGACTTTCCATTGTTCCCAGCCCTGTGGCCGGCCATTGTACGTACAGTTCCCAGACAGGTAGGAAAACTTCCAGTAGTGAGGCCTAGCCCAGGTGAGGTGTTAGAACCCCAGAAACCCAAGGCAGAGGGACCCACAGTAGGTCCGGTGGGTGAGGGGAAGACAGTCCCCCTAAATAGGATAGGTAGAAAACATAGGAAGCTGGCTCAGCAAGGCCAAAGCCGGACCTGCAATCGAGTGTCTGGGGTCCGTAGCCAAAGGGACCCGGGTTTAGTTGTTGGGCCACCTGTGAACAGTAAGGACAGCGCTAGGGGGAAGGGGACCTATAAAATAGCACAGGAAGTTGGAGACCCAAATTACAAGGTACACCAGCCAGGACGGCAAAAGCCGGAGCCGGTCTACCGTGTAAATTTACGGAAACCTTGGAAGGTTAGAGAGACTTGTATTGAGAACAACCTGCGGCAGGTTAATCTAGGGAAAGAGATTCCGGTCCCTCTGTCTGCTAACAGGGAAGCGGCTGCCACAGATAAAATTACTGGCAGCCTTTCCACTGAGCAGACTCAGAGAGCCAAGGAGTTTGTTAGTCGGAACACAGAGGTGTTCTGTGATTTCCCTGAATGCCCTTCCATAACTCACCGTGATATTGTCACTGAGCCCCAGGCAAAAGTCTGGTTAAAGCCGTGCCAGGTGCCCGTGGCTCGGCGACAAGCCATCTCTGAAGGAGTGATATGGGGTTGGCCGCAGCCTGTCCCCATCTGGACAAAGAAGGAAAGTCCTGGGTCACCAGAGGGTTCGGGTGACTTCAGAACTTTAGATTTTCAGTGGAACACAGAGCAGGGCAGTTACAGGGAAATGCGAGTGCCCGGTTCTGGGTATACTGTCTGGCGTGTGTTCACCCCCTCAGGGTTGAACAAAGGGGGGTATGTGACACAGTGAGAGGTTTTGTGGTAAAAAAACAGGTATTTTCCTCTCAGCCTGTGCTGCTGGGTTGATTGCAGCCAGGTGGGGGCAAATACTGGACCGGATTTTAGGTGCCGGTCCGGGTTTTTTGGGTGATTACCTAGCTGCACTTAAGACAGCTGGGTTTTATGCAAAGGGGCTCTCTCTGTGTGTGGGATCTGAGCCCTGTGCTGGGCTGAAAAGCTGAGACCTGTGTGTCAGGAGAGCAGGCCATTTAAAGACGGTCAGTGGACTTTTTGTGTTGCCGAGCATTCAGCCAGGTGTGAACTGACACCTAGGATTTGAGGTGATTTAACCTGGAAACTGCTGGTGTTCCGTGGAGCTCTCAGGGCTGGAAGCAAGAGCTTGCAAAGAGGCGTGCAGTCTGCCTGGAAGCCTGAGGTTGGATTTTCCTGCGGCTGGGCTGACAGCCGGGTGTGAACACGCACCTAAACCACACAGGTGAATTTGATTCAGTCTTGGACTTTTGTTTTGCCTCAAGTTTTTGCTGTGAGTGTGAAGTAACACTAAGTGACTGTTTTGAACTTTTTGTTTGTGCAAGTGTGTAATAAAACACTGTTTGCTGCACTACCTGGACTCTCTTTGCCTCTATACTGCACCCGCACCGCTGTCTACCAGAGCAACTCCCCACAATATATATTTATATATATATATATATATATATATATATATATATATAAAAAGAAGGGCGTATATACAGTTGCAAGAAAAAGTATGTGAACCCTTTGGAATGATATGGATTTCTGCAAAAATTGGTTATAAAATGTGATCTGATCTTCATCTTAGTCACAACAATAGACAATCACAGTCTGCTTAAACTAATAACACACAAAGAATTAAATGTTACCATGTTTTTAATGAACACACCATATAAACATTCACAGTGCAGGTGGAAAAAGTATGTGAACCCTTGGATTTGATAACTGGTTGAACCTCATTTGGCAGCAATAACTTCAACCAAACATCTCCTGTAGTTGCAGATCAAACGTGCACAACGGTCAGGAGTAATTCTTGACCATTCCTCTTTACAGAACTGTTTCAGTTCAGCAATATTCTTGGGATGTCTGGTGTGAATCGCTTTCTTGAAGTCATGCAACAGCATCTCAATCGGGTTAATGTCAGGACTCTGACTGGGCCACTCCAGAAGACGTATTTTCTTCTGTTTAAGCCATTCTGTTGTTGATTTTCTTCTATGCTTTGGGTCATTGTCCTGTTGCAACACCCATCTTCTGTTGAGCTTCAGCTGGTGGACAGATGGCCTTAAGTTCTCCTGTGAAATGTCTTGATAAACTTGGGAATTCATTTTTCCTTCGATGATAGCAATCCGTCCAGGCCCTGACGCAGCAAAGAAGCCCCAAACCGTGATGCCCCCACCACCAAACTTCACAGTTGGGATGAGGTTTTGATGTTGGTGAGCTGTGCCTCTTTTTCTCCACACATAGTGTTGTGTATTTCTTCCAAACAACTCAACTTTGGTTTTATCTGTCCACAGAATATTTTTCCAGTATTGCTGTGGAACATCCAGGTGCTCTTGTACAAACTGTAAACATGCAGCAATGTTTTTTTTGAACAGCAGTGGCTTCCTCTGTGGTATCCTCCTATGAAATTCATTCTTGTTTTGTGTTTAACGTATCGTAGATTCACTAACAGGGATGTTAGCATATGCCAGAGACTTTTGTAAGTCTTTAGCTGACACTCTAGGATCTGCTTCACCTCATTGAGCAGTCTGTGCTGTACTCTTGCAGTCATCTTTAGAGGACGGCCACTCCTAGGGAGAGTAGCAGCAGTGCTGAACTTTCTCTATTTATAGACAATTTGTCTTACCGTGGACTGATAAACAGCAAGGCTTTTAGAGATACTTTTATAACCCTTTCCAGCTTTATGCAAGTCAACAATTCTTAATCGTAGGTTTTCTGAGAGCTCTTTTGTGTGAGGCATCATTCACATCAGGCAATGCTTCTTGGGAAAAGCAAATCCAGAACTGGTGTGTGTTTTTTATAGGGCAGGGGAGCTGTAACCAACACCTCCAATCTCATCTCATTGATTGGACTCCAGTTGGCTGACACCTCACTCCAATTAACTCTTGGCGATGTCATTAGTCTAGGGGTTTACATACTTTTTCCACCTGCACTGTGAATGTTTACATGGTGTGTTCAATAAAAACATGGTACCATTTAATTCTTTGTGTGTTATTAGTTTAAGCAGACTGTGATTGTCTAACGTTATGACTGTAGATGAAGATCAGATGACATTTTATGACCAATTTGTGCAGAAATCCATATCATTCCAATGGGTTCACATACTTTTTCTTACAACTGTATGTGTATGTATGTATGTTCTGCGATCACTCAAAAACGCAACCATCGATTTCAACAAAACTTGGTATACACATCCCTTGCTACCTGGAAAGAAAACTTGTCGGGGTCACAGCTCTCTGGGATGTACCATTCCTGAGAGTTGTAAGCATGCAAGTCTTTTTCTTCATAATCCCAACTGCCATACACACGGTCACATGACCCTTATCAGCCAATAGAAGCTCACAGGCCCTTAGTCTCCACATACACACAGTTTTACTCCAGGTTTCCATAACAACCTAGCCATTTTTCTTGACTGCTATAGGTCAGCTTTAGGCTGACATGTGACATGCCACGACGCGACAGTCGCAGAAAAATCCATCTTGGATGGATTTTTTGCAATTGTCGTGTCGCAGTTGCAGCATATCACATGTCGCAGTATGACACCATAGCATATCATTATAAAAAAATTTGAGTCAAAATTTTAAGGCAACACATGTCGTCATTAAAGGGGCAGGGCGCCATGGAGGTCACTGTTAAAGAGGCGTTCACTGTGGATGTTACTTTTAAGAGGGCAGGTCACTGTGGAGGTCACTGTTAAAGGGGTGGACACTGTGGAGGTCACTGTCAAGGGGGCAGGGGCCACTATTAAAGAGGCAACTGCTGTGGAGGTCACTGTTAAGGCAGCAGTGTACTGTGTGGTTACTGTTAAGACAGCGGGGTACTGTGGACTGTGGAGGTCACTGTTAAGGGGGTGGGCCCCTGAGGAGGTCACTGTCAAGGGAGTGGAGTGCTGTGAAACTCACTGTTAAAGGGACAGGCTGATATGAAGGTCAAAGTTAAGGAGATGGGCTTCTGTGGAAGTCCCAATTTTAAAGTGGCGGGGCACTGTGGGGGAGTCAGTGTTTAGGGATGGGGTGCTGTAGAGTTCACTGTTATGAGGGATACTGTCGATATCGTTTAGCAACACACACAAACATTAAATCAAATAGATGAAACATACCCGTGTGAAGCCGGGTCCTCCTGCTAGTTGTATAAAAAGTAGAAGTAAATATTTCTAGACTAAAGACTTACTGCAAGACCACAATTTCATCATGATCTACAAAGGGGAATTGTCTCTAGAAAGCCCTTGTCTTTGTATATCAGTAGATTGATTTAGATCAGGGTGTATACTGTACGACACTAGAGAGATCAGCATCTATTAACCACTTAAATCACTCAAATCACTTGGTAAAAATAAGGACAACTATTCTAAATACGTTAGATTTATTGTAGAAGAGTTACTAAATGGAATGTGCCAAAATTGGATTCATTTGTCCAAAAAAAAAACTTTTTAGACACTTTTTTTAAATAGAATACGCCAATGTCAGCCAAAAGTGCACCGAAATGTGGGTGCAAAAGTGCAAAAGGTTGCTGCAAAGTAAGGCAACCACTAGGTGGCGTAAAGTTGAGGGAAGGAAGCGTTTCTTCCCGGCAATCACCTGCTTGCTAGCAGAGGAGATCTCTGCTATTACATGCAGTGATCTCCTCCTCAGTATAGGAAGGAGCGATCGTTATACTATAGCTTTTCCCCATACTGAATGATTGTTTGCCAGCAGCAGATCATGATTTGACACCACGATCTGCCGCCTGCAAACGATGATTTTTAACCTGTCAAAAGATTTGGATTACCTGATGAAAAAGAGTTTACTCGTTTACCGGGTAATCGGCGGCAGCATTACACTGCCAGATGATCGCTAACGAGCGTTACTACGAATGCTCATTATCGATTATCTGGCAGAAAATCTGCTCATCTAATACAGGCTCTAGACAAAAATTTCTAAAGATTCACCAGATTCAACATCTATCATAAGCCAGTTTCATCAAATCTGGTGCATCTTTGTAAATGTACACTTTATAAAAATTGTAGGCTGGATTAGTAAATCTGCCCCAATGTTTTACAATCTTTCTTTTACTGTATAGTCTTGGTGGTATTCTGCATGATCTATATTCTGTAGTGTATAATGGATAAATGAATGACCAGTTATTGTGACAAACCGCTTGATCATGCATTCACTTGTGTGGATTTACCCTCACTCTTTCACCATTGTGTAATATGCAGCTCATGTTAATCTGTAGTAGTAGTGCAGTCTATTCACATGCACATATAAAATACAGACGTAGTGGGACATTTACTATTCTGTTTACGCCACTTTAGTGTTGTAAAAAAGTTGCAGATTTTGTCCCATGCCATATTTGCAGCAAAATATGCAACTTTTCCCCCTTTATGACCCTTTTTAGAAGTAGTGAAAAAAGGTTTAGAAGTAGTGAAAAAAGGGGGTGTAGCGAGGGCAGGGAGGGGGTGACGCTGCAGGTCCGCCAGATTTATTTTTATTCATGCCAGTTTTCTGTAAACCGTAATACTCTTCTTACTAATATACTACAGGGTGCAACAATAAAAGTGGTAAAAAGTGTCACAAAAAGGTGCTTATGGCATATGCTAATGAGCAATCCATCTTAGCTTATCAGGAGAATGGAGATGGATCTCATGATAGGCCTACAGAGTTTTTCTCTGGAGTCATAAAGCATATAACCCTCTCCCATTCCACAACTGATCACTGGACACATGCATATTAACCTATCTACCCCCTTTTGACATATGTGGAGACATTTGGTGGGTGCCATAGCTTCCGCTAGTATATATTAGTATAATATTATATGTATAGAAGGGCATCATATTGTAGATTTATATTACCATGCGTCCCCAGTCTTCTTAGTAATGTTCAGCCTACCAAAAGCCCCTTTACACAAGTAGATAAAGGTTCGAAAAGATCATAAATCGAGCAAAAGTGATTACTTGATCGAGTGGTGTAAAAGCGTTGAACGATCGAATGACAAGCAATAATTATTTAGTTACAGAACATTTGGCTCAACATTGGAAAACTATCTTGTGAGTCTGTTATAGACTACAGCAGGGATGCTCAACCTGAGGCCCTCCAGCTGTTGCAAAACTGCAACTCCCAGCATTCCTAATAGCTGTAGGCTGTACAGCCATTCTGGGAGTTGTAGTTTGGCAACAGCTGGAGGGCCGCAGGTTGGGCCTCCCTGGACTAGAGTTTATACACAGCAGCCAATCTGAAGAGTAAGAGAGTAGCAATCTGAACCCATGGTAAGACAGGCGCTGTGTCTCAGACTAAGGGCTTATGCGCAACCATATCCGTTTTTTGTGGTCCACAAAACGCAGCTCCGCACAACACGGATACTATGCTATGTGCATCCCGCATTTTCCCTTCCGCATGTCCCGCAGTATGTTACAAATACCTATTCTTGTCCGCAAAACAGACAATAATAGGACATGTTATATATTTTTTTTTTTGCAGGACTTCGAAACGGACATACGGATGCGCTGTCCTTATCTTTTGCTGCCCCGTCGAAATGAATAGGTCCGAATCCAATCTGTAAAAAATGTGGATCGGATGCGGACTGAAACTGCGATCATGTGCATGAGACCTAACTCAGACTCCCAGTAGACACTGTAGCTAAAGTGTAGTCACAGATCGCAGCTCTGCTCTAATGCAGCCAAGCAGAGAGATCCAAGGAAAAAGAAATAGCAGGCAAGCTTCCTCAGTGGACACTGACTGTCATTTTTGAGCTCCTGAATGGACAGTCACTTTAAAGTGTACTAAATAATCACCACCTCTCCTCAGACAGCCGTAGATTTTTATTAGATGCACTCAAGCCAGAAATATGTCTAAGGCCTTGATCACAGTACATTTACGGTGCACATTCTGCCCTAAAAATGAGTGTGGTATATACATTTTTTGTCATCGCCCTTTGTATTTAAAAGCATGGATCTTCAAAACCACGACAAATTGATGCAGAAAGTATATTGTTAAAGTCTATACCTTTTCATTATACAAAAAAAATTTACGTGCTGACACCGGAATACACTTTTAAAGGGGTTGTTGGCCATTTGTTAATTTTTTTTCTTAAAACCCCCCCCCCATGGCACCTGTGAAGCAAACTATACTTACTTGCTCCTCTACTTGGCTCTGGCTCCATGAGTCCCGGCTGTCTTTGCTGCACTTCTGGTCTCTGCATGTAAACGTCTGCATTGGTTGGGTTCCCTGCACCACTGCAGCCAATAACTGGCTTCAGCAGTGACATGTCTCTAAGTGTTATGAGAGACATCAGTGATGCACTGCTTGGAGACATGTCACAGCTGAGGCCAATCATTGGGTGCAGCAACACAAATAATCCTGTCCGTGCAAGCATTTTACATGCGGGGACCTGAAGTCCATTGAAGATTGAAGACAGGCTGAGACCCACGGAGCTGGAACCAAGCAGCGGAGAACAGGTAAGTATAGTACCTTTCACAGGTCCCACTGGGTGGGGATGGAATTTTAAAAGATAAATTGTGGACAAACCCTTTAAAATTAGAGGGTGTTACTACAGAAAGTTTGGCACATGCCATAACTCTCATGCTGTATGGCATTTTTAACTACACAACTTGTATCAGTCCTGGAAAATGACCGTACCAGCATATTATAGGCTGCTAAACCATTAATATCTGCATATATATGAGTTGTGTATTCCTGTGATACATCAATTTCCAATTTTGGAAGGCTATCGATTGCAAACTACAGTATGACCACTGAGCCTGCAATTTCTAACTGCACATCACTCCATAAATTAAAATATCATTCCCATGATGCTTTCTAGTTCATAGCATAGAGTGCAAGCCGTAGCGCATACAATACTGTATAATGACGTAAGCCTCCAATCTGTCGTCTTTGGACACTCGTTTGTAAATTTTCCATTTCTTTTCTGTCCAGATAAATATTTTACCACCTTTCATCTATTCGCTTGCTCTGTGTATAACAGGTATTTGTGCCTGATTTTATAAACTGTTGCTTATGAATATTTCATCACCTATCTCTATTTTTGTCAGGATTGTAATGCCCTCTCGTTTTTTATTGAGTTTGATTAATATTTCATCGTCATATCTTAGCTGCAGGTTGGTTTGCTTTTGTGTCTGCCTTCGTTCCTATTGAAGGATTTAATGCTTAATCCATAAAAAAAAATGTGGTTCATCAGATTGGTTCTAGAACTTGTGATCACAAGAACTTTTACAGTGCTTTTGCAATGATACATTTTACAGCTGCACTTTAATGCAAGTGGTGTACGTTCCACATCTTAATAGTGGCGGATCATAAATATATGATGAATTCAATATACTGAACATATAGAGTAGGAACTGCTTACCTCTCTGTGCTGTGAGTGAACAGAGAAGGACTTCTGAGTTAATAATTTTTTTTCAACAGAAAAATCATAAAAATATGATTTCTATAGTATTTGTAGAATCTAGCTGAAAACTGAAAGCCTCAGTTACAGAATTTTGTCATGTACATCCATGTTTTATAGACAAATACAAATGTCTTTTGGCTTAATACGGTGTAAGCTAAGGGGGCATTTACATGGGCAGATGACAGGAAACGAATGTTCTCATGATCACTACTGCGTGTAAACACGTCACCAATCACCCGACCACTTGTTTGTTGAGTGAGCGCATTTTTTATGTGAAATGATTGTTCCATGTAAATGGAGCTAAACAAGCACCAATCGACCTGATTGATTGGTGCTCACTTTGGGACAAATAATCGGCCTGTGTAAAAGAAACCTAAAGCCATATGCACAAAGTTAATGAGATTTTGACGTATGGGGATTTTGAAATCTGTCAAATGTTTGGATTTTCAGTGCAATTTGCACCATTTACGAAATCTGGGGCGAATCCGCGTCAAAATCTACAACTAACACATAGAGATTTTGGTGTGCATTTGGTAAGCAAATTCAGTGAAATCCACATAAAAATCCACATGGGCAATCAACGCAAACTACAATGCCATGTGTAAGTACCCTTAGGCTGCATTCACACGACAGTGAAAAAAAATAAACACTAGAAATGGAAAACGGTCAATTTTTAACAAAAATGTTTGTTGCTGATGACTTTCTGAGAAATGGACATAAAAAATGTTACTCTTTAGTTGTATGGAGGCTGTCAGACTATGAAAATAGACAAAATAGAACACGTTCTATTTTTGTGACATCTGTTATTCACTGGGAGTGAAACAGCCCTGAGATTACCAAAGATTACCAATGTTCCTAAAACGGATGTGTGACGGCCGTTAAAAATAAAAACGGAAGTTTTTAACTGTCGTGTGAATGCAAGCATTACCTGCAGAGGACTGTACAAGCATGTTTGAGATTTGACACTTGGCGTCTTGAATTAGAGTGATGTATACAAATAGGTTTTCCCATCGGACATCTACCCCGTCTATCTATGTACATCCCTGTTCTCCAAATATTGGACAGCTTATGAAACCCTCAAGCCAAATTAGACTTTTATCAAGAGAAGGAAGCCGGCAGCCAACTAGGGAGAAGGCATAACCGTTTCATTGGCATGCTAAACAGTATGGAGTATGGACCCGCCATCATTGTAGTCTGAGTCATGCTATATCTTATTATATGACTTTTTACCATACTATTTTATGGAACAATAATTGTAAGCACCCGTGCTGCTCTTCTAGGTAAGTGGACCATAACGTTTCATTATCAATTTGAGCAGCTTAATTGTCCACTTTAACTTATTAGTGCAAATGGAGGTAGTGGAGGGGATGTGTGCATTGAGCCTGTCTCTTATAGAGTAGAGAGCCACTACATATTAGGGAATTTGCTCTCTTTGGAACTAGGAGTGCTCTTAGCTATAGATAGAGCAGAAGTAGAACCTTCTAATGTCATTGGCTTTTCATCCTGGTGTCATCTATAGAATTAAAATATTTCATGAAAGATAATGTTTAGCAAATTAATGAGTAAGCTGTACACACACAGACATTCATTTACACATCTGGTAAATGCCACTTACTTTCAAGAAAATAAGCAATTTTTGGACATTTGGCTTATTGTAAATCAAAATATGCTGTCTATGTACCATTTCTTAGTGGAAGCAATGTCAGTGTTTTCATTCTGGTTTCATGGCTATGTCCAGAGACCTGATCTGAGATGATGGGATCTGAGCTATGCTTCTGACTCCAAAGTGGCAATATCAGCACAGGTGGCTGCATGGAGACAGCTGACCGGTGGGGGTGCCAGACCCCTGAGGATAGGTCATCAAGATTGGGAACTCAGAAAACCCCTTTGATTTTGCAGAAATAGAACATGATAAACATCAGTACTCAATGCTGCATTTGTAGCTGCAATCTACTGGGGCGTCCTGAATTTGCTCAGTAATTGTGCCCGGTGATGTGGCAGTTACGGAGGTCATTATAAGGTATCGCTTTCTCCGACACAATACGAGGAGTAATGCAGATGTAAGCTTAATCTAGGTGGCACAAAATGCAAACAATAATGCATATGCAGGGAGTCTGGGTATCATTTCCCCATATTAACGCCATGCAGTTCATCACAGATATTATTCCTACTAACAGATTAACTGTAAAAGGGAAGTAAAATATGATAAAATGCTTTCTTTCTTAACCTTAGTAATAACTATTGTAATACGATTGTGCCGCCCATTAGAGTGGGGAGTTTGTGTATATTTTCATATCCTGAAATACTTGCTTAAAGCAAAGTAAAACAGTTCTGTGAAATGAGTTACTTTTCATTAGCAATAAACTGATATGTTTAACCGCTGTGTAACCAATATGTACGTCAGCTAAAAAGAACAGCAAGGACAGTCTACACATATGACTTATCCCCTCTCTACTGGACCAAACAGTGAGACCCCCACCAATTACGAGAACGGGAGTCCCTGGTTTGAATGAAGTAGCTGCTGAGTGTGAACTTTGCCGCTCCATTTAAAGTCTATGGGACAGCTGAGCACTGTACTCATCTATCTCAAGCACTCCCAGAGAGATTTTGGTGATTGGTGAGGGACCCCCACCATGTAACAGTAATCCTCTATCCAGTGTACAGGGGTTAACTTAGTGTTACTGGAATACCACTTTGAAGGGGTTGTCTCATCAGAGACAACCCTTTTCAGAAGGTGACCCCTGGGACAATCAGCTGATCGCACTCGATGCACCCCTGTCAAACATCTGGTTTTGCTTGGGGGAGGCTCGCTCCATGTCCATGCAGTGGCTGGGCAGGAGATGAACTCCTAAGATGTCCATATGTCCTAATAGGGCATTTGGACAGGGGTTGTCTCCTTAAGACACCCTCTTTAGCCTAGTTGTCATTCCTTTCAAAATACAATAATATGCATTCATGCCATTCATAGAGAATTCACATTAAGGGTATGTCCACATGGGACGCTGCAGATTTTATATTACCAGCAAAGTGGATGAGATTCTTAGAAGAATAACCCACATGCTGAAAAAAAAATCTGCAGCGTAAATTGACCCATAGTGTGGATTTTAACATTTAAATTTATGCTGCAGGTTTCCCTCTTTGCAATGCCAGTCCATAGAAAAACCTCAAGGTTTGGTATTTTTCAGAAAAAAAGAGCAGTTTGTGCAGTTTAGAGGTGTTGTTTCATCTTAGGGTGGCATATCACATATTGGATAGGCCACCAATGTCAGATAGGTGCAGGTCCCACCTCAGAAAAAAATATCTATCTCCAGATTGGGTCCCCTGAAGAGACCATGCACAGCCGCCCTCCATTAATTTCTATGAAACTGCCAAAAATAGCTGAGCGCAGCTATTTGTGGAAGTCCCATAGAAATTAATAGAGAGCATGGCACGCATGCGCGGTGCACTCTCCTACACTTACTGGGGACCATTCTTGAGATAGCTGCGGTTTTCACAGGTGGGATTCACACTATATCCTGGTGATATGCCATCAAAGTCTGAGATGATACAACATCTTTTAGGCCAGGGATGCCCAACCTGCAGCCCTCCAGCTGTTGTAAAACTACAACTCCCAGCATGCTTGACAGCCTACAGCTATTAGGGCATGATGGGAGTTGTAGTTTTCCGACAGCTGAAGGGCCGCACGTTGGGCATCCCTGTTTTAGGCAAAGCCAGAAGTAAATTTTAAAGGAATAGAAAATACAATGGAAAGAAGTATACTTCTCCCTCTTGCTGCGTCCACATATGGCTGTGGCTTAAGAACTGCAGCGTGTGAAAAGAACACTGTGTGAAACCACTGTAGAGGGACTGTCTCTATAGCGTATTAGAACATTATAAAGAACAGTCAGCCCCTCACAAAAATGGCCACCATGTAACGCTACATTATGAGTGTAGAGGAACTTCATTTCTGTCAGCTTGCCCCTACAATTATAGCAGGTCAGTGGGGTTGAGAGAAACCAGACGAGCGAATACCCAGAGCAGATTCATTCTGAGAAAGGGTCGACCAGTTCATATTCAACAAAGACTGGAGGGGAGCACTGGGGCGGCAAAACTCGAGTGTCCACAGTTGGGTAATGGGTCTTTTTATTCCCATTTTATTATAATTAATATTACAGGAAAATATGGTTCCCAGCCAGACCCTCAGTCCTATGACTACACAAAGTATACCTAGTCATTGGACATAGCATATACTGGTATTATTCAGTGATATTCACCCACTGAGCTATCAGTATGCCCAGAAACCATTTGGTAATTGTGTCCTAACATTCTCTTGGCCAGCAGCTTGGACGATATTTGGGTGGTCATAGGGTGGTCATATAGGCCATGTGAATCTCTAGGGCTCTCTTTCTTTCACTGCCACCCCTTGATGAACAGCACTTAGTCCGGACCAGGTTAACAAGTAATATTACATGTGTGCTTTCTGTGTATGTATATACATTATGTATGATATAGTAGACTTGTGTGTACATATAGATATTTGTAGCCTATAGCTGTATGTCATTTACACATGGGTGTGTAATTTGTGGCCTGCACGTGTTTATGGCTGTGTAGGTTACTATTTATGGATTAGTATCTACAGCATATGTACTTGTACTAATAGGAACTGGATGTGTGTGGGTGAGAAGTATAGATCCAGTAGTAGTAGGAGCATTTTTTTGGAATCTGTATATATCTCTTAAATATATATAAAAATGAGTTTCTGAATGTCTGTTTTTTTATGAGCCACCAAATGACTGGACCGATCTTCACCAAATTTGGCACACAGGTACGTCAGGTTTTAGATCGTGTCTCAGCTCTTTAGGATGTACCGTTCCTGAGATATTCCCCAAAAATGACCTGCATTAGCCAATAGAAGCCTGCAAGTCTTTCTCTTCATATCCAACTGCCATACACACGGTCACATGTTCCTTATCAGCCAATAGAAGCTTGCAGGCCCTTAGTCTCCACATGCACACAGTTTTACTCCAGATTTCCATAACAACCCAGCCATTTTTCTTTACTGCAGTAGGTCAGATTTAAAAGGGGCAAGGCGCTGTGGAGGTCACTGTTAAGGGGGCATTGGCCACTATTAAAGGGGTAGCTGCTGTGGAGGTCACTGTTATGGGGGCAGGGGCCACTATTAATGGGGCAGCTGCTGTGGAGGTCACTGTTAAGGGGGCAGAGGCCACTATTAAAGGGACAGCTGCTGTGGAAGTCACTTTTAAGCGGGCAGCGGCCACTATTAAAGGGACAGCTGCTGTGGAGGTCACTCTTAAAGGGGCAGGCACTGTGGAGGTCACTGTTAATGGGGCGTTCACTGCGGATGTTACTGTTAAGGGGGCAGGCCGCTGTGGAGGTCACTGTTAAACGGGCGGGCACTGTCGAGGTTATTATTAAGGGGGCAGGGGCCACTATTAAAGGGGCAGATGCTGTGGAGGTCACTGTTAAGGGAACAGTGTACTTTGGAGGTCACTGTTAAGGGAACGGGGTACTGTGGCAGTCACTGTTAAAGGGACGGATGCTGTGGAGGTCTCTGTTAGGGGGGCAGGGAACAGTGGAGGTCACAGATAAGGGGAAGGTCCCCTATGGAGGTCAGAGTTAGGGGTGGGGTGCTGTAGAGATCACTGTTAAGGGGGCAGACCCCTGAGGAGGTCACTGTTAAGGGAGTGGGGCACTGTGAAACTTGCTGTTAAAGGGGCGGGCTGCTGTGAGGCTCAAAGTTAAAGGGATGGGCTGCTGTGGAGGTCCCATTTTAAGGGGCGGGGCACTGTAGGGGGGGTCAGTATTAAGGGGTGGTGGCTGTGGAGTTCACTTTTAAGGGGGCAGGGTGCTGTAGAGGTCACTGTTATGGGGGATACTGTCATTATCTTTTAATGACACACACAAACATTAAATGAAATAGATGAACTATAGCCGTGCAAAGCCGGGTCCTTATGCTAGTATATATATATATATATATATATATATATATATAAAAATAGGTTTCTGTCTGTCTGTTCTTTATGTGCGACCAAACGACTGGACCGATCTTAACCAAATTTGGCTGGGGAGGTCATAGTTAAGGGAGCAGGCTGCTGTGGAGGTCACCATTAAGGGTATGGTCCACTATGGAGGTCAGTGTTAAGGGGCAGAGTAATGTAGGGGTCACTGTTAAGGGGGGCGGTGTTATGGAGTTCACATTTTAAGGGAACAGAGCTCTGAGGAGGTCACTGTTAAGGGGGCGGGTTATTATGGAAATCACTGTTAACGAGAGGGGGTATTGTGGAGGTCACAAATAAAGGGTGGGCCACTGTGGAGGTCCCTCTTAAAGGGGCAGATTATTGTGGAAATCACTATTAAGGAGACGAGGTACTGTGGAGGTCATTAATAAAGGGGCAGCCGTTGTGAAGGTCACTGTTAAAGGGGCGTTCGCTGTGGATGTTACTGCTAAGCGGGCAGGCCGCTGGGTAGGTCGCTGTTAAAAGGACGGGAACTGTGGAGGTCACTGTTAAAGGAGCAGGGTACAGTAAGGTCACTGTTAAGGGAGCAGTGTATTGTGAGGTCACTGGTAAGGGTGCGGTGTACTGTGGAAGTCACTGTTAAAAGGGTGGGATGCTGTATAGGTAACTGTGATAGAGAACACAGTGGATATGTTTTAACCTCACACACAAACATTTATATATATTATACATAAACTTTACTAGCCACATATGCTTAGTATCCAGGGAAGGCAAGAAGGGAGGCAGCTGTGTGTGGTGGCATCCTCTATAGAACCCATCTTCCTTTTTTGAAGGTGTTCTCTAGCTTGTGACATGAACTGACCTAGCTGTTTTGCCAAAATCAGTATTGAGTAGCCCCGACATGAGCCAAGTGCTGGAGTCTGCTCAAGGCAGAGCACAAGTTTAGGAGTCCCAATATTCATAAGCTCCTGGCTCTCCCTGTCCCCACAGATGATGTACAGATTTGTTGCTATATACGGTAGGAAGCTGCTCAATAATGATTATAAAAAGTAAGTGACCCAGCATTTGAATCACTGTCTGAACAACCAGTTTATGATGCCATCAGATTCTATTGACAAATTCGCAAAATATGCTACCATTGTCTGATAGGTGCGGGTCCGACTGCTGGGACTCGCACCTATATCGAGAACGGAGCGGGGAGAGCTGTGGCTGGAGGGCCCCAGATTTCCCGGGGTCCGTCCACCACCAAGCGCTGCTCCCTGCCTGTCCCATAGAAGTGAATCGGAGTGCACCGCGCATGCGCGGCCCATGCTCCCATTCATTTCTATGGGGCCGACGAAATAGCGAGCCACATAGAAAATGAATGGAGGGCGGCTGCTCATGCGCAGTGCGCCCTCCTTCACTTTCAAGGCTCCGTTTTCCGGGCTCCGTTTTCGATATAGGTACCAGCAGTGGTACCCCATTGTCTGAGATGGGACAACCCCTTTAAGGAGGACCTGTCACCTCTCCTGAAATGTCTGTTTTATTAGATACTTGCAGTCCCCATCTAATAAAAATTCTGAAGCATCTATTCTTACCACTGTTTGTTGTGCCATTCCTTTATTACTCCTGCTAAAAGTATGAATGAGTAGCAGTTTGGGGGTGTGTCCCTGCACAGTCGGACACTATCCAATCAGTGCAGGAACTGGCCAACTGTATAGGCACACCTTTCCAACTGGTAACAACCAGTTGGACCTTTATTGGAGAGTGCTGGCAAGTCATAGTTTTCTAGTAGGCATAACAGTGACACAATATAACTATAACAATAGATGCTCCAGTATTGTTCAGACTAGTTACTAAAACAGACATGTCAGGAGAGGCGACTCTTACATAATCTGCACATACAGTTAGGCCTCATGCACACAAACGTATTTTCTTTCCGTGTCCGTTCCGTTTTTTGCGGACCATATGCGGAACCATTCATTTCAATGGGTCCGCAAAAAAAACAGAAGGCACTCTGTGTGCATTCCGTTTCCGTATGTCCGTTTTTCCTTTCCGCAAAAAAATAGAGCGTGTCCTAATTTTTTCTAGTTAGCGGACAAAGATAGGCATTATTACAATGGATCTGCAAAAATAACGGATCCACAAAAAAACGGATGCCATACGGAACGTTATCCGTTTTTTTGCTGATCCGCAATTTGCGGACCGCAAAACACATACGGTCGTGTGCATGAGGCCTTAGGCTACTTTCACACTTGCGTTGTGAGGATCCAGCAGGTAGTTCCGTCGCTGGAACTGCCCGCCGGATCAGTCATACCGCATGACAACTGAAAGCATTTGGAGACGGATCCGGATCCGTCTCACAAATGCATTGCAAGTGCGGATCCGTCTCTCCGCTTGTCATACGGATAGACGGATCCGTCTTGTATTTTTTTTTACAGTTTTAAAGGTCCTTCGGGTATTTTTTAAAGCCAGATCCGGCACTAATGTAAGGCATATGTTCCGGCATTTCAGGACGGAGATAATGCCGCAGCATGCTGCGGTATTATCTCCGTCCTGAAATGTCAAAAAGACTGAACCGAAGACATCCTGATGCATCCTGAACGGATTTCTCTCCATTCAGAATGCATGGGGATGTGACTGATGAGTTTTTCTCCGGCATGGATCCCCGACGACGGAACTCTATGCCGGAAAATGAAAACGCAAGTGTGAAAGTACCCTGACTATGCATAAAAATGCTGTTGTGCGGCGTGCTACCATCACAGCGACTCTGACTGACTGGTAAATATTTCTGGAGATAATATTTGGTTCCATCATTATCGCGACAATCCCACATTCTCGGTTGTTTTGTAATAATTAACGTACGCGGTGGAACAGACCTTGCCAAGAAGCCAACTCTTATCACTCTCTCCTGATTAATTTTCAGTTTAGATACAGCAAACCATTAATGCAGCAGGGGGCCAGGCACATGTAAGATGATGTTTTTGAGCAACAGATACATAAATGTCAACAAACTGCAATTAATCTTATTACTTAGCGTCTTACCATTGAAGTTCTCCTATAATACGGCATTTTCCATCTACTGAACACATGACACTGATCTAACGGCAGTGTTTTGTCTGTGATGTGACGTATTTATCGTGAGATATCTGTCCTTATTTGAACTACATAGACAAGATCTAGCTCTCTAAAGAAGCCTCCAGTTTCATTTTGCTTTCGAATGCAATCTGTAATCTGCAGGTGCATGACTGCCCACGTCTACAGAACCTCCATGACATCCCTGATCTGACAGGTAGGCAGCTGTTACTTAGGACATCTCCTCCTGATGATGCACCCTTAGTAAGAATCACATTATAGCACCACAGATCGGAGATGTGATGGATAACTTGCTATATTTTTTTAAATATATTTATAGTATCAGTAATAAGAATACCTTGGAAATGTGAAAAATTCTGCACCCTGGGACCAACACTTGTCACCTATGGACACTGGCACCTGTCATATCACAATTTTGCTGCAAAGCATTGAAATGAATGACATTATTAATTATCCGCCGTGCGTTTTCTGTAAATGTAACACTCACACAATTATCTCGTGTAATTAATGTGAACGTAGCAAATGTGAGTTATTTCCAAATGCACTTTGCACAGTATGAAAACTAATAAAACTTGTCAGTACGAATGTTTTATTTTCATTTTTCTGGACTGGAGCTCTCGGTTTTGCAGAATTGCTGTGAATCGCTGTCACAACTGTGAACCACTGTAACCTTGCGTTTTCTGAAGAAAGAATTTTGTATTTCTCTTAAGAAATACACATAGTGAAAATGTTTAAAAAATATAAAAAATACCTCTCTGGGATTGTGTTGAAATTCGGCAGGCTAGCCAGGTTCCCTCTCCTAAACTCATGCCTCATTTCCTTCTATTTCAGTGTATTAGTGCCTGCCCTTTATATCCTCCCCTGTCATGTGTTATCTTTATAAAAGGCGACCATCATGAAAAAGATGAAAAGTAAAAAAACGTCAGCAGTATAGTACAATGTGAAAAAATAAGTACGATGTTAGCGGGGGTGTTTTACACTGATGTGACTTCCACATAAGGTCCCATCTGGTGACCATGGTCATCATTCGCTGCCTGATGAAATCCCAAAAGCGCGATTAACAGCCTCTGTCATGTGATTTTGCAGAAATGTTTTGGGGCAAATACAATAATACTGTCTAAAACATAGACAGCACAAAGTTAGACAGTCTAAATGGGCACCAGATTTATCACAGGGGCTTAGGCTGGATGATGAGTTTGGTGCATGGCTAGACACTGTTCACACTTATTGGTTGGCTTCGGGCTCACGCACACGACCGGATGACATCCGTGTGCATTCCGTATTTTGCAGAACGAAAAAGCTGGCCCCTAATAGCACACTCCTATCCTTGTCCGTAATCCGGACAATAATAGGATATGTTCTATCCGTTTGCAGAATGGACATACAGAAACGGAATACACATGGAGTAACTTCCGTTTTTTTTAGTGGACCCATTGAAATTAATGGTTTCGCATAAAAACGGAACGTGCATGGAAAGAAAATACGTTTGTGTGTATGAGCCCTTACATTGTGAAAGAATTACACAACGAAATTTTGGTGCAAATTTTCACCTCTTAGGCCATACGCCTTAACCACTAGGTCACACCCCTTTCTGAATACAAATTAGAACTTGTACGGTGCAGTCTTGCAAGACCTCTTCGTCAGGCATGAACGCTTGCAGCAGTTTTCTGTCCGGTATGGGAACGCAACCAAATGGAACAGAATGCATTTTGGTGCACTCCATTCCGTTTGGCCCCACTAACAATGAATAAGGACAAAACCGGAAGCGTTTTCCTCCGGTTTTGAGATCTTCTGCCAGATCTGAATGCCGGGAAAGAAAAACGCTGATGTGAAAGTAGCCTTAGAGTCTTGCAAGTATGATACTTTTTAGACATCATGCACACGACCGTATGTATTTTTAGGTTTGCAAACAGGGTATCTTCAAAATGCGGATACCGACCATGCGCATCCCGCACTTTCCTTAGACCCTGTTACAGACATGTTCTATAATTTGCGCAACAGCTGCACGGTTGTGGACAGCGCATTTTTTTCTTAAATTGGCAGATCTAATGTGTCACTTTATATGGTAATAACTTTGGAATGCTTTTATTGATCCAAGAGGCTCTTAGAATATTTTTTCACGAGACATCATACTTGTTTGTGGTAAATTTGAGTCGATATGTTTACCTTTATTTATAAAAAAAAATAAATCTGAAAATTTTAGATTGCAGAAAAAGACAGAAAATTTTGAAAAATTCTTTATTTTTTAATTTTGAATTTTTCTGCTTTTAAGACAGATAGTGATACTTCTTAAAGTAGTTATTTATTAACATTTTTTAATTTATACACAGCTCTGCGCTGTATGCCTTGTACATACAGAGCTCTGTGCTGTATGCCATGTACATACACAGCTCTGCACTGTATGCCTTGTACATACACAGCTCTGCACTGTATGCCTTGTACATACACAGCTCTGCGCTGTATGCCATGTACATACACAGCTCTGCGCTGTATGCCTTGTACATACACAGCTCTGCATTGTATGCCTTGTACATACACAGCTCTGCACTGTATGCCTTGTACATACACAGCTCTGCGCTGTATGCCTTGTACATACACAGCTCTGCGCTGTATGCCATGTACATACACAGCTCTGCGCTGTATGCCTTGTATATACACAGCTCTGCACTGTATGCCTTGTACATACACAGCTCTGCGCTGTATGCCTTGTACATACACAGCTCTGCACTGTATGCCTTGTACATACACATTTTGAATTTTTCTGCTTTTAAGACAGATAGTGATACTTCTTAAAGTAGTTATTTATTAACATTCACCATGTGTCTACTTGATGTTGGCATCATTTAGTAAAAATTTTTTTAGGACGTTAGAAATTTTTCTAATTTTCAAGAACATTTCCAAAACCAACTTTTTCCAAGGACCAGTTCAGTTCTGAAGTGACTTTGAGGGGTTTACATAGTAGAAATCACCCATAAATGACCCAATTTTAGAGACTAAACCACTCAAATTATTCAAAACTGATTTAGAAACTTTTTTTAACCCTTTACGTTTTCCACAGCAATTGAAGGGGTTGTCTGAGTTATTATTTTGTTCATTGTATGTTTCTAACTAGGCAAATGTAAGGACTTTACAATTCACTTACTTTATCTCCAGTTGCTGCTTTCTCTGATTTCACTGAGGGTCACATGACCTGTGATGTCAGCTTCTCTCCCTGCTCGGATTATGTTTCGTGCACAAGCCTGAGAGATCAGATGTGTGTCTGTACACGAGACATCACTGTGCTGGCCAACCGCCCCCTGCACTGCTGTCTGCTCTCTCCCTGGATTCTTTGGGAAAAACTTTAACCCCTTCAGTAGCACAGACTCAGGGCTGAAGGCTTTACTGAGTAGCTGCAGGCAGTGAGGAGACAAATGCTGGGCATAGGAGCTCACAGACTAGAGTAGTTCTGCAGAGCATTGCACAACAACAGGTAGAGAGAAGATCCTGTGTGTATCAGCAGTGTCATTGTACAGCTGGGACTTGTAGTCCTACACATATAACATGCTGCTGAGAATCCCAGGAGGCAGACATGTCAATAAGGCCAGGACTTGTATTCACTCCCTTAGCAGAGCAGGGGGGGGCACAAATATTCATGAGGAAAACCTCAGAAATTGTTTTTATTGGCAGTAACCAAAGGAACAGAAGAGAACCAGGGAAATAAGAAAATATATATATTTTTTTTAGCCTAAAACTTGCTTAGCTTAGTTATATATTGCTGCCCATCAGATTTACAGTGCTATATATATTTTTTTTCCATAACTCGGACAACCCCTTTAAAGCAAAATAATTGTGAAGTTCTAAAATGTCACTGTTTTGCAGAGTTTCCATTTTAACCCATTTTTTCCTGTAACATGGCAAGGGTTAACAGAAAAACAAATCTCAATATTTATTACCCTGATTCTGCAGTTTACATACCCCATATGTGGTCATTGCACACGAAGAGCCATATGGTTTTTGGAGGGCAGATTTTGCTGGAATGCTTTTCAGGTACCATGTCACATTTAAAAAGAAGAGGAAACTCCAAAAAAGGGACCCTATTTTGGAAATTATACCCCTCAAAGAACTTATAGGGGATTGTACTGAGTGATTTGGCCCCACATATATTTCACAGAAGTTCAGAAACACTTGCCTGTGAAAATAAAAAGTTTAATTTCTTCCAATAAAATGTTGCATTAGCAAATTCTGTCATTTTTTTCACAAGGGGCAACAGGAAAAAAAACACCCCACAATGTGTTACCCATTTTCTCATGATTGCGTCATACAGTGCAGAGCTGTGTGTATACAAGGCATACAGTGCAGAGCTGTGTGTATACAAGGTATACAGTGCAGAGCTGTGTGTATACAAGGCATACAGTGCAGAGCTGTGTGTATACAAGGTATACAGTGCAGAGCTGTGTGTATACAAGGCATACAGTGCAGAGCTGTGTGTATACAAGGCATACAGTGCAGAGCTGTGTGTATACAAGGCATACAGTGCAGAGCTGTGTGTATACAAGGCATACAGTGCAGAGCTGTGTGTATACAAGGCATACAGTGCAGAGCTGTGTGTATACAAGGCATACAGTGCAGAGCTGTGTGAATACAAGGTATACAGTGCAGAGCTGTGTGTATACAAGGCATACAGTGCAGAGCTGTGTATGTACAAGGCATACAGCGCAGAGCTGTGTATATACAAGGCATACAGTGCAGAGCTGTGTGTATACAAGGCATACAGTGCAGAGCTGTGTGTATACAAGGTATACAGTGCAGAGCTGTGTGTATACAAGACATACAGCGCAGAGCTGTGTATATACAAGGCATACAGTGCAGAGCTGTGTGTATACAAGGCATACAGTGCAGAGCTGTGTGTATACAAGACATACAGTGCAGAGCTGTGTGTATACAAGGCATACAGTGCAGAGCTGTGTGTATACAAGGCATACAGTGCAGAGCTGTGTATGTACAAGGCATACAGTGCAGAGCTGTGTATGTACAAGGCATACAGTGCAGAGCTGTCTGTATACAAGGCATACAGTGCAGAGCTGTGGGTATACAAGGCACACAGCGCAGAGCTGTGTGTATACAAGACATACAGTGCAGAGCTGTGTATGTACAAGGCATACAGCGCAGAGCTGTGTATGTACAAGGCATACAGTGCAGAGCTGTGTATGTACAAGGCATACAGTGCAGAGCTGTGTGTATACAAGGCATACAGTGCAGAACTGTGTGTATACAAGGCATACAGTGCAGAGCTGTGTATGTACAAGGCATACAGTGCAGAGCTGTGTGTATACAAGGCATACAGTGCAGAGCTGTGTATGTACAAGGCATACAGTGCAGAGCTGTGTATGTACATGGCATACAGTGCAGAGCTGTGTGTATACAAGGCATGCAGTGCAGAGCTGTGTATGTACAAGGCATACAGTGCAGAGCTGTGTATGTACAAGGCATACAGTGCAGAGCTGTGTATGTACAAGGCATACAGTGCAGAGCTGTGTGTATACAAGGCATACAGTGCAGAGCTGTGTGTATACAAGGCATACAGTGCAGAGCTGTGTGTATACAAGACATGCAGTGCAGAGCTGTGTATGTACAAGGCATACAGTGCAGAGCTGTGTATGTACAAGGCATACAGTGCAGAGCTGTGTATGTACATGGAATATAGTGCAGAGCTGTGTGTATACAAGGCATACAGTGCAGAGCTGTGTATACAAGGCATACAGTGCAGAGCTGTGTGTATACAAGGCATACAGTGCAGAGCTGTGTGTATACAAGACATGCAGTGCAGAGCTGTGTATGTACAAGGCATACAGCGCAGAGCTGTGTGTATACAAGGCATTCAGTGCAGAGCTTTGTGTATACAAGGCATACAGAGCAGAGCTGTGTATGTACAAGGCATACAGTGCAGAGCTGTGTATATACAAGGCATACAGCGCAGAGCTGTGTATGTACAAGGCATACAGCGCAGAGCTGTGTATATACAAGGCATACAGCGCAGAGCTGTGTATATACAAGGCATTCAGTGCAGAGCTGTGTATGTACAAGGCATACAGCGCAGAGCTGTGTATATACAAGGCATACAGCGCAGAGCTGTGTATGTACAAGGCATACAGTACAGAGCTGTGTATGTACATGGCATACAGCGCAGAGCTGTGTATATACAAGGCATACAGCGCAGATCTGTGTATGTACAAGGCATACAGTGCAGAGCTGTGTATGTACAAGGCATACAGTGCAGAGCTGTGCATGTACACGGCATACAGTGCAGAGCTGTGTATTTACAAGGCATACAGCGCAGAGCTGTGTATGTACAAGGCATACAGCGCAGAGCTGTGTATGTACAAGGCATACAGTGCAGAGCTGTGTATGTACAAGGCATACAGTGCAGAGCTGTGTATGTACAAGGCATACAGCGCAGAGCTGTGTATGTACATGGCATACATTGCAGAGCTATGTATGTACAAGACATACAGCGCAGAGCTGTGTGTATACAAGGCATACAGTGCAGAGCTGTGTATGTACAAGGCATACAGTGCAGAGCTGTGTATGTACAAGGCATACAGTGCAGAGCTGTGTATGTACATGGCATACATTGCAGAGCTATGTATGTACAAGACATACAGCGCAGAGCTGTGTATGTACAAGGCATACAGTGCAGAGCTGTGTATGTACAAGGCATACACTGCACAGCTGTGTATGTACAAGGCATGCAGTGCAGAGCTGTGTATGTACATGGCATACAGTACAGAGCTGTGTATGTACAAGGCATACAGCGCAGAGCTGTGTATGTACAAGGCATACAGTGCAGAGCTGTGTGTATACAAGGCATACAGTGCAGAGCTGTGTATGTACAAGGCATACATTGCAGAGCTATGTATGTACAAGGCATACAGTGCAGAGCTGTGTATGTACAAGGCATACAATGCAGAGCTGTGTGTGTAATGCGTACAGTGCAGAGCTCTGTGTGTGTGTGTACAATGCATGTAATGCAGAAATATGTGTATATCGTGTGTATACAGCACAGATGCATTTCTAAGGGTCCTATTAAATGGACAGATATTTTTTTTATTAACGAGTGATGATTTAGGGAGTCGTTTTCATTCAGAAGACATTGGGTTATACAGAACAGTAATCTCTAAATATGTTTCGCTGTTTGCATGCTATTGCGATTGTTGCTTCTTTGCCCCTAGATCTTTTACACCGCTAACAACTGGCAGATTTCTGATCAGACAGGGGGATGTGGTGGCAACAAACCGCAATCTTTCAGTCAGGCCTATGGAAAATGAACGCTTTATCACTCGTTAGTTGTTTGCTGCATGTTTTCTGAAATTCGAATGACAATACGAAAGTTCAAACAAGAATCGGTGTTTAATTGCCCCTTAAAGGGGTATTCCAGTTAGGGGGATAGGCGATAACTATTAGGCCCCACTCACAA
The DNA here is from genome assembly GCA_033119425.1 of Bufotes viridis. Taxonomy (NCBI): domain Eukaryota; kingdom Metazoa; phylum Chordata; class Amphibia; order Anura; family Bufonidae; genus Bufotes; species Bufotes viridis. The sequence goes on along the minus strand of CM065593.1, from coordinate 291,974,503 downwards.
GGCCATGGGGCCGCCATGCAAATACTGTAATGCGGACCACAAACTGCAGGTCGCCAAAACACGGGTTCAAGACTTGTGCAATCCGCATCAAGGTGCAGGCCCTTTGACTTCAATGGGTCCACGATCCGCAAGATGTGGAAAAAGATAGGACATGTTCTATCCTTTGCGTCGAGGAGACATGGACCAGGAAGACCATGGTCGTCTGAGCGGGCCTTAGATTGATGGCAGCCTCATCACTGGAACCCCCACCAATCACAAGCACTTGGGCCTAATACCCTGGAGCGACAGGTCGAATGTGTCACGCCATTCATTTCCATGTAATAGTGATTCCCCATTCTGTGGATAGAGGACAACTTAAAATAACTGGAATATCCCTTTAAGGCTCATGAAGCACACATCTCTACGACCTGCTGATAGGGACATTTTCATATAATCACTACATGAAACTCTGGAGCACTGCTCTCACACAAGGCTATGTCACCACCAGTCACTGTCTCCCCTCCATCCACGTGCCTCATGATGACGAAGCTGAAGTTGGTTTCTTATCGATCAGTTTCTTACTCACATCATTTGAATTATGAGGAGAACGTCTTGCAAATAATAAAATAAGTTGCACTGAGCTGTCCTGAGGTAAATTAAGTTCAAAGCGGCATGAAAACTGAAATGACTTGGGCATTAAAGTGGGCACAACAGGGTGTTAGTTAACAGGTTAAATGAATTCAGGCCACTGATCTAACACTGCCGACCCACAGAGGGTGGTACCCGACATCTTATTTAGTTAAGTTCAGCCTAGCTCAAACAGGTTCTTCTCACAAGAAATGACATAAAAGTGGGCGGACAGACTCTTTTCCCTGATTTGAATAAATAAATGGTGTTTTTAAAGGGTTGAATAAATTCATATGCAGTTATGTTCAGCCTGGCTTGAACAGGTTCTGGGCACATTAACTGGCATCAAAGTGGGCAGACTTTTTTTTTACTGATTTGAATAAGTAACTGGTGTTAAATGAATTCAGAATGGCGGTTCTAGATCTGGCATATGATGGACACCAAGTTGCCAAGTTGCCTATTTTCCACCATCTGTGGCAGAAATATACAACAGAAACTCGGTGAAGAGAGAATTCGCCTTCTTGTCCTGACTTCCCATCTCCAGGGAGAAGAGCTGGACAACGTGTACCTCACATTCGGCTGAGACATTTTCATGCTGGGGAGCCACTCTGCCTTCCAGCGCTGCCCATCACCAGGGATGAGAGGGGGACTCCTCACATCTGGCTGAGAGGCTTTGATGCTGGACAGCCGCCGTCCCTTGGTGAAGGACTCTGCCTTCCAACGCTGCCCGTCACCAGGGATGAGAGAGGGACTCCTCCCGTCTGGGAGAGATGCATTGATGCTGGGTAGCGGCCAGCCCTCAATGAAGGACTCTCCCAGAGCTGCCCACATTCCTCATCAGCACCCTGAACTTTTACACGGTGGAAGAGAGAGGGACTGTGGCCATAATCCAACGAGACGGTCCATCGCTGAACGACCATCACCAGACAGGTCTGTGGAGAATGAGGCTCACAGGGATCACCATGGGATGGCTACTGCCCAGTGCAAGCTCTTTTGACATATTTTACACTTGTGGCAGAAAGGATGTATCCCTCGGAGTATCATCCAAACCCTTTCATCCACGCATGTCCTTGGGAGCAGTAGAAATCACTGTCCTCTTGGTGGTAGCAGACATTTAGCTCTCATGGCAGTCCTCTGCCAGCCTCCCTCAGGGAGTGACCCATACATGCTAGCTTGACCTTGCTCCCTGGGGCTTGTCACGTTTAAAATGCTGAATGGACAAAAGCTCCAAGGGACAATTCAACCCCCGGGGAGGCCATTAGTAAGACCCCAGCCGAGCACTAAGCCCCCAGGGAGTATTAAACTATTGTGCAGAATTTCTCACAAGGATTTGAGAGTGAAGTGGGGTGGGAGCTGGCATCCCATACCTCTCTCAAAGTCTGTCAGTACCTTTAGTTAGCCAAAAGTCCAGGGGGCACCGAGTTGTGCAGTTGCCCCCCCCCCCCCACACACACACACCTAGAGGCAAGGCTCGCAGAGGGACAGGGTCCGAACCATCACCCTGGAAGGCTCAGGGTCAGGAAGCTTGTGGCGCATCACCTTCTGTATGTTGGCAGTGGTCCAAATTCATTTAACCCTTTAAAAACACCATTTTCTTATTCAAATCAGTAAAAACTGTCCATCTGCCCACATTGCTGCCTGGTATTGTTCCAGGAACCTGTTCGGGCAAGGCCTAACTCAACTGCATATGATGCGGAGTATCACCTTCTGTATGTTCAAAGTGTGAGATCTGTGAACCAAATTCATCTAACCCTTTAAAAACACCACTTATTCATATCAGTAAAAACTGTCCGCCTGCCCACTTTGGTGCACGTTCTTGTGCCAAGAACCTGTTCGGGGCAGTCTGAACTAAAATGCATATGATGCGGGGTATCACCGTCTGTATGTTCAAAGTATGGTCGGAATTGATTTAATCCTGTAAAAACATGTTACTTATTCAAATCACTGAAAAGTGCCGTAAGGGGTGCACCACTAATGAGGTGAGGTGATTGCCTCAGGCAGCACCAGGTAGGGGCAAGAGGGGGCAGCAGAAGGGGGATTATATATTTCTGCAGTATAGTATTGGGAAGAACCATGGGCACACTATGTGGTGCTGTATTACCCTGTATGTTTTGTAGCTCTGTATGTAATATGTTCCAAGTATGTCTTTAATAGTAGGGCTAGAGGGAAGGGGTTAGGTTAAGAAATCGGCATTGAGGGGTAGGGGCGCCGTTTCAGTTTTCGCCTCAGGCAGCAGAAAGGCTATGTACACCCCTGGTGCCCTTCTGCCCACTTTGATGCCATTTCTTGTGGAAAGAAGCAGTTCAGGCCAGGGTGAACTCAACTGCATATGATGAGGGATACCACCCTCGATATGTTGTCCGTGAGAGACCGGCGGCCCAAATTAATTTAACCCAGGGCACTCCGGTGTGCAATTTGGTTCTTTTTTTGAAGTAATTTTACCTCCAGACGGCTGAGTGCAACTTATTTTATTACTGGCGAAAGGTTCTCCTCATAATTAATTAACAAAAAAGGTGAAAAACACAACCGAGGTGAATAAGACAATGAGGAAGAAGAAGCCAGCTTCTGTGATGTCACTGGGCTCTCTCAGAGGATCCTGTCAAATGAATGCAGTTTACAAAGTGCCAAAAAAGTACTTTCCTGCGCTTCCCCTGCTGGCACCTGTGCGCCCTCATGCCATTCCTCGGGGCGGCTCAGCCCCGAGTGAAGGGGTTAAGCTGTGACAGGTTGGCTGAGGCGCCGTGTCAGTGGCTGCACACTCCTCCCCCTGTGCTCCTGTACGTGTGGATGTCACTGTGTGCTGCCTTCCCACCTCCTCCGCCCTTCCCCTCACACTGCTCCCTGTTATTCTGGCTATTGTGTATAATCTGCGTGCAGCCTCCTCACTCTAATCAAGAAGATTAGAGATTCTTGCGCGTCCGGAAATCCCAATTCTCATCTCCCCCCCCCCCCTCCTCCTGCTGACTCCCCCTCATCAATCTACCCTGATAATTACCCCCTCCCTCCTCCTGCACCAATGCCTCTTCCCCGGACTTCCCTGTATATTCCCCATCCTGATCCCATTTATCCGAGCCTGCTGCTCTCCTCCCCCTCTCATCATGTCTCTCCTCCTCCTCCTCCTCTGTCTCTCTCCCAGGACGTCGGCTGATCCGGGGCCGCCAGGGAAGGGCTTGGGGCTGCAGGAAGGGAGCTGGAGCTCCGGCGGTGGCCTGGCTGCTTTTATTTTGTATTAAAATGAGGAGGAGGAAGAAGAAGCTGCAGCAACAGCACCGACATCTACTGGGAGAGCAGCAGCAGCGGCGGCGGCGGCAGAATCCTCCTTATTATTAGCCCGAGCAATAATAGAGAGCGGCGGCGGCGGCGGCAGGAGGAGGAGGAGGAGTGATGAGTCAATACAACTAATAATTTAATGGGGACACAGAAACGCAGAGAGAGAGAGAGAAGCAAAGCAGCTCCGGACACAACACAATACACACCACACAGCACACCCCTGACTGGAGCAGCACAACTCCCATCCTCTGCCCATTGTGTACTGAGCCCAGGACGGAGAAGACCCTCATCCTCCTGCATTGTGAGAAACTACTGAGCACTTCCCTGTGTTCCTCCCTCCCCCTGTGACAAGGACTGGAGCTGCTGCTCTCACTTTCCTCACTTGTCTTTTCTTCCATTTATTGTTATTATTTATTTATTTCTCCTACTCCCCCCCCCCCCCTTCCCCCATCTGTGTTATCAGCTCCCACCCCTACCTACCTCCCATCTACTTATACATACAGGTCCACCTGTCAACTACTCCCTGCCTGGGAGATCAGCTCCTCTCATCACATCCTGGAAGAAACTTTGCTGCTTTTTATTTAATAATATTATTATTTTTATTATTATTATTTTTTTTAATGGACCTAAGCGGAAGGCGGTAGCAGCCGCTCTCTGTTATCTGTCACCCCGTATATACTTGATCGCCATCTCCTGTTGTCACTATGCTGGGGCTTGATTTGATTGCAAGCTTCTTGGACACGTCTCCAGACTGACCGAGTGACTGCTCCCAGCTGCTGCTTCTTCCTCTTCTGAGCATCTCTTGAGTATTGATCTACTTTTTTTTATCTGTACAGTTATCAGGCTCATCCTCCTCTTGCACATTTTGCTCATCGCTACTAGATTTTTTTCTTTTATCTTTTTTTTTTCCTCCTCCATTTTGGGGAAGAACATAAAGATAACAATATAGAAGAGAAAGGGAGAGAGGATTGCTGGTGGGCAGCAAGAAAGAGGCCCGTAAAAGTGAGGACACCAGGCTCTCTTGCCTTGAAATTTTTATGTTGTGGAGCGGTGAGTATTGTTTCCAGTGTGTGTTGTGGTACTGTGTAGCACTTTGCTCCTTTGTCTCTTTAAAAGGTCAAAGGGAAATCCTGGCCGGGATTGTGGACTGGAGGCAGCAGCAGCCTTGGATGTAACTTCCCAGGCTTCCTGTGTCTCCTGGGACGCTAGCATTGATGCCCTTTCACTATTGTATGTGGAGTGACAGCGACGTGGAAACTTTTCCTTAGTCTCGTAACGCTCTCAAATTAAGACTGATTTCCATTATTTGCTCCGTCTCCATGTGACCCTTATTTTTTTACCCTGTGTCTTGTGTGTACATACAAACACACCCCTTCTTTATATATACACAGTAGTAATTATAAACCTCCGTAGGGTGATTCACCAGACTTCACTGGTCATTAACTGCGTGTGTCATCTCCACTTTTGACCCTTAAGTGACCCAGATGTCTTACCACTTAGAGAACCCAACATTGTAGGCACCTGCCTTGTCCTTACGTGTATGGTTGACTCGGTTCTGCAAAAAGTCCTGGCAGAAGTCTTCCAGGAAAATATTTATGAAAATCTTGCCACGTCTATAATTCGTAAGACTTCTGTCATAACTTTTCTAGATGGCAAAGAAAGTGGTTTATAGCTCATCGAGAGTTATCAAAGTGTCCCTAAGATTTGTCTTGAGAACTTTCATTAAAGTATTGATGTCATTGTCTGTAAAGGTTCACAGAAATTGGTTGTGACTTTGAAATTGGAAGACAAATCCTTACTTGAATGAACTGCTTAAATAGTTATTTCTGCAGTATGTGCAGACAGATCCTGAGATCGTGTGCTCTGGCTGCTTCCTTTGGTACTGTTGGTTATTCATGTTTGTTGTGATACTGGCAGAATCGTTGAGAAGAGCCTTCTAGACCCCCCCCCCCCCCTCCGTCCCCCTATTTTGCAGTGAATGGGTTAAGAAGAAAGAAGCTCTGGCTGACAGGGATAACTACAGATAATAGTCACCGCCTTGTGCTGTCAGTGTGGGTACGCTCTGCTCCTCATTATTTGTAACTGAGATCTTGGTGAACTTTAGCCCTGGGCACCGTACTTTCAATGGCGAAATTAGATGTTTTGTGTATGTTTGGTGTAGATTTTGATGCTGATGTGAAAATTGAGCATCTCCAGAAGTAGACTGAGCTGTGTGTGAAAATACTAGACCAGCAAAATGTGTCCAGATATTGGTGGATCCTGCAGAAGACCACATGTATCATTACTGGGTTGTCTTAGCCAGGACCATCATAATTATCGTAGCCTATATTCCCTGTACTCCTCTAGATAATGCAAAGAGAAGATCTGATTTACTTCATCTAAAAAAAAAAAATCGTCTCATCTTACAATTTTTCTGAGATAGAAATATAATGGGAGAGGTCTAATATCTTAAGATGTTATGTTTGGCCACACATTAAGTGATACCATGGGCATTTCAAATTTTATTGCGATAAATAGTTGAATAACTTCCAGAGCCGAAAAGTTGTAGTTTGGGCATTCCGTGGACTAGAAAGAAAGTAGTAATTCTTTTTTGATATGTAGAAGAAGTAAGGAGGTCCTAGGTCTGGTCACTTATGTTTCCATCAGTATGTTTTAGTATATCGTACAGAATATTTGGTATAACATTGAAAAAAAAAACAGTCCTCGAATGATCGATTCCTCCTTGTAACTCTCTCTGTTGCTTAAAAGCTTTCTTTAAGTTCCATGGATGTTGAGTACAAGAGTTGTATAAGGGCCCTTTCATGTGAACCTTGGAGAGGTACTGGCAGCAAGTTGAGTAGAAGTGAACATGCTGAGATAGTGGTCATGAGCAGTCAGTAAATATGTGTCTTATCAAATAGCGTCTAACAGGTTTTAATCTGAAACTCCATGTAGACCCTTATCTCAGTTCCTAGCTATGTTCCTTTGACCACATGCTGTAAATGACGGTAGTCTTTTGTGAAGATGAAAGGCAGCGTCTTAATGTTGAAGTGAGCCTGGCATGATAAGTTCCTACTGGAATCAACATGTCAGCTAAAACTGTCAGATCTGATAAAAAAGTGAAATCCAGGAACCTCGTCATTGTGTCTTCCTAGTCCTGTCGGCTTGCTTGCCAACTGACACTACAGATGGTAACGTAGATGTGTCATAGGTTCTTGACTGAAAACACAGTGACGAGACTTTCTAAGCAAAATCGATAAGGACCAGCTTCCCAGGTGTCCCTGACAGTACAATCTAAAAGATTGGGCTGGCTCTGGTCTTGAGGTACATGTGTACCAGTAAATTCGCCCAGGCTGTGTGTGGCGTTTATTTCTGCCCATGTATATAAATATATGTTTATACAAGTAAAATTGCGTATGGTGTATTTTTTATCTGCAGACAAGTGTGCCTCGTTGATTTATAAATACTTCAGTTTTTTTTTTTTTATAATTGTGCCAGGTGATCCTTAGAGGCGGGACTGAGCATGGATCATTCGAACGAGACAACTCAGGGGATAGAACATTCAGAAATGTCTAACAATGTAAGCGATCCAAAAGGTCCGCCAGCCAAAATAGCCCGCCTTGAGCAGAATGGAAGTCCTCTAGGAAGAGGAAGAATTGGAAGCGCAGGAGGAAAAATGCAAGGGGTGCCACTTAGACACTCTGCACACATGATGAGGAGCAGTATCCGAAAAGGTAATATCCATCATCTTCCTTCCTGAATTTTAGGTGAAGAAGAAACTGCTGCTGCTTCTTTTCTTCCAATCGAGACTTTTAGTTTTACTTTCGCCTTTTCGATTTCTTTTGTTTTTTTTTTGTTTTTTTTGGTATTTGTTTCAGCAGTTTTGTCCTCTGCAGGTGCCAGTTCATCAGGTATACTACATGATAGATTGTCCTATTGCTTTTGATTACAATTACTTTTCTTTTACTTCAACTTATTGTATTACCTGGTTCAACCCACTTGGTGCGATCCTCAAGCGTAGTTAGATAAATGGTCACAGGTCTTTGCTTTTATAACCACAAGCTGGAAACGGGCATACTCATGTTTTCATGTTTTTTATTTTATTTTTTTTCCAAAAGATAATCCATACATATATGTATTTTTTATTATAATAGATGTTTTTTTCTTTTTTCCTTCTGGAATGCACATAGTTGAAGCCACTGGAATTTCATTGTCCTCCAAGTTGAACATTTATCATACAATCATTCCTTTTTGGCATTTGGGTGGCGAAAACAAAGCATATATTGATCCTAAAATGAACAGACACAGCAGTTGGTATTGTTAGATCTCTATCTATTAAAATGGAAAAACTGCACTTCAGCAAATTCTTTGGCCTCTGTTCATGATTACCCTATTTATTGATTGTTTGCCAAGAATGTATGCATCTTAAGAAAGTCAGGGTAGGAGCAAGCATTAAAAATATAATTTATTATGGCTTTCGGAGGCGAGCGCATTAATATTGTACCGAGAAGCTGGAGCGAGGCTCTATAAGAGGACTTTGTGACGCCTGCAAACCTATAAGTTCTATAAATTCCTAAATAGGAGATTTCAGCTGTCTCTGGTACTATGTGATATTTGCACAGTTCGCTTTAATGCCAGGACACTTTTAGACAAGGATTCTACAGACTTGCCCTCCTCCTTATGTAGACGTGTTGTTTACATAGAGTCATAAATGTTCAGCAAAAGCCTTAGCAGTGCCTACAGGTTGGAATCATCTTGTATTTTTAGCACTGACCAAAGCTTTCCTCTTTTTTAATGCTGGACAGTTATAAAGTTGCTGCCCTGGGAAGCTGAGCCAAGTATTAGATCAGAAGGAGCAGTTGTGTGACAGTGCTGCTGTGAAATCCCGATCACTTGACCCTAGAAATATATATGGGACGTGTGAACTTCACGTAGGTGCTAGAAAGCGCGTCCCTTCTTAGAAGGCTCGACATTTGTCGCTCTGTAAACAATATACGGTTTATGAGCCAGCGAGATCCGATAACTCAGATCTGCCCATTTGCCAGCAAGCTCTTAATTGCCTCGAGCTATGGAACATCTAGATTCTTCTGTACAGTGGTCCAGCAGTCATACGTTTCGAGCGCAGGGAGGCTTTGCATTGAATAGATGGTAATCTACTCCTCTGTGCCAGGAAAGAACAAGTGAGTGACTTGTATAAGGTCGCAAGGAGAGCTCACATAATGAATTGAGCTCCCCTCACCCACTTCAAAGACAGAGGAATCCCCACTTAACTACTCCTTCAGAAGAGAATAGCTACAGTCTTCCTACACGTTGAAAGAATTTTCTAGACGTTAACTTGTTGTATTTCAAACTGGGTTGTGGAGCGCAGCACTCCGATGAGCCCTGGATTACGTACATGAACATGTAGCTTGCAATTGACGTTTATGTCATTTATGATATATGAGGAGTAAGCACTTTTCTGGACGCTGCAGTAGCTAGCCTAACATTTCTGACGTGACATACCTGTAGTGAGGTATCCATGAGCTAAAGGAAGCCCTCTGCTTGACTTAGGCAAGATCATTCTCCTTTCATAAAGCCTTGGTGATCAAAACGCCTTTAAGGATTTGTTAGTTTTAAGATCATTTTCCATAGTCTGATCTAAGAGAATCAGAAGTGCACGTCACTGGTGGGTGCTGTGTGTTTTTTACTAGAATCTTTCGTATGACCCTTGATCGTGAATGTTCTGAAATATCTAGGGCTTAGGTTGTAACTGATCGCAATTCCTTGTTTTTTAAGGTGATGACATTTGCATTTGATTGAAATTGAGGAGTTATTAAGAGGATTTTTGGGGGGCATTGTAATATAACCAGGAAAGTTTTGGTTCCTGACTTGAAGCTTCAGAGATGACAGCTATTTTGACCAAGCATCTAAAGCAGTTTCCACGTGCAAAGCGCACATTTGGCACTTTTACGTTCATGACGTGTTTCATTTTGTTTGTAGAAGTAACGATCCTTACTTAGGTGTTTTTTTCCTTAGTATGGTCCTCGGTTATCTATTCGATCATCTCAACCTAAATTTGCACGTTGTTATTTTGTCTGTGGTTGCACACGCAGTCTGGCCATTGATATCAATCTGTGTTTTTTTTTCCTGTCCATAGGAAACATGCTTCCAGTTTTCTGTGTTGTGGAACATTATGAAAATTTCATTGAGTACGACTGCAAAGAAGAACATGCAGAATTCGTGTTGGTTAGAAAGGACATGCTTTTCAACCAGTTGATCGAAATGGCTCTGCTCTCCCTCGGATATTCTCACAGCGCAGCTGCCCAGGCCAAAGGTGAATAGAAAAGTCGTAAGAAAACACTGAAACAAATGCATTTTTTTTTTGTTTCGTTTTTTTCCCCATCTGGAATATTTTTGTCATTTTTTTTGTTTTATTTGTAAATCGTGTGGTTAGTTGTAAGGGACTTCAGATGTTATCACTGAATCATTAGCATGCCTATTGACCTTAATAATATGGTCCACTGAGAATCTAGGGAGAAATGCTGAGCATTTCTGAGCAGATGGAATGCTAAGAGTCAATTTGCATTTATGACTGAATACCTAGACGTGTTTTGTTTTTCAGTTTTCGCATTTTTATTATTATTTAGGCAGCGTCATTCGCTGCCGACTATTTCGAAAGAGTTTTAAGTGTGAAATCATCGAAGCCTTAGTTTCTCTGAATTCATTAGGTGCCGTTAAGACTTTTTCTTGTTAATTTATGCAGGTCATGATCTATATACATTGCTTGATATTAGGTTCTAAATGTGTTATATAATGGTGTTCTGCTGTTATGTATTAGTGGGATGTGTTCATTTTTTTATGCTTTTTTATGCTTTGGATGGAAATAATGAGGCCACGTTATACTTTATTTATTTTTTTATATATGTCACTAATTGGGACTGTCCTTTTTTCCTCACGGTTTAGGGCTAATCCAGGTTGGAAAATGGAATCCAGTTCCACTCTCCTGTGTGACAGATGCCCCCGATGCAACTGTAGCAGACATGCTTCAAGACGTCTTTCATGTGGTCACCCTGAAAATACAGCTGCACAGGTGAGTCATATCAGGCTTTGTTCAGAAGGAGAGGCAGATGTGTAATATTCCCATATCACTGTGTTTAATGACAGGCAGCCAAATCAAAGTGTATAAGAAATCTAAAGTAACGTTGTCACTTTGACAATGTGTTTTTTTTTATTTTTGCCTTGCTATATGTACTGAATTATATTTAGTCAATTAATTCAATATATGCATTACAAATTGGTGTTTTACATAAAACGTACTTAACAGAAAAAACATTTTTTGCATATCCTGTACCATGCCATCTGGGTATGTTCTGCGAAAGAATGACTTCGCCCTTAATGTAATCTGGTATCTGATTTTTATATATATATATATTTTTTTGTTTGTTTTATACTCCAATGGCGATGGAAAGGGGAAAAAAAATGTTCTTAAGTCTGTTTCTCATGATCAGTTGTGAGAAGGCATTGCACCTTAAATTGTTTCACCAAGCGCATCAGAGCAGGAAGGTAGAAGTAACATGCAAAAATAGTCGCCACATGCAGCTGATGTATAATTCATGCATCAATACAGCAGATGTGTTGTATAAAGTAATTAACTAATCGGAACAATCAGGAGACCGAGAGCAATCTCCAGATGCATCTGCTTGATGCGCAAAATGAAATCTGTCTGTCTTAAAGGAATGTTCTGCAGCAGGATGCAATCTTGTAATAATCCCTTCTCTAATCTGTCTCTAATAGTTGCCCTAAACTTGAAGACTTACCTCCCGAGCAGTGGTCCCACATAACAGTCCGCAACGCTCTGAAGGACTTACTGAAAGATATGAACCAGAGCTCACTAGCTAAGGAATGCCCTCTATCACAGGTATCGGGACATAACCTTATTGACAATGGTAATCTTGTCAACAGTCCAACAACCGGCGTGACTTGTCTGGTAATTGTTTTCCTGTCGTTGTCACCTCTAGCAGTTGTCCTCAGTGTTGTACAGCAGTTGTCATGTCACCTGCACTTCCTCTCCAGCCCTGTGATGTAATTGCCACTCTACCCCTAGTGTTACCTGCTGTCCACAAGAGAAGGAATATGTCTTGTACAAATGTCTACACCCAAAACTATGAATTATGCATGCAGCTAAGGAGGGGGGGAAGCTAGAAAAGATTCCTCTTGGGACATGGAATAATTACAAGCAACACAATTAGAATCCTGTCATATAATCTAATTAAAATATTCTGGTAATACAATTAAACCATTGAAATCTGGCATTTTTAAGGCTGATCTTGAATGGTGGTCACATTTGTCCTAAAACTGAGATAGTTGCTCGCTTTTCTCAACCACTCTTATTCTAGGTTTAAATCAAATCTCTTTTGTTGCTTGCGACTGGGTTTAAGACCCACTCTTCGAATGTATACAATGCCAATTTTTGTTAAAATTTTAGATTTTTTTTTTCTAGAAAGTTTTTTTTATTACAAAACTGTTTTTTTTTAACTTATAGTCTGATGATGCTGGTCCATCAAAATTTAGTATTCCGATTCTGCTGAAGTGTTGCACATATTCTGCTTACTCACCGTACTATACTGTATGTTGGGGTATAGTCATGATTTTGGTACTTGCGGCAATCCTTTCATTTTCAATCATGGGATTTTTTTTTTTTTCTTGCCCTATTTTTGGAAAAGGCTTAAATGTCCGCTTTTCTAAAAGATGTATTTTAATTGTTTTTTCCATCCTTCACGGTAATTTTTTCTGTTTCTCCAGGCGTGTGGCTCCAGTTCAATAATTGCTGGACTGGAAATAATCAAAATTCTTCTCACTGTTTACAGACCATCCATTTATGTGGTTACAGAATGGCCACGTCTCTATCTAGTACACACGCTTTAGGTGTTCTCTATGGCTTCTACCTACAGATAGGATTTGTTCCATCTTGTTTTTTTATTACTAAAACATCAAAAAACACATATAAAGAGACAACATTTTTGTATCCCTCTTAAGTGATTATATGTAGGTAACATACATTTCTCACTTCTCCCAGGACAAAAAAAAAATCTTTTTTATTATTGTTTTTTTTTAATTATTATTATTACTCTTGAGCATTGAACTGATTTATAATGGAGTATGCAAATGGTGGTCTCTTTATTTAGTCTTTGAATATGCTTTCATTAATATTTTCCATCATTAAAGCACTCTTTTGATCATAATTTTTAGGTAAACGATTGAACTAGATGAGTGCTTTTTTTAAAAAAAAAAGAATGGCTGACTATTTTCAGACGTTACTTTTGATAGCATAGGTGTGAAAACTGGGAAAAATTGTTGCAATTTTAATTAGCTGAGACCTGTGTAATTGCTGCTACTAAAGATTAATGCTCTATGTTAATCTTACGAACATTTATAATTTGTTAGAGAGAAAAAATCTTTTTATGTTCATTTTTACTATCAATTATTTTTTGACAGTTTTTTTTTTTTAGATTAGATTTTGGTCTACAAAAAGTAAAATTATTAATATTTCTGTAGGTAGGTATAGTTCTGGTGTATCGATCCCTATAAATAAAATAGCCCCCCCCCCCCCCGACTGTAGTCCTTAAGTGTAGCTCTTATACAGTTAGTGTATATAACCCCTTTTACGGGATGTGGTGTTGTCAAAGTGCTAATAAATTGCACACAACTCTTTTTATTTGCCTGGAATTGTTATAGACAGCCCTTTTATAATGTCTGCTTTGTCTTTAAGATATGGTATTGAAAAGCGAAAAAAAAAAGTGAAGTAGTTGTAATTACTGAAGTGATTGTATGGGTTATTTATAGGGTTTATGGTCTTGGTTCATTAATAATATATCATTATATTAAATATATTTCCCTTCAGGGATTATTGTTACCATCATTTCTTTGGACTATGTATTGTTGAAACCCTATCTCATTTCACTTGCACGTCCATTACAGTATTCTTTGCAAATATGAGCAGAACTGTCTTCCTGCTTTGCATCTACCACATATTTACTAGCACACCCTGTACCTTGAAGGGATACTTAGAAATCCATCTCTTCATATAGCCATCCATACATTCACTTGATGATACACGAGGATCAGATTTCTCTTAGCTGGATAGCTTTAATGGAGGGGAAATTACAGTGCATTTTATAAAACGATAGGTCAGTGGAATTTTAGCCGTATTATATCACCCACAAACAAGGCGAGCAAAACTTTCCCCAAAAATTATTGTGCACGGGTTAGGCTGGGTTCCCATCACGTATTCTACCTCCGTTTGACGTATACTTTACAAAAAGAAGGATACAAAAACGCAGCACGCCATGTTCTTGTATCCTGCACTGTCTGGTAAAAAAAAGTATCAGTTTTTTTTACAGTGGAAATCTATGATGAACGGATGCCACTGTATGGCATCAGTCTGCGGCATCCGTTTAACGTATACGGATGGGAAAAACGTGATGTGAACCCACCCTTACAACCTAACTGTATCTTACAGCTCCCTAAATTCAAGCAGTTATAGAATAATGTACATATTTAATGTAGTACTCTCCATTGCTTTATACGTTTATATTGCTGTAACCTCTATTTTCTGCTATTTCCTGCTATAATGCGCCAACATAATCAGCAGCGTTGTACAGAGATTGTCAGCACTACTAACACTCCCTGTCTTAACATCTCAAATGTTCCTGCTTGGGCCAGTTTTATAGGAAGGATGATGTTGGGGGATGAGAGGAGACCGGAGGAAACTCAAACTCTGTGCAGATGTTTTTGGACCTATGAACGTAGGGCTACCGTGCTAAGGTCTGAGTTGCTCTGCATTAGAGTTTTTGTACGTACAGCACATCCACATTTGCTCTTCCTCATGTTGTGAGGATAAATATCCTACTTTAGTTCCTACTATAGTTACATTTACATGTTAGCTTGGGAAAAAATGGATTATCCTAAGTCAGTTGAAATATTCCTGTATACCTGCAAAGCCTCAGAATGGGTCAGTGTGCCATCTGCAAAAAAAATGCAGATAATGCAGCGAACAAATGATACAGGTGATGATGTGCATAAGGCCTAAGGTGACCTGCAAACGGTGCAGATTTGTGAGCAAGAAATCTGAACCAAAAACCACACAAAAAATGCACATAAATCTGCACTATTTTTCACAGTTTTAGTGCGTTTTATGTTTTTTTGGCGTAGATTTTCTGTTTATGTTAACAACCCCATTGAGGGGAAACGACTCTACAAAAGGTGCGGAATCGCACAAACAATTGACATGCTGTGGATTTTAAACTCCGCACGGCAGGTCAGTTTCCGCACAGAAATAAAAAGCAAAATGTACATGAAATTTGTAAAGCAAAGTAAAGGAGATGTAAAGTTTTTGGCTCATCAAAATATGTGTGGAAAAACCACACATAATCCACATCGTATTAATAATCTTTATATAGCACCACCATATTCTGAAACGCTTTCCAAATTCAGAGGGTTCATGTACAAAACAAAAGACATTACAATGTAACTGGCCAATATACAACTGAAACACTAGGAGTGAGGGCCCTGCTCTCAAGAGCTTACAATCTATGAGCATCGTGTGCAGTTACCCTTAGGTTGACTGTATGTTTAGATCAACTTTCTGAACCGCACTTTTTATAGAATGGGTAACATTTACGTCTACATCATATGTATGGCCACAACATTTTTGGTACACTTTTTTTTTTATGTATTGTTAGTTTTTTTTCCAAAATTGGTTACAGATTACATCAGGGGGAATTTTTTTTTTTCCCTTCCTATTGAGATGCAGTTCAGTTTTTGGGCAATTAAAAAATGTTCATACAAGACGCTATGCAGTAAGTACAAGAGCCGGATTAGTCATTGAAATGTGTAACACTGTGACTGTGAAATCTCAGTATTGTTATATTGTGGTCCACGTCTTTGGCCTTCTGGATGCAGTGTGGCCAGTGGAATATGTTTTGCATCAGGGTGAGGGGTCCTAGCGGTGCTGTGGAGACAGAACAGGGCAAGCATTGCATGTAATACCCATAAGCCACATCATTTGCATGCATATAAAGGCACATCTACATATACAGTTGTAATGCATTTGTTTAGGCAGTATTTCTCCATGTATTGCCCCGAGCTGTCACACGTTGTCATACAAGGTAGTAAAGTTTTGTTATAATACATCCATGTATCTTCCCCAGTATGAATTATTACGGGGACGTTGTCGAAATTTGTAACCACACAGATGGGGAAAGTATCGACGTCTGTGATCCGGGAGAAATATAGCTTTTTGGAATGTCCAGATTACACTGTTTAAACAGTTTTGACATCTGCCTTAAATTTTTTGGAAGGGAAGAAGTCTTTGCTAAGAACCATTTTGCAAAAGTGCTCTCCGTTTCAGCCTTTCTTTTACCTGTATTATGAAAGCAGATGGTCTGCATGTCTCTTGAATATTTATAACTATCGAAAACAATCTCTTGCTATTCACCCTTAGGCTTATGAGATGTCAGGACTGTTCTGGTTGGGAAAAAATCATCTTGGGTGTTTACAGAGAGAGGATTACATTAAGCTGAAACGACTATACATTTTGGAGTTGAATATTTGTCCATCAGCTGTTTAATCGTATTTAGATAATTGTGTAAATAAGTTGTTTCAGTCATTGCCCTCTCTACTTTATAGAGCTTGAAATCTTTAAACACTAGTAAACCAGATTTGTCAATATTTCCTTTTCTGTTTTTTTTTTCTTATTTATTTGGCTTCCTGAGCGGAATAATAACCATCCCAAAATACTTCTTGTTGCCTGTTTGTGATGTATTACATTTATTTGATCCACAGACTGCGCCAACCATACATGAACCATTGAAAAAGAATCGAAAGTTCCTGTGGCGCAGGGGTCAGCAACCTCCGGCATGCCAGCCATGGTGAAGCTGCAACTCCCAGCATGCTCCATTCCCTTCTGCGGGGGGCCAAGCAAGTGTGCATGCTGGTAGTTGTAGTTTCACTATGGCTGGAGGTTACTGACCCCTTTCTACAGGAACTTTTGATTCTTTTTACAGGCTCCTGTATAAATGGTGCCATCTGTATAATCCATGCTGTAGTGCAATAGACTTACAAGTGGCCCCTTAGGGTGCACCCACACTGGTTTTGGAAATGTCTTGGGTTTCCTAATGGATGCCACTGTGTAGGTGGCATACAAGAGCGTAGAGTATGTTGCCCATAGGCTCCCATCAAAAATAAATAACTATATATATATATATATATATATATATATATATTTATTTATTTATTTATTTTATTGGATGCCTTTATATAGAATAGCATACTAAAAATAAAATGTCCAGGTGGAGACCAAAAGGACAATCTTTTAGCCTCTTTAAGATGATGGGTGGCCTATGAGTGAATTGATATATGTGACAGGAGCTTTTCAGATGCATAGGCCAGACATACACTGCAGTGCCAGGTTGCCAATCATCCAGAATATTGGCAGACAATAGAAAATAGACCTCATGTTTACTCTGCCTACTACTCTAAAAGCCTTCTGTATCTATAGGGGATAGTAAACATTTCCAAATCCTTATTTCTTATATCATGATTGCCACTGGGGCAGTAGTGTACTTCTTCTTCAGTTGCGATTGGTACCAACTAGGGGCATACATTAAAATCATGGGGCCCCAAAGCAAAAATATGCCACCCCCAATTCTGTGGAATATGTGCTCCCCAGTGCCCCCAAATACTATACAACTTATACTGCCATAAAGATAGTCCCCCCATAATAATAGTGCTGTTAGATTGACCCGAATATTAATAGTGGCCCCGACAGTACTACTTTATTAGTAATGTCCTCTATATTGTACTTAATAATAATGCCCCCCTCCCCATATTAATAATGCCCCCATAGGGACCCTAGTAATAATAAAGCCCCATATTGTGCCACCAGCAGTAAGGT
Organism: Bufotes viridis; assembly: GCA_033119425.1. Lineage (NCBI taxonomy): Eukaryota > Metazoa > Chordata > Amphibia > Anura > Bufonidae > Bufotes > Bufotes viridis. The sequence goes on along the minus strand of CM065593.1, from coordinate 291,956,715 downwards.
TTGCCTTTATAGCCCCTAGTGGTAATACGTTATAGTGGCCCCAGTATTTTATAAAACCCCACTGCAGTGCCCCCTGTGTAGTATATATGATGCCCCCGTAGTATATATACAATGGCCCCCTCTGCAGTACATATAATGCCCCCCTCTGTATTGGTGCTATATATATTTATACTGTATATTGAGGACAGAGTGTGCGTGTACATTGTTCAGGTTTGACTAGTGTGTGTGTGTCTGTGTGTATAAAATATATAATATAGATTGGTCACGCTAGTGTGAAAGAGGCCTAAGAATTCCGTTATGGATTCCGCTATAACTTATGGTCCGTGTTAGCGGAATCCATAACGGAATTCTTAGGTAACCCGAATCTTGTACGCCGAACTTGAAAATGGAAGTTCTCTCATCCTTATTCCTAAATTATAAATATACAAATCCTTATATTTTAAGTAATGAAGTAGTATGTAAATGCCTTGAACAATTTTTTTTACCCAAGCAAACCCCCCTCCCTGCCATGAGCTCTGCTTGCTTCTGATGCTTAGTGTACAACAGGCAGAGTACATGGGGGGGGGTCGGCTGGATAGTAGATTCTGCCTAGAGCACAATGTCCTGTATATAAACAGCAGCAGGAGTTCATTGGGGGACGACGACGACCCCTGCCATGAATTCTACTACTGATGCTTATATAGAGTAGTGTATTGCCCCCCCCCTCCTAAAAAACAAACAAACAGACAACTCTAGTCACTGCTGCTGAGTAAGGCAGAATCGCTGCCCTCCCCCCCCTCCCCCTCCAACAAGCAGGTCATAAACTTCTTGTTACTCACTCAGTCTCTGGCTGTGCCATGCATCCGTCAGTCAGCCTTCACTGAGCCAGGCAGAGCCCGTGTGGTGTCACACATGGCAGCAGCAGTCCTCACTCCCTCCGGCTGGCTTCTGTATCTGTCGGCTGCTCTGATTGGCCAGTTCAGCGCTCAGCTGACAGAGGAGAGTCTGTAACTGCGGCAACCACAGGAACATACAAAAAGTTTGTAAGGGGGGTAGGGGCCCTGGGAACATGGGAAGCAGGGCCCACCAGAGCCCCAGGTAGGGACTCAAGCAGTAGCTATTGTTGTTGTAGTATAATCAGGGGGCAGGGCCTTCCATCCACCCCGGGGCCCCTGCTCCCACAGGCCCCATAGCAGCTGCGTGGTCTGTCTATATTAGGCTACTTTCACACTAGCGTTAATGTTTTCTGGTATTGAGATCCGTCATAGGGACTCAATACTGGAAAAATATGCTTCCATTTTGTCCCCATTCATTGTCAATGGGGACAAAACGTAACTGAACAGAACGGAATGCTCCAAAATGCATTCCATTTCGTTCTCATACCGGAGAGCATACAGAAGCATGCTGCGGTTTGCTTTCCGTCCTGGGATGCGGAACAATCCGTCATGACCCACAATGCAAGTCAATGGAGACAGATCAGTTTTCTCTGACACAATCTGATACTTCAGAAAACGGATCCGTTCCCCATTAACTTGCAATTGTGTTCATGACGGATCCGTCTTGGCATTGTTAAAAATAATACAACCGTATCCATTTACGTATGGTGTTGGTATTATGAGTAACAGGAGCGTTTTTGCTTATCAATCCGGATCCAGCAAAAACGCTAGTGTGAAAGTAGCCTTACTGGTACGCCACTGGTGCCAACCATTCCATTACTCTTAGACCCTCATTCACACATCACATTTGGGGTCCTATTAGACTGTAAGACAGCTTTTCAGTTTCGTCCATTTAACAAGTCGCTACCTTTAAATTCTGCGGAACAGTAATCGCTAAATAGGTTTCCACCGCTTGCTCGTTCGCCCCTAGAGTATTGACCCTGCTAACTTCCGGCTGATTTCTGATCTGACAAGGGGATATATGGCTACATCTGTGGAAAAATGAAAATTACGTTCTAGCTTTTGGAATGTGGCGACGTAAACTATGATTTTTGCATGAGACGTGCTAGTACTGTGCAAAAAAAAAAAAAAAAAACATAAAACTATACATATTTGGTATCACCGTAATCCTACTGACCCATGGAATAAAAGTAATGTACTAGTTATGCCAAATGGTCAATGTCGTATAATTCAAAGTGCTTTTTTTTTTTTTTTTTCATTACAGCATGTAAAAAAAAATATAAGTTAATCAGTAAATAATATGTACCGCCCAAGATGATGTGACTAAAAACTATTACTTGTCCCATGAAAAAACAAGCCAGTTATGGGCAGAAAAATACTGAAAAAAAGATAAAAATCAATAATTGTCCCTTTTTGGGGGGGATGTCATCGCCCAGCCATAGTATAAGACATGTAGTATATCATTGTTTTTTTTATTTTAAATGACAGTATGTACTAGATCATACATATGACATCTGTATCACAAAGTACTTTTTTATGATTCTGAAAATCAATCATTGACATTTTATACTTTGAGACGACTGACACGGTGAGCGTCATATCTTTTTTCCCCTTTCTCTCTGCAGAGTATGATTTCTTCCATTGTGAACAGCACTTACTATGCAAATGTCTCAGCAGCAAAATGTCAAGAATTTGGAAGGTGGTATAAACATTTCAAGAAGACACGAGATATGATGGGTATGTACAGAAACACGTGTAGGCAGGATTTGATTTTTTCGTAGGTATTGCTAGTTTAGTGGAGGTCAGCCTTGGAGCTATGTATTCTTTGCATTAGCGTTGATTGAAAGGTCGAGAACTAGTGAATACTTTTATGTAGTGCCCAGGTTGTCTTAAGACGCATTAAGCCGTGCCGACTGAGCAGGCAATTATCGTTTGCTCGTCACATGCAGCAATCTTCTCCACTACTGCAGTCGCTCTTCCTCATAGAGATTTATTGTTTCTGGGCAGCAAGTCGCTGTTTATACGGCAAGATCTGCCGCCCAGAAATGATCATTTAATTGTCCGCATAAACTGTTGGGGTCATTTATCAAACTGGTGTAAATTACAACTGGCTTAGCTGTCCATAGCAACCAGTCAGATTCCTCCTTTCATTTTTGGAAGATAAAAGGTGGAATCTGATTGGTTGTTATGGGCAGCTAAGCCAGTTCTGCGTTACACCAGTTTGATAAATGACTACCAGATGAATGAGCATTTTGCTCATTCATTAGGCGATCTGCAGCATTTTTACTCAGGCCTATTATCAGGAATTAGCGTTCGCACCAATGTTCGTTCCCGACATTCGGTCGAAAATTGCTCCATGCAAATCTGCCTTTAGACTTAATACCATTTTCACATCCATACACAGAGCTACTAGAATGTAATTTATGTCTATGACATCTAGACATCTTTTCTCCCAAATGTCACTTATGTATAATAGATAAGAGGAAGACAGTATGGGGGAGATTTATCATCTCCTTTGCGCCTGAAAAGTGGCGCAAAAAAGTCACAGGTGTGACTTTTTAACTTCGACTTAAAAAAAAAGAATAGTCCCATTTGCCCATTTTTTCGCTGTGCTCGCCACTTTTCTGAAAGGGTGCATGTCAAGTGTGCAAAGGGAACGTGGCCAGCTGCCCTGACAAATTTATCTTCATTGACACTAGTTTTCGGGCATAAGGCTACGTTCACACAATGACATTTGTCGCGCGACAAAAAGTCGCACTATTGTCGCGCTACAATTTTTATAATGGGAGTCTATGGTGTCGCATTGCGTCGTAGTCGCAGCATGTCGCATGTCACAATGCGACACCATAGACTCCCATTATAAAAATTGTCGCCCGACAATAGTGCCAAATGTCGTCGTGTGATCGTAGCCTAAATGAAGCCAGAAATCTGCAGCAGCTCTGAGCTGTTGTAGATTTCTGGTAAGGGGCATGGACTGCAGGAGGATGCGCCTATATGACGAGGCCTGTACCTCATCATAAATTAGGCGCATTCTCCAGACGCACAGGGGATATCAAGACCAGCCTTGATAAATCTCCCCCTTCATGTCTGTATTTTTTCCGAACAATGCAGTAAAAGTAGCCATAAATATGTACCGTAGTTTGTGAAATACATATTTAAGCTATTGCTTGGTTTTGGGGTGTACATGTGTTTCATAGATTTCGGTGGCATATAAATTATAGCCCTCTTTGTTTAAGCATTCTTATTTCAACGTCGCCTTTCCAGTTGATTTGGTAGAGCGTGAAATACTGACATTTTTATTGCTTGAAGTATCATGGCAAGTAAGCTACAGTATAGGGCTATTTTAAAATGTAGTAGTCCTTATGATAAGTTTAAACTAAAGTTTAAAGGGACTGTGTCACCTATAATTTTTTTTTTTGCCAAATAGCAACACACATCTTTTTTTTTTTTCTAATCTGTTTTTATTTTCAGTTTTGTACATTTTTTTTATTCTATTTCCTGAACATGATTATGTGGGCGGCCATCTTGGCTGAGCTGTCGCTAACAGCATTTAGAGATATGCTTTACAACATGGGCCATAGACACAATTATCAGGAGGGGACCTTCTATGGGAAAGTTTTCTAAGCCTGCTCTGTGACCTGTGCAGAGGTCAGGAGGCACTAGAGAAGATATGATATCTCTTATTGTGAATGGTGGATCTTGTATGTGTGATCCTGCCTGTAATGATAAGCAGATAACTGCAGTAAAATTATCTGTACAAACCATGAAGTTGCACCTATTAGGCTTAATGGCCCATGAGAAAACTGTAGGATTTAACTAGTACGCCATTTTCTGATGACACATTCCCTTTAATCTGTCCCTTTTGGAAAATGTAGACCTGTAAGTTGAAAAAGGATTTTTAGCATAAATGTCCATCATTTCAGGATGCTCCTTAAAATGTATATATTACCATTTAAAGGGCTTCTAAGGGATTTACATATTGATGACCTGTCAGCAGCATAGGTCCCAATCAGGTTGTGTCAAATCCTTGTAGGAGAGCTGAAGAATGGCCATAAACTGCAGTTATATGGCCAAGCATGATGCAGAGATATGCCAAAGAGGCACCACAGCAGCCGCCGCATCCTAGCTATCATGGGGATGTCACTGCCCGGACTCCACCAATGAGAATATCTGACATGCTTTCACTGGAGATGCTCTTTAGTAGATTGTACATATGATACATATAGAATACATACACACAAAGCGGCGTGGAAATGTTCCATAGCATGCGGGCGAGGTTGCTGAAACTTCTTCAAAAGCATGAGATGCAGAAAGTTGGATTTCAGGGCAAAATACATGTAAACTCCAAAACATTTTAAGGACATTTACACTTTTCCAGTTTATATTCAGTTGAATGCGTGTCTATCTGCATACACAGGATCATCTTTTAATTTGGGATCTGTTTATGACCCCTTTGTGGGAGTCGGTTGTAGTCACATTTTTTACTATATGTGCAGTGGCTTACATAGAGAAGTAAGGGCCCCATAGCAAGGATCAAGCCAGGCCCCCGACACAGGACGGAAAGGTTTCTGCCTAAACCCCTTTCAATGACCCTTTGGCTATTTTTCCACTGCCTCATTTGCAAAAATGTTATTCCTTTAGAGGGTAGAGTCCTGACCAAGTTTTCACCTCCAGTAGAAGAGAAGATAATCCCATCTAAGACTGGGCCCCCTCTTGCCCTGTGCCCCATAGCAGTCGCATGGTCCGCCGCTATGACAGTTACTCCCCTGTGTATGTGTATAATGAAACTGAGAAATATTACCTTATCTAGCTACGCTAGCATCACTATATGTCAGTGTGGGCATATTGAGAGTTTTTTTTATTTTTTTTTATTTAATAAGGCTTGAACTTTGCCTTCAATACTATCCCAAAGCAGAATTAATCAGACATGCTGCTCATTGCCAAAGTCTATTTTGAACCTGGCTCATTGGTTATTTGAACTTTTCAGATACAAGGTCAGAGCTGTATTAATTCAATCACACCGAAGCCATTAAAAAAAAATAATTTATCCTAGTGTGCCAGATGCCAAATATAAATCAGAATTTTTGGCCAATATAATGCAGCATCATAGGTTGATCATGTTTAGAGTCATGTGTCACCAGGATGACTTGTTCTATAATTATCCAGTAGTCTTGGTATAGTTTTCCAATTCTACTTCTGTTTTACTATAAGAGGAGAATAGTATTTGCTACTGTGTATTACAAGCACGAGGGAGGAGAAGTGGGGAAGGCCAGACGGATTGTTGGTGGGGCTTTCAGTGGCTGTTGTGTCGCAGATTTACACATTTGACTTTACTATCTGTTTTTCTGTTAAATTATGAGGGAATATATAGATGGATGGATCGAGAAATGGATGAGTAGAGGGCTATTTTATGAATTAAGGTGCATTCACGCCACTGTACATATTTTGCGGTTTGCAAAATGCAGACTCACAAAAATACGGGTGACATGTCACATCCGTTTTTTTTTTGTTTGTTCTTTTGTGGACCCGTTGTAACAATGCCTATGCTTGTCCGCGAAACGGAGAAGAATAGGACATTTTTTGTTTTTTAGCGGGACTGCGGATATGCTGTCTATTTTGTTTTTGTGAACCCATAGAAATGCATGGGCGGTGTGCAATCCACAAAAAAAATAATGCGGATCGGGTGCGGACCAAAAATACGGTCATACGAATGGGGCCTTAAACTCAATATAAATATAGGGGGTAATTTATTATCCTGAAATACGCCTATATTAGGCCTCTTTTACACTTGCGTTGTGTGGATCCGTCGTGCACTTCCGTCGCGCAAGACAACTGAAAGCATTTGAAGACTGATCAGTCTTCAAAATGCTTATAGTAAGTAGTGGGGAGCCAGGGGAGCAGATACTTACCGTCCGTGCGGCTCCCGGGGCGCTCCACAATGACGTCAGAGCGCCCCACGCGCATGGATCACGTGATCCATGCTCATGGGGGGCTCTGACGTCATTGTGGAGTGCCCGGGACTCGGAAGCCGCACGGAAGGTAAGTATGCTTCTCCCCTGCCTCCCCACTACACTTTACCATGGCAGCCGGGACTTTAGCGTCCTGGCTGCCATGGTAACCATTCACAAAAGATGCGCCGAAACGACGTTTAGCTTAATGCCGGATCCGGATTAATGCTTTTCAATGGGCATTAATTCCGGATCTGGCGTTACGGGATGTCTTCCGGATTTTTGGACATCCTGATGCATCCTGAACGGAATGCTCTCCATTCAGAATGCATTAGGATAATTCTGATCAGTATCTTTCCGTCCTAGAGCCCCGAGGATGGAACTCTATGACGGAAAGGAAAAACGCCAGTGTGAAAGAGCCCTTAGGTGTAATTCAGGTGCATATTGTGGCACAAAGGTTAGTTGTGCCGTAATCTACGACTCTTCCCGCTCACGGCAAGTCTAAAAAAAAATGGGCAGGGAAGTGGATGGCAGGCACGTCTTATTTATAATTTTTTTTACGCCTGTTTTAGGTGTAGAAAATGGTCTGAATATAAGCCAGATAGGAAGCTGTATTACATTTAGAACTGGCGCTGGATGCGCCGAAGTTATGGAGAGGCCGGCGTCTCTTCATAACTTCGTTGTATCCACCACCAGATATAGGGGTTATTAAGACTGACATCTACAACGCTGGTCTTAGTTAATGACCCCCGTAGGTCTTTCATAAATTGTGTATTATACTGTCATTTTTTTGTAAGGTGCTGCACTTATTATATTGTATATTATTAAATATAATTATGTCATTTGTCTTATATAGTTGATATGGAAGACCTGTCTGAACTATCTCAACAAAATACAAATCATGTGAACTTTGGTCAGCAGCCTATTCCCGGTAATAGCCCCGAAAAGCCTTCATCCCCCGGACAGCATTCTCTCAGCAGTCAGACAACCGTGCGGACGCCACTTCCCAACCTGCACCCAGGACTTGTATCTACGCCTATCAGCCCTCAGTTAGTGAATCAGCAGCTGGTGATGGCTCAGTTATTGAACCAGCAATACGCAGTGAATAGACTATTAGCCCAGCAGTCCTTAAATCAACAGTACTTGAACCATCCTCCTCCTGTCAGTAGATCTATCAACAAGCCTTTGGAGCAACAAGTCTCGCCCAACACAGAGGTGTCTTCCGATATCTATCAATGGGTACGTGACGAATTGAAACGAGCAGGGATCTCGCAGGCAGTATTTGCACGTGTGGCTTTCAACAGAACTCAGGTAAATATGCGGCTGTTAATGTAAAGCTTCTCATGTTCAGTTCTGGAGCTCGATCAGTAATGCTCAGAATAAATATTAGGCTCCAGGAGATGAGATCAGTGGAGGGTCTGCTCTCGCCCCTCCACCTCCTATCTCCTATTTGTTTTCCTGGTAGATAAACAGATGCATAAGAAAATGATGCTTCAGATGAGGTATGTGATTAGATAAAATGAGTTGTGCGTTATACATGCCTTCTACATAAGCCTTTCAGTGTTCATTTACAGTAATCCTTCCATACTGGGTTAAAGAGTATGTATACCTTTTTAAAATCCTTTATAACAAGAAAAAAAATACAACTTTGCAAATCTACCACCGTTTTGTATCTACAACTCCTTTAAAGACTTGTGTGTCTCCATGGTTACAGACTACAAACAAACCCTGTGTAGTCTGATACTGCAATCATACTCCCTTCCATCTGTCCCCCACTTCTTAGTAATGAAGAAATCGAGTATGTTTGCAGTATCAGGCGACACCGTTTTTTTTTTTTTTTTGTAAATTGCAACCAGGGACGCACATAGCTCTACATAAGAAATTGGTTTAGAAGTGCAGCTAAGGTGTGTGGGACCTCCTTGCTCTTTCTTCACACTTAATGTCAGAGGATCGGTAGAGTTCTACTGCCCGATCCTTTTGTTACAAAGATATGTGTCCTCTCCAGAACATATTCAGAACATATGCACACTCAACTTGGCCGAGTGTGCGTGTGTGATTTGGCATCTGGAAAGATAGTTGTTTGGCCAACAGCTGTCTACTGTGTATGGTTGCCCTAAAATTGTTCTGGAAGCTTGCCACTGTTTTAGCTTGTTTGTGCAGTTTGTTTCAAATACTGATATTGTCACGAGCCACAGTTTACATGTATGTGGGGAAAAAAAAATTCATATGTTTTTGCATTTTGGACATTTTTTTAAAGAGAATCTAAATGTGGTAAGCTCATAGATAGAAGTCATGAGCACTTGCAGTAATGTAGATGATGTGCATGGGGGAACAGATATCTCTCTGTTGTGTTTCCTAGAGTATACAGTATCTACCAAATTAGGGTAACTAAGGGTACTTTCACACTTGCGTTATTCTTTTCCAGCATAGAGTTCCGTCAAAAGGGGTCTATGCCGAAAAGGACTGATCAGGTATATCCCAGTGCATTCTGAATGGATAGAAATCTGTTCAATTTGCATCAGTATGCCTTCCGTTCAGTCACTGTCAGGCGTTTTGGGCGGACATGCTGAGGTATTATGTCCGTCCAAAATGCCTGATCAGTCACCGGAATGCCTGATCAGTTGCCACATGCGCAGACCGGGAAAACTGTGAAAATGACTGCAAGATGGATCCGTTCATTTGCATGACAAGCGGAGAGACGGATCCGTTCCTGCAATGCATTTGTAGACGGATCCGCACCCGGATCCTTCTACAAATGCTGTCAGTTGTCACACTGATTGGTGGATCCGGCAGGCAGCTCCGACGACGGAACTACTTGCCAGATCACACTAACGCAAGTGTGAAAGTACCCTTAGTAAGCTATTACCTAATTGACCACGGGATATTTATGCTTTCTTTATACTTACCCAAAAAGGTTTGAAAAGTGTTGAGAAATGTGGCATGGCTAGAGAGAGTGAAAAAAATGTTTCATAGTTATTGGGCTTGGCGCAAGTATTGGTGTAGATGTACTCAATATATATTAGATAAAACATCTCAGAAGTAGTGTCTTTTTTGCTTTAGTAGAAAAAAGCCCTGTACATATCTTGTTTTGCGCTTTCTAAGGCAGGCATTGTTAAAAGGTGGTCCCTGAATGCGGGGGTTAAGGTTCTTTATTTGCATTGCCACATCCATACAGTCCGCTCAGAGGACATGACAAAGGGTACAAGAATCGAGTCTGTATGCTCTACGAACGGTTAGCAGCGCTGCCATACCGTACTGGGTTTGAGTAACAATCTGGATAGGATAGACGTTCTATAGAAAACAAAGGAAAAGCCAGGCTCACCATCTCCAGACGCTCCTCCTCCCTAGTACACGGATCCCATCCCAAGTAGTGTGGTTGACATGAAGCAGAGAAGTACTGGGTACAGGAGAACAAAACAGAACTTTGTTTGAGGTCCATTAAAAGATGAGAAACAAAAGCACAGAGAAAACATGTTTCTGGTGCAATATGTGCCCTTAAATAGTTGGAACCCCCTCACCCCCTTCCTGGGCAGCGAAGGAAAGCACACTTACCTACTTCCCGACACTGTCTCCCAGCTCCTCCCCTCTCCGGCCTCTGCCGCCCAGCTCGGGTCCCTGAATGTAAACCTTCAGTTGCTGGCCGCAGCGGCGACTTGCTCCTCTTCCATCAGGATGTGACACAAAGGGAGCAGGTCACTGATGCTGCCAGCGATCGGCTGCAGCGGCTTCACACCGGAAATGTACAACCAGGGACTTGAACAGCGGCCGGAGAGTGCAGGAGCTGGGAGCCTGCATCAGTATACTGCCCTTTACTGATCTGCGGGGGGTTGTGTCCAACCACTTTAATAATGGCGTGTAATGATAAAGGGAGCATCGCTGGCCAGAAACGCGTACAGTAAGCGCGTTCTTTCCTCTTTTTTTCCACGTTTTATGTTTAAATAGACAATAAAGTTGGATTTTTTTCTCCTGCCCTGGGTTTGGGTATGATAGTTTACCCTTCACAGTGTTAAAGGGACCATAGGGCTATATGCTATCTACATGCTACTTTCCTATGTGATCTATCCAGCCACAACCGCAGGCCAGAGGAATACATGATATTCAACTCGTATTTACTAAAATTGGAGAATTGCGCTGCTAAAAGTCTCCATGTAAACCAGCCTCGCATTGGCTTATTAAGCCAACAGCTATTTCTAACACCCCCATATATGTGCAAGCTTGGCCAAGAATGCATGTCTCCTCCATAAGGCGAGGGGAATAAGCTGCGGCCAGAAGCCTCTAACTACTGCTTTTCTCCTGAGAGAACAAAGGTTTGGGCATGTTGAATTTTGGCATACTCACTCCTTCTGTCCCCTGACATGTGCTGTGAGGGAGAGTCAGGACACTGCCATGAAAAATAGGTGGTCAGCCATTGAAATTGGCAGCCTTGGCTGACCTTCATCTACTGCGAATGACCACTGTTAAGGTGGGTATACAATTTCTCTCTGCGTGATTGTGGCAATTAGTGCTTAGTGCATGAGAAGATCAATAATATGAAATGTTTCTTCATTATTGATCAGTGTTGATTATGCACGCATCAAAATCATCGATACCCGTTGTGCAAAATGTCATTTGCCTGACATTTACAGTACGTATCTCTATGATCAGTCTTGGCATCAGACAGTGATTGTACTGATGGTATTCCCAGCAGACATTCTGAGATTTGTCAAACCCCTGATCATTTGCTTTACAGAGACCCTTTACATGGAAACTGCCTGATTATCTACTGTTTTATCGAGCAGATTCATCAATACACACAGACCAATCGCTGACTGTAACCATTTGCTGACTGATCTTTGGATCCCTGTGGTGGCAAATATTCAATGCAGCAGATAACTCCATTAACCACATGTGCCACATGTCCATTGTGAAAAGGGTGCACCTTCTGCAATATACCCATCACATTTTAAACCCACACTTATATGAGCTACAGATATTTTGTTGTTTAGGTGTTTTTATATTTTACTTACATTAAATATATCATTTGCATCGTTTGTAATATGTCATGGTCAATATTCCCTCTAAGCTCCCAGACTCTCTGAGTTCCCCTTTAATGATTGGACAGAACAGTTCTAAATCTCTCTGCGCGATCATAGAGAATACCGTGCTTCTGACAGCTGCCCCGTCCTTATTATTATTATGCCCTCCCGGGTTTTACATATCTCTATGTTCAGTGCAGGAAGCTGAATTATTAGTGTTCTGCTTCCCGCTACAGCCAGATGATGGGACCTGGAGAGAGGAGTCACCACAGGATCCCGGGTATTCAGCTTTAACCCTTCCAGAATTAACCATTTGACTCTACTATACCATCATGATTTTTTTAAAATTAACCCATTAACTTACCTAGACCACGTGGATACTGTAATTTACCCCCGCACTGTCCTTGGCTACCAGGGATACTGTCATTTCCCCCTCACTGCTCTAAAGCACCATGGATTCTTACATTAACTTCTGAGCTGCCTTAGACAACCAGGAATACTGCAGTTAACCCCCTCACTGCTATAGGCCAGTTTTCTGTACATTAATCCCTTCACTGGCCAAGACCACCAGAGATGCTGGAATTAAGCTACAGTCTGTCCTAGACCGCTAGGTATAATTATATTAATGCCTTCACTGCCATAAACAACCAGGGACACGAACATTATCCCTCTCACTGCCCAAGATTTCCAGGCCACTGACACAATAACCTTTTATTGCCATAGACCACCAGGCATACAAACATTACCTGCTTCACTGTGATAAACTGCCAGAGATACAGACAGTAACCGCTTCACTGCCATTGACCATCAGGGTTACAGACAATAACCTTCACTGTGCAAGACCTGGGCGCTGTTTGAAAGTTGGTCGGTCACCGCAAAATGCAATGCAATGTACATGCATCGTGTTATAGAGCAGGAGGAGCTGAGCAGTTTAAGATATAGTTTTGTGGGAAAATATTCAGTAAAACCTGTCATTTATACACTTAAAGCTCTTACACGTATACATTTAAACCTGTATATAGACTTACACAGAGAATGCTCAATCACTGATGAGACTGCCCCTGTGTACAAGTGAAGTCAGAAATAGCACAGATTTAAATGTATAAATGTAAAGTTTTACTGACTCTTTTCCCACAAAACCATATATCAATCTGCTCAGCATCTCCTGCTCTTCATTTTTTGATGACAGGTCCTCTTTGATAATATTTGCCCGAATGCTATATGGCCCTATGCATCTGGTTACTTTATAGCTATATATTAGGGAGCTGTACATAATTATTCATTTGAAGCTGTCCTGTATTGCCCGGCTTAGAGCGAATAGTGCCCGATACTGCCCCACTAACTACAAAGGCTTAAAGGGAAGATTGGTCATTGCGTTTTTTATTGTTCCTCAGTAAACATTTCGACTACGGTCACAAAAGGCTTCCTTTTCTGCAGTGATTGATACCTAATATGTGACCAGACGAATCAGTAATAGGCTTGTAAATAATGTGCAGTAGAATTATCTTGCTTTTTACACAGTTACTTTAATCATTAGCAATGATAATGCACATTAAATACCACTAATAGTTCAAATGTGGCTTATAATTACTGCCGTCAAGTCTTCTGCAAATCATTATGCTAAATAAAGGAGTCCCACAATGAATGCAATAAAACTTGGGTCTTGCAAAATATCGTAATTTATTATTATTTTTTTGTCTATGCCATTTCTGTACAAAGTATGGATTCATGCTAGTTTTGGAAAGAACTAAAATAGGATTTTTTGGATTCATGCAGAAACCAAAAGTCACTGAAATAGCATTGAAAGCAATCTTTATTAAGTTACAATATGCTGCTGTTAGGTTTGGATAAACCTGCAGATTAGATATTTTAGTGTTTTCAGAAAGGGCAGCTTGGAACAAGTGGCCCACAGTAACTATTCTGTGGGGTAAGCTTATTTTGTATTGCAAATAAAAGTGATTTGCGACATGCTAACCTCTCATTCTGACCTGTTCTAGTCTGGTATAAACTGCCTCTGATGTATGTTGTTCATTTCACATGTTAACCTGTACCTCGTGTACCACACTAATAACCCAGCCTCATCAAAATTCTGATTTTTAAAAGAAAAATGCCACTGTCATTTTGAAATTCCTCTGCATTTCTGAAGATGGCTGCTTTTGAATATTCAATAGGGTTTCTGTAATAGTGAAAGAGTTTGTTCTAAAACCTCCTAGAAGAGAACTAGAACTTCCTCTCCACCCTGGGATCTGTCACGTACAATCTCTTCCCCCCTCCACCGACTATCTCTCACATCTAGGGAGGGTCAAAAAATGAGCAGTGCAGCAGCACCACCAGCTAGGTCAAGCATGTCCAAACTGCGGCCCTCCAGCTGTTGCAAAACTACAACTCCCAGCATGCCTGGCTAGCCTAAGCTATTAGAGCATGCTGGGAGTTGTAGTTTTGCAACAGCTGGACGGCTGCAGTTTGGACATGCCTGAGCTAGGTGAAGGACTTGCAAACAGTCTGCAGAAGCCTGATCGCAGGACATTTTTAATGAAGACTGTTTAGAGAGTTAATTAATTTTGCACCCAACCAAAAAAATAAATTAATATTCAGTGCCTTTGGAGAGGCTCATTGCAAATGGCAGTTTTCCTGGATCATTTCTAATGGTGGCAAAAAGCTGTAACCAATTTTGACCAACTGAATCCCTTAGCCAGGGATGGGCAAACTGCGGTTCTCCAGATGTTGTAAAACTACAATTCCCACCATGCCCTGCTATAGGCGGATAGCTGCATGTTGGGAGTTGTAGTTTTGCAACAGCTGGAGAGCTGCAGTTTTACCATCCTTGCCTTAGGCTGAGCAGAACTGATAGAAGCCGCTGTCCCAAGCCCAGGGACCAGTTTCAGGCTCAAAATTCTGGTTCAGCAATAAGCCTTATTGATACCCCATATACTTCCTTAAATAACCAAAAAATTCAGAACACTCTAAGATATACTATAGTGTAAGACGCAACTAAATAGACTCCCTTTGATTCCTTTTCTTTTTTTCTTTTTTTTTTTTTACTATGACACAGCAATGTATTGCTATGATGTAAGATGTTTTTATAAGATTCCGTTGTTTTTTCATGGATACATGGCTTTGTCAAATTAGTAGATTTGACCCTGTTTGTTTTCTTTATATTTAATATAATAGACTAACCATACCATGTGAAAGTATTTTAAAAGTTGCAAGGTTAACATAGCTGTGTGGTTCCAGCATTGACTTCTGCCGATGGCGCTATGCCCAAACAGCTGATCGGCAGGAGTGTTGGACCCCGCTGATCAGCCAGTGAAGGCCTTTTCTGAGGATAGTCCATCACTTAATAAAGACTGAACAACACCTTTAAGTAATTTCACAATTGCAACACTTGAATTCATGGCATTCATCAATTCTTTGTTAGTTTACTCAACTGTTAGGGGAAATATATTTGCAATGTCAATATGGGAATATGGGCTGTTCACCCTTTTAGGATTTCATGGTGGGTTCCATGTTGAAATCCTTACCGATCTGCTAACATTATTCCTCCACTGCATACAGACAGAGTAATTCAGGCAGAAATTGTCTGTGAGAAGAGTAAAGACCCTATTACACGGGCAGATTATTCTTAAAATGATCGCTAACAAGTCTTTGTATGAATGCTCGTTAGTGATCATCTGGCAGTGTAATACTGCCACCGATTACCCGAAAAATGCTGCCGGCAAACAATGAGACAGTATAGGGACGAGCGAAGCATTAGCGATCGCTCATCCCTATACTGAGGAGGAAATCGCTGCATGTAATGGCAGTGTCTAGCGAGCAGGCTGATACATTTTATTTAATAATTACAAACCTGTATGAATCCAAGTAGAAGGTAGAAAAAAATATGTAATGCCTTATATGTAAAGCTGAGTAAATTCCAGGAGCTAGGTAGCCAACAATCAGAGACCTAGTCAGGGGCGTAGCTAAAGGCTCTTGGGCCCTGGTGCAAGAGTTTAGCTTGGGCCCTCCTTCCCTCAGTACTTTGTGTGTCCTCTTATGCGGCACAAATGTCTTTGGGCCCCTTCAGGCTCCTGGGCCTGGTAGTGACTGCTACCTCTGCACCCCCTATAGCTACGCTACGCCCCTGGACCTAGTGCTAGTGCCCATCCTTTTTCTTTTGGGTTAAGTTAATAAGGACTATGGCTTCTCGATGGATCTAAGAAGCATAGAACCTCTTTAAATTCTTCTCAGATGTCATTGATCTTTGTACACTGTGTTATATCTCTTCAGTTTAGAAAATCACCTCATCATTCGTTTATGAAGTTAGCGCCACCTTTTTTTTCAATTGTGTTTGTTCTCCCTTATTTTTTTGTAAAAAAAAAAAAAAAAAAGTACTATGAACTTTCTAAGACCTTCATGATCTCTGTGGGAATTGCTCAGCAAGTACTCACTTTCTCTACAACAAAACCAATAACCAAAACCAACCTTGTATTGAGTGAACTCCAGTGGTGTTCCTAGAGCCTAAGGCCCCTTTTGCACTACTTCTTTCCTCTAGGTGATCGATGTGTGTCCTGATTAGTGACCTTCGTATGCCCCTTAACAGCACCTAGCGAGGGGTTAACAACAGGACATATAACACATGATGAAGCCAACGTGTGTTCATTGAGGTTTAGGTGGTAGAACGTAAATCTTGATGACTAAATGGTCTACAGCACAGAGAGATATTTTCTGATACAGTATATACAAGTTATCATTTTTAACTCTAAAGTGTTGGTGTTACTCTAGTTAACACCAGTCTCTCAGTTTATCTGATTCATGTTCTTCACACTGGTGTCCAGTGAGATGTGTGGCGTTGCATGAAGGGAACATTGTGGTAACAAGCATTTTCTTTCATGACTAAAAATGGTTGGTTCTGCACACTCAAGGAGCCATAATTAGATTATTATTTTTTTTGTCAGGGAAAATTACAGTCAGCGGCCACAATGTTCCTTACGTGCTATGGGGCAGGCTCAGGACTGGTAAAGGAGCTCAGCAGTGTGAGGATTCCAGATAGCAATCCTTCATAACTAAGCTTTTTAATGGTGACATGGGGTGACATCTATGTCATTTGGATTTGAAGATATCTGTGAAAGACCTGCTGTTATAAAAATAATCTAAAAATAACTTTTATAAACCTATATGTACTGTTAAAAAAAAAACTGTGGTTTGGATTAGGCTGTGAAGAGGCTACATCTAATTGATTCATGCAGACAGATTGTCAGACCTTATTAGGTTAATACCCAAGGACCTATTGTATTGTACTTGACTTGTTTTATATCTGTTAAAAAAGTGGCTCTTCATCTTGGCTGTTGTCCGAATGCTCATTCGGCTGACGGAGTTTCCTCTCGACCTCCGCATACACATGCACGCTCAGCTTGGCCAATCATGCATGTGCTCTCAATGAGTAGAGGGGAGTAAGGGCTGCCATCCCATGCAAAAATGGCTAATGGTCATGTTGAAGTCCAAGATTCCCAGTCCGTCTTTTCCACAATATTTGTCTTTTAAAGAGAATTGGGGCTTCCCCATACTCAATGGGTGCTTGACTGCTCCTGCTAAAACCATCTAATTCGGCCAACCCAATGTGTATGGGTACCTTAAAAGGGTATTTCAGGATCTTAATACTGATGGCACATCCTCATGAAAGGCCATCAATAACTGATTGTCGGGAATTTCATCCTACCTCCCTGCCAATCGGCTGCAGTAGCTCTAGCTCTAGAACTACAAAGCTCCAGTCACCATTTAATGCAAGAGAATGGCAGAGCTACAGTAACCAGCTCAGTCCACCACACAGTATATCTGGCTCCAGAGCTACTGCAGAACAGCTTATCAACAGTGGTGCCTGGTGGTGGACCCCCTCCAATCAAAAATTGACGCACTATCCTGAGGATAAGCTATCGGTTTTACAATCCTGAAATAACCCTTTAAGAAGGACACTTTAGTCCAAAAGTGAAAATTTGACTACTCATTGTTAATGCATGGTTAGCGTACAGGGCAGCCTCCTCTTGCTCCATGCTGCCTATTCCTCCATTCTGACCCCCCCCCCCATTGCCTTCATCACAGTCTCAGACTACACTATGCACAGTGTACAGCAAATTTTCAGTTTGGACGAGATGGCTTTAAGATGAGGATGTCAACTAAACATTTACATTTTGTAAAACTGCTGTTGATGTGTATAAAAACTGTTTGGAGATCACGTGCAAAAGGTGGTTTACTGCACTTATTATATGTTGCTCTGATTTATCACAGTCTTCCTTTTAGTGGTCCTATAACTCTGATGTTTCATGCAAGTCTGTTGTTTTTAGCTTATAGCATGTATCCCATTCTTGTGAAAATTAAGTGTATATATCCAGCGCATTTCTTATTCTTAGAGTCTAGTGTACACTGTCGTCCCCAAGGAGAGTTTTGAGAACCATTACGTTACATTATGGATGAAAACCAAAATGTTCTTATTGAATGTTTTAGTTTTTATGGAAATAACAGCAAACACAAAACAAAACGCTGCAGCTGCCAACGGATTGCACCCTTTCCCCTTCATTTATTTCTGCCATACAATTTCCTTCCACGTTTTTTTTTAGAAAGATGAATGATTGTGGAGAAAATAAAACAAGGAAAAGTTACCACTGAGAAAATATTTCTGGATTGAACTGTATCTTGCACGTTGATAAATTACAATCCAATATACAAAATGCATGTGACTTTAGGTCTTTGTGCTTGCTATTCTGGAATATTTAAAATGTATTTGAAAAACATTTGAAGTTTTCCCCGACAGCAGACAACATAACCTAAGGCGTCCAGTTTTGGGTTGTTTACATAATCAGCTTTGCTGTAAAGACTGGGAAACCATAAGCAGAGTCATGTCTTTATATTTAGATGGTGAATGAGTTGAAGGGTTTTTCCAACTTTTATTAAAGGGGTTCTCCGGGAATTAAGGATATGAAAATACTTAAATATTACTTCATTATAAATATATTCCCAAAATCCTTTCATTAGTTATAATGGCTCGTTTTGTCTGGGGAGCAATCATTAGGAAAAATAAAATGGCCGCCATAATACTAGTCCACACAAAACGTGTCCTAATTTCACAGGATGACAAGTTAAAGAGCTGCCTTATCTTCCGCTCTTACTTGTCAGGGATTATGATCCTGAATACAGTTTAATATGATCCTCAGATGAATCTCTGTAGGAATGGAGTTCATTAGGAGATGTGAAGTACAGAGAGGATAGTGGGGGTGTATATAATGAGCAGCAGCACTTGTATGCAGTCTCTATTACCAAAGTCCCACATTGTCTGTCCTGTCCATCCTCTCTGTACTTCATGGAGAGCAGAGAGGAGGAGGAGGCTGCTCTTTAGCTCAGTGTTCTGAAGTAACTTGTCCTCCTGTGTGATCAGGACAGGTTTTGTGTGTACTGATAGGATGGCGGCCATTTTATTTCTCCTAATGATTGCTCCATAGACAAAATGAACCATTATAGCTAATGAAATGTCCTATGAAAGAAAAGATCATGACGGCACTCACCATTACATTACGGTATTCGCGTTTATTCGGAGCAGGAGGGGGAGACATACAGTACAGACTCACATGGAAAAGGCGACGGCTGTTTCACGCTGCCGCGCTTCCTCTGGCCTTTCACTTGCAATGAGGTTGCCTGGCGCAATCATATTAATGCGCCCAATCGCACCTAACTTGGCGCATTACTATGACGTAGAAAGCCCCGTCATCTGAACTCTGGACTCGGGGCTGATTCTTTATTGGCAGCCTCTTTGCAATGTGTTGTATTGATATCCTTAACAAGAAGAAACATTTAGCACACATATAAACAAAGAGTCACTATATAGACTTATAAAAAAGCACTGATATCTAATTTTTCATTTAGACCCAGCGAACCAGTTGCATTCGATTGAAGGATCCACCTTCCTTCTCTCCTTAGAAGTTCTCGTTCCCTATCACCGCCCCGTGCCGTGCGATTAACTACTTCTAAACCAGCGAACTTCAATACGCTGGTATCACCGTTATGTGCGGAGTTTATGTGCTCAATTAATCGTGGCACCCCTTTACCAGTTCTTATAGAATTTAAATGTTCCCGGAAACGTTCATACAATCAGCGGATGGTCTTCCCAATATAGAATTTTCCGCATTTACACAAGATAATATACACAACAAATTTGCTCCGGCAGGTAATGAGTGTGTTTACTTTATGTTCAAGTCCTGCAAAGGATATTAGTGACCACTGGGGGTTAAAGCTACAAAATTAACAGCTGCCACATTTCTTGTTACCTTTTGGTTGCCATCCTGATAGCCAAGTGTGGCGTTTTTCTTATAGCTAATGAAATGTATTTGGGAATATATTTTTACTAAAGTAATATTTAAGTATTTTTATTTTCTGAATTCCCGGAGAAGCCCTTTAAGTGATTGCCTATGCTCATCCTCCATTCAGTCATGCACACCTGACTAGTTTGTCTGCCCTAGAGGCTGGTTTTAATCAGAGTAAGTATAAAACTGAATTTGCATTTATAATACCTACTAATAGTCATCTGGCTCCAGGAGGAGTACATAGTGGGCTCAGCATGCATGTTGGTACCTGCATCCCAGGATTTAATGGAGACTATTATGGCCGCAAAAATGGCTTAATAAGTGGGGTGCATCCAGCATGCATGCTGGGCTTGCACTCCCTGGATTTTATGTGGCTGTCATGGCCCATAACAGGTAGGATTTAGTGTTAGGACCACTCATAGAGGCAGCCTTGGCGCGGCGAGTGGCTTATTACTTTTTGATCAAAATGTACACTAATGTCCACTGATAGCTTCTAGCATAGAGGCAGGGCAGAGTGCTGGTTGCAGAGTGCTGTTGCATTTCTTTGTTTGTATCTATGCTCAAGATAGGCCATCATTAGCAGATCTGCGGGACCCTCCATACCCGCTGATCTGCTGTTTGGGTATACCTCTGTCACTGGAAGTCATCGCCGGAACTAGACAGCACCATCAACTGTGTAGTGGAGGGAACTCGTTACTACAGCATCACAGTCAGTGGTAGCAGCGCTGAGGTGATCAGCTCTGTCCACTACACAAACAGCTGATTGGTGGGAGGTGCAGGATGTCGGACTCCCACCATTCAGCTAGTAATTGCCTATCCTGAGAATAGGCCATCCAGTAAAATAAAAGCTGGGCAACCCCTTTAAAGCGGGTCTGTCACCAGATCAACCCTACTAAACCAGGCAGATTGCCTGGTAGGGGTGATCCTGCAGTTTAAAATAATATCTTTCTCATCACTGTTGGCGCCTTGGTTGTTGATAAAATCGTACTAATTATTCCTGGCAGGCAATTTCGAGCTCCAGGAGGCTGGCTTTTTCAGTACGAGCACCGTTATACGATGCCTACTAATGTCTAAACACCCCCTCCCATTTAATTGACAGCGCTAGACCAAGTTGAAGTCTAAGTCTAGCGCTGTCAATCAAGGGGGCTGTTTAGACGTTGGTAGGCGTCACAAAGCGGTGCTTGTGCCGAAAAATGACCTGACCGCAAATGAATAACAGTATGATTTTATCAACAACCGTGGCCCCAACAGTAAGGAGAAAGGTATTATTTTAAACTGCAGGATCACCCCTACCAGGTTTTGTGCCTGGTCTAATAGGGGTGATCTGGTGAGCCGCTTTAAGACCCTTTTATACAGGGCGATACTCAGTATGTTTACATTGGCCAGTGTGAAAAATACAGATGAAAAATGGTTGCTTGTCATTGATAACATCTTTTATGTTGACAAAAAAAAATTTGCGTCTGTTGGCAGCATGTCTTCCCGTGTAAACAGGAGATGCGTAGCTGACAAACAATGTAACTACTAGAGGAGAAGTTTATCAAATTCCCAGGATAATTATCTAGTGAAAATTAAAGTAAACAAGCCCAGCCGATTTCCTGGATCATTGATCAGCACTTGTTACAGGCATTTCATCTGCCCCTTTAAAAGATTGCTGTATTGTACCGCTCGAATCCTAGACAAGGCAGGATGGCAATATTACACAGTGGAAATGTGTATCTCTAACATGGCTGTCCCTAAGGAAGTGTTTAAAATGGGAAAAAAAATAAATGGCAGCAACATTTAAAAAAGACTTTGTTCTAATTAATGAGACTAAAATTAAATACAAGAAAACATAAAATGTGTTCAAAGCTTTTTATTAGCAGCGTCAGTTTATGCTGCGGATTTCATCCATTGCAATGCATTGGGTGAAATCTGTTGCAAATCCGCAACAGATCCTTATGTAACGTAGGAGATTTTTCTTCTTGAGGATGCTGCTAATCTGCAGGGGAATTCTGGCCAGTGTGGCCGTTCCCTAAAATTTGTACGTGTATTGCTTGAGATGTGTGTAGAGGGACACGGAGCGCCTCTGATTTTTAATTTGCCAGTAGATCTCTGTGTCGAGATAGCTCTGCTCGTCTCTCGTTTGAAATGGGAGGAATGGGACCAGTTCTGTGCTAAGTCTGTGAGCGGGAATATGACTGAAGGTCTTGTTTAAAGGGAATGTGTCATCAGAAAATGACCTATTGTTCAAATCACTTTTTTATCTTTAAAAGATTTTTAAAAAATTTTTGATGGTCATTTTCCATTTTCCATGTCCATATCTACATTTAAATAAAATAATAAAATCCTGCAGTTTTCACACTGGCCACTAAGCCTAATGATATGCACCACTTCTTGGTTAGTACAAATCACTTTACTGCAGTTACCTGCTTATCTGTCATTCTATTCCTGCCTGTAATGATATCACCTCTGTGTATAGATAAGGCAAGATCCACCGTTCACAATAGGGGATTGTCAGAACTCATCTATTCTTCCCTTGTACAATGACCTCGGGTCACAGAGCATGCCTAGAAAACTCTCTCATAGAAGTCTCCTCCCGACCATAGTGTCTATGGCCGATGGAGCTACTGTAAAGCAATTTTCCTGATGCTTTGTAAATGCTGTTAAGAACAGCTCAGGCAAGATGGCCGCCACCATAATAATGTTCAGGAAATAGAATAAATAATTCTACAACAATAAATTAAAAAAAGGATTTTGCTGGTTCTAACTGGCAGATAAAACATTTTTGGTGACACCTCTATATTATGCTTTATTGTATAGTTTTCTTTATGGCATTTTGCTGCCATTTCTCAGTAGTTGCATGCAAAAATTTAGGCCAGTGACTAAAAAAGTTGCACCCTTTTTTACAGTTGCTGTTTTTAGTAGTACCTATAATTTAGTAGCGATGACATCTCTAGTTTATGTACCGGTTACATCAACCCAAGCCTGACATTTCTCACTCACGGGTGGAGCGTTCAGTGTCTCTTTAAATATGGGAGTCCTTTGCACTTGTCAGTTTCGTTCCAGCGTATGCAGTTTCTAGGAATCACAGTTATCTTGGGAATGTCCCCTGTGAATTAGACATTGGAAGCTACATGACAAAATGACTTCTAATGATGCACGAATGAACTTGTTAAAGGGAACTTGTCAACAGTTAGTCTTCACCCGTGCTATTTGTAGTCGAGTATTTTCTACAGAGTGCGCCAAACTATTTAGCGGAATAACACATGCCGAAGGGCTGCTCATCCATAATCTGCCCGAGCCGAACCATTCATTTTCTGCCATATTATGTGGTATGGGACAGATTTTCATCATGGAAATGAGGAAGCGTTCTGCTTCCACCCGCCTTTCCTTTAATCTGTCATATGCATTTTCTTATTAAAAACCCAGTTTTGTACTCTTTTACAGTGGGGGCACCCCCCCCCCCTTCCTTTGAGGTCAATAAATATCTGTATGTTTTTGTTCCTCCATGCTGTTTCTTTAGATGAGCTGTAGTAATAAAGGGACTGCAGTACTGAAAGTGTAACGCAGAAAAGAAACCATTTCATTATTACTTTTCCGCACCCTTAAGAATTCCACTTGCTGGATTCATTGCTATAATACAGATGGGGATGAACAACAGGGACAATTAAAGCAGATTAGAATTAAAACCGGAAAAAAAAACTATATACACTCTTTTTTTTCAGAGAAAATTAGCTATTTAGACTGCGTTGAAACATAGATTATTTCAATGAGTGAAATTGGCATATTGTTTTATCAGGTTCAACTACTTTTTAGAGATAAAATCGTAAAAACGAACCGACGACATAGACAGTACATAATTGGTATTGGGAGAGCATGCTTAAAAAAACGAAGAAAACACATTGAGCGTGTGGTCTTCAAGTTGTATTTATATTTTTACTTTAAGTTTTTTAGTTTTTTTAAAAAAAAGTCCTAAAATGAAGTCCTTGGAATCATTGAGGATAATGGCCAATCTTGTAGGCTTTACAAGGAGTTTAAGTTTGTGTAAATTACGTGGTGAAATGAGATCTGCTGCTTAAGTGTAACTACATAATTGCTACTGTGCTCCATGTAATTCTTTGTAGTATAATCTAGGAATAAACCAACCGTCCCTATCATTACAGAATAGAAGGTAAGAAAAAGGTACTATTACACTGTCACCACAGCGCTCCCTCTTCTAGATAACTATGTATGCTTCATACTTGGCAGTGACCCAGACTGTTAGGTGGAGCTCTGTGGTAATCGTCCACCTGGACCAAGGATCTAATTTTATGAGTCTCCAAAAAGACATTCTAGATAGTGTTGCTTTCTTGGGAGAAGGAGTTTTTTTTCCAAGGTGCTTTGATGTTGCTTGAGACTGATCAATTCAGCTTCAATCAATGATTATGTATAAAGACGAGACAATCTGGAAGCCAGACAGGCGACGGCTTCATGCTAGTGCTTCATTCTCCATTTCCAAAGTACTCTGAAATTAACTTTGAAGGTGTTGGCTATGTTGTACACTAGATTACGGGGAATACCATATTTAACCCTTGACTGCCATATCAATCAGACGTTCTTTGTTCATACAGTCTACCCATGCTATCTATTTGCGTGTCAGTGATTGCAGCTTATCTCTCCAGAGACCAAGTAGATTGGGTGTTGACATTCAGCATCTCAGATCCTTCTTTTGTGATCCCATCTTTTCGGTGGAAAGTTGGTGGGCGCCCATACACATAAGATGATCGAGGCTGCCATAAAGGGAATCTGTCACTAGGGAATTCACTGCTAGATAACACACAGTATCTTGTAAGGCTAACTTAGCTGAATATATTGATGCATTTCACTTAGAAATTTATTGCAGGATTTTGTAGAGAAAACACTTTTAATCTGTATGCAAATAAGCATACAGTTAAGTGCACGGAGTTAAGTGCACGGAAGGTGGGCCCAAGCCATACTATGCACTCTTGCTCCTCCTGTTTCCTCAGCCAGCCAAGCCAGGCCTGCCAATCAAGAATGGGGAGGTGGGGCTTGCAGAAGGAGTAGGAGCAAGGGTGAACAAAGTGGATTGGGCCCACCCTCGGTGACGGTCCAAATGAGCGGCTTGTGCCTGGTTTATCCTTGAATTTCCTGGTGACAGACTCCCTTTAATTGTGCTCATGTGTCCGTTCCTAGCAAAAATGTTATGCTTTATTACAAGCTCTAGTAAGTGTTCTTTGACGGGTTTCACTTGAGGTAGTTCTTTTTGTGCAGAAGTGAGAAGGATAAAAGAAAGTAATACCCTTCTTCCTTCTGAGGGAACGGTTCTCACCTTTCTTAAAAGTAATAATTTATTCCTAAACCCTTCTTCCTCAAACTTTCCTGTAAGGTATATAGTAACATAGTATATAAGACCGAAAAAAGACATTTGTCCATCCAGTTCGGCCTGTTTCCTACAAGTTGATCCAGAGGAAGGCAAAAAACCCCTGTGAGGCAGAAGCCAATTTTCCCCACTTAAGAGAAAAAAATTCCTTCCCGACTCCAATCAGGCAATCAGAATAACTCCCTGGATCAACGACCCATCTCTAGTAGCTATAAGCTGTAATATTATTACACTCCAGAAATACATCCAGTCCCCTCTTGAATTCCTTTATTGTACTCACCATCACCACCTGTCTCATGGTCACCCTTTGAACCCAACAGTTGGCCTTTGAATAGATTCTTCAAAGCCCATGATGACCATTAACTGCGGCCAATGTTAAATTTACTATTTTTGAGATGCACATCTTCAGAAAACCGTCTTGCTTTTTCCATTTATGTTTTTACAGATACATGGGCAAACATGTCCAATCGTCATGTCCAATTTTCAATTAATTTCCCTTGAATTTTTCCTTGAATATAGCTATGGTCTAGTAGCAGCTCTTTAGATATATTGGCTATTGTTATAGTGAACACGACACGTGATGAATTCTGAAGAGACTGACAACAGTTGTATTTGAAGGAATTCTGTTAGGAAGTCCAGCTTTGTGTTCATTGCTGTCACTAATGTGTTTCCTTCAGAGCAGAGATAACTGGAGATTGCTAAAGAGTCTGTGGATCACAAGTGACTGCTTTTTCAGACTATAAATCAGATGCCTTGTGTTTTTGCAATGCTTAATAAATTACATGCCCAATTAATTGCCATGACCCCATCAATAATTGTTGGGAGGTTATCTGCGCTGCCATGATAAAACTGAAGCTTGTGAGTGCTGTGTGTATTTATCTTAACCAGTGTAGTTAATGGCGGTTGCTATAAGACACGTATATGCCATCCAGCTTTTATAGTTAGAAGAACTTGAATGACTAGACCTGTAAGAATAAAAAGATGCAGGAGAGTTGAACCAATTTCTACAATTAAAGTAGTTTATAAATTATGCAAAACGATTGCAGTGGACGGCGTAAACTATTGCCTGCACAAAATATATATATAAAATGTATATAGTATATCACACTCTGCTGACTGCAGCAATTTACTGCATATCACTGAGAACAAATAAATTAAAAATCAATATATTGCATAGAAATCACTGACATATAGAAGTTACTCATTTATATTGGTGACCAAAATAGACAGGATTAGGGTACTTGCGTTGAAGGATTCCGACGGATCCGTTAAAACATTTGAAAACGGATTTCATTTGCAAAGGGATCCTTCTGCAGATCCGTTTGACAATTGTATTAAAATTAAAGTAACAGATCCGTCTTTCCATTGTCAGCCATAAAAATGGATCCGTTATTTATTATTTTACCATTTTTAAAAGTCTGCGCATGCGCAGAGTGGGAGAATGGATCCGTTAATGCGTCAATTTTCAATGTCGGATCCGCCCTTAATACATTTCAATGGAAATTAATGGCGGATCCGTCATTCCGTCAAGTGTTTCCGCATTTTTGGACGGAGATAAAAATACAACATGCTGCGCTTTTATCTGCGTCCAAAAAACGTGAAAGGACTGAACTGAAGACAAACTGATGCAAACTGAACCGATTGCTTTCCATTCCGAATGCATTAGGATAAAACTGATCAATGACGGAAAACTTTGACGCTAGTGTGAAAGTACTCTTATTAACACATCCATAAAAAAGCCACAAAAAACAGGCCCCACATTGGTTTATTATTTCAGAAACCAAAGGTCCAGTAGTTCATCTTGTGCCATCTAAAGACATATATCGGTGATAGAAACATTGTGCCAAGTGATGATAACAGAATATAAACAATAATGTTGCTAAATTCATAGGGGAACCTCATCATATATGCTGACGCATTTCCTGGAATGAATGGTTCATCAGGGGATAATTATAATGTAGAGAACACCATATATATTCCACCAATGTAGCACATATAGAAACACATATTTGCATTCATTTACTGGTCTTTTAGTACTAGCCCTCTGTATTGATTATGTCTCTTTTGCGTTTTATTTACGTTAGTTTTGTTGGTTCTTCCAGTTTTCAGCATTTCAACTCATTCCCTTTTCCTTCTAGCAGTTGTCCTCTATTCAGAAGAACATGGTTAGGTGCAACGGCCTCCTAATTTTTTTGCAACTAATATGTTGTAATCCCTCAATTTAGGGCTTGCTATCGGAAATTTTACGAAAGGAAGAAGATCCCAAGACAGCATCTCAGTCATTACTGGTAAATCTACGGGCAATGCAGAATTTCTTACAGCTCCCTGAAGCTGAGAGG
Source organism: Bufotes viridis (assembly GCA_033119425.1). Classification (NCBI taxonomy): domain Eukaryota; kingdom Metazoa; phylum Chordata; class Amphibia; order Anura; family Bufonidae; genus Bufotes; species Bufotes viridis. The sequence goes on along the minus strand of CM065593.1, from coordinate 291,928,852 downwards.
GACCGAATATACCAGGATGAAAGGGAAAGAAGTCTCAATGCAGCATCCACCATGGGTCCTGCACCTCTGATCAGCACACCACCTGCCCGTCCTCCACAGGTAAAGGATACAGAAACTAAATCATTGCTCTGTCCCAGCCTATCCAAAGTGCTCTTCAGTTTTTAATAAGGTTTTAACCAGGGTTTATTCTTCATACTCCTATATTACAGACTAATGCGTTGTCAAAGGAAGGGGAACAGATACACATTTATCTTCCTGCTGTTGACCATTTTAGTAACCTCCCATCCTTGTTGAGAAGTCATATGGTGTAACCTATTCTAGCTTCACTTCTCTCAAGAGTTGCTTGTGACATATAGCTTCACTTCTCTTTAGAGTTGATAGTCAATGATGGCTAACGTTCACTACAGCTCACTATATCTGCTCCTCACCTTGTTGTTCAGTTGCATTCTGACAGAAAGCTCAATTTCCTCCTCTAAAATCTTCTAGTAGTCCTGTTTTTGAGTCTTCTGAACCAGGTATTGGTGGTTTGTCAGCTTTTTGTGAATATCTTCTTTTTGAACTGGTTATCTGTTTTAGTTACATCAGTGAGTTTTTATGTGTTGCCCATGGCTTCTATTCCAGAAACAGTGCCACATCTGTCCATAGGTTGTGTGTGTGGTTGCAGCTTTGCTTCATTCACTTTAGTGGAGCTGAGCTACAATACCATCCACAACCCATGGGGCAAGCTCGGCTCTATTTCTGGAAGAAAGCAGCCATGTTTTTTTCTCATTGTGGACAATCCATCAATTATCTTTTATATAGAATCTACCTGCAGTTTTCCTTCAGTAAGTGCATACTTAAATGGGTTGTGTCACTTCAACAAATAGCATTTATGTAGAGAAAGTCACTACAAGACACACAGCTGATGGTGGGGGTGGGGGTGCTGGATTTCGGACCCCCATGATCTGATATTGATGACCTCTCAATAGCTGTAACCCAGAAAGACCCTGTAAAGCTTGCATCCTGTTGGATGCTGCATGTATTCTTTGGGGACTTTTACACTACTAGGGGATATTTTTACATTCTTTGCAGCTTTTGGTGACACAAGCTTTTTTACGATCGGGAAATTGGTATTTAGGCATCTCTAAGAGGTGACCTATTCACATTGGGCCATGATCGCCTGCCCCACTGATCACTCGCACAAACGATCGCCCGGTATAAATATGTCTAGCGATCAAGCGATAATTCATTCGTTTGCTGTTGGCATCAAGTAATCAAGCACCAAACAACTTGTTATATTGTCAATCGATGCTTGTTACAGGCAATTCATCTACCCGTGGAAATGAAGCATGTATAGCTTGCTTGCTAATAGTGGGCACACTTGTTTTCAAAATAAATTGAGTTAATACCATTTCACCTGCAGTTGCTTATGCCAGTAACCTATGGGGTGATCAGTGAATTGGCTGGCTGTAGGTACTGTTGGCATACAAGTTGCCTAAAATGCAATGCAGGCATGGATTAAATTGGAATAAATTTGGGTCTAGTAAATGCTGTCCCAAATTGACCAATGTAGAATTTAATGGGTGAGCAGCCATCCTATTTGCTGTACCTATGGCTGGCTACACACGTCCCAATTCCAGAGTCTGTATTATGGACGTTTGTCGCTGCGGTTTAATGACTCGAATTAATTGTGTCATAGATTCCTATGATGCAGTGAGTTTTCATTATTGAACCGGTGGAAAGGCCAGAACACACATCAGACACTGGTGCCCAGCTTAAGGTGACACTTCTGTCAGAAAGGGGTATTTTTGTTGACTCAATATTCATAGCAGACAGTATTGTTTTTGTAATGTTTTTCTTTTTCGGCAGTGCTATACCATTGAAAATGTTATACAAAATATTGTTCTTCTGCAGCCGTCAGCAGAGAGAAATAAATCCCATTGTTATTTTACTGCTGCTGTGAGGGAGATATGTTATCTGTTAGTATAATAGTAGATTGTAGAATTTGGATAAAAAAGACACCGCTCTATTCATCTTTTAATAGGTCTAGATAAAAATGCCCACAAAAGAACATTGCACTTATCAATGTTACGTGAAATGCTCTAATTTAGTCACTCACATCTTGTACGAGTGAATGGTCTGACTGAGAAAGTCAAGAAAGACAGTTTGCTGTCCAAACAACTGAGGAGGTTAAAGAGCAGGAAGGAAATAAATGGAGTGACTGGCAAAAATTACGTTATATTCAGAAAACCATCCACCCATTTTTGTAAAAAATAAATGAGGCCTCTTTCACACTAGCGTTTTAGCTTTCCGTTTGTGAGATCCGTTCAGGGGTCTCAAAAGCGGTCCAAAACGGATCAGTTTTGCCCTAGTGCATTCTGAATGGAAAAGGATCCGCTCAGAATGCATCAGTTTGCCTCCGTTCAGTCACCATTCCGCTATGGAGGCGGACACCAAAACGCTGCCTGCAGCGTTTTTCTGTCCGCCTGACGAAGCGGATCCAAACGATTCGTCCTGGCACACAATGTAAGTCAATGGGGATGGATCCGTTTCTCTGACACAATCTGGCACAATAGAAAACGGATCTGTCCCCCATTGACTTTCAATGGAGTTCATGACGGATCCGTCATGGCTATAGAAGCCATAATACTACCGGATGCGTTCATGACGGATGCATGCGATTGTATTATTGTAACGGAAGTATTTTTGCAGATCCATGACGGATCCGCAAAAAACGCTAGTGAGAAAGTAGCCTAAATTTAAAAAAGTTCATACAAAATTCAATAAAGGCTGTTAATATGTGATAAAAAAAGGCATTTTGATGGTAGTGTCGCTTTAAGTGGAGTGAAACGCTACATAGGTGTATTACGCTTTTGTTTCGTGAGGATGAAGGGGTGGCTTTAATAGATAGAACAAAGTTTGTGGTTTATGGGTATCCATTGGTGAATGTTCTATTAGAGATTAGTGTTTTTGTCAAGTTAATCGCTGCACTCACTGGCTTGCCTCACACCATTCACATTTATGTCCTAATGGTACATGGCTCTTCCATTAAGTTTTACGGGGATACTTTTGTGCTTTAAAACAAACATACCGAGCGTGGAAAATATTGCTTAGACACTTATATCCAGGTTCAATGTACATAATAAAACCGATGAGTTCATCAAACACAAAAGCATCTTTTCTTGACATACGGCAGGGTTTACAGCTAATGATTACCAAATGTCTTCCAGGAGTAATAAATAACACTGGTCGGCGATGGTGGACAGGAGGAAGCTGCCACGGTCCTGCACTAATGTATTGCAAGAAAGAGAGCAAATTTCCTTATTGAAAGGGAACATAGTGTGCTAATGGCTTAGTCTACTATTAATGGACTTTCGCCTGAAGTCCAGTGAAGGATCCTTTTAGAGATAAGGGGATAAAACGGACTCCAAATCATAAAAAAAGTCATTCCCAGTAGAACTACTGTGATTCAATAATTAGTGTTGCCTTAGGCTCTACTGAATCATAACGTGGTGCTTCTGTACGTCTCGGCGGCTTAGAGGATTACTAATATCATTTGAAATGTCTAATAATATTACTGATTCTTTGTGCAGCGTAATATTTGCTTTAACAATGATTCAAAATGAGGCAAGATTTGTTTGGTTTAGACATTTGCTGTTGCATATGATGGCTGAGATTTCAGATGATAATCCATTTATTAAGCAATGAGTCAACTGTAAATTATGGATTTGTAGGAACTAATGGAACTTAACATAAGACTTAAAATTACAGTAGGGCTATATAAAAGCCTTTAATAAAATAGAGGTAGAATACTGAGGGGTTAATTTGTCAACAGCCTTGCAGCGGCTTTTAAGTCAGAATTTTTGCAAAGAAATTTTCACTTTTTATTCCGTTCTCGAACAGTAGACATCGCTTCCTGAGAGGGGACATGACCTCTAACTTTCAGGCCCCATTCACACGACCGTGTTTTTGGTCAGAATCTGATCCGCATTTTTGTGCATTGTAGACGGAACCATTCATTTCAATGGGTCCATAAAAAATGCGGGCAACACTCCGTGCGCTGTCTGCATCCATATGTCTGTTCCGTAGCCATATGTCCGTGTGAATGCCCCCTAATAAGACAGATTTATTAAAGGTGTCATCACAGGAAAACTATTTATCACTTTATCCTGAGGATAGGTGATAAATACCAGATCATGATAGGGGTCTCATCAGTTGGAAAATTAATTATCACCTTTTTATAGGGTCTGACCACTGGGGCCTCCACAATCTTGAGAATGAGAGTCCCGGAGAACTCACTATAAATATAGTGGTAGTGCGCATGTCAGCATTCACTTACATAAGACTGATTGAGCGCTATCCACATCAGCCCCTTAGGCGTTAGTGGTGCAGTAGACCAGTGATGGGCAAAGTGCGGCTCTCCAGCTGTTGCAAAACTACAACTCCCACCATGTCCTGCAGTAGGCTGATAGCTGTAGGCAGTCTTTGCATGCTGGGAGTTGTAGTTCTGCAACAGCTGGAGAGCCGCACTTTGCCCATCACTGCAGTAGACCGACATGCGCACTACCACTTAAGTCAGCGAGGAGACTCGAGGACCCCTCAGTCTTGGGATCGCAGGAGGACCAGAGATAAGAGCTATCCGTTATGTCTCACCTGTGGTTTGAATAGGTGATACATGATTTTCATGGGGTAGCCCCCCTTTTTTAATATATAAAATGCTAGGAAAATGGCCATGTTCACCTCCATTTGATCCACCACCATTCCTGTTCCGATGATTTCCCCGTCAGCGTCTCCTTTCTGGTCCCTCTTGAAAGGCTAAAAATGAATGCTAAGCCAAGCACTGCATGCAGAGGTGCCAGTGACTGGCTGATCAGTCAAGAGGGGCTAGAAAACAGAATAGCAAGGGACTAGGCAGCATCGTAAAGGGGCAGCGGGCAATTGGTGAGATGAGTATGACCTTTTTTTATATCTTTTTTTTCCCAAGCATTTGGAGCCTGTATATATAATATTAAAGCCATAAAATAGAGAGCATTTTAGCGGAAATCTATTATCAGTTTCTGACAGTCCAAAACATGCCAAAGGGGTTGGCCCATCTGGGACACTGATACCTTAATGCTATGATATCGGATTGATGACTTATCACTATGAGAAACGGGCCCCAGAAGTGACAGAATGCAGTGTATGCACTGCATGCTCTCCATTCATCGCTATGGGAATTCCAAACATAGCTGAGCGAGTGCTTTCGGAAGTCCCATATTGGTGAATGGAGAGCTCACTGCACACCTGTGGCTGCATCTCCATTCACTGCTATGGGACTGCCAGAAATACCCCGTTTTCTGAACTTCCATAGCAGTGACCAGACGGTGGCTGAACATGCACGACTGCTCTCTGTTCTGGAGATAGGAGTGGTTCCCAGCGGTGGCAATATGCCATCAACGTCCCAGATTGGAAACCCCTTTAAGAGGCTTGCCATTTAACCCCCTAACAGTTTTGCCCAACCTCTTCTCGAGCTTTGAGAAAAGCACCCAACAGTTCAGCCCAAGCAGAGCTCGATCAGCAGGATTAGAGGGGAGGGATGCTTTAACCCCTCATATCTTGGGCTCAAGACTTTAAAACAAGACCAGAATCACAGCATTAGTTCCTATACATTGAGTGTTTGCCCATCTAATCACCCCTTTGTGCCATTTATCGATGCCATGACCCAGACGTTTACCAGCATCCGGATCGACGTGTTACTTAAGTCACACCAAAGACTTATATCCCACATATGCAAACATCAAAAAAGTTTCCATTTTACACCATCCCTCCTGTCCATATCCTCTCTTTACCACACGATATGTGGAGCGCTTTTCTTGCGATACCTGTTACATGCTACACTAATAGCGATAACGATTATCACAAGACAGGAATCTAATATATAAGCCTTCGCATCACGTCAGAAAAATAAAAATGCTCTGGGTACAGATTATTTTGTAAAAACAAGTGTTTTATTATGCAAGTAGTATAACATACTAAAGCTATATAAATTCATCACCATAACCATACTAACCCACAAAATAAAGTTATCGTATTACTTTTACCACACAGTGAATGCAGTAAAAATAAACTCCACAGGATAATGTTAAAATTTATCTCCTTCCCCAAAAATAAAGTAATAAAATTTATTTAATACACTATGTGTACCCCAAAATGGTTCCTAAAAAAAAACTACAGCTTTACCGCAAAATTCAGTTACTCATATAGCTGATTTGAAGAGGAGGTGGTGCCGCAGGCGAGGGTTGCTTCTTCTTCATTACACTGCACTTTGTCTTGGAAGTGCAGTATAATGACGAGTACTCTCTCAATTCACTTGAATGTAGCAAGTACTTGTCATTACACTACACCGCCGCTCCACAGACGACACATAAAGACCAGGAAGCAGCGCTCCCATAGAGCACCCCCTCTCGTCAAACTTTTCCAATTTTAATGTGACTGTTAAGGGTTTAGTACATTTGCAGCCATTTTTTTTTTGCATATGAGACTGCACTCTCAATAAATCTGCCCCTGTGCGTGTATATAGTTAATGTGTTTACATATGTTAGTATAGGCAGTTTATCAATAATGTGTAGAAAGAAAAAACAACAAAAGAAGTGAATAAATGGTAACATATCTAAAGCCTATTTCTGTAAACAACTGCCGAAGAGTCTCACAAAATATCTAGCCTGTCTGTTCTCTCTCTTTTGCATGTTTTTGCTGCCAAGTGTCTTAAAGAACTACAAAAGATTCATCAATTGCTTTAAAATTATTCCATTCTTTTGATGTGCGTCCAACAACAGGTATCACAATCTGCATTGAGACTGATAATACAGAGAACTGTAGAAACGATTATTGATGCGTTCATGCACACCTTAACATACGTGTCTGTCAGAGGAAAGTAGATGGAGCTTAAAACTTTTACTTGCAAATGTTTGACGCAAATCCTTTTTGAGCCTGAGAAGTCGCTGCGAGAATAATGTAGAATAATATATTTCATTGGATTTCTTCACCCGCATGCTTTAGCAGTATTAAGCTATTTAATATGGGGATGATGCATTTTAAGACATTGTTATGTAGGGGATGTAGGAGACGTAACGTAAAGTTCCTGCGTCGCCATGCAAAATCTGTAACAAAGGCCCCCACTTATTATGTGTCATTTTTCTTAGGCTGGTTTCACATCACCATTTAGTTTTCCATTCTTCTGATCCATAAGACATAGACAGAAAAAAAAATAATAATAATTTGCGGAGGACTTTTTTTTTCCGCCTAATATAACGGATTTCAGATGTAAAAACTGTTGAAAAATGTGCATAACTGATGCCTAAAATACAGGATCCATTTAAGGTTTATTTTTCTGTTCTTCTGATTGAGAAGAGAGGTCATTGGCTCCTCTAACTCATCCCTCAAGCGCGAGTGTTACCTCTTCCCTTTCCCCTTTTATCTGCACCCCCGTAACTACATTAATGGTAGAGAGCAGTGGTGGCGAAATATGAAATGACCAACTACAACAGCCCGTGTAAGGGCATCATCCACAGAATGCAGGCTGCCATGAATAACTTCTGTATTCTGTTGATGTTGCCTGCATATCAGTGACATCCTTAATTATGAAAAGTCCTTGATATACTATCCTATTTTTTTTTTTTCATTTTTGCCTCCCTTCAATTCAGCAGCCATAACTTTTTATTTTTTCAGAGATGTGGCTGTCTGAGGCCTTGTTTAATGTTGGATACATGTTATTTTTTATTTTTTGGCATTGTACTGGGGTACATAAATTTATATGTAATTTATATGATTTATTTATGAGATTTTTGGTGTTATTCTTTTATTTTTATTTTTTTACACCAATCATGTTTCACACAAAGCACCCTGATAAATGAATTCTCTATGTTCACGTGGATTCCTAATCTGTGTATTTTTTTTTTTATTTAATATGTGCAGTAAAATGTATTTTATAACTAAAAAAAATATATTATTATTAGATTACTTGTAACATTTTAAATCTCATTATGGGATTATTATTTTATAATGTTTCATTTCAGATTAATAATGTATTCTCCAGTGTGCTAACACATTATGCTCTATGACAGGCATGCTCAACCTGCGGCCCTCCAGCTGTTGTAAAACTACAACTCCCACAATTCCCTGCTGTAGGATGATAGCTGCAGGCTGTTTGGGCATGCTGGGAGTTGTAGTTTTGCAACAGCTGGAGGGCCGCAGGTTGAGCATGCCTGCTCTATGACATAGGCTGCTGTTTCGGCAAAACTAGTGTGTCATTGTGTGTCATTTTGCCTGGGAAATTTTTAAGGAGATGCAAGAATGGGAGGCTTTTTGGCAACCCCTTCCCCCCCTCCCTCCATTCTGTGAGACCTGCAAAGGGAAGCTTACCTGCTTCCCGGCGCCGACTGCCCACTCCATCTTCTCCCGGCCTGCGATGCTCCTCAGGGCTCCAGCAATGTCAACATCCAGTTTGCTGCAGCTGCGGCGATGTCGGGCTCCCCTTCCGAACATGTGATCATTTGTCATGCATCGCAGGCCGGGAGAAGACAGAGTGGGGAGGGTGGTGCGAGAAAGCAGATATCTAATTCTGTACCAAAATTGAATGATGTCCTTGTGTGCAAAAGGAATGTGATGGATAGGCCAATCATTCATTTCCTGTTCTAAATACGGTATATTTTTATTATTTGAACGGAAATGCCAACTTGCCTTCATCCACTAACTGCATTTTAGGTGAAAACCATGGGGGTCATTTATTATACCGAAACACACCTGTATTGGGATTATTTGAGGCTCAGATGGCAGCGCAACGGCTAGTTGCACCGCTACCTGTGACTTCTCCTCGCTCAAGCCAGGCTCATTTCGTTGACCATTTTCTAGGCCTGTTTTAGGTTAGGTAGCTGTCAGGTTAGGTAGACAGTTAGGAAGCTGTCTTACATTTAGAACTGCCGCAGGATGCGCCAAATTTATCGAGGGCCGGCGGATCCATGGCCAGTGCAGGACTTTATTAAGACCAGCGTCTCAAATGCCGATCTTAATAAATGTGCCCCCATGTGTCTTGACAAAGTATGCAGTCTGTTCTGAATCTAAATGCAGTAGATGATATGGACGGGTAATGATATAAAAAGCAAAAGTAGCAAGGATAAGCCATGTTAAAGGGGAAAATCTAATAAAAATAAAGAACTGTGGAATTTAGGATGCCGCCATTGTGCTTTTATCACAGGCATAAATCATCACGGTTATGTTGCATGCCGCTCAAGATAAGCCAGTCTTTTCAAAGACAGATGGTTAAATTCTTTCACATTAATTGCCGAAAGCTTTCAGTTGTACATTTGCACGGTTCTGTGAAAATATCTGGCTTCTTGCCACAAAACTTGCTCGATGACTTTGCTATTGCTTGTTGTCCTTTGACAATAGAGACTGTATTTTTCAGCTAGTAAGATGTGAAATGCTTGGGAGATTACAGAACCTTGAATCTGCCATTAATGCAAATAGTATTTGTCTACTTCATTCCTATGCCAAAAATATTTAGGTGACAGTTGGTTTTTCATTTCTGCCAATGAGAAATAATGTATATATAAAAAAAAAAAAATTTTTTATTCAAAATGTATGTATTTTATTATTTTATTTCACCTGTGAGTAAATGTCCTCTCCCAAATGTATATTCCAGGTCAAAACGGCAACTATTGCAACCGAGAGAAACGGAAGCCTGGAGAACTGCAGCATGAATATTAATGCTTCCATCTATGATGAGATCCAGCAGGAAATGAAAAGAGCTAAAGTATCCCAAGCGCTATTTGCAAAGGTTGCAGCTTCCAAAAGCCAGGTACATAATATTTATTTGAAGAAAAAATATTATTCTGCTTTCTGCACAGATTTAAAACGTTCAAATGTTTGAGAGGTGAATTTAGTGCATTGTACAAAGGACGTTTTCTAAGTCGTATTGCTCACACAGCATTGAATCTACTTGCCACAAAATAAAAAAAAACGCATATGCACTTACAGATTTTATAAAAACTGGTAAAAAAATTAAAATATTTTGGAAACTAGGAGGGATTACGATGCCTGTGCGATTATGCACTCCAGCAAATCGAGCATTACCATTCTTGAGCACCCTTCTAACTATTTCTTCAGCCTTTTTAAAAACTCCTTGGATCGTGGCATTTTTTTACATTTATAATATGTTTTTAAAGTCCTATAGAGAAGCCTATGGGAAAAACACCTGGGAAAAAAAAAAAACCAAGCCCAGAGCAAGTATTACAAATAAAAACGCCCACAAAGCTCAAAAAAGACAACAAAATACCCCAAAATAAAATGCTGTCTATCTATGTAGACTTTCTCACTTTATTATTATACTTATTCATAGAATTATTGATGGCATTTTTTTTTTGTTATATTTGTCACATGCATTTTTCAAGTCCCATAGAGAAGCATATGTGAAAAATACCTGAAAAAAATACCATGCCTAGAGTATGCCGTGTTTAAATAAAAAGAAAACATACATACATAAAGGTAAAAAATGCCACACATTGAAAGAGCGACAACACCTCAATAGGTGGTAGTTGGCATTGTTTGCCCGGGATAACTCAGATATTTGAATAGAATAAAGGGTATCTTACAGGTTTGTACCTATGACACTGGCTGACCTGTTGTGCGCTTGGCAGCTGAGGTCATTTGTATTGGTCCCATGTTCATATGTGCCCGCGCTGCTGAGAAAAATTATGTTTAAATATATGCAAATGAGCCTCTAGGAGCAATGAGGGCGTTGCTATTACACCTAGAAACTCTGCTCTCTTCAGCTGCTGTGCCCCCTGCACGGTGTAAACATGATGTCGCCTGCCTGGCCCTGTTAATAGAAGTGTAGCGGGTCCGGCAGTTGCAGAGAGAGCTGAGCCTATAGGTGTAACAGCAACACCCCCATTGAACCTAGAGGCTCATTTGCACATATTAAAACTTTTTTTTTCCAGCAATGTGGACACATTAAATAAACATGGGACCAACACAAATACCTTTAGCTGTCAAGACCACATCAGCCAGTTTCATAAGTACAAATCTGCTGACAGAACACCGTGCAAGAAAACCACCCACTACTGTATAGTCCCAGAACTGCAAATATTATATGTTTGGAAACATGGTCAATAAAGGGTTAAAGCAGTGGGCACTCAGCATGCTTGAGAACTTTAAATAATAAGAGCTGCTGATTGAAAAGGTTGCCTGTGCAGAATAACTGTTTTTAAGCGGAACTTTTATTTGGGTGAATGCATTTATGGGTCCCTGATCGATACCATTGCTTAAAGGAGCTTGAAAAACGTTAGTGTTAAAGTAGTAAACTAATCAGTATACTTCCTTATTCTTTCTCCATGGCGCTGTTTGGGTCCACCAGCACATCTCTGGTTCAGGCCTGTGTAATGGTGTGAGATAGCACATTATATGAGAGGGCCAGCCCGGCATGTCAAAGTCTGTAAAGAGATGTGGCAAGGAACCCACAAGACTGTGGGAATCCTAAAGCTAGGTATATTAACAATTCATTTTAACATTTTGGGCTCAATAAAACATGGTGTCTCTGGAAAGGTTTCAAAATGATCAAGTACTTTGTGACAGTAAAGCTTGACCATACACATTAGAAGTTTGTGTGCCAAACCCACAGATTCCAGGTGGACCAACCATCTAATGTGTGGAAGGCCTCCCGACTCTTCCTCCAACTGTAGAGTTGAGGAAGATAAGTTAAATCCTACTCGCCCCATTCTTGTTCTGTGGGAGATAAGCCACCCCCAGAGGAGCCTGTCAGTGGCTTCCTCCCCTCTTTCTTCTGGGAACACATGCATGTTCAGTTGAGTCAAGCATGTTTATGGCGTGATCAAGTGTAAAGCCAGCCTAACTGTGCACAGTTATGCCAATATTGACATTGTTTTCAGGGGTGACATCCCATACAGATATCTAAAAGTTCACTGTTTTATAAGAACCTGAAGAAAATGTACTGTATACCTGTATGAGAGAATTACCGTGCAGAAAGAATGTCTTGCCCTATATCATTTTACGCTGTTTTGTTTCAGCTACTGATATTCTTAGCATTGTATTGTTTTTTCTGTATGTTGATGTTTTAGCTTTGTTTGCACATTTAAATCTGATGTTTTTTTGCCATACACTGTACACTTTTTATGTGATTTGTTTAGAATGCCTTGGGAGTTGGTGCATCATGTGTATTGCTGAGTGTTGTTACAGGTTCCACTTTGCATTTTGTGATGTATTTTTGGAATAAAGTTTTCAACCTTGTGAATTTTGCAGTTGTCTAATTCAAGAGCAATCTGCAGTTCTATGTATACCCTCTATTTTCTATATTCTTATAAACAATAGTTGTCCATTATGAACTGATGAAGGTTAATAATTGAAAAACCTGTTCCAACTTGTTCCAGTGAATTACTGGTATTTCTGTAAAGGAGTCACTGTAATGCCAGGAGCTACCGTAAAAAAATAAAAATAAAATATATATATATATATATATATATATAGTGACACATCTTCATTTGCACTCCCCTTCTCCTAAGTCATTATGCTTACATTTCATCCATCATTGAAAGAGATGCCCAAGAAAACCTGCGTATCAGTAGATAACACAAGTTTGGTGACAGTAGGACATTTCTAGATGAATTTTTTTACCTGGCTCCTAGATTCTGTCCAGCCCTGCTGAAGAGAGGTTTATTTTTGTCCATGTGAACTAAAACTGATATAGATCACTGTATTAAAAGGTGTGCGTCATCAAAAATTACCGACTGTTTGAATAACGTAAAACATTTTAAAATAATTTTTGGTGATATTTTTCATCCATGTAAAAAACAAAACTTAAAATCCTGCAGTTTTGATTGCCTTTAGGAGAAGTCAGGGCCAGGGATGATGACGTTTTCACTGTCTGGCCCTGTCAATAAAAGTGCAGAGGACCAGGCAGTTGCAGACAGCAGAACCTCTGTTACACCTATAGGCTCAGCTCTCTCTGCAACTGCCGGGCCCGCTACACTTCTATTAACATGACCATGCAGACGAGATCACGTTTACAGGGGGCCCAGCAGCTGAAGAGAGCAGAGTTTCTAGGTGTAACAGCAACACCCCCGTTGCTCCTAGAGGCTCATTTGCATATATTAAAAAATAATTTTTCTCAGCAGTGCGGGCACATATGAACATGGGACCAATACAGATGCCTTCAGCTGCCAAGCGCACATGTAACAGGTCAGCCAGTGTCATAGGTACAAATCTGCTGACAGATGTCTTTTAAGTACGTTTCCCTACCGTGGGTGGGTGGGTGTCCAGGGCAGTTTGACCTGAATGACTGGCCTCATTCATGGACCTCTATCTTTTATATCATTACCTCTAAACCAGAATCAGAAGTCAAATATGAGGGCTAGTGATACATGACATTGTCTGTTTAAAGCTTAAATATGGTTATTCTCACTGTGCTTCACTGAAAAGATAAAAAAAGTATAATCAACAACTCCTTGATGGCTGTGAGCTATACTATGATTCTTCTCTTTTGAGTCTTAAGCCTTTCCGTGCACTATTAGTATGCTCATATATGTTGCAGCCCAGAAACAGGATCTGTATGTGGATGTTTAGTGGTAATCTGGTTGTGGATCCTGTGGCTGGACCACAACAATGGCAAGTGCATGTGCAGTCTATGGAATTCCACATATACATCCTGCAGCTGCACCTTGTACAGGCACCCTTTAAAGGGGTTTTCTGATGTTTTTATAGTGATGACCAGTGTGATCAGTGGGTTTGGGGACCCACTGATGATCAGCTGTTTGAGAAGGCCGCAGCGCTCTTGCAGCTTACCATAGGCCTGTGATGTCACGTTCAAGTAAATGGGGCTGAGTTGCGATACCAAGCAGAGCCTCTATACAATGTATGGCGCTGTGCTTGGTACGCTGTGAGGAGACAGCAGTGTTCACTGAAGCGCCTCAGTCTCCACAGACAGCTGATTGGTTTGGGTCCCGTGTGCAAACCCCTTTAAAGAATATGCCACAAAAGTCCCATAGGTGCAACCCACTCCTATCTCCAGAACGGTGCCCAGTTGCGCCCAGCCGGATAATGGAGACATGACCTCACATGCGCATCTGTCTCCATTTTCCTGCAATAGCACTGCCAAATCTAGCCAAGGCTAGTTTTAGAAATGCTATTGAAGTAAATCGAGAAATCTGCACACCTCTACATTCCGAGTCAATCACAGCTGGATTATTGTTTTTAGAAAGCAGCGGGTCGCAGCCGTGGATTTTCTAAGGATATGCCATAAATGACCTAAATTGGACAACCCCTTTAAGAAGCCCTGGGAGGCTTTACTTAATAGGTGGATCTCGCTTCTCCCTATTCCTTTTTATCCTCCATATTCGTTGCCACCAGGCACAGCAAGACATCATTGAGGCTGCATGTAGTGTAGTGTTATCCGACTTATATAAATTTAGGGTAATGTGCATTATATTAACATATTAAACAACTTTGTAATTCACTTTCATTATTAAAGATGCCCTGTTTATCTTCTGCGGATTAGTGTTTTGTTACCTCTGACGTCATCCACCCTGCTTCGGCGGTGACGTCTCGTTTACAGGCTGCTCCCTGCTTGAGGGAGTGGCCCTGCTCTGTAAACGAAACGTCAGAGCCGTTGGTCCATGCCCCCCTCTCACTCTCGTCTCACAGTATCGGCTCCACTAAGGGATCGCACATGCGCGATCTCTTACTAGAGCCGATGCTGTGTCAGAAGAGAGAGAGAGAAGGGGCGGGCACCAAAGCGCACCTCTGCTCTGTTCCTGGCGACTTCTGTCCTCATAGGACCAGGAAGTGGCTTGGTTGTGTGACTGCAGCTGCCAATCACATACCTTAAGAGGTCTCATCTGCTTGAACGATACTTCTCTGCAATGACTTGGATGGAGGCAGTGGTGCAGGCACAGTGGAACTGTGGAGAGGTGCGTGTATTATTTGTTTTTTTAATTATTTAACGAGGAAAAGGATGGGAACAACATCTCAGATAGGATGGCAGTCTCTATAATTGTGTACAGTAAATAGAATTAAAAAAAATTACAAACAGACAATAAAAACAGAATCAAAATGCAAACAATGTGTATCACTATCTGATTCTATCTGGTTTATGAAAAATAATTAAATGGGTAAAACTAATATAGTGATATACCTAGTGCAGGAAGGTGCCAAGTCAATAAACACCCCTTCCCCACCCACATACACATAACCTTATGTGGACAATATATAGCTGCCAGCACAAAGGCCACAGTATTACATCCCTGTACTGAGAGTCCATGCTACTTTTAATACATGACAGTATCCTGCTTGCCCTACACTAGGTTCACGCTAGTGTTAAAAGATCCATCAGCCTATTCCAGTAGCGTGTTCCGACATACAGTAAATGGTGGCTGTCGGATGGACAAAAACTTGGCATTTATGCTTTAAAGCGGCAGGATCACCGTCGGATCTTGTTGTAGTCAATGGGGAACTAGCGGTCCCTAGCATTATCGGCTGTGCCGGATACGATAAACTCCAGCAGGCTATTCCTGTAGATTTCGAACGGAGATGCGAATGTGCCCTGATTGACACTGTATGCTGTCATTTACTCTATGATCTAGAAGTACACCCAAATCCTTCTCTACAAGGGACTCGTCCAATGTTACTCCCCTATGATGGATATATACATATGATGTATGTAAAATTACTTGTACCCAGATACATAAATTTACATTAAACCTCATTTGCCAAGTTGATACCAAACACAACAGTGTCCAAGTCAGCTTGTAGTTTACGTACGTATTCCATAGACTGCACAGTACTACATACAGTAGATTGGTGTCATCTGCAAAAATAGAGACAGTGCTAGTATGTTAAATGGGTTCTTCACTTTGTTACAACTGATGATCTATCCTCAGAATAGATCATCAGCATCTGATCGGACGGGGTCTGACACCCGGGACCCCCGCCGATCAGCTGTTTGAGAAGGCAGCGGCGCTGCAGGAGCGCCGCGGCCTTCTCACTGTTTATCGCTGCTAGCGCCCCGCCCAGTGACGTCACGACTTGTATCAAGTGGCATGGGCGAGGCTAAGCTCTGTTCACTGCAAGCAGCGGTAAACAGTGAGAAGGCCGCAGCGCTCCTGCAGCGCCGCTGCCTTCTCAAACAGCTGATTGCCGGGGGTCCCAGGTGTCAGACCCCGGCCGATCAGATGCTGAAGACCTATCCTGAGGATAGATCATCAGTTGTAACAAAGTGCAGAACCCCTTTAAGTTAGCCTTTCATTTTCCACGTTCAGTTCCCTAAATGTGAAATCTTGAGATGTTGCGGGCACTTTGGCTTTTATTATTATTGGAGTGCTACAGGGATCTCCCTATCCACTGCCCTGATAAGCCTCCCTAATCCATTTCTCCACCAATGTAATCTAACCTATCTGCCACTTCATTTTCTGCCTTACTTACCTCTCTAATATCTAGTTTAAATAATTAGCTGTCAATATTAAAGTAAGTACAATTTTTGATTGTGTTCACTGTGTCACCATTACGGGACATTTATTAAAACTAATACAAAAAAAAGCACAGCAACCAATTCGATTTCACTTCTCATTTTTCAGCGGCCCTTTGGAAAATGAAAATGGTGACCTGATTGGGGCCACTGCTCTGCTATCCCCCGGGGCAAGTTCTGAAAAATCTGCTCCATTCTGTGTGTGCGCACATGTGTGTGTATCAACATATGCACACAAATAAACGGGCATGTAAACAGTTGAATCTCAAACGCATCCCTACCCCTTAATCAGCTTGAAAGTGGTAATTTTGGCAACGTGTTTCTTTTATTGTTGGGTTCGAAACATTAAGTGCTATTTAAACATTAAACCGAGTTGTTTATATTGGTTCAGTGCTCAGCATGTCATACATCAGGCCACCGTCATCTCTTATGAAGTGTAAAATTCTGTCATGAATCATGGCTTGTATATCAGAAATTACTGTAATTTTGATTGAAAATTATAGGGCTTTTGAAATGTTTCTAATTGTGATAGAATATTTTGTTTATCTAGAAACCTGAATTCTCTTTTTAGATGTCTTTATTCACGTGTGAAAAACACATATTAAATGTTTAGCTTTTGTGTGTATGATGGGTTGTTTTAAGCTCAATTTAAAATGGCCAAACATTTATTAATTATTTTACTCTGTTTTGTTACTATACTAACATCCAGGGATGAATGCATTTTTAGCTAAAGCTTGAATGCTTGTTTTAGTCCTGCTCAAAACTGGACATATTCGAGCTAAGAAAGCTAGTAGGTGTACTATTTGTGTGTGTTGAGGTGTGTAAAGTTTTGTTTTAAATGTATGTATATAGATAGGAGCACTTTCTATGTGTGACTGTAATGATAATATATGGAAGTGATTGCAATATAAGAGCAAAAGAATAAGTTTATTGGCGAAAATAGTACAATGCAAAGGAGGCTCTAGTACCCTGTTGGTCCACATCTAGCCTGTATACAAGATGTGTTACAGTTGGGCATGGAGGCATACAGGTTCTGTATGGTATCTTGTAGCACATTTTTCCACAGGTGTTCCTGGCAAACTGGTAGGTTTCCAAAGTTGACGTCCCAGCTGGTCCCACAAATGCTCGATTTGTGATAAATCTAGCGACCAGGCAGGCCAAGGAAGTGTTGCCTCATGGCATTTTTCAGTATATTGCAACACATGTGGTGGCAGGATGTCCTGCGCACATCACTGAGCTGTTAGTGCCCTGGTATCACTACTATGGGTGAGCGACTGTCCGAAGCAGCTCGGGTTTCTCGTTCACGACACCACTGCAAACAAAGGGTACGGTGGCTGGCTGTTAATGGCAGGACATGTAACTGGTGCTGTGACACCAAATGTCCTTCTGCTAAGAGCCTGCAAGTGGTCCAGACAAAGACAGTGATTTGTAATGAAGGCGTCACCTGTGGCTGGTTAGTGGACAACAAAACTGGTGGAGCTGGTTGTGCTTGTTGGTGGATCAAACAATTCTGTTCACTAGTGATTAGTCTGGGCCATCCAGAAGCTCTTCACTCCCTCACGTAACCACTGCTCCAAAAACCTCCTAACAGCTAGGTCAGAACTGCCTAAATTGCGGGCAGTTCTTCAAAACAAGCATCCTGCTTCTCCTAGTCCAATGACGTACACCCTCTCAAAGTCTTTCAACTGGGCAAACTGTCTTTGAGTGCGTCATAGAGGTATGTCTAGCAGTCAGCGATCTCTCACAAGAGGTACACTACCCAAAAATAGCCCCTGAGAGCCTTATTATAGTGAGAGGGGGAAGCACTTTTATGCCATCTTGTGGCAAGACCCAGTGTTTAATCTGAATCACATCAGAAATCATTTTCACATCTGCCTGAGACATAACTGTATGTCGAGTTTTGCAGTGTGGGAGCGTTACTTTTTTGTCAATTAATGTAAATATGTATGTATGAATGATTCAATAGATTCGATAGATTTGGGAATGTGAATGTGTATAAAATAAGGAATAAAAGCCACTCACTTCTTGAAAGCAGTTCTTTTACAGCACTAAGGGTCTTGTCCTGACTGCTTCTGATCCACAGGAGACTGGACTTGTGACATCCTTCCCGTGGTCATGTGCATTGCTGCAGCTATTCACTGACTTCGGTGGCAACATTTCCTCAAGCGGCAAACAGGCAGCTTTCTAGTCACGTTTTC